>JAJQQW010000003.1:39864152-40554152 GCA_025583905.1 Ia io
CATTCAGGACTCTCTCCATATATACTTTATACATTTTGGCCTCTGTCACAGCAATACATCCAGAACAGCTGTTGTGTGTCAGATGCTCACCACACTTTCATGTAATCGAATGCTCCAGTTAGTTTACTGGGGGGTTACCTGTGAAGAACACTTTTGAGTGTACTGAGTTGCTTTGTAATATGGGTTTTTAATAAATGGGCTGCAGTCCTTTCCAACATGAATAATGTACCTGATAAAGAAAACGTTTCAAACTTATATCTGGTCTAAGAAGAGTGTCTTACAAATAAAAACAGGCCACATATGAGTAAGAAATACCAGTGTAGAGGTAGGGCTCTAGACTGAAAATAAAAGCCACTGGCTTTAGTCGTGTGACTTGGAGAACCATTTTCTGATTCCCAGTTTCTACATAAGTTGAATAAGAATGGTAATTTAGTCTTTCTATGGTTATGATAGAGGTTAAATAAATGGAAATATTATACATACCTAAAGTGAATGCCTACTAGGTTTACTCTTCTAGCCAATGTTGTAGGTTTGGTCTTGGAAATACAAAGATAAGTAAGATGTAGGCTCATACTTTGAGGGACTTTTTAGTATTCTCCTGAATTATAAGCTTTATGTTATGATATGCCAGTATTTGATTGGACTGAGCTGCCATTTGAAACTGAAAGATCATGAGGAACCAGGGCAGTGTTTTGAAAAATCCTGAATATATGCTGGGGTGGGGGAGGGGGCTGGAGAGGATGGTCCTGCAAGAATAGTTGAATGTTGCTTCCAGTGTTGCTTCAGAAAGCAATAACCCTTAGTGGAAGCAGAATTTAATTGTCTAAAACTGAGACTTTCGGTGTCAAAACGGTTTTGCTTAATTATTGCCATTTTGAAAAAAATCATCAATGAATTCAGCATGTGTTTTGCTGTCTCTTCTTGGCAGAAAATTTTGCTGTCAAGACCAAAAATGAAAATGAGTTCATGTCAAACTCAAACATCCTAAGACTGTGTCTGTTTTTACTACAGGTCAATGTAACTTGATACTCATTTCAATTTTGCAACAACAACAACAACAACACAAAAAAGCATTTTCATAAAAGTCTAATGTCTATGTTGGAAATTTGAATGGATTGGGAATACATTGAAACATTATTAATCTATATAGCTAAAGTTAACATTGTTTCTTAACTTTGAAAATGGTATCAGTAAGGAAAACTAAATTTTAAAGTTGCAAAGGAAAATTATAGAGACTTGCTATTTATAGGAAGAAAGAACACATTGTTAGCATTTTATTTGAAACTTTATGGATATTCTTGAGCAAAAGATTTGAGAAAATATATGCAGAAACAATTTTGTGTCATTTAAAAATCTATCAAGAGACCTGTCAGGTGGCTCACTTGATTAAAGTGTCATCTCCATTTACCAAGGTTGCAGGTTCGATCCCTGGTCAGGGTCCATACCAATGAATGCATAAATAAGTAGAACAAAAAATCTCCCTCCCTCCCTCCCTCCCTCCCTCCCTCAATTTCTAAAATCAATAAAGTTTTTGATCTAGCCATAAACTGAGAAAGCAGCTGTGTATTAAGAAACACACGTGAATACAGCCCACCTAGTGAATGACAAGAAATGGAGCTGAGAAAAGTTGCCAATCCAGGTGTGTTCACAGCTGACAAACTGAGAAAAGGCTATTGTGATTCTAGGCTTCCAATGTGAAAATTGGTTCGATGACATGAATATATGACACAGGAGGACATCAACTCACAACTCAGAACTCACTTCGGTTTGTCTCCATTTGTCACTTGCACCTTCTACAAAAAGTTTCCTGCAGAATCCTGTGTAGCTATGTATTTGAAAGTCCTCAGCATGTAGCTGCTATCACACAGAGGCACAGATTGGTTGCATTCTCAGAATCCAAAAAAGCACCAGCATTTTTTTTTTTTTCTCAAGAAAAGATCTACTGTAGAACTACTGTCAGCAGAAGGCATTTTCTTTATATAAAAGATACAGCTTCATTTTATATATCCTTCTGTGTTTCCATTCCTCTCCTCATTGAGGTTTGTTTAATGAGAGAGAAAAATAAATACAAAAAACCTCACTTACCGACTTGTGGTAGCTACTGTCTTGCACAAAAACTGTTTTGTTTTCAAAATCAATCATCTCTGATGATTCTCAGCAAACCCCCTGTATCCACTGTAGACTGCACGGGGATTATATACTTTTCTAGTAAGCAAAAAATCCATGGATTGTAAAATAATTTTAAAATCTGCTTGGCTATTTCCACCCATTTATATCTAACAGGGCCAAAAACATTAAGCATTTAAGAAATGCGAGGCATTTTACTACACTGTCATAAAGGTAAATATACTGAAACCCATGTAAGTCTGTAATGAAATGCTGTGCTTCAAACACACACTATTTACAAATGGAGCAAAGAGGAATTCTAAAAATACAGTGAGAGAAGCAATTCCTATGAGGATCAAAGCACTCATGTAGTAGCCAGCCCTCTTCATTATGGCAATGCTATAGTTTTATAGACACCAAAGGTTTTAATCTGATTTATGTTTAAAGGAGTGTCTACACATGATTGAGAGTTTCTTCTCAGGAGAGGTGAAGACCAGATTATGGGCATCAGGGTGCCACAGGTGAGTAGGATAGGAAAGGGCCTGCATTGTCTACCTTGAATGCCTAGAGTCATCACGGAGCAAATCTGTTCATTATAAGTCAGGCATTTAGATTTTTATTCTTTCAGACATATCCAGTGTTTCTGTATTTGGAGAAAATAGGCAAGACTAATTCCCCAGGCTATAAATCCCTCTAATGTGGAGGGAAATGTGTTAGCTAGTAGTATTACAAAGCTTTTACTTCATATTTAATAGGCACCTGCAATACCAGCTTTATACAAAGCTCTCTACTTTGCAAATCTTTAAAACTTCACTTAATTTTCAGCACCAATTTCCTGCAATCTAAGGGCTTATGAAGGGTTCACTGTGTTCATACAGATCTATGCAGAATGTGCCAGAACTTCGCTGTCTGTGATGGCATTCATTTAGAGGTGAATCCCAAATTTCTATCACAGGCACGCTTATTTCCAACTAAAATATCCTTAGAATGAAAACTGAAGATTAGGTGGACAAAAAAAGGAGGCAAAGTAACTAGCACTGGGAGAGATATATGCAAATATCAGCTCAATGACAATTCTTCATACCATTTACAATTGAAGCTTAAAGACCCAAATACTCTGCAATCCATTAGTTTCTCAATATCCTGGAAGGGATTAGAGTATTTCTTAATCAACTGCTAACAGACTGAAAAAGGCCACAGACTGGATATTAACAAAGCAGTGTAATACGAAAATGCAGAGATGGTCCAGATAGAAAGACAAACTGTGGATTAATGTTAAAATATAAGATATGCAAACACGCTAAAACTGACCATATTTCTGTTCTTTCCTGCGGCCCACATAATTATAAATCTATATGAATTCATGAGTGGTAAGGCTGTAGTAGACTTTCAATAAAAGATAGGTTAATTTCAGATATTTTCTCAAGAATAATCCTATATAATAAAAGCCTAATATGCCAAATGTCCGGTCGTCTGGTCATCTGTTCAACCAATCAAAGCAGAATATGCTAATGATATGCTAAGGCCGCTCAACAGCTCACTATGACGTGCACTGACCACCAGGGGGCAGACACTGTGACCAGTAGGTTAGCTTGCTGCTGGGGTCCAGCTGATCGGGACTGAGTGAGATGGGCTGGGCATGCCCTGGAGCCCTCCGCCAGGCCCTCCCTGGCTGGCTAACCTCTCGCGTCCCTTCCCGGCCCCGATCATGCACCGGTGGGGTCCCTCGGCCTGGCCTGCGCTCTCTTGCAATCCAGGACCCCTTGGGGGATGTCAGGGAGCCGGTTTCCACCCGATCCCGCAGGTCAGGCAGAGGGACCCCACTGGTGCACGGATTCGTGCACCGGGACTCTACTTAATGTGATATGACTAGAATCGTTCAAATGTGCCTCAAAGATCTTGCCTGTGCTCACAGGGTGTCCCCCAAAAATGTACAAACAGTGTAACAGCTGATAGCTCAATTTTGAAAATGAAATGTATTTTAATAAATACTGCCTTTATAATTATTTAAAGTGTGTATACATTTTTCTGGGACACCCTGTGTATCCCACCACTCCCAGCCGTACAGGTGATCCCAAGTCCATCAGATTAAATGTGGTATGTGTTCACAGCACTGTAATCAATCAAAGTGTTAAAAATTGGAGGGAAATATTTCCAAATGCCATTTAGATGATGAATAAGCATGTAAATACAGATCCCGAGTGAATGTCCTAAAGTTATATTATAGCTCAGAAAATTCCAGATTCTGCCACTATTCTTGTCTATAGGAGACAATCTGTCTATAGGAGGAAAACATGAGTGGGAGAGATTACATATGGGATGTTTTCCAAGTTTCTTCCTGCAATCACTTCTTACCGCTAAGGAAGGGTAGTTGTTTAACAAATTTAGGAATTTTACATTTTAATGAATCTTGGTTTAGGGGAAAAAAGAATAGAAATCAAAACCAAAATGTCAATCATGGTAATATATGTTCTATGTTTCTGATGACTGACAGCCCAATAGGTTTGTATCAAACAAAGGCAAAAAGCATGTGTTCCTTTCCAAATGAAATATTTGACAGATTTAACAGTTTTCTGAAACAACTGAGGAAATCTTAAACAGTAACGTATATCTCCTTATGTATATGAGGGATTATATTTCTACATTTGGATTTGCTTCTGTGATCTGATGCAGATTTGGGGACAGTAATTGTTACAAGGGCCATAGCACATTAGCACAATTACTTATTGAGTGGCTGACTCCTATATGCCTCCAGACACTGAAAACTTTAGAGTAAGCCCCTTGCTGACTTACATTTGCAAATTCTCACTACTAGTATAGCTGGCCTATGATTAGAGTCATATTTCAAAAAACCTGATATACATTTTTGAGACCCTGATATGTAACAAATTCTGGAAAGTATAATAAACATAAAATCGGCTATCAAGAAATCCAAACCTTAAAAATCCACATTAAATAATCCTTACTCAGTTTCCAACTATGTTAAATTTGTAAGACATTAACTTATTTATTAATATTATCAAAAGACTAATTTATAGCCTTAATAAAGGATCCATTCCAGAAAACACCAGACTAAATTGAGAGAAAGCTTACTCCAAGATTTTAAGAAGAGTGGTAAACAATTCATTACTTAGTTTTGCTTTTGTTGCTTTTAACTATTTGTAAGCTCAGAGTTCACTCTGACAAAGTCAAACTGAGAAATTTTACTAAAAGAGAACAATACAGTTGCTACAGCCCCTTTCCCTGTAAATACCCAGTTTGGTACTGCTAAACCAATACAACCACTGTAACTTCTAGCACACAGTAGATTTCTGCATTCCCCCAACAACAACAACAAAAATTTGGAGGTCAAAAAGTCTAAATAAAAATAGTTGTGGACACACAGAGCTTATGAGAAAAAAAATGATTTAAAGGGATCACTTTCATACCTCAATCCTATCATGTAATGTACTGTGAAAAGAATTAAGATGCCATTTGTAATATTTTGAGTGTGATCTATAGACATTCGATATGAAAATAAAACTCCAAGAGTCAAAATAATCTCCAATTGGTTATGAAGAAACCTAATTTGAGATGTGACATTTTTCATTAAATGTAAATTCTCTTTTTGGTTTCACATACTTTAATTTAATTTGTGCTATTATGAGAGGCTGAATATTTAGCTAATAGCCCTATGCATATGCCATAAGAATATAACATTATTTCAAGTACAGTATTTTACAAGGTAATGATAATGATGCCAAAGCCTGCTCTGTGACACCATAAGGATGACTCATCTGAAACTCAGGGAACATCAATTGACAGTGTTTCTATATATAGAATTAATTGCAACAAAATTTAGAAAACAAGATAATAGACTATTTTGACTACAGAAATTTATTTTCTCTATATGAATAAATGTTCAGGAATCTGTAGGCACGGTTATGTTTAATACAGTGGCAATTTTTTTATTTGACCCTCCTTAAGGTTATTAGGAATAAATGCTAAAGTTTATCTTAAATTTTACAGCTTAGGTGTATCAAGCTGTGAAAAATATCAAATCTTTGTCTTACAAACCCAAGAGGAAAGGTAGCCAGTTTGAATTAGTGGCCCATCCATGTTCCAGATTCCTGAATCATTATCTAAGGGGACTGGGTATCCTCTACCTCATAAACAGATTCCATGATCATAGAGCACTTAGCCAAAAGGAAGGAGTAGAAAGAAAAACCAACAACTGGTCACATTTTAAATATAATTTGCAATTTGGGGAGTAATTTTTCTCCAAATGCCACCTGTGTTCAACCATCACAATATACTGCAAAATTTAGTAGTTTAAAATATCTTAAAGTTTTTGCTAGCCTCACATTAGTTAACATTTTCCTCCTTCAGTTTCAATTGCATTTTTCTTTCTCACACTTCTAAATAGCAATTCTATGACTGTCTTGTGCATTTTACATGACATAACAGCATTTCGGTAGTGTTTGTAGTGGGATTACTCAAAAATGAAAAGTAATCATAAATGTAATATAGTATCTCTAAATGAATGGGAATAGAAGCAATTCCCTTTATACTGCAAAAGTACATGTATACCCTTGAGAACAGCATGCATACACATTTTCAATGTATAATTTCTTCAATATGCACACAAAAGTATATACTAGCAAATACTCACTCTAGATTATGAAAAGTAAAGTAAGGATGTTTACACTCTAAAACAAGCATTTCATTTAGAAAATGAAACATGACTGTTTACCCAGAACCAAACTCTAGTGCAACTATCACAGATTATTTCATGACTGGAAGAAGTTGTCAAATGTAAGCAGGTCACTTTTTTTTTTTTCTTTACCATTTTCATCTGTACTCCCATAAAAACACACTGGGGCCAAGAAAATTAACTCCCTAAAGCTGTCAGCTGGGTTGGGAAACAGCTTACTGTAAATCCTCCAGCTACAATAAACTGCTGTCAATAGTGAGCGGAGAGTTGGGCTGTGGAAAAACAGGTCCTCTGGAAACGATCATCTGAGAGGGAAACGAGCTGGCGTTTCTCCTTCCAATATGCTGAGGCAGTGGTTCTCAAAGTGTGGTCCCTGGACTAGTAGCATCAGCATCACCTAGGGTCTGGTCAGCGATGTAAATGTTCAGGCTGGACCCCAGAGGTACCAAATCAGGACCTCGGGGAGTAGGACACAATAACCCAATTTAAGAAACCCTACAGTTGATT
Organism: Ia io; assembly: GCA_025583905.1. Classification (NCBI taxonomy): domain Eukaryota; kingdom Metazoa; phylum Chordata; class Mammalia; order Chiroptera; family Vespertilionidae; genus Ia; species Ia io. The sequence continues at coordinate 39,871,459 of JAJQQW010000003.1, forward strand.
CTGAGAAAGCCTAAAATTTGATACTACCATATTTTAAAAGGCATATCCGTTTAAAAATAAAACAAAAAACTTTTTCTTTTAGAGAAAATACATCAGTGCTTGCTATTATTTAAAGCCCTACTGGAATTAATTATATTGTCCTTCTCTTAACTCTATTAACAATGAACTTTGCTTATTTATGAATAAATATCAAGATACAATCTTGCTTGAAAAAAAAAAAAAAGGAAATTTCACTTGATCTGTGAATGTTAGGGATACTTCCAAAAACTCATAAAAAATAATCTGTGGACAATTCAGGGATAGATCTGTTAAACACAAGGAAAAGAAAAGTTTAGTAAAATAGAGTGGATGAAGAATGTGGCTTATAATTGTTTCACATGACCTTTGCAGGGTCATACAAGGGAAAACAAGGGGTTTAGGTGTGTGTTTGTGTGTGGGGAGGGATAACAATCAGTGCACTACAAGCAAACTCATGGTTAAAAGTCAGACATTATGTTTTCACTGCACAGATAATACAAATTAATAGTATTTAAGTTTGGTAACCCTTACTCAAGAATCTTGCATTTTACCCAGGCATCAATAAGCGCCATTAGTGAAAGGTGTTCCTGTTAACAGCAATCTGAGCCTACTCAACTAAAAACCTTCATAGATTATATGTAACTTTACGAATTTCTTTGAAAGCTTTTGTGGTAATAAATCTTACTTTTCAAAATTGTGTAGCTTCAGGAGCACATTTAGTATGAAAGCCACTAGTTGAAGTAAACAAACTAAGAAAAAATAATTTTTACCTTTTAGTTTTAAATCGAGTGTCTTCAGATAATAATTATAGAGTTCAGTGGGAAAAATTAAAAGAGTAGTATATGATTTATGTTCTCATTCATAGAAAATATGCCTTTTCATACTAAAATTGTACATGTTGCTATCACCATCGTCTTTCCTTTCTCCCAATATTCCTTTTCTCCAACATCACAATTTTTCTTTCTCATCATGAAAACTTCTAAAAGGTATAAGCAAAGCCATTACAATAGCTTTTATCATAATAGCGAATTACAGCTACATATGAACATCAAAATGCCTACAAGGAGAATTGCACAGTGACACGTGGTCTCAAGAAATGTCTAAATTGCACTTTAGTTCCAGTTAGCGAATTACTCAGCATCCTATTTCAAAGATGACATCATACAAACAAATATTGTTATGGCTAACTTAGGCTCAAAAAAGATCTTTACCATACTTTGCTAAAATGCAGTTAACATTTATCTCACTGTACTATAGTTTCAACTTTTGGGGCAAAGTCAGAAAAAGTGGGTCTGTATATTAGTGCTACAATGAAATGAAAAGAAAGGTGATGTGGGAAGAATATCAATAAGTTTCTTTGGAAAACAAATTTCTGTTTTATATTAAAAGTTTAAATCATGTTAGTTTTTTCAACACATTATGCAAATCATGTAATATCATCAGTATATTGTGAGTGACCTTCATATTAAAAGTCAATAATAAAAAGCCGTTTTCTTTCTTTTCATTAAAATAGTTGTTTTATACTTAAACTCATTTAGTTTCATAAATTACTTTTTCTTACCATGATTAACTATTTACCAACTTTTACAAACCTTTAGTAATCTCAGAAATATTCTAAGTTTTAAAACTTCAGCTTCTTTTAAAAAGATGATAAATTTAACATGAAAATAAGTCACTTCCAACTTCCAGTTATGTCTTTCAAGTTCACATTCTCACTAGAACTTCTATACTGACTTTCTAATTCTTTTCATTCTACGTATTTAAGCTCTAAGTATACTTTCAAATTGCTCTCGGTTTTTTTCTTCTTCAAGAAATGGAGATTTTAGTTGTATAATTATAGTCAACACATTTAATGATCTGGGAGTATCTATGTGATTCATTGTCAAAATTATTTTTATAAATAACCACAAAATCTTAAAGTGCCTCCAGAGCAATAAACACTAGAAGATGAGAAGGAAATGGAGTTTCAATAAGACCTTCTACTCCACCTCACTCCCACACACACACAAAAAAAGGCGTGTGTGTGTTGGGGGGAAGACTCTTGAATTTCCAATCACTAATCAATGACTGTCAATAAATACTACATGCACATTTATTTTGCTTTACTGTATTTTCTGAAATCTATATGTTCCTTATTTTTAACAAATTCAGATGGGCCAGCACCATAGATGGACTCAATACCAACAAAGATCGAACATGGATTGCGAAGTGCTAGAAAGGTGGTGTGGTGAGAGCTAATCACAAAAGAGCAAGCAAACGAACTGCAATGCCAGTTGCTCCAGAGCAACTATCATTAAATAAAAGGTATCTTTGGCTGTAGTACCAGCTTGATGTCTCCCTCCCCCCTTTCCTTGCTACTGCGGGATTGGCACCTGGCCAGCGCAAGCACATGATACCCTAGTGCCATCTACAGGCTATTATTGACACTCAAATTTTGTGGCAACAGACAAGCACCAGTGAAATAAATTAGACAGCGCTGCACTTAAATCTTTATTAACAAGGAATTATTAGACCTAAGAAAAACTAATTCTGGATTTGGATGAAATATGAGTTTCTCAGCCTCTTAATCCCTCTTCATATGGCATATTTCACAGTTTAAAATGAGTTATGACAGATCACTTATGCATTACTAAGATGAGAGAATATTTACAATGGATTCATTCTTTTCTGTATAAATGAGTTAAATCAGGGAGACAGCATTCCTTCTTTTTTTTTTTTCTTTTTTCTTTGCAAGAGTACTTTGGCCATTGTGGACAATCCGCAAATCTTTCTATGCAATACCCAATTTACTATATTACAATAAAATCATCTGAAATCAAAAAGAGGACCTATATGGCTTAGTTGCAAACTATCCACAACCATGTGCTTCACAGCCGATGTACATTTAATATTCTACCATCTTGTTTAGAGACTAAAAAAAAAAGTTAACCCCTTTAGCAACCACGGCTCCAATATAATTACCGTCAGCCCTTCAAACGTCATTTAACACTTGAGATTTGAAGGTGGCGTTTCAGATGAAAAGGTCATATGGCAATGTTGAAGCCGTCAATTTGGGAACCCCGGGAGCAGAATTTGGCATATCAGGACAGCTTTTCTTCTTCAGCCAACATTATCTTGGGACATTTTGGAATCATTTCCTCTTTTCATCTTTTGCCTTTTGAAGCAAACTGGGAAGTTAGATAATGCTCAGGACTCAGAAATTTCAAAGCTGTTCTAAAAAATTCTTGACTGAGCCTCAGAGGAAGAGAAAAAGGGGTCAAGTTTTTTTTTTGTTGTTTGTTTGTTTGTTTGTTTTTCTTTCTCCCCCCCCCCCCCCATCTTTATAACTAAGCTAAAAGTTGGACCAAAACAACAGACACACTGGCACGTTAGTACTGGTTGACTGGGCACTTGTACGCAGTACTGATAGACCAGTAAAAGTGCTCGTTTACCTGTCTGGTGTGCAAGGGGCCCTTTGTCTTGAAGCCTCCTTGGGAACTGCACTCTGAGGCACTGAAGTGATCTGAACTAGTGGAAGAGCGTTTGGAGAGGGTGTCACAGCCCCCGACAAAGGTGTTGTCCAAAGGGAGTTCCTGAATCACGTGGTGCTTTTTCCCGGAAACGGGAGTGTCTGGCTTCAGATGAAAAGCAGGCTGTGGAGAAGCGGATTTGTAGTGCTTGGCCAGGTCAGGGCTGTTGGGCTTGAAGGTGGTCGGAGGTGCGGGGCCCCAGTCAAACCTTCCTATGCTCTGCTCCTCCAGCTCAGCCGGCAGGCTGATGGTCCCGTTGATGGGTTCGTGAACCGCGTCATCGGGTTTGGACTCTTCGATGGTCACAAAGTTCAACAGGGAGCTCTTGGGAGACTTCCTTTTCTTTCTCTTCTTTTTCTTGTTTTGTTTGTTCTCCTGGTTGGGGGACATCCACTCGGCCCCTTGCTTGCTCCTCTGAGCGGCCTTGAACCTGGACGCGTGGCGACAGCGCACCAGCACGGTGACGAAGATCACGACGATGACCACCATGGCGCCGGCCACGATGGCGATCATGATGGTGAGATAGTCCTCGTTTTGGTAGGGCTGGCTGCTGTCCCCTATGTTCCTGTCCAGGGGGGTCTCCATAGTCCTGCGAATCAGGTCATAGATATGGGAGGCATTCCCAGCCGTGTCGTTGACATAAAGGAAAACAAGCACGAGTGTGTGCAAAGACTTGGGGTAGCCCAGGTCGCTGATGTTGACCACCAAGCGGTGCAAGCCCACGTCAGTGGGTGCGGGTTTTTCTTCCAGAGTGATGTTGCCCGTGACCGGGTCGATCCGAAACAAGCCCTTGCTGTTCCCACTCACAATGGTGTACTTCAGTTCAGCGTTCATCCCGGTGTCGATATCCACGGCGAACACTTCTGCTACCACCGAGCCGGGGATGGCCGAGAGGGGCACCAGCTTAAAAGACGTGTTAGACGGCGGGGAGATGACCACTGGGCTGTTGTCATTGACGTCCATGACATTGATGGTCACCTTCGCAGTCGAGGACCGGGGTGGCTGTCCTCCGTCGGTGGCTTTGACGTCGAAAGTGTAGGAACTCTGCTGCTCTCTGTCGAATGAGACATTTGACTTGATGACTCCCGAATAGGGATCCAACACAAAGTTATCATTGTCGTTCAGAATGGAAAGAGTCACAGCTTTATTCTCGCCAGCGTCTGCATCTGTCACTGTGATCACCCCCACAGTACTATACTTTGGCAGATTCTCAGACACAAAAAATTGGAAGTGATTATGAGTAAACTTGGGGCTGTTGTCATTCTCATCCAGGACCGTAACTATCACCGCCGCCTGGCTTTGGAGGGGAGGGGTCCCATTGTCCCTGGCAGTTACTGTAAAAATGAATCGCTCTTGCTCCTCTCTGTCAAAGACTCTGGAGGCGGTCAGAACTCCTGTCTTTCGGTCCAGATCAAAGAAGGAGGCATTCGGTCCAAGCTGGTAAACAATGTCTGCGTTTTTCCCACTGTCTTCATCTGTGGCACTAATAGTTGTTAAGTATAACCCGCGTCGGTTGTTTTCAGAAACTGACAGCTCAATTACAGGCTGGTTGAAAATTGGTGGGTTGTCATTCTCGTCCTCAAGCTTAACCCTTACCAGGGCAGTCTGATTTAAACTGGGCTTCCCAGAATCAGAGGCAACAATTTTAAAGCTGAATTCTTTGGTGCCCTCATAGTCCAACAAAGAGGAGGTCTCTAACAAATACTGGTTGTCGTACACTGCCTTCAAGTGAAATGGGACCTCTCTTTCAATAAAACAGATCACTTTGCCATTCACATCTGTGTCCTTATCAGAAACTGTAATTAGGGCAATCTTGGTATTGACGGGATCTTTCTCGGATAAATACACCGTGCCATTGATGGGACTTATGATGTACCTGAGGTCTATGTTAGGAGGGTTATCATTTACATCAGTCACATTGATGGTGACGGTGGCTCGAGCGGGAGTGGAGCTGCCATCACTAGCCAGCACTGTCACTTTGTGAATGGCTGTCTCCTCTCGATCTAAGGACCTCTGGACAGTGATCAGCCCAGTAGTATTATTTAAAGCAAAGAGTCTTTTGGTAGCAGGGGCAACCTGGGCACCAAAAATGTACCGGATTTCAGCATTACTGCCTATATCTGCGTCAGTGGCATGGAGCTGAATTACAGAGGTGCCCACAGGAGCATTCTCTGGGATATGGACCTCCACTTGACCCTCCTTAAACACTGGCCTGTTGTCATTTACATCACTTACTGTGACCTGCAGGATGGCCGTGCTGGATTTCTGTGGAGTGCCTCCATCCTCTACTTTGATTTTCATCACATAGGTATCTTTCTGTTCTCTGTCCAAGTTTTGCTGAACAATCAATTGTGGCCACTTCTCTCCCTCCGGAGTTTCCACAATATCCAGTCCAAACACACTCTGCCCATTTAACAATTCATAATGCTGAACACCATTGAAGCCTGTGTCAGGATCTGTTGCTGATGGGATTGGGAAGCGGCTGTTGATCAAAGTGTTCTCTGGAATTGAAATATTGATGACAGGAGATGGAAACATGGGGGCATTATCATTGGTATCCTTAACAATTATTTTTATTTTGATCAGCCTGAAAAAATCATTGGGGAGGATCACCACCTCAAGTTCAAAGAAACACTCATTCTCCTCAGCATAAGAGGCTCCAGCACAGAGTTTCTCTCTGTCTATTCTATTGGAGGTTGTGAAAATCTCCCCAGTGCTACTGGACACTTTCACCAAAGGGGCATCCCCAGCTTTAGAAACCAGTCTGTAGACAAGGCTGGCACTGGTCCCTGTGGCAGCATTGATGTGAGAAATGTTCAGGTCCTTTGGTATGTTTCCTATGGGCACATTTTCAGGCAATTCCTCTCTAATAGTGTAAATAAGTTCTTGAGCTATTGCGGAATCCAGCCTTAAACAGGCAATCAGAGCAGCCAAAAGGTAAAAATCCCTCAGGTCCATGATAGTGTATTTATTTTCTTTTCCCGAATTTTAGGGCTTAAAGGTTCCCACTGAGGAAGGATGCACGGATTGCAAGAGGAAGCGTGCATGGGCTGGAGGATGCATTACATCTCATCGCTTATTTGGAGACAGCCACTGTCAACACAATTGTATAGACAATATTATTCTTCAGTACACAGAAACACACAGTCACGAAACATTACAGCACATTTTCCACCGCATATTAGTAAACAGGGCAGTTTGCTCTGCCACTGTTCGCAAGTTAACTCTGTGGATAAAAACACTCAACATTCCCTGCTTGTTGCATTTGGCCAGAGATAATAAAACCATCTACTTTTGAATTCAGGACAGCTGCTATTTTTACCTGTAGTCACCCACACTGTTTTTCAGGACACCGTTTAATTCAAAACATGCATTCTTGAATTCTTGTTCTCCTCCTCCCCTCCCCCTGGCTTACCTGCCTCCTGGTTTCTAACCCACCTCCCTTAGTTGTTTATTTTTTTTCTTTTTTTTTAGGTGGAAGTGAAAAACACTAAGTATTTAGCTGTGCTTCCTGCTAACTGCTTTGTCACATGTCAACTGTGATGAGTTTTCTTCTCTGCCACACTGAGTCATCTCTCTCTCTCTCTCTCTCTTTTTTTTTTTTTTTCTTTCTAAAAGGACTATGCCTTTCTTTCCCTCCAGTTCTTCAACTGCCTTCTAACACAATCTTCCTGGGAAACAAGCATCGGACATGCTGCAGCATCAGCAGCAATAGTCACCGGCCACTACAGATCCGTATTGCCTAAAAGCACAACACCAAGACTTCAAATGTCTTATCCAGACCTTGCTCTCATTTCTCCATGTTGCCAAATTAACCCCATTAGCATTAATAAACACATGAAAACTTTACAAAATAATAATATAAGATTTCTTATCCTAGAGGTGAAAGAGAGTGTCAAAGGTGTATGTGAAACGCAGCAATATTTCCACGTAACAGCACACAATTTTCTACAGAGCCTAAAAGGGGGGGAAATGCAGTTTCTTAACCCTGATCTCTGTTACAATATTAGTAACATCTGCCACACATAAATACTGCAACCCAATAATGCAGGTTAAAAGGCTCCTGCTTAGATGCTCCCCCAACTGCAATTTAAACGGGTGCAAGGCTCCAGACAGCCACCCACTAGAGTAAAACTGGTCAGTTCCCAGGCTCTGATCTCATCTGCATTAGCGGCACGGTGGCTGATGCCCGTGATTAGTTCCGGCAGGGTGATGCAGGTAGGGATGCAGATACAGCCTAGTAGGTGAGTTCTGCCCCGACCGTCTACCCAATGGCAAACATCCCCCGTCTGCACCGAGGACATATCTAAACACAGCATTTACAATTGTGCATGCGAAACTTTACACTTACGTTAGTTGCCTCAACCTTTCCCCTTTCCCGGTATGCTGCAGTTAGGAACGATTTGTTCCCACACATAGAAAGCCATGCATCTGGTAGCACCAGTTTGGGGAGAAATCAGGAGCAGCAAAACGTTTCCTCCCGGTGAAATGTGTTGCTTCGGGCTGGCAAATTAGCAACTCCAGAGAACAAATTCACAGATTTGTCGTTGTTCTCTCCACATTTCGTCTCTATTGCCCAGGGGGTCTGGGCTCTTCTGGTATTTAACACGCACAGCATCCAGTCGCACTTCTCCAGCTCAGGGGTATTTTCCACAGCATCCAGCATACCATTTCCCTCCGATGTCAGTACTGCTTAAGTCTCTAACTTCTGGTAGGAAACGTCAGAGTTGGGGTGATGGTGATTCTCCGGCTGCTCTCCGGGGTGACAGCGGCCCGAAAAATTCCTAATCGGTTGTTTATCTCTTTCTGGCTTGAGAGACTCTGGGGCGCTTCTTCCTGTCTGGCTCGCGTTCCCTCTCCCGCTTCTCCCCTGCCCCTCTCTCCTTCTCCCTCTCCTCTCTCTGAACTGAATTTCTTGATATAACTCTCAATAAGCCCAGAGGGAGGGCGTGACGGCCGAGGACCCGCCCCCGGCACCTGATTGGCCCGCATCCTGCGGTGCGGCAGCCGCACGCGAGGGAGGGGGCGCCGAACAGGGCGCTGACTGTCTCCCAGCCCCCCCGCCTTTGCGCCCCCTCGGCCGCAGCGAAAACACGGAGAAGCGATCCTGGCCCCGAGAGAGCCGGGCTCCCGGAGGCGCACGGAGCATGCCCAGCAGGGTCCGGCCGGCGGGGAGAGCCGGCGCGCCTTAGGCGGGCGCGGGCGGTGCTGGCGGCGGCTCCGCGCGCTCGGGGCGGCGATGGCCGATCCCGGCGGCCTGGCGAGTGCGGGCGCCGGTCCAGGGAGCCTCGGGCACCGCGGCGGGCGGATGGGGGACGCCGAGGGCACTCCTCCCTGGGCGCACATTTCGCACTTCCCTTTTCCAAATGGAGGGGCCAACACGCAAAGATGGGAGTCCACCCGGAGTCCGAGGCCGGCGATGTAGGGTCACCCCTCGGACGGGTGTACGGGCCAGCCGATCCCCGGAGCGCGTCCAACAGACAGCACGCCCGGTGATGCTTGGCCGGGACTTGGCCAGAAGGGCGGAGGGGGCGGATAGCGAAACGTCCGGGCAGAGAATCTTTGAATCTCAGTGGAGACCGGAAAGAAAATGAACGAGCCTTTCCGGCCTGCTTGGGTGACGGGAGCTGGCGGGGAGAGGGAGAGCGGCAGCCTCGGGGGTCCCCGGTCGGCCCTGGCCAGCCGGGGGTGCGGCGCGAAGTCTCCTCTGCCCGCGCTGCGGCGCACCGGGTGGACGCCGCCGCGCTTCTGCTCCGCCGCGCCGGAGCCTGCGAGCCGAGCTCGCCCCGACACGCGGCTGCTGCACAGCCGCTTCCAGCTCCCTTAGCTGCAAACTTTGCCTGCGAAAGGCTGGAAGGAGTCCCGTCCAGCCGCTTCCCCAGGCTGTGGACCATTTCCCTTCCCCTGGCACTTCCTGCTGAGTCCAACTTTACACGTAATACTTGTCTTGCCCTGTGCAAGCCCTGTCTCTGACTCGTTCTGTAGCGTGTACCCCCACGTTTCTCATTTTCATACAAGTGCAGGATGGAATGACTCCCGAAAGGATTAGCCTTATTTCTTAAACAGTGGCCCCGAAAACTGGACTATCTCTCTGTATGACTGATCTTTACTATCAGTAATCCACAAGGTGTGCGTAATGGGTTGTTACCAAAAGGATATATGCATGAGTCAAGTCTGAGGCTTTAACAATAACAGTTCACTTGGAACAAAAATTTTTATTTTATTTTTTGAATGACCTATAAAGGTGGTCTGAGAAGGTCTTAATGTGTAATTGAATAACTGGTTCTAACGTACAGGGAGAATAAAGGGCATTTATGTTAAATTTCCGTGTTCCCCATTCTGTGCTGAGCTGTGGATGGATGCATTTGATGGCTCTTCACACAGTTCTGCACTATGATGGCATGTACAAAGATACCTCTTAGTTTTTGAATAAAATGGTTTTCTTTTTCAACATGAACACTTATTTTTAGATATTTAAGTTAAAATGTAAAAATATCACCAAGCAAACCCACCAAACTTAGATATTGCATAAATAATGTCACTATTTAACCAACTCTGACATTACGATGTCCCCACATCAATGACAAAATATTAAAAAAACACACACAAAACTTTTCCTGAGGTCAATATTCATGGCAAAATTCAGTGCCTAACGTGCACTAAAATAGGTTAATCTCCTAATGAGAAATATAAAACAGGTTTTCTGAAGGCAATAGATTGATAATGCTTTCTAAATAGCCAAAAGTCCTCTCATAATAGTAGTATTTTGTATGATTAGAGTATACAAAATTTAAGAATAAAAAGGACCGCTTAAGTATTTAAAATTATAAAGAAAAATATTACCTCATAGAACAATACGAGTGAATCAAAGGAAGCTTCTTTTATCTTAACTCTGAATGATCATTTTGCCATTCACAAAATGTACAATTAGAACTAGTGCATTGTTTCAGTTGACACCTATTTTATGCTCTGAAGTTGTTTGCAATAATAAATGAACCATCATTTTGATACATTTGCAATAAACAGCAGCACAGCCACTTTCCAGTTCACTTCTTATGTATCAGTTATCTCACATTCTTATGCTAATCATACTATAGTCGTTTTCAAAGTCATGTTGCAGTCACAGCACATAACTTAGCAATAATTAATATTATTACTAAGCAGAATTATTTCTGCTTTCTAAGGGGTAGCTTTACTAGTAGTCAGAACTCATTACTATCCTATGCTCATAAATGAAATCTTAGTATGAACACAGATGAAGGTTAAGGAGGAAAAAATCATATGATTACATTTATGACCATGAGACTTCAATTACAGAAACCAAAGGTCAAAGCCCCCGAATGAGGTCCATCTCTAGACTCTTCAAAGGAGGTTGACTATAATATAGAAACAGAGCTACTGACTTCAGTGCATTCTGTCATTTAGGTGTTTATTTGGCATATCTAAATTATTGGAATTCTTTAATCATACTAGTTTTATCTCTTAAAGCTAGAATAGTTGAAGCTTATTGTTTGCCCTATTATATTCCAACTGCTAAACTCCAGAATGAGAACTATTATTAAAGATCTTATTCATATTCAGGAAGAAAATTAAATATGAAGGGTCATATTTCTAACCCTCTGCTATCATAACTTGAGGCTTCTGCCCAGAAATCTATATAAAACATTTCCATAATGAGAGCTGCTCACAATTCACCTCCTCTACCTTATTTTTTAAAGTTATATCTACATAATTATGTATTAAGAAAATCACATTGTACATAAATTTTAATTTTTGTAGGAAGCTATCTATTGGTTTTGATGCATTTTAATCACTTTTTTCCTTCATTGAACTTAATAAGATATTTGATTTCCAATTATATGACTTCCAATATAGATCTTCCAGTATATGTATTAGGGTTCCAATTAGATCTCATTAATTAACCCTTATTCATCTTTGTCATTGCATGCTTTCTACATCAAGGAATTTTTATAGTCTCGCATGTGTTGTACCTGATTAGTATATAATTTAGGAATTATGCCATGTGGGCTATAGTAAAACTGCTTTAGTGTTCCCTGCTGCTATATAGGTCATGGGATATTGTGAAGCTGAGTCACCTTAGACCAGCTAAGTAAAGACTTAAATACTATTTCAGATTAATATAGAAACAGATGTTGAGTTAACATTATTTTACATCCCAACATTTAATGTTGTTCTATTTATATATTTAAACAATTTTTATGTGATGGCGTTTAATAACTTCAATTATCAAGCAGTTTGGTTTGTTAATTGAATTTTCATCTATGATTTTTTTTAGTTTCCAGTCAGCATTTTAAAATTACATTTCACACAGAGATTGTAAAGGCTTTTTGCGTTAAGTTACAGTTTATATAAAAGCCATAGACTGTGGTATTTGCAATGATCAAATGACCTCCTCAAGGATTTCAGGACTAAAATGTTCAACTTTAACATATTATGTCTGTATTCCAATCAAAGTGAAAAGTAAAATAAAATAAATACTAGTGTGCCTTGTACTTCTAAAGTTCCTTTAATCCAGATGTCTCATTGTGTCTAACAGACATTAATCAATCAATCACAGGGATCTTGTGTCACAGCAGGTATTATTGTCCCCATTTCACAAAAGAGTCTAGACTATTGTACTGTACTTCTGGGGGAAAATTGTGTGAAAATGCTGAGGGTTATTTATATTATCACTACTTAGAAAAGGACAATGCAGAATGTTAACAGCATAAAAAATTAACACCTTTCAAGACTGTACAAACTGGCAAAGTGTAGTAAGGTCCTTGAATAATTCTTCTGCTGCACTATTAGCTGCACTATTAGGTCTTTCCTTTGAATATATATTTTTTTTCTCTCTTCACTTTAAAATGATATAATTTCATGTGAAATGTAACAGAAAACTTTCTATTTCTTGTCTGTAGAACATTTATCTTCTGTAGGTAAGAACTGTTAGATCAGAATATCAAGTATGATCTATTTAATTATTTTTACATAAAATAAAATGCCCCCAAATGCAGCAATTGCATGCACATTATTCAGAAGCACCTCTATTTATCCTTAAAAATAGATATAGAGAAATGTTGAGACAAGAACCCATTTAATGCATAGTAGCATTTGTCCAAAGGTAATTAGGAAAGTGATTTTCTTAGATATTAGAACTTCCTCAATTTTAAATAAATATCATACAAGTTTTTTCTTTATTCTCTTTAATACATTCTCATTAATAAGAGTATGTTGTTGAAAACAGAACTTCATAGTACCTGAAACATTATTCTGATAACTTTTATTCCTATTCTTCTCTCCCACTTCTGCATGCCTTTTTTCCATCCTTTCTCTTTTTTTTTTTTTTAAATAAACTCACGTGATATTCTTCTAAGAGCCCAACTTGTTACATAATGTGCACATAAATAGACTTACTAATATAGGGCAGAATGGATAAGCCTCATTTTTCTCTTATAGTCTCCTCTCAGGAACCAAATTCAACCCACAGTCCCCCTCTAATTGAATTAGGATGAGTCAGGGAGACTATGCATATTCCATTGACTCCTGCGGCCCTGGCTTAATTCCAGATCACTGATAACACCCAAGTAATAGAGATAGGGATTGTTCAGCCTTTAAAATACACTGGTATACTTTGTCTGGGATTTAAGTCAATACCACTTTACTTTCAAAAATTATGTATGTATACACATAATTCTTTAATATATCTTTTCTTAAACGGAAATCTTATTTTGTAGTGTATCAATAAACAATCTTTTCAAAGGTCCTAAAATGCACATCATCTTTTCAGTCCTATCCCTGTGAATTTACTGTGCTCTAGCTACACAGAGATTGGTGAAATTTTCATAAAAGATAAAAAGCACCTCACAGAAACTTCTTGGCTGTATGGAATGGAGTCTGTCTGCTTTAAAGTAAGCCAGGACACATCATCAGAGAGATGTATTTTTAAAAATAGAAGTTATAAGGAACATTATATGTTGAGAGTTTAAAGCATAAGCCTAATTAGAAAATCTATCCTTGGAACAATATCACTTGTAAAGTAAAATAACGCAATAAATACTTCTTATATTTCAAAAGATTTGAAATATATATATATATTTTTTTAGTCTCACCAAAACAGTCATGTGGTCTATTAATTTTGAGAGTAAATAAACATCTCCGTTTGAGTGCAGAATCAGTATGACTATGGCTATTATCTGTGTAATTTCTGGAAGGAACAATCATACCAATGGAGGTGTCTTTAAAAGCTGTATGCTGAAATAATGGGATTATTTCCCTGTAATATTCGTCCCTCACTGTGGAAGTAGGCTGACATTTTGGTATATTAGAACAGGTAAGGAGATCCTAAAGACCAGGTGACATTTCAGACACACTCCACGATTAGTAGGAAAAAGTGGAAAGGGAGAATTACATGAAATGACTATAAAACACAAAAGTGAAAAATGTGTCATAAATTTATTTATTACTTCACTCAAAAATCTAATAAAAAACACACCATGTAAAAAATACCTACTATATTTTTTAAAGCCTTCTATATTCTCAAGCACAGAGATATTTAATATCTACAAGTGGGGAAAAAGTAGGTTTGTAGTTGTGAGTACTCTAAACAGAGTTTATTATTGTATTTTTTATTTATTAATTATTGTATTTTCTATATAAACAACTGTAAACCTACTTTTGCCCCACCCCATATATCTTAAGCATAAGTCAGCTGAGGCCTCTTGCTGTTTTTTCCTTTCATTGTTGTTATTTTTTACATAGAGGCATATGATCCTGAGAGTACTTCCTACTTTGCTAATTCTCATCATCATGTCTTTCTTTATATTTTAGATTTTAAGTATTTTGCTTATCACATTCATTGTAATATTTCAAATGTTCAATAGCAAGTTTTTGGGAATATACATAAATAAATATACTGACAATTTAGTTGTATTCTTCTTCATATTGTTCCAGAATGTTTACCGTTTATTATTGTAAGCCTAATAATATACTAAAGTTGACTTTTTTGTGATTTAAATAACAATTAACTTAAGCTGATTCTGTTTATCTCAAACTTTAATTAGAACACAAATTACCCAGATACCTTGTTAAATTAAAATGCAGATTGATATACTTGTTTTGGGCTGGGAGCTGAAGTCTTGCATTTCTACCAAGTCCTCAGGGGATCCTGATGCTGTTGATCTGTAGGCCCCAACTGAATTAGCAAGAACCTAAAAGGCCTCTTAGATACAAAGTGTAATCCACATAAGACAACATGCAAAAGTGAACACTGGAGAAAGGATTATATCTACTCTTTACCATGCGTGGATTAATTCTGTTACCGAGCATTCTTCTGATGCAGGTACAGCTCGGACACTCAAGGAATGTACACATCATTCATATATTAACTCGCTTTAGCTTATTTTCTTCCTCACAGAAATTAAATATCTTGAGCTAAATTTTAGTTTTACTTTGGACTGAAAATGAGGAAGATGTCCATTTGGAGGCTAGCATCGTTTTGGGGGAGGACAGAACTGCATGGAACAGAACAGGGGGACCCAGGGCACCTGCTAGGCAATGTGAGGGTACAGGGTACTGATGCATATAGAAGGTATCAACCAGGATGTGACCAAATACATGCCTGAACACCTATGTGTCCTCTCCAGGCTCACAAGAGTTCCTTCTTTTTGGCAATGTTTCTCCTAAATTCCACCCACATGGTAAGCAAAGCAGCCATCTTCACACAGCATAGACTTCTCCCACTCTGCCAGAAATTAATGAATCTAGCCCATTCTGCTAACATCTGGTTATGTTTATTACGAAGATACTAAATCCAAGTGGACCAATGAACCCCTTCATCAAAGAACCTAGATTCTGTAATCGATACTCCAAGATCCATCTAATTGTTCTGTAAACAGGAAGTGATGTATTCTCAGGAGTAATTAGAAGCAGTTTTTCATTGTGTAAACCAGGAAAACAAAGAAAAGTAGAGGGAGAGAGAATAAGAAAAATGAAGGTGATACACATAAAGAATCAGAGACAGAGAACCCCTTATGGCAGTTAATGATCTGGTTCCAGTTCATTGTTGGTGCCCAGTTATATACCTACCACTGTTTCTTAAGAGCTAATCTAGGAGTCTTTATAATAGCTACAGTTTGCAAGAAAGAGTCCTAATTAATATGAGCTAATCACAGGAACTAGTAATTTTGCTTGACCCTATCTATTCCTGATTAACATACTGAAAGGCTAAAATATGGACTGTAATAACATGACTGAGATTTTATAATTGTGGGAGAGAATAAGAAGAGTGAAAATAATCAAATTTTTATATGAGTGGTTTTAAACGTAGAGTAATATTGCCCCTTAGGTGACACTTGGCAATGTCTGGAGACATTTTGATCATCACAACTGTAACATGGGTGGAGAGGCTGGTATTGCTACTGACATGTAGTGGGGTGGAGGCAAGGGATGATGCTAAATATTGTAAAATGTGCAGTACATCTGCTCCTCCCCTACTCCTCTTTCCCCAACCCACACACATACACACACACACACACACACACACACACTCACTATGGCTCAAAGTGGCACTAGTGCCAAAGTTGTGAAACCCTGCTTTAGAAGAATAGGATTTGTATTTTATATAATTTATTTCAGCAAATTTATATCTATTGTTTGTAAATAGCAAAATCAAAAGTTAATATATCATTAAAGTTCATTTGATGACCTATAGGAAAACAGACAATATATGTTACAAATTATGCTGCTGAAATCTGAAGAAATAAATATCTCTTCTAACCCTTCGTGACAAATGTTCTATTTTTATAGAAGGCACAGCAAATCTAAAACCAACCATTGGGCCTAATCGTGGTCATTTCTGTCCATCCTTCAGAAGCTGTAAGATTCTTCAATGAATATATGAGGCATTTTATTAGCTTTATACTAATGTGTAATATATCCATTATAGAAGTTGGTTTTATATAATTCCTTTATTATTACTTCTACTATTTCATACTTAGAAAAACATCTATCCTACCTACAGTTTCTCTGATAAAATACGAATTCCCTAGATTCTGTTATATATTTGTGACTTATTAGGATTTTTTCATCAGGTCAAAAAAATAAAACTACAATTATTTGCAATAGAAGATGTAAACCTCCCTTGGTTATAAATTAACAAAGCATCTATAACTCCATTCAAATCTATGGTAACATACAAACGCAAACAAAAGAAGTAATATAATTTATTTGGTTTGTTGCTAAGATCTTTTTCATTCTTGTTACCATATAACATTTTATTTCCTACAAAGGGTATAAATCGCATATAGGTTTATTCCAAAGTTTTTGGGTCAACTTAATGGTTTCTGGAAATCCACAAATTAAAATGCAATAACAACCTAGTAAATAAACAACAACTTTCTGAATTAGGTTAAATATTAAGAGAAAAATTCTGAAGAGATATTGAGTACTAGAAAATGAATTTTTAACTATACACTATTTGGCTCATCTGGGAATTATTTTAAAAGTTAAAGGATTTCTAAAATAATTTTTAACTGTGGTAAACACTGCCATCTAGAGGAATTTTCTGGTAATGCATATCAAAACTAAAATGCCTAAAAGTGTTATATGTATGGATTTATGCCATAATTTGTATTTTATAAATTTCATAAATGTGAAAAAATATTTTATATCATATTAAACAAATGTAATTGTAAAACTGAGCTATTAACTAATACTATTGCTGTGATTTTCAAATATCAATACATTGTCAAAGTAGTTATTGGAATGAAATCATTTTTATTAACCATGTTTTCAAGATGTTTTCTCACATTTGTCAGGTAGTAATTTAACTTTTGTATTTAACAAACTAATTATAATATCAGAATTATAATCAGATTTTGCAAAGGGTATATTAGAATCAATAGCTAGAAAACCCTGCAATGCAATGATATCACTATATAAGCACACACTTTAAAACAAATGTTTCTTTTTAGAAAGCGACACAATTGCCTGTACTATTCTTATTATTTCTTGCTTTTTTCCCCCCCTCTTTTGTGTTAGTTTTAACGTGTACATTTTTCAGTTCTGTTTCATTAGCTTACTCCATGTGCTAATTTATAAGTTCTGCTTTTTTAGTTCTTCATTAATCAGTGGTAGCTAAGACTGCAGAAATTCAGGGCCTAAAAAGTGATAAAATAAGGGTAGCATGCTGTGTTGCCTATTCAAATAGAAATATAAGCACCTTAACACATACGAAGTTTCCATTGTCAGAAGTGATGAATAGGAACAAAGAAAAACATGTATGTTCTTGCGGGGGCCTGATGCCGCGGGGGCCAAACATGGTGGGGATCTCCCTTTTCCGTGTCCCACGTGGAAAGAGAGATGAACGAACCGGTTCTAAGTGGAGGCGGCCAGGGATTGAGAAATATTAGAAATAAAGAGAGGAGAGATAGATTTGAAAGCTGGGGCTGGGTGGATCTTTCTGTGCCTGGCTGAGGCCACAGAACAGATCCAGACTGCAAAGCTGAGGCTTTATTTATAATCAGGGACAAACAAGGCAATTAACAATGTTCTTGTAAGTTTCACTTGTTTTGGCAACACTTGCTGCCCCTCCCACAGCCCACTAGCTACCCAGGAAAGATCTAGGGATCAGTTACAGGATCAGGCTTAATTATTCTGGGAGGGGTCTGCCCTCCAAACGAACTTGTTTGTGATCCTGCCACAGGTCAGTCCGAGGCTTAACCCTATAACCGCTTCCTACATGTTCTATAACAATTTCTCCACATAACAACAGTACTAATTTTTAAAAGTTAAGGGGCTACTTGGTATTTTCATTTATATAGTTAAAATTATGCAAATATTGCCTACTGAAATTTATTTTATATGCTCCCTGAATTCAACTTCATTACTAATAAAATTTGTGAAAGTCTACTTTATATCACAATGTTACACATATTTTCAATTTTCTGAGATGACTAAGATTCTACTTTAGTACTTTCTTTAATGTTAGATCTGCACTTAAAGTGCTTGATTATTAATTTAATTCTATTACTATGAACACAAAGGAAAGTATAAATTTCAAATCAAGTTAAAAAAAAAGATATGTAGCATTAAACTTAGTGCTGCAAAGATGCTAAATGCTGTAGAGAAGTCTACTTGAAGGGGAAATCTATAAGTGGGGATACAAGTAATTTTTCTTTTCATAATTTGATGTTATAATTACAACGAATATCCGTGTCAGAATCTGATACAATCTTATTTGGATATTTTTTTATTTAAGCGAATAAAAAGTACAGGGTTAATAATACTGGTGAAAAGCTGATGAAATCAAAGTGCTGTGATCAGATCAGGGGTCATTGTCTTGTAAAATCGAAGAACGAGTTCATGGACAAAGACGGTTAGCAGAAGTAAAGTTTATTGAGAGAGAGATGGACTCCCAGTAGCAGAGAGGAGACCCAAAGTGGGTGGCCGGTGAAGCTTCTTTATCTAGGGATAGCTATATGCTTTGCTAGCTCCTGATTGGTCCTTCCAAAGAATTCTGCCTTAGCATCATCTATACATGTTAAAGCTCACATCTCCCGTGATGAGTGAATAAAAGGCCGTGGTATATTTACACAATGGAAATACTATGCAGCTGTTAAAAAGAAGGGCCTCTTACTCTTTAAGATAACAGGGAGGGACCTGGAGATATTATGCTAAGTGAAAACCCGTGCCTTTTTAATAAGAAACCTTTTTTGACAGGAAGTAGAATTTATTGGTGAGTGTAAGGTGGGGCCAGCACTCAGACCCTCACGAATTCAGGACCCATCGTTTGTCCAGGGGACCCTGATTAGGGATGTATATGACTTCACAGCCATCTAGGATGAGTCGCTTTTCAGCCACCAGGTCTTCAAATTCACCCGCATTAAACTTAATAAGGCCCCACTGCTTGGAGATGTGGCTGCTGAGGTGTTCGGGGAATTGAACTTGGCTCTGCGCAGGGCCTCAGTCACATGCTCCTTGCTCTGCAGCTTGGTGCGACGGACTGGATGACTTGCCCATGTGGACCCTGGCCCCTGTGCCCTGGGCTGTCCGAAGGCCCCGCCCCGCTTCCCGGCCTGGAGCCTGTCAGCCTCAGCGCAGGCCAGCATCTTGTTGATGGGGATAGCGTGGAAGGGGTGGAGCCACAGTGAAAGCCATCTTTGCCACAGCCTTTCACCATGTGCTGCTACTCGGCACAGCTAAGAACTTGTCCATTTCTGCCTTCTTCCACCCCAGGTCAGAGATGCAGATCTTGGCACCAGGACACCTATGCAGAAGCGAGCCTGTGGGTAAGGCTTGTTCTCACAATACAGGTAACACGGGCCGGGGGGACGGCCAGCGACACCAGCATCTTCAGTGGCAAGCCGAAGGGAAAGAATGTGAGAAAAATTTTATGTGTAAAAAAAAAAAAAAAAAAAAGTACAATCCTTTATTCTAGATTCAGCAATTTTTAATATTTTGCCATTTCCTTGACCCTTTTCTCACATTTCTGCTCAACCATTTGAAAGTAAGTTATAGACCTGTCATGGCAAAATCATTCGGTATGCATCCCCGAAGAATAAGGACAATCTCCTACATAACCACACAATATCATGCTTAAGTAGTAATAATTCCGTACATCATGTAATGTCTATTTTACATTCAAGTTTTTCTACCCGTTCCCGGGAAAAGGTTTATAGCCATTTGTCTGGGGTTTTTTTTTTTTGTTTGTTTGTTTGTTTGTTTTCCCTCTTCCAGCTCAATCCAATCTAATTTATATCCACACTGCTTTTCTTGTTATATTTCTTCACTCTCTTAGTTTAAAAGAGTTCTCTTATTTTTTCCCCTTGATGTTTTATTTCTGATTAGTTTAGGACAGTAGTAGGGTAGACTATTCCACACTCTGGATTTGCTTAATTGCTTCCTTTTGGGTCATTATTTTGCTTCTCGGTGACCTGTATTTTTGTAAACTGGGATCTAAAACACTGCTTTTTAACCAAAATATAATGTGGGCCATATATGTTAACTTTAAGTATTCCAATAGCCACTTTTAAAAAATTAGAAAATAAGATGAAATTATTCTAATTAGGTATTTTATTAAACCCAATATGTCCAAAATACATCATTTCACCATGTAACCAATATTTTAAAAGGTGTTAATATATTTTACCCTTTTTATTTAAAGTACTATAGGAAATAAAATCTTGTGTGTATACTTACAGCATGTCTTAGTTTGGACTAGTGACGATTCATGTTGAATAGTCATACGTGTCTAGCATCTAACACTGTACAGCACAGGACTAGAGCCTTGATTAAAGCTAAACATTCTGGGCAATAATACCTCATAGGTGAGGTGTGGTTTTCATATTCAATTGTATCAGGAGACCCACAATGTCAGATTATTTCCCTATTCAAGGAGGGTGTGACATGGTAATTTTATGTGGGAACTAACTGTCATCCTTTCCTTTGCAGAGGACTTTCCTCCTTTCTGTTAGTAAATGATCTGTGGGGAGATACAATGGCTCTATTTTAATCTTTAGTTACTTGACATAATGGTGCCAAAGGATTCTAAAAGCCATTGATGATCTTTGACTGGAATCAATAATTATATCATATGCTGCAAAATAGGAATTTCCTAATACTATTGTCCTTATTCTTTTATTAGATCTCATTTTCCAGTAGCAAAGCACTTCCCTTCCTCCTTCTCTTTTATTTACTACCATTAAAAACTTCTTAAACAATCACACTTTTTAATTCTATTGCTCCTTCACATTCTACAAGGGTTCCTTTTTCATAGTACCCTGTTAGTGTTTCTTGAACGTAAACTTTTTATGAAATTCTTCTGAGTGCACTAAGCAGCTCTTGCTTTGGTTTAGTTTTGAATCCACTTTGTGAAGATAGCTGAGGCCCAGGATGGAAGTAGCAGGGATCCAGGATTCAGGCTTTGGAGAGAGAAGTCCCCAACCCTGACCAGGAGTATCTAGTGACAGATGAACCTGAAAAAGTAATACTGAGATTTCAGGGTTCTCTCACACATTAGCTAGCAATTACATATGGTCTTTCAGTTACATATGGTCTGTCTTATTCCTAAACTTGATGTGAGTCTAGGATTCTTCTAGACTTAACCCTAAACTTCCTCTATCCTAAACTATAGCTCTCTTCTCTTTGTCTGAACAAACGCCTCCTTGTTTTTTGACCTTCCGTAGGTTTATTGAAACTTCACATCTGCTTATGAGCTTCTTCTCTGCTCTCCACTCTCGTGGCTCTTGTCCTCATTTCTTTAGAGCCAATGTGAGGGGGTTTTGGAAGGAGCTGAAACAAATTGCAATTCTATCTGGAAAAGGAAATATGTGCACATATACACATACACTACCTGAACATATTAGATTTAAAAATATATCCTGGAAAGGAGTTGTTTAATTTACATCAGTATAATATAGCAGCACCTGTGCTGGCCGCACATAGAACAGTGTCCAGTCTTCTGATCATTTCTGCCTTAAGAGGGTAAACTTAGCAAACATCTCATTTTCTCTGTCACTTTGCATGTAGAACGCCTGGTGCAGAGAAAAACATTTTAAAAAGTCACCTCATGTAGCTCTGTGAGGATTCCTTGCTCGCCCTCCTGAGCTATCTTGCATAGCAGTTCCCCAGAATAGAGTGATATCCGCCTGTTGTTTAGAAGAGGAGGAGTGTCCTCAGTCACGATATTTGTTCATTTGAAATTAAACATTGAAAGAAAGAAGGTCGCCTTGTAATGGAACAAATGAATGCAATGCTAGGTAAGTTTCTATGCTTGCACAGCCACTTGAAAGAGAATCTCTGTTCTGCCATTTTAGGGCTTTTGTATGGTGTTAAAAGGACTGTATGCAATGGCTATGGGAAAACAATACAAATAAAACAGAGAGACAAAAATAAGACGAAACAAACTAAACAGATGTATCTCCCGAGGCTGCAAAGTACGAGTGAGTGCTCTCTGGTTCCCCCCTGTAGGGTGGCTGTGGTTTCCTCCCTACCTGAGCCCTGCCTGCTGCAGGCAGCTTCCCAGTCCTAAGTGGATAACATTATCTGGAGTAAACTGGGAGCCCAGTCCACGGATAGGTGGGGCATGAAAGCATCCTGAGAAGTCACCAGAAGTGCTCAATGACGGTGAGGTCTGAGCATGACCTCGCTGGAGCCACTGACTCCCTCAATGTTTCCACTTCTGCCTCCCCAGGCCTGTCATCTTTCCAGTTTTCCCTTCAGTTTCCCTCAGGTTCTGACATCTGTGCAAAACCCCAGCCTGCTTGGAAGGCATCCTGAACGCCTTCTGATGTGTTGGAGTCTCTTCTTGTCCCTACCCCACAGTATTTGGCAACAGAGGAGCCAAATACTGTCACTGGCCTGATTCTGAGCCTCATTGTGGTGCAGGGACCATAAGCATCAACGGTAGACCTGCTGGGTTCTGTCCTGTGTCTTTGACTTGGGCTTGACTTTATCAATTTGACTTGGATGTTAACATTTGCGGTGCTTGGCTTCTTCCTCCCCATCCCTCAGGCCCACTTCTGCTCTTCCTGGGGAACGCTCCTACAACCAGATTAAACCTTGGGTACTGAAAGGATCACCTTATTTTTTAAGATTTTAATTAATTTTATTTTTTTTAATTTTTAAATTAAAGTTTACATTCAATATTATTTTGTATTAGTTTCAGATGTACAACATAGTGGTTAGACATATACTTTACAATGTGCTCCCGCTGATATTTCCAGTAGCAATCAGACACCATACATAATTATTACAATATTATTGATTATATTTTCTATACTGTACTTTATAGCTCCATGACTATTTTGAAACTACCAATTTGTACTTCTTAATTCCTTCACCTTTTTCACCCAGACCTCTAAAACCCCTCCCTTCCGGCAGCTTCTTGCTGGCCTTGCTGTTTGCCTGCACACCCTCTGCCTCCCCCCATTCTTCTTCCTCTTTACTTTTTCTCTCCCTCCCTTCACAAATATTAAAAAATAAAAACTATTGGGGCTATCGTGATTTTCAAATTAATCTGAGCGTTTTCTCATCTGGCTTTTAAATTGACTGCACCAATACTTCTCAGAATGTTTGCTTTTTAATTCAGTTATTTTCCCCTTAATTTTATCACTTAAAAAACTTAATTTTCTGAACTTTAAACAAACACACCGTAAAGACCATAATGCATTATAGACAGATTACACACAATTTGAGGAGCTGATGTCAGCGTCTGTTGTTATTTTTCTGGGGTTTCAGGATTGAGCATAAAATCAAGACACATGTGACATTGCCATAGAGCAGGCAGCAGGTCTGCGTGCCACGTGCATCTCTCCAGCAACTTAGAATTATATACTTAATAAAACTCAGCTTCCTACAGTGAAACAAATGCATGCACTGATCAGGTTTCTAGCATTCTGTTAACCTTTTATGAGATCTAAATCACCCAGCATCAAAATGGTTTATTTTTCTCTGAAAATCTTTTTAAAGGCTTGGAAAAAGATTCCAGGAAATTGCATATACTTGGAAAAAATATGTAATTTTTATTTAAAATATGCTTTATTACTAACTTTTACATTTTATAAGATTCACAGAGCTATTGCTAAGTTTCAAATAATTGATTCTTTTAAAAAAAGAACACATTGAGTGTTTAATTACACAGTTTTGCTGTTTTCCAATTTGAGGCAGTTTTATTGATTTTATTTCAATACTATTTTTATTCTTTTATACTTTAAAATGTTATCATGCTCACTGTTAGCAATTCTGATAATCTGATAGGCTGCATTGTCTTCATTTACTATTTTGTATCTTCGTTTATGTAACCTATTTAAATTAAAACTCTAATAGAATACTTTCAATGGCTAAGAAATATAATTTTTTCATATAACTTAAACAAGTACATCATAATCATTTTAACGTGTCCAGGTTAGTAACACAATTATTAATTTAGCATTATACAAAATGAATTGTTACCTATTCTCATTAGTGAGTAAACCCACTTTCAATTTAATCTTAGTTTTAATACAGGAATACCTCAGAGACACTGCCTGCTCAATACCAGACCACCACAATAAAGTAAATATTGTGATAAAGAGAGTCATACAATATTTTGGTTTTCTGGTACATATAAAAGCTATGTTTACACTAAAATGCAATTTATTAAATGTGGAACAGAATTTTGTCTAAAAACAACAATATACATACCTTAATTAAACATATGAAAACTTTCTCCATATCAGCAATGTGGTTGGTTGGTTGTCAGTTGTGTGTTTACTAGAGTAGCACTTTGAATTGCCTTCAAGCATTTTTCCTTTGCAACATATATTTTTTTAAATTTATCTTTATTGTTGACACTATTAGAGATGTACCTTTTTTTCCCCCATTGACCCTCTCCACCCTACCTTCGTCCCTCTCCCCCAGGCCTTCACCACACTATTGTCTGTGTCCTTTTGATTTAAAGTGGGAGACTTGTGATCCTTTCACTTGAACACTTAGAGGCCATTGTTGGGTTATTAATTGGCCTAAATTCAATTCTGTTTTGTCTCAGGGAATAGTGAGTCCTGAGGAGAGGGAGAGAGATGGAAGAAGGGCTGGTTGGTGGAGCAGTCAGGACACATACAACTTTTACAAATAGTATTAATTACAATAGTAACTGCAAAGATGACCAATCACAGATCACCATAACCAATATAATAATTAAAAAGTTTGAAATATTGCGAGAATACCAAAATGTGACACAGAGACACAACTGAGTAAATGCTGCTAGAAAATATGGTGCTGATAGACTTGCTGGAACAGGGTTGTCATAAACCTTCCATTTGTAAGAAACAACATGAGCAAAGTGCAGTAAAATGAGGTATGCTTGTGCTTTTCTTTCTCCACCCAAATGTGGTATTTGTATATGAAAGTGTTTTTCAGAGTTGCACTTGCTTCTTAAATTATAAAGTTATACAAACTCCTTAGGGAAAAGGAAAACAAACAAACAAACAAACAAACCCACAACAGTATAACAGAGTGAATGTCCCCTCTCACAGTCTTTTCCATATTATCCCACTTCAGCTGCAAATAGATGGGTGTACAATGACACTAGGTTCTCTCTCACCATTCTCATTCCCACCGCACTCTGCACAGCAATAAATATGCATTATATGTAAGTATGGAAATACTGAGTAACCAACTTTATCAATATTTGTGGGCATATTCCAGAAAGTTAACCATTCTCATATGCTTGATTTTTTATAAAGATCTATGCTATGTTAGTTTCTTTTGTATCAATATACTAGTAGATAAATATATAGAACCAAGACTGTTGGGTTAAAGAAAATGCATATGATTACATATATTACCAAATTGTCTTCCAGATAGATATACCAATTTGTTTTATCAATAGTATATACTCCAATCCTTTCTAACATTGAATATGATCAATCTTTTAGATTTGTATCAATGTGATAGGCAAAAATAATAAATTATTTTTAACTTTTCATTTATTTGACCATTAGCTAATTTGAGATTTTTGAATGATGTGCATTGTTTCTGTTTCTTTCAGTAGATGCCTGGTTATACCATTTTGTTTTTAAACAAATTTATGTATTTCTTACTGAAATATGGAAACCAGTAATGCATTTTGAAAAATAAGATAGTCAGATAATGCAACCATTTTTGTCATTTGACTTTCAACTTTATGATATATTTTTAACAAAGACATTTTAAATCTAAATGTTACAAATATGCTTTTTTTTATATTATGGCTACAAGAGTCCTACCCATCCCAAGATCATAAAAAATATTTACTAATTAAGCAGTCACAGGCATTTTAACATATTTTATTTAACTATCCTCCATCTTTATTGAAAACTATAGCAATAACAATAAAATAGAACTTTAAAACATGCACAATGTTTTAGCAAGGAATGAATGTTGTTGACACATTTTTACCCCAAAATCCCTAATTTATGAAGAAAATTTAAACAAAATTTGTATTTAAAAATATATTCTATTAAAATATATATTTCAGGACTCTAGGCCCTGGCCAAGTATCTCAGTTGGTTAGAATATCATCCCAATACACCAAGGTTGTGGGTTCCATCCCCAGTCAGAGCACAGAGCATATACAAGAATCAACCAATTTATGCATAAGTGGAACAGCAAATCAATCTCTCTCTCTCCCTAAATCAATAAATAAAATTTTAAATATATATACATATATTTCACAGCTCTAAATAACATTTAATATGGTAATATATTAACACTTACAAAAAACACACAAAGCACCCATGTTTCCCAAATGTATTTCTTGATGGAACACTTTTTACAAAGGAAAAGCAATTAGAAATGGCGTTTCAGAAAAAAAAAAAAATAGCTATAACATATTATTTATGATATAAATGCTATATATTACAAACACATTTTCTATATACTAGTATGTATTCATATACATATATATAGATTTATATAGGTAAACATACAAACACATATATAGCTATATCTAGATATACATTGGTTTATACATTTATACCTGCGTATACATTAACCTGATTTTTCTCTAGTCTAAGAAGCTCTGATTTTCCACCTTGCCTATCTCTAGGAAAGAAAAAGTTCAGATAACTAAAAAGACAATGCGTATCTTTTGAATTTCAAACATGCTTTAATATTTATCTCAAAGGCATTAGTTTGAAAGAAACAAAATTGAGTTCCAAAAGCTTAGATTTGAAAGTGAAGCCCTCATATCTGTGAGGTCTTAGATATGAGCTGCAGCATAATTATTTAAAAGTTTATGCCAGCTTCCTGGACCTAAATATACACTGTCTATTGGCCATAGACATGTGAAAAGATGCTCAACATCACTAATTATCACAGAAATACAAATATAACCACAACATCACCTTATACCTATCAGAATGGCTATCAGCAATAAATCTACAAACAATAAGTGTTAGTAAGGATGTGGGAAAAAGGGAGCCCTCATGCATTATTGGTAGGAAAGAAAATTGGTGTATCTGCTATGGAAAACAGTATGGAAGTTCCTCAAAAAATTAAAAATTATTCTGCCTTATGACCTAGCAATTTAACTTCTGGGTATATATCTTAAAAAAACCTAAAACACAAAGTTGAAAAGATACATGCACGCCTATGTTCATTGCAGCATTATTCATAATAGCCAAGTTATGGAAGTAATACAAGTGCCCATCAATAGACAAATGGATAAAAAAGTTGTAGTGCATATATAAAATGGAATATTAGCCATAAAAAATGATGAAATCTTACCATTCACAATTACATGAATGGACCTAGAGGGTACTATGCTAAATTAAATAAGTCAGAGAGGGAATACAAACACCATATGATTTAACTTATATGTGAACTCTAAAGAACAAAATAAATAAACAAAACATATACAGAGTTAGAGATACAGAGAACAAACTGATGGTTGCCAGATGCAGAGAACAAACTGATGGTTGGGGGACTGGGTGAGAAAGGTGAAGGAATTAAGAAGTACAAATTAGTAGTTACAAAATACACATGGGGATGTAAAGTACAGCATAGGGAATGTAGTCTATAATTCTATATAATAAAAGCCGAATATGCTAAGTGTCCAATCATCCATTCGACAGTTCGACCAATTGCTATGATGCACACTGACCACCAGGGGGCAGACACTCCCACTGGTAGGTTAGCTTGCTGCTGGGGTCCAGCCGATCAAGACTGGGCAAGGGGCTGGACACGCCCTGGAGCCCTCCTGTGGTCCCGCCCTGGCCGGCCAGACCAGATCGGCCCCTATCGAGACTAGCTGAGACAGCCCCAGTTGGCCCCAATTGGGACTGGGCGAGATGGGCCGGACATGCCCTAGACCAGTGATGGCGAACCTATGACACGCGTATCAGCACTGACAGGCGTAGCCATTTCTGATGACACGCGGCCGCATGTCGAGGATGAAACATTTGCTGCTCCTGAGGATGAAACATTTGCGACTAGAGTCTTGGAGTTAGGTTTTTCCTCAAAGTGACACACTACCCAAGTTATACTCAGTTTTTTGGCGAAGTTTGACACACCAAGCTCAAAAGGTTGCCCATCACTGCCCTAGACAAATCCATGCACCAGGCTGGTTTTGGCCCAATCCCTGCAGGCCAGGCTGAGGGACATCACTAGTGCATGAATCTGTGCACCAGGACTCTAGTGTATATATATAAAATCCTAATATGCAAATAGACTGAATGGCAGAACAACCGAACAACCAAACAACCAGTCGCTATGATGTGTGCTTACTACCAAGGGGTGTGTGCAGAACATGGCAGGTGTCAGCAGCAGGCGGCAGAGCACAGAACATGATGGGTATTGGCCTCAGTGGGATGATGGAACAGGTGAGCAGGGGCGCCAGACCAAGGCGGGGCACCAGTTGCTGTCATGGGGGCAAGCTTCTGGTGGTTACTGAAAATTCTTTGTTCTCGCCCACCGGCAGTGGGTGTGAGAGGCAGCTGCTGGCCCCAATCACCCCTCAGGGCTTCTCCACCTCCCCTGGCTCCTAAGGGGCTATAAGCTTCCTCTCACACCTGCTGCCAGTGACAGTCCTGCTCGCACCCACTGCCAGCACTGGAGCTGCTGCTCGCACACACTGCTGGTGCCCAACATCAGTTCCAATAGCTAGGTGCCATCAGTGGGTGTGAGGGAAGGCTGCTGGTCCTGATTACCCCTCAGGGCTTCTGCACCTCCCCCTGATCCTGTGGGGTGATCAGGGCAGCAGCCGCTGCTTGCACCTGCTGACAGCACTGGCCCTGCTCGCACCCACTGCTGGAACCGGCCCCAATAGAGTGGGGCCGGTGCCGTAAGCCCATGGGAGCACTGGCAGTGGGAGTGGGACTGCTGGCAGACTGGGGACCAGGGGCCATGGTGGGAGGGGCCAGGTGGGGGTGTGGAGGATGGGCTGAGACCTGTCCCTGTGCTCACTGTATGCTTGTGGCCCACAGTTCCTTTCAAGATGCATGAATTCATGCACTGGGCACCTACTATTGTAATAACTATGTATGGTGCCAAGTGGCCACTTGAATTATTTGGGGGGATCACATTGTAAATTACATATTTGTCTAACCACTATGCTGTACACTTGAAATTAATATAAAAATTGAATGTCAACTGTAATTGAAAATTAAAAAGTCTATGCCACCTTCAAGTGATCAAGCTCTGCCTATCCCCAGTGCCAGCGCCTGGGAGTACAGGCTCTTTTGTTATGTGAATGGACACTACTTACCACCACATGGCCAAAGAACTATGTTGTTTGTCCTCCTCACCTCTGTCCTGCAGTGATTTTTCTTTCATATTCGCCTATTTTCCCCTAAAAGTAGAGTGTTTGAATGTTTATTCACCTTATCTGAACTACCCCATC
Source organism: Ia io (assembly GCA_025583905.1). Classification (NCBI taxonomy): domain Eukaryota; kingdom Metazoa; phylum Chordata; class Mammalia; order Chiroptera; family Vespertilionidae; genus Ia; species Ia io. The sequence goes on from JAJQQW010000003.1 coordinate 39,901,345, forward strand.
CAGACAACCTTTTCTTTTCAACAATACAGAAGGTTTATAAAGCTACTCTGTCTACCAAAAGGGACAGAGAGATGTGAATGGTACAAAAACCCAACATATGTTTCTGTGCACATAAAGTGATAGTATAATTCACCCAATACTTTCAATTGAGCAAATTAGTTGTGTTTGATCCAACCTTAGTCTTCTAACACCCACTGTTCTATATTCAAAATAGTGATGGATAAAAACATCATTAGAAGACAAATAGGATTCCAGATTGCCAATTAAAAGTATCTCAGTATTTTCTTATTTAAGAACTAGAGGCCCGGTGCATGAAATTCGTGCACTGGGGTGTGTGTCCCTCAGCCCAGCCTGCACCCTCTCCAATCTGGGACCCCTCGAGGGATGTCTGACTGCCCGATCCTAGGATCGGGCCTAAACGAGCAGTCGGACATCCCCCTCACAATCCAGGACTGCTGCTCACAACTGCTCACCTGCCTACCTTCCTGATTGCCCCTAATCGCTTCTGCCTGCCAGCCTCATCACCCCCTAACCACTCCCCTGCCAGCCTGATTGATGCCTAACTGCTCCCCTGCCAGCCTGTTTGCCCCTAACTGCCCTCCCCTGCAGGCCTGGTCACCCTTAACTGCCCTCCCCTGCAGGCCTGGACACCCCTAACTGCCCTCCCCTGCAGGCCTGGTCACTCTCAACTGCCCTCCCCTGCAGCCTTCATCGCCCCCAACTGCCCTCCCTTGCAGGCCTGGTCCCTCCCAATTGCCCTCCCCTGCTGGCCATCTTGTGGCAGCCATCTTGTGTGTTGGAGTGATGGTCAATTTGCATATTATTCTTTTATTAGATAGGATTATATAGAATAGAGGCCTGGTGCACGGGTGGGGGCCAGCTGGTTTGCCCTGAAGGGTGTCCCGGATCAGACGGGTGGGGGTTCCCTTGGGGCATGGGGTGGCCTGGGCAAGGGGCCTATGGTGGTTTTCAGGCTGGCCACGCCCCCTGGTGACCCCAGCAGAGGCCCTGGTATCTGGGATTTATTTATCTTCTATAATGGAAACTTGTAGCCTTGAGCAGAGCCAAGCTCCTGCTTGCTCTGTGGCTGCAAACATTTTTGTTGGGATTTATTTATCTTCTATAATTGAAACTTTGTAGCCTTAAGCAGAGGTCAAGGCAGGCCAGGGCTGCAGAAACTTGGCTTCCTCCATCGCTGGGGGCAACTCAAGCCTCCTGCTCTCTCCAGCTCCGTGGCTGCTGCCATTTTTGTTGGGATTTATTTATCTTCTATAATTGAAACTTTGTAGCCTTAAGTGGATGCCAAGGCAGGCCAGGGCAGGCGGAAAGCTTGGCTTCCTCCATTGCCAGGGAAACCCAAGCCTCCTGCTCTCTCCTTGGCTGCAGCCATCTTGGTTGGGTTAATTTGCATACTCACTCCTGATTGGCTGATGGGCATGGCTTGTGGGTGTAGCGGAGGTAGTCAATTTGCATATTACTCTTTTGTTAGTTAGGATGTACATTTTAGGTATTTAATTAGTCAGTTCAAAGTTCAACTCTCTATCAATGCTGTTTCTCTCCCACCCTAAGATCCCCTGCCCCCCGCCCTTTGTTCAACTAAGGTATCTCTTTATCCAGAAAGCCTTCAGCCCTCCCTGAGTAAGATCCCCTTTTCCCCTGTGGCACTAGCCCCACCAGTTTCTTTGTCATGTGCTCTTCTCATTCTGTCATCTTCTAGTTCACTGAATGCCCCCTATGCATATTTATCAATACATGATTCTCATTTTCTCTGACCCAATAAACCACTTTCTCAAAGCTGAGGAGAATGAGTTGTGATCATGCTTGTATGTTATTTTTTTCTGAACTCTGTTCTTCTTAATAGCCTCACCCATTTCCAGCCTCTCCTCAAAAACCATAATTAACCACCATCCTTATTCCAAATATTTCTTTCCATGACTCTTTAGAAAAACATAAAATAACAAGGTCCTAGAAAGATAAGAGTGTTGACAGAATTGAAGGTCTTCAAAATTGCAGGGCTGCAATCTGTTAACTTTCCTATTTTCAATCTGAAAATGAACTCTATTTTCCTATTTTCAACCTGAGTAGTCTCTTCCTGTCAACCCAGTGGAAAGACCAAAGCATACTTTCAGAAAAGCTGTTAAAACATAGTTGAAGTTGTCCTGGCCCCTAGCAAATTTATCAAGTCGGTATTGGTTTATTTGAAAGCATGTGTGTGAATCAAAGGTAATATGATTTAGGCATGTTGAAAGTACTTAATTCATTGTCACTCTTTGTATTTTTAACTTTTTTTATAAGGGTCAGGGACAAATTTAGCTTAGAGACAATTAATTTTCTTATAAAAGCCATCCCCTGAGGCTAAGTTCCAATAGTATCTTATTATTAAAGCCTTTCTAATAGTCCCTCTGATTCCCTTCACCTTGAAACAAATGATACACTGTTGAACATAATAGCAACCACTTTTGAATCCCTACTATGTGCTATGTACTCCACTAAGTATCACTTCTTATATAAGCCTTTTCATACTTCTAGGATTTTATATCTTCATTTTGCAGATGATCAATAGTATTTTTGAGAATTTAAGTGGTATGACAAATTCATACCACTTGTGGTGGCAGAACAAGGATCAAAATTTTTCACTCTCATTTCAAAGCCCAGGCTATTTCTTTAAGACAGACTTTCTTCTAAACATGTAGCAATCAATTCAATATATTATACTTATTAGTTTAAATGCTAGTTCCTCACTAAACTTTAAGTTTCCTAGAGTAGCTATCTCATTAAATAAAAGTTTTTGAAACTCTCAATACTGTGCCAAAGATACATATTTATTTCTTGAAAAACTCTGTCAAATGAAAACAGTGACATAAACCAAAATACTACGTAAAATAAAAGCTCACAGTTCTAGCTCTGGCTGGGTGGCTCAGCTGTTTGGAGTGTTGTCATGTACATCAAAAAGTTGTGGGTTCCATCTTGGTCAGGGCTGTATGGGAGGCAACTGATGCATGTCTCTCTCTCTCTCCCAAATCAGTAAAAGTATATACCAAGGTGAGGATTTAAAAATAAAGAAAAAAAAAAAGCACACAGTTATTTACACACTAGTAGCCAGTAGCTCTCTGTGGGGCCTGGCCGCTCCACACCCACTGCCCAGAGGCTCTCCGCGGCTCAGAGGCCCATCCACAGCTGGGCACGGAATGCTTGCCTTGTCGCCGCGGCGACAAAGCAAGCATTCTGCCAGGCCACTCATGCTGCCCGCTCTCAACGGCCACCCTCCCGGGACTAGGGGACTCTGGCAGGGCTGAGAGGACTGGGTACCGCCATCTTGTGGCTATGGGCACCTCCATCTTTTGTGATGGAGTGACGGTTAACTTGCATATTACCCTTTTTTTAGATAGGATGATCTCACTTACATGTGGAATCTAATGAACAAAATAAACTATGAATAAAATAGATCCAGAGACACAGAAGCATAGAAAAAACTGATGGATCTCAGAGGGAAGACAGGGTGGGAAGAGTTTAACGAAAGAACTTATATGTATACTAGAGCCTGGTGCACAAAATTCATGCGGGGGGGGGGGGTGGGGGAGGAAGGGGGTCCCTCAGCCCAGCTTGAACCCTCTCGCAATCTGGGACCCCTCGGGGGATGTCCAACTACTGGTCAGACATCCCTCTCACAATCCGGGACCACGGGCTCCTAACAGCTTGCCTGCCCACCTGCCTGATTGCTCCTAACCACTTGCCTGCCTGCCTGATCGTCCCTAACCACTCTGCTTGCCTGCCTGATCACCCCTAACCACTTGCCTGCCTGCCTGAATGCCCCTAACTGCTTGCCTGCCTGCCTGATCACCCCTAACCACTCGCCTGCCTGCCTGCCTGCCTGCTCGCCTGCCTGCCTGCCTGATCACCCCTAACCACCTCTGCCTTGGCCCCCACAGCCATGGCTTTGTCTGGAAGGAGGTCCGGAATGACGTCCGGAAGGCTGTTTGGCTATCCAGTCTAATTAGCATATTATGCTTTTATTATTATAGATATGTGTAACCCATGGACATAGACAAGAGTATGGTGAAGGCTTGGGATAAGGGGTTGTGAGGTGGAAGGGGTCAATGGGGGCATCTGTAATACCTTCAACAATAAAGATTTTTTTTAAAAAAAGCAGTTATTTAAACACACTTTTGTGCCCTAGTTCCCATTTTTACATGTATTTTAATGACCCCTTTGTTCTTTCTCAATATATTTTCATTATGTCTGCTATTCAAATAGAGAATTCTGTGATGAGATAGCATATGTAAGTTAATTAAAAAGGTGTTACCATTTTACTATATTTGCTTAATGACAGAATTCAGCAAATATTTAATCTTAGTGACATTTCCACCTCACTTCTATGACTCTCTTCCTATAAATTATTTTAATTTTACAATGTTATCTTCTGTGCTAGTTAACTTAATTTTACAAATCCTGATTTTTTTAGTAGCATCTTGTTTATTCAGAAGACAAAACAAGTTTTCCAACCACACTCAAAGAGATATGGGTAGGGGGAGGTGTCTGTCCATCCAGCCCTAGGCCCCACTCTCTGTGGTTTTGGAAGCAATAAGGGATGTGGAGTAATGGCCCCCCAAATAAAAATGGTGTATGTATGTGTATGGGAAGGAGAGAGGTGCAAAAGTAGCAGGGAGTGGTGAGGTGGAAGGGAACAATCAGGTCAGTGCTGGGAATGCCTCAGGTGGGAGGCCATTTCATTACATCATTTCATTACATTTCTTGTTGAGCATACCACTTCTTTGCCCATAAGCAGGACTAATGTCTTGACAGACATGTGACAGTGATGTTGAAGGTGGGGCTCCATCATTGCTCTTGGTTCGAAGATCCATAGTAAACTCCCAATCCAGCAGCAGTGAGTCCTGGATAACAGACATTTCTGTCCTCCAAGTGTCAGCCCATTCACAAAAATCCTTGACAGGTCTTTGCCAACCAGGACACCAACCTCCACTAGCATGCTGTTGAGGAAGGATTTCCCAGGGAAAGTGGCCCAGACTCTGGATGAGTCTTTATAGCCCACAAGGTCCACACCCTGAGAGGTCCCAGGGCCATGAGGTTGTGGATGTAGGTGGTTCACCAGGCCTGGGCTTCTGCTGCTGGGCTTTGGCTGCCTCAGGCTGGGGGCTGAGGGTGGAGTGGTAGGGGTGGGGATGGAGGCCTGGGGCACATGTTGCCTGTCCTCTAGACCTCAGCTCTGTAGCTGTGATTTCTGATTTTTAACTGTGAAAGTAAATTTAATATTCCTAGAAGTTGAGAGAAAACCTTTGTATGAGAAAGTAAGAATTGTTACTAACATTTTTAATATAGCACACATATCAGTTGATTATATGTTAGCATATAAAACTTGGTAATTTCAGATATCTATAACTTTACTTGCTTTAGGCTTTCTTCAAGCATGAAACATTTCAATTCAAAAGAATATATTTTTGGAAATGATTCATCATCATCCTAGGAAATAAAGAAGATGCTTCTTATATTTAAAGGAGAAAATCCCAAACTCCTCTTGCCTTGAATAACGTTTGTAAAAAGAAATGATTTTTAGTGCCTTTGGCAAATAGTCATAGGCAAACAGTCTTATTTTCCTTTATTTTTTTTTTAATGCAAATGTTAGAATTCTTAACTTTCTGGGATTCTGTCCATCATTATAATGAAGGTGTCACATGCATCTCTTCTAGACTACAAAAGCTCAAATCACATCCTATGTCTATTCACTGGTAGGACCTGATCTCTAATCTCTATAGAAAATGGTAAATTTCAGAACCAGAATAAACAACAATACTAGAAGAAGGCAAAGACCCAATATGAATTACATTTACAATGGATGTTAATTGATTACGAACACTAAAAGCAGAAGAACTGTGACATATCTTCATTTTTGTCAAACAAATCAAATCCAGTTCAGGATGTCCATTTGTAAAGGTCAGCAAAAAAGCTCAATGGCATGCATGCCTGTATACACATTGGGTCCTACCTCAATCTATATCTACTATTACCCAAAAAAAATTAGAGGAAGAGTATAGGTTGGAGTGAGGAGGTGTCTCTGGTAAACCATTGAATTGGACATTCTGTAGCTGCCATGTAAATACGTATATCTTACCGATATGTTCCTTATAGCTGCGGTAAAAACACTTGAAAGCCAGCATGTTAAGAAAACACTAGATATTATTAAATAAGCAATTATCAAGAATTTGGAGAAAAAAGTGTCAGAGTAAAATTATGAAAATGTGGTACCATGTAATTAATAAATAGTTCCTTTAAGAACGCCTATTGATTTTATTCCTGAGAGGGGCTCCTGGGATAACTATGAATTATAGCTAGTTAGTCTCATTTGCATACTTATTTCCACTTAGTAGAATGCAATAAAAGGTAGGATTAGAGGAGATTTATGGAATTGTATATATTTTGAGAAAGATAGCAAAACTTCTATAAATGAAGATCATTTTGATTAATAATTGAAGTTTTTTGTTTATTTACTTTCTCTTTCTTAGAAATGGAAAAATTAGACTAATAGTCAAATGTTTTTTGAAAAGGTAAACATTGAAAAATTAAAGAATTATGAAAAATATGGAAACAATAGATTATGGATACATTTGAATTACAGTCAATGAACATAGATTAAAAGTAGATTAATGTAAAGCTGTGACTGGTTTCTAAAAAATGCTTATGAGAGCATAATCATTTACTATTTTAATATGATTTCTAAAGTAATTAGTAAGCCTGCTAAATTTGTAGATATTATTAAATTTCTGGAGAATGAAATGGTACATGAATAGCAAAATCTAACGATGATCAGGAAAAATTATATAAATGGAAGAATGAAAGCATGTGAACTTCACAGAATTAGCATATAGATGTCTATATTAAATATTAAAAATGTTTTCATTTTAAATTTGATTCTCTAGTATTCAGTCATATTCTAGGTTGAAAGAATTACTGTGGGCTTTGCCTTGTATATATCATCACGCTATGTTGGAATGTTGAGAATTTTTGTTTAGGAGTGTTGAACACAAAACAGAAAATATTATTGTACACTTCTAACAATAATAATACATACAGACTTGAAATATTATATGCATTTCTGGAAACTGCACTTCAGGCAAGAAATTACCACATGAAGAAAAGTCTATACAATGTAATAAAATAATTAAGGCAGTAATTCCCAGCTGGTCAATGGGTAATGCTATAGGTAACCATCAATCTTTGACCAGAGGACCATTTCTTTTGGTAGTTGAATTATGCTTCAAAAATGCCACTGACCATTTTTGAACATTCAGATAGCATTCCCCACTAAAAACTAAATGAATGAACTAAATAAATGAAAATATCATGGGGTATGGCTCAGATATCTGTATTTTGTAGTTATATACAGAAGTAATATTCTATTAAATGCATAGTTAGGATTTCAACTATGTACTATTCTATTGCTTACAAGTTTGAAAAGACAGAAAATTTGGAATTGTGATCAATGTCTAGTCCTGTGTGGTGACTTCTTACTTGTGGATCAAGAACATCACAATTAACATCTTTGTCCTCCTCTCCCTTATCCTTATATGAGCATACAAATTACTAGATCAATGAAAACCAGGGCTGGTCTTTTTTGTGTCTTTTCAACTTCTAAACACCCAGCATCACCACAAACTAGTTTTTAACACATACTACTTAAATGAATGGGTAAATTTACTAATGATATCTGTGAGCTAAGTAACAATATTAGGCCCTTGAATAGCTTTTATTTATTTTAACAATCCTAAAAGATATATAATATCTACATTAGCATAAGGACAATGAGGACCCAAATTTAAGTTGTCTAAAAATCACACAACTAGTTAGCATATTCTTTGGCAGCAAGGCTTCAAAAAAGCAATCTGTCCCCTCATCACAAAAGTTTGAGGCATCATGGATTTTGGAACCAAAAAAAATTGCTACTATGTATTAAGTAGAATTTTTTAAAAAGATAGAATTCTTTAACCTGGAGAAATAAAAGTCAAGAAGGGATGTTATAAAATCCATAAATTCAAAAATATTATGAGAGGATGGACATGAAAGTTTTTAGCAATCAGAGGACATTTGAAGAGTAAGTCCCCAGAAACTCACAAAACATACTTTTTAGAAGTAAGAAAAGATACTTCCATTTTACAGAGTTAGTTGTAAAAACTGTGAAACTTAAACCCAAATGTTCCAGATTGAAGTTATAAATGAATCTGAAAGGGGCAGAGAAAAATTCCATAGGTGCCAAATTCGTAACAAACTGAAGGAAAACTGGAACTTGAAGGCCAGTATGCTCCCAGCCATGACTTTGGTTAATGAGTTATCTCAATATTTTCAGTGGAGTCCCAAGTTTTTTTTTATATATATGTTATTGATTTTTTTTTACAGAGAGGAAGGGAGAGGGATAGAGAGTTAGAAATATCCGTGAGAGGGAAACACATATCAGCTGCCTCCTGCAACACCACCTACTGGGGATGTGCCTGCAACCAAGGTACATGCCCTTGACCAGAATCGAACCTGAGACCCTTCAGTCCACAGGCTGACGCTCTATCCACTGAGCCAAACCAGTTAGGGCGAGTCGAAGTGTTCTGAAGTGTTCACTGCTCTGTCTCCTATCTGCCTAAGTTTTTAAAGTGGTCTTAAATTTTTGTTGTTGTTGCTGTTTTGCTGGCAAAGCAACCAATGCTGTGTTTTTCCATATAAGTAAACATATTGATTATACTAATGTTGGCTAGGAAATATGCTTAATTTCAGCACCAACTTATTAATAAATTAACACATCCATATTTTATCAGACTTTAATAAGTAAGACAACACAAATTTTTACAGTGAATTTCATAATAATAGTATAGGGTTTTAACCAGTGGTTCTTAACCAGGCACAATTTTTCCCCCTGGGACATTGGGCAAAGTCTGAAGAGATTTTTTGTTGTGATAACTAGGGCAGTGGGTGTGATTATCACCTAGAAGATAGTGGCCAGGGATCCTGCTAAATATCCTACAATGCAGGGATCAGCACCCACCACAAAATTGTAGTAGGCAGGATTCTAAGATAAACCTGAATATTTATCACCCCTCCCAGAGGACACATTCTATATAATCCCTGAACCTTGAATATGATGAGACTTCAAAACTGTGATTTTGGTTCTATGGAACAGTTGACTTCAAGATAGAGAGATCAAAGATGCTAAACCTATGAGCCCTTTTAAAGCAGAGAGTTTTCTCCCATTGGTCACAGAAGAGGAAATCAAAGAGCTTTGGATTTGAGAGAGAGATTCAACAGAAGTAAAGGAAGTTCTTTGTTGCCCAGATTTAGGTGCTTGAGGTTAAGGATCTGCTGTTACAAGATGGGGTCTGGTCCCAGAGTGGGTCTGCCTTGGGCCCCCCCCCCCCCCCCCCCCCCCAGTAATGTGTAGGTTCTTGACCACATACAGGAAATATTTCACAACACTAATACAGGTAATTTTGAGAGTGTGTCATTAAAACTGGGACAGTGGAACAAAGGAAGGGCTTAAGGTAGAAGAAGCAACAGGAAATAGAAAGACAGAGAAAAAGTGAGCCGAGCCTTGGAGACAGGTTCAGTGAGTAAGCTGAGGACAAGGTGCCACTGCCCACTGCTCCACTGGTTGCAACTTTCGTGGGGTCCATTAGAGTTTAGGAGAAAAACAACAGAGATACACGCCGTGGGCATGCTCTAGGGAAAGTGCACTGTGGGTCCTTTGTCTTGAGGCTTTCTTATCTTTCTTTGGTCAGTGGGAATCCTAAGGGAATCTTAGAGAATGGTCTGAACAAAATATTCATTAGCTTTCCAGTTGTATCCTTCAATATGTTGATTCATCAAAATGTGTGTATAAAGGGATCAGGAGTTCTTTTCTGGTTAGTTTTATTTTCAAAGAACGTCATTGAAGAGGGGACCATGACTGAGGCCGGTCTGCCCTGGGACAGTTTAGAATGTGTTAATCATTTGCCCCTCAAGTGTCCTTGAGGAAGATAAAACCTCGTGATTCATTGGCTGGATATAAATTGCTCAAATTGTTTGGCCTTGTTTAATTATTTTGTCTCAGTTTCCCTTATTCCACTTGTCAAGGAGGTTCCCTAGTTTCTTACTATCCTGCTACACTTCAGGTAGCCTTTAGGAGACAAGAGCAGTTCCTGGCTGACACCCATCAAGGAAACAGGAATTCAATCTGACAATCACAAGGAACTGAATTCTTTTCATAACAGAAATGAGCTTGGAAGAGGACCTGAGCCTCTGGATAAGAACTCATCCCAAGCCAGAGTATAGAACTCAACCATACGACTGGGCTTATGACCTGCAGAACTGCCAGGTAATAAACAGGTGCTGTTATAAGTCACCAGATTTGTCATTTGTTATGTTGCAATAGAAAATAAATACAGACCAAACACATCAAGAGTGCCAAGGTTTAGCCATAACCATTCTAGCCTAGCACTAAAGGGGTGATACTAGGTTTGTTTTCCAAGAAACAGAGAACAAAAAATGTCCTCTGAGGAAATAAGTTTATTTAACTCAAATCAAGTTAAAGATGTCTCTTTACTATGAGACATCTTGGGAACTTTTTACATCTTAATTATACTGTACTGTGGAGCTACAAGGGAGGAGTGAATTTTGCAGAATTCCAAAGAATGTTTAAACAAAGATCTATTGTTCTTGAAAAATTGAATATATTTTGCTCCTAAGGTTTCTTAGGATTGAGTTTAATAAAATGTACAAATTAGTAAACTTTTAAAAAAAACAACATCACCGTTCATCTTCCAAAATTCAAACAATATAAAATGTACTAAGATATATCCTTTGTAATTTAGTCTGTCTACTTTTTAAAAAAAATATTTTTACTGATTTCAGAGAGGAAATGAGAGGGAGAGAGAGATAGAAACATCAATGATGAGAGAGAGTCATTGATTAGCTGCCTCCTGCACGCCCCCCACTGGGATCGAGCCCGCAACCTGGGCATGTGCCCTTGACTGGAATCAAACCCAGGACTCTTCAGTCTGCAGGCCGATGCTTTATCTACTGAGCCAAACCAGCTAAAGCTAGTCTGTCTACTTTAAAAATGATTCTTCTTTATCATTTACTAGAGGCCCGGTGCACGAAATTCGTGCACTGGGGAAGGTGTCCCTCAGCCCAGCCTGCACCCTACCCAATATGGGACCCCTCGGGGGATGTCCAACTGCAGGTTTAGGCCCGATCCCTGTGGAATCGGGCCTAAACCTGCAGTTGGACATCCCTCTCACAATCCGGGACCGCTGGCTCCTAACTGCTCACCTGCCTGCCTGATTGCCTTCTAAGTGCTCCCTTGCTGGCCTGATTGACACCTAACTGCTCCTCTGTGGGCCTGATTGCCCCCAAATACCCTCCCCTGCTGGCCTGATCACCCTCAAGGCTTTTATTAGTATAGATATGACCCTGCACAGAAAATTTTACTAACCCTGCTTTACAATAAGGGCTTGACGATTGAATCATTAGGACCAGATACCAAGATTTCCTTTCTTTGAATAGTTTTAGGGAATAGTTATCTTGTCTTTAAGTTGCCCGGAAATTAAAATGAGATAATGACTTAGAAAAGTATAAAAGTATAAAAGCACCATATAAAGACAACTGTCTTTTTAAAGAAGTGGTAAAATGAAAAACACTATTTTTATTCTCCCCTTCCTTCCTTTACAGCTTTTATTTAAACTTAGAAATTTATAAAAAATTTCACTCCAATTTTAATTTCTTTACATTCAATATTATTTTGTATTGGTTTCAGGTTTTATATTAGTTACAGAATAGTGGTTAGACAATCATATACTTTACAAAGTGTTTCCCGATATTTCTAGTACCCACCTGGCATCATACCATCATTACAACACTATTGACTATATTCCCTATTTAAGTGATAATGGGTTTACGTGTTCCTTTCAGTCTTGCTTTTGTGTTTCTCATCCTTCTTTTTCTTTCTCACTTCTTCCCTCATTTTCTTTATATAGTATCTCAATTGGCCATCAAAGCTCAGTGAAGGCACTGGGACACGCTTCATCCATTTTACAGACCAGGAAACTGAGGCCAATTCCAGTTGGCTGTGGAACTGGACTCAGCACACAGGAAGCCCTCAGAGCCATGCTCTTTGTGCTTTCTAAGGGGCAGCCGCCTGCCAAACAGAACAAACCTTCCAGTCAGGTTTCCGAGCCTCTTTCTCAAGCACCTCTTCATTGTGGATGTTCCACATTCTTTCCTCTCCCTATCCCCTGCCCACCATTCTTTACTGCCTCCGCTTCTCTGGAGCAGGTGGAAGGCTTCGCACTCACTGCCTAGGCATGCTCTGCCATGGGGCAGGGCACTGCGGGCTTGCTTTTGGGTCAAGGCAGGAGCAGGAGTCACTGCCTCTGAAGTGTGAAGGCGGCCTGAGCGAGGCCCGTTAGCATTGGGAGATTCTCTGAATCACATCAGTCAGTCTAGTACCCTGCAGTGCCGCACCCCTCCACTGAGGTGGCACCACCCCTCAACCCCCGCCTCAGGGGTGAGGGTCCTTGCCCCTCTGCCCGGGAGTCCTTCCATGCCCCTTGATCCCTGGCTGGGCCCACCCGCGTCTTGGGGCCACTGCAGAAACTCTGTCTCTCTACAGATGAGGCAGATCCCTGCCCTCAGTCTCCATGAAGCTATGAATCTGTGGCCAGAGGCCAGGTCTGGGTCTCAGCAACCCCATGCCTGCAATGTTCCCAGGGACCCCGAGGAGCAGCTAGGCGGGTCCGGCCTCGCCTCCCTGGGGCGGCGATGTTCCCAGGGACCCCAGGGGAGTGGCTAGGCAGGCTGCTGCCCCTCCTGGGGCCTGCGATGAACCCAGACCCCTCCTGTGCCATCTGATGCTGCCCATCCCAGAGCCTCCCCGGCCATGGCCTGGTACCTTGTGGGCGGTGTCTGGCACTGCCTGCAGGGCCTCCTCCGCCCCTGATGGACCTGTACCCCCAGAAGCAGGCCATGGTGCTGCCTGCCCTGCCTTCATATGCAAATTAACCACCATCTTTGGTGGGTTAATTTGCATACTCACTCACTCTGATTGGCTGTGGGCATAGCGAAGGTATGGTCAATTTACATATTTGTCTATTATTAGGTAAGACTAGAGTCTCTAGTGGCTGCTGGCTGCCAGCTGGGGCCTCCTTCCCTTCTGGCTGGCCCCACCCCTTGGTCAAACTCCTGGGCAAGCTACCAGTTGAGGGGACAATTTGCATAATATGCTTTTATTATATAGGATTATTATAGACATCTTGGAATAAAATATAAGGTATCTGCAACTTTAAATTTGCAAAGAGACTATGTACATCTCAATTATTTGTGAGAGGAGAAGCTAGGACTGAGGGAATGCTTGTTAGGCATTGCATCAGGTTCTACTTTTCCTAGTTCTGCTATTATCTTCATTCCAAGGTCTTCTTCTGGTGAATTATATAGCATTTTCATAGACCGGGATAGAACTTTATTTTCTGACTTTTAGTAACTCTCTCAAAGAGTATCACTTTGTCTATAATTCTAGAATATGGAGCCTTTAGGGTAATGATATGTGGTACAGAAATTGTTTGTATCCACTTGAGAATACAGGGAACAGCTTCAAAATATAGGGTAACAGATCAGTTAGTTTAGAAAGCACTATTACTCTGTGCTTTGTTTGCTGATGATTAATCTTCATATGATGTGTTGAGTCTACTGCCTAAGTACTAAATTACACCTTCTGAACTGAGGGTAGTTGTTTTCCATCTGGCTGTGATGGCTTCTATAACATAGACCCAACTGGTCTTTATAACCTTATCCCATATTACCACCCTACACAGGTGGTATGCTCTAGCCAAACTAAATTTCTCCCATTTTTCACTTTTGATGTTCTCATTTAAACATTTATATTTACTTTCCCTTTACCTAGAATGACTTTGACTTATAATATACTATAGGTTACACTGCAATTACAAACAGTCCCAAATCTAAGTGGCATAACTCAACAAAACTTTATTTCTTGTTATTATGCAATATTTGTGTAAGTGAGTGGGAGGAAAAGGTAGGTAGGGGTCCACTTTGCTTCTCAAAGTCTCTCAGAGTAACAGATTGATATAGACCCTGCAAGTTATTTCATCTCCTTACATTTTCTCAATAATAAAAAAGGGAATTTGAATGCCTACCCTTAGAAATCTGTCATGAGGATAAAAAACACAGAAGCACGTTTTTGATGTCCCAAAGAAAATGTTCACTCCCTTGCCCCTCCTCCCTCTCCCTCTTTCTCCCCTCTCCTCTGAATATTTTTAAAACAAACATATCCCACCTTTCCTTTTGCCTTGTACTATAATTACTGCTTTGCTTGCTAGATTTTACAGCATGTGTCCTTTTCATTCTTGTGTCTGTGTAAGCACCTAAGCGCCTAGCACAGTTCCCAGTGGAAATTTTAAAAATTTGAATTTTTGTTGAAGTACCCGGCCCATGTGGTTCAGTGGTTGAGAATCAATCTATGAACCAGGAGGTCAAGGTTTGATTCTCAGTCAGGACACATGCCTGGGTTGTGGGCTTGATCCCCAGTAGGGGCGTGCAGAAGGCAGCCAATCAATGATTCTTTCTCATCATTGATGTTTCTGTCTTTCCCTCTCTCTTCCTTTCTCTCTGAAATCAATTAAAACATTAAAAAAAAAAAAAACTGGTTGAAGAGAACTACTCATGATTCTCCAATATAGGAATGACTTTCTAAGAGTTCTCTGTAATCCTAGCTCTCTATTTAATCTGAAATAGAAATAGAAAATCACATGAAGTAAAAATGCATAACTAGTTTGAGCTTTTACTTTTCCACTGCAAACCTGAATTTTTTAAGCTAAAGTTTATGGATTAAACTTTTTTTAAGATAATCATGGGACCTGTATATCGTAGTTGTTTAAAACATAATTATGAATGAAATCTGACCCACTTGCAGATAAACTATATGAGTTCAAAGATATTAATTATACATCTGTAAAAATAAATTAGTATTGGCTTTCCTGAAGAGCTGTCCTAAGAATATCAGAATAAGAAATATTTTAGAACCTTGAAACTGAAGTTCTTAAGTCATATGCATTTTGAAGAAATTTAGTAATTTTTGAATTTTTATATTTTTTCTTGGAATTTATTAGGCATTTGTATACAGAGGGAGGGGAGAAGAAATGCTAGAAAGTCTTACTTCTTCAAGTGTTGTCTTCAGTATTTGCATTGCTTACTGAAGTGTCTGGTTGTGGAAAGCACTTGGTTTCCATTCTGACTCTCAATAACCACATAATTCTAATGTGAAAATATGAAAAGTGTTTACCCATTCTGATACTGTTGCCTCACTTGTAACATGTGAAAAACTAATCAAATGCAATAAATTAATTGAAATGCAAAGTATGAGTTATTGCTGTTATACAACATTTTCTACAAATTAGTTTCATCTATCAATTGTCATGTATAGATTTGGATTAGTAATAGTGAATTTTATTTTTTTTAAATGCAATGAGATTACTTTGTCTAGAAAAAAACAATTAAAGATTCTCAACTACATGAGTAACTATATGTGTGTGTATGTGTGTGTTTATACACACACACCTTAAACTCTCAAAGTGTGTTTGGGAGGAAAAAAAATCTTACTAAATACATTCAGGAACATTTTAGAATGAGATATATGTTTTCAGAAAACATTTATATCTAAAATATGCATTTTACTTATAAATCCCTTGCTTCTTGATATTCTAGGTGTCAACCAATATTTCACGATATTTTCAACCCATAAAAAGAAGTTGTAAATTTAAGAACAAATGAGAGTGTGATTCCAAGACAAATACATTACTAAAGTGTGAATAAGAAAGAAATGTGTTGTTTCAGCATAGGCAGGTATTCCTCTTAATTTATGGAACTGTTTGCCCTGCTTGTAAAATTCTATTTTTTATGGAACAGAAAATTATTGCTGCTGTAAGATGTAACAAAATGGCTAAATGCCTGAGGAAAATATATAATAAGGACATTTGGCTTAAGAATCTAATATTCAAAAGCTTTCACTGGGATGTTGGGTAGTTATCCTAGTTTTTTTTTTTAAGAAATTGGGACAGAAGGCCAATGTAATATTAAGTAAATATAATAATCTGAATATTACAACACACATTAATGTAAGTTATTTAAAACAAGTGATCTATGTATATTAATAATTAAAATCATTACTGAAATTCCATGGCTTTCTTTCATTCTCCCCCCTCCTTTTTTTTAAACTAAATAATACCAATTAGGTTTTGTTTAGTAATGTGTCCAGTTAACTTCATTTTCCAGGCTATTGCCTATCTAGGTGTGGCCTAAGTTATACATTTCTGACCAATAAAATGTAAATGGGGAACTACTGGGCAGCACTCTGAAGAGAGCTGATTATTCTTGGATTAACTGAGACAGATTTAGCTGTCATTCGCCTTTAGTTTTAGCTTCCTCCTTCCCTTTTATCTTCTGGAGTGTCTTTGTGATGCACTGAATTTAGGAAAAGAGATATTTTCTTCAGGCTCCCTCATAGATAAGGAGATATAACTCTTTACTTTGCACCAGGCTGCTCCAAAAACTTTGGCTTTCTGTCAGTAAGCAGAAAGGGGGAAGAATATTAAATAGAAAACTGCCACATTATCATTGTATATTAATCTCATAAAATGAAGTGGGTATTTTTTTCTATTATTCTTTTAAAATGAGGGGACATCTTCTTACTTTCACTTACGCATATATTTTTCATTGTATGTTGGCAATGTCACATTGTGATCTGAGGTTCACCAAGAAGGTTATATAGCCTCAGGAACTGCAGCAATGAGAGATAGGGATGGAATACATCCACCCTTGAATATGGGCTGACATCATGTCAATGCCTATGACTGAGGGATGCTGGTGAAATGACCTAGGGGTAGCTTAGATTGGCATGCAGCAGAATCTCAGCAGGTGCTGCATAACCCGTCTAGGTTGGACAGAGTGCTGAGTGCCTTGTTCTGCTTCCTGTCTCAAGGGCTGGTTAGTGCATTATTTCCATCACCGTTCCTGCCTAGACTTGCTGAGTCCCATCTGCTGTTCAGCTGAGGTCTCATGGTTGCTACAAGATGACAATACCTTTGAGTGCTCTGTTTTCACTGAAGAGTAAATGCAGCATCTGGCAAGTGGGGCTGCATGCTTAGGAGTGATTGGTCCGGATTAAGAGTAAAATATATATTCAATTATTAGATTAAAAAAAATGGAGATGGGTTCTAGTAAATAATTACCTCTGGCAATTATAGAATGCTGGTACTTCAAGTCACTTGGAGCTAAGTGCTTCACTGTGGCGTTCAGCTGTAGGTCCCTATCTTTGCTTTGGAAGTCAAGGATGGGTATTTTTTGGGTAATAAGAGGAATATTAGAGACCTTACTTGAAACATCAGATAAGGACACTTCTTTCCCGGTAATCCTTACAACTTAATATTCTCTTCAACGGGCTTTTTGACTATTATGCTGTACTTTTTCAACATTAATATTCTCATTTTCTCCTTTAAATTACCCAATAAGAATGATATAAAAGTTATTTCCAGTACATTTTCATTTAAGGATAATGATCCCTAATGACTACAAAGCTGAGATTCCTCAACTCAGAAAGTCCAAGTATAGCTAAAGAGGATGAGCCAGACAGGATATTAATGAGAAATATTGAAGATTGCTTTCTTATTGGGATAGCAAAAAATATTTAGCTGGCTAATTTGTAATAAAAATTAAAATAAAACCTTTAGTTGCTAAATAGTTCTTGGCCAGTTACTGCTTGTAAACAAACTATTCCCGTATCTCTTCATGCTAAATCTTTATCAGTCCTGCCTCTAACTGCAATTTAAATGTTGGAGACAGCTCTTAATTTGCTGACATTGTCATGCCACAGTATCTCCTTTGCATATCACACATTTCCAAGTCTGTCAGAGACAGAGTCTATAATAATTTTGTTGTCAATTCCATTTCAAATTTATTCTTAGTTTAAATATATGTCAAATGTCACATGAGGTAATTGACTTAAAATTTATTTAAACTAGTTGTTCTATTTAAAATTTCCCTTTAATATTGTTATTAAACCTGGAATTATCTTTAATTTCTCTTTCTTTCAGCTCTTATTTTTTATGTTAGCCACGCTTATTCTATGCAAAAGCAAAAGATGAGTTTTGATCATTTTCTCCCACCTTTCAGTTTGTTACCTCACTTCCTTAGCCTTGCCTTCCTCAAACTCCCCCATCTGGCACTATTGATACTCTGCCACTACTGTCTTTACTGACAGTGTTGCTCACTGTTTTTTTTAGTCTTCTTGGTTCATACATAGACCTAAATTAGAACCCCCTAGATAAACATGTAGGAGCTATTTTCTCCCAAGTCACAGTTTTCAACTTCCTTTATGTAAGTGGTACTGGATTGTGTCATAGAATTCTAGTTTCACTCTAAGATAGGAGATTAGTCCTGAAGCTGGCTGCTTGGTGGGAGCTTTTCTCTATCCTTCAATCCTGTAGCATTGGGGTTCTGTGTTTAAAGGCTATCTGAACCATGGATATTTAACTTGCTTACCTGTCATAGAAAACCTGTTGCTCAGCATTGTCTGAGATCATATGGATCTTGCCAAATCATTTGGCCTGTTTCCAGTCTGCCTTGATATACCTCTGGAAACAAATTTTAAAAATTTTTTAATTTATTTTTTAAGATGTTGTATTGATTTTCAGAGAGAGAGGTAAGGAGAGAGAGAGAGAGAGACATTGATGTGAGAAGGCAACATCAATCAGCTGCCTCCTGCATGCCCTCTGCTGGGGATCAAGCCCATAATCCAGGCATGTGCCCTGATCCAGGATAAAACCAGCAACCTTTCAGTGCCCAACCAACTAAGCTACACCACCAGGGCTGGAACTAGTCTTTGGTGTTTTGTTTTGTGTGTGTGTGTGTGTGTGTTTTAAAATATATTTTTATTGATTTCAGAGAGGAAGGGAGAAGGAGAGAGATAGAAACATCAATGATAGATAGAATCATTGATTGGCTGCCTCCTTCATGCTTCACACTGGAGATAGAGCCTGCAACTCGGGCATGTGCCCTGACCAAGGTGACCCTCTGGTTCATAGGTTGATGCTCAATCACTGAGCCAGACTGGTCAGGCTAGAACCAGCCTTTACAGATAACTCAGTTTTATCAGTGTATTTCATGACCAGATATTATTTATACAATGTCTTGACTGTAAATTGCCTGTCGCAACCTGAGCTTAAATTTTCCAATAAATGCCTATAACTATGCTATTTTTTTTAAAAATTAGCCTAACAGTCATCCTGCTTGCATCTTCCCTAGCACTCTAGTCCTTAAAAAGCTCACTTAATATTGAACTCAAAAATGCCTAAGTAGAATTTAAAAATGTACCCAGATACTCTAGCCCATTTCATTGATTCTGGAAACTCCACTGTAGCTATGGAAAGGGACATTAAAAACAAAGTGAAAGTGAAATATTATATTGCCTACTTTTGTTATTGTTTACTCTTCTTTATTTCTATAGATATTTGTTGAATCTCTATACTTACATTGCTGTGCACCTTTGGGACTTAAGAAAGACATGACCACAGACCACAAGAAGCTTTTAATCCAGTAAGAGAAAGGAAGATTCGTGCATTTTAGAAGTTCATTGATAATCAATTGACAAATTAATAATCTGGAAATAATATATTTTATTTTTATACTAGCCAACTCAGCTAGAATGATAACATTAGGGGATATATATCTCTATCTCTTATCTCTATCTCTATCTCTATCTCTCTCTCTATCTCTCTCTCTATCTCTACCATCTATATCTATGTATCTATCTTTATTTATATCTATCTATATCTATATCTATATCTATATCTATATCTATATCTATATCTATATCTATATCTATATCTATATATATATATATATTACATGTATAGTTCTTTCCTTAAAAGTACAGGGCAAGAGAAGATTTCACAAACCCAGAAGACTAGAAAGTATCCTGAATGAATACGATGTTATAAATCAAATAAAGCAGACAAAAGATGTCAGAGTAAACTCCATGTCATACATTCTTATTCTCCATACCTAATGAACCAAACAAGCAAAGAAACAAAAAGTAAAAGCAGCAAAAAAATTATATAGATATAGATTTATATATGCTTAGCATTAATCAAACTAAGTTAGGGTAAAATACTCATATCAGATAGTTGGTAAATTACTGGCCAGAGAAAGAAAAATTATGAATAAATATGTGAGTGTTATTCTACCTCTCCTATTGCATGTTGGTAAGAAGTTGATGGTGAGAGTAGTAGAAAATGCTTTGCTAAATGTCTTCATTTTTTTAAAAAAATTATAGCATTTAAGGTGTTTATATTATACCAGAAAACATGCATGAGTAATTTAAATTCCAATAATTAATTGGAATGAATATTTCTTATCAAGAATAATTTAAAAGTTTATCTTTTATTAAAATGAGTATTTTATTGTTAATCAATTGAGGTTAATTATATTTTACTAGAGGCCCGGTGCACGAAATTCATGCATGGGGGGTTGTCCCTCAGCCCAGCCTGCACCCTCTCCAATCTGGGACCCCTCAAGGGCAGTCGGACATCCCTCTCACAATCCAGGACTGCTGGCTCTCAACTGCTCGCTTGCTTGCCTGCCTAATTGCCCCTAACTGCTTCTGCTTGCCAGCCTGATCACCCCCTAACCACTCCCCTCCCAGTCTGATCGATGCCTAACTGCTCCCCTGCCAGCCCAATTGGCCCTAACTGCCCTCCCCTACTGGCCTGGTCACCGCCAACTGCCCTCCCCTGTAGGCCTAGTCGCCCCCAACTGCCCTCCCCTGCTGGCCCAGTCACCCCTGACTGTCCTCCCCTGCCAACCTGATCTCCCCAAACTGCCCTTTCCTGCAGACCTGGTTGCCCCCAACTGCCCTCCCCTGCAGGCCTGTTCCCCCCCAACTGCCTTCCCCTGCAGGCCTGGGTTCCCCCATCTACCCTTCCCAGGCCTGGTCCCTCCCAACTGCCATCCCCTGCAGGCCTGATCACCCACAACTGCCCTCCCCTACTGGCCATTTGTGGTGGCCATCTTGTGTCTACATGGGGGCGGCCATCTCTGACCACATGTGGGTGGCCATCTTGTGTGTTGGAATGATGGTTAATTTGCATATTACTGCGTTATTATACAGGAGGATTAGTTATCTATTGCTGCATGACAAATTACCCCCACATTTAGCAGCTTAAAACACCAAACATTTATTATATCATAATTTCTATGTTTCAGAAATATGGTGCAGCTTAGCTGGGTCCTCAGGCTCACTATGTCTCACAAGCCTGAGATCAAGATATAGGCTGGGGCTACAGTCATCTCAAGGCTGGACTGGAGGAGGAGCCTCTCTCAAGCTCACTCATGTGACTGTAGGTCCTGTGGGTTATTGATGGGACATGGAAGTTTTTTCACACTTAGGGCTCTCAATTGAGCAGCTCTAACATGGCAGCTGGTTTCTCTGATAGCAAATGAGCCAAGAGAAAAGACAAGCAAAACCAAAGCTACAACTCTTCATTAGTCAATCTTGGAAGAAAAAACCCATTGCTCTCACCTTCTGTTTATTAGAAGATCACCATCAGATCACTTCACACTCAAGAGGAGGGGATTATACCAGATTGTGAATGCTAACAGGCCAGAATCACTGGAGCCATTTTAAGGTTGCATACCACATTCATATTAAATACTATTGTTTAATTATAGTAGGTTAAAATAAATAAGATTACAACAGTCTGACCTCCATGTTGTTCAGAGTTTTTAAGAATAAAGTTATAGAAACCCAACTCAAACTGGCTTAAACTTAGCCAAAACAAACAAACAAAAAAATAAGCCCTCAAACTTAGCTAAAAATAATTTGTTTATTTAACAAAAACATCTCAACATCTCAGTGTTGTCCTAACTAGAGATCTAGCAGAATTCTGTTCTTCCCCCAACACGCAATTCTGCTTTCTAAATATTTCTGAATGGATTCTATTGGTCTTGTGCTCCATGCGCATCTGGAATCTGGGGGAAATAACAGAATGAAAATCTAAATAATATGAACTAAGATTTGGGGAAAGAAAAATTAAGGTACTGTTACCACAATAAGGGGTTTTGGCTAATAGGCAGATCACTGCTGCCCATTGTACCCCTCTGTCGCCTTTATTTCCCTTTATGCACTTTACAGTGTTTATAGAAAACCTAAAGAAGTACATGATGACATATTTTGTTTGGCTAGAGGGAATAAAAGAGAACCATCACCCTGAACTACTTTCTTCAGCCCTTCTGTTTGTGACATGTTCAACTTGAACATTGCCATTTTATGTCTCTCTATTAGGTGAGAAGGTAGGAAGGAGGGGGAGTGATTAATTAGTGATCTCAATCCCCAAGAAATGCTTAAATGGGAAAAAAATCACCTCAAAATTTAGAAGGGAAGCTGGAATACAGAGAGAAAGCAACTCAGACATGGCATCAAACTCTTGTTTAGAAGGCACCCTGTACCACCATGTGTCTGCAGAAAACATGACACCTGCTAATACCATTCTGTTTTTCTCTGCTGGAAGGAAAACGTAAGAGTCCAGAAGAATAATATCACCATATCGTCATGATACTTATTGTTTTCTGACATGCAAAAAAGGCATAGCAGAAGGAATCAAAAGGAATGAAACAAAACAGATATCCTAGAAGTTATGGGTATATCATAGCAAAATTCAAGGACAGTCTAGAAAATTTAGCCTCTGTGAGTGTAAGCCTTTTCATTTGTTGAAGGGATTTTATCTTCCTCATCTCTACTACTTGCTAGATGTGGAAATCAAATGAAACTGACTGAATATTGTATAGCTCTTTAAACTGCTACACATATTGTGGTATTTCCACTATGCCCTTCCATCATATATTCTATTGGTTTGGAGAATTTCTCTTTTTGGAACAGTTCTTACCATTTGAAGGTCTGTAAACATTTTGCATTCTTCTTATTGACGCCTTCCATGAATCCTTTCATGTTTTAAATCCTAGATTCACTGAAATAAGGTAGTTATTTAGACTATTCTAAAATCAAGAAGGTGACTTTTGAGGGGCCATGATATTTATCTGGCAAGTGAATTATAACCCTCAAGTCACCATCATTTCCTTGTTTATATTTGATTTTTTTTTTTTTTTGCAGTTTCAAAATTTCTAATTACTGGAATCAAATTGTCATCAAAATGACTTTCTATCTCGAAAGCCTTATTCACTCTATTTCTCATTATCTCCCCTAGATCTTCCTTGGACTTATTTATTTTTCATTAACAGATTGCTATCTATATATCTGATCATTATTTCCTTCCACCAGTTTTATTACTTGCACCTCATTGCATTCACACAGCCATTGTGATCATCTCAGGTCATTGCAAAGTTTCCTTTCTATTTTCCTCAGATGACACAGTTCTTGTAATTTTGATATCCTTGAAAAAATGTTGAGCTGAGTTGTATTGCCCCCCCTTCCTGAAAAAAAAAAAGAAAGAAAGAAAATCTAGGCAAAAATAGTCTTGACACCTAAGGTGTGTTACAGACCCAAAAAAGAGTAATTTAAATCAAAATGATATAAATCAAATCTGATTTTCCCATAGAAATAATGGTAAAATATTTGTGACAGACAGGCATAACACTGAATTTTTAAAAGAAATGCCCATATGTTTTGTATTTAAACCAGTATAAATATTTTTTTAAATCAGAATACTAAATATGTTCAAATGTTTTAGTGGAACAAGCTTATTAATAATAGATAATTTTATTTGATATATTGCTTAATATTGACATAGTTATTATATTTTAACATATTAAATCTTATCTTAATAATTTCAGACATTTGCTTTGGATAAGTTAAAGAGGAAATAAATATTATTTCTAGGTCAAAGTGTTGAAATAATTTTTTTCCTTTGGTAAGTAATAATGTGAAGTAAAAGAATGTGGAAGCTTTAAAACAGGGTGGATTCTTTGATAAACAAATCAAACTATAGATTAGAATGGGATTATGTGTGTGGCTCTATGTGCTGATGAATTGATCATTTGAGTGTAACTGGCTGAAGTTCATAAATGCAAAATTCTAGAACCAGTCTAGTAGCCTGCTTCCCTGGGGGACAGACTTGCAAAGAGAATTTGAAATAGGTTTCAAATGGAAGTAGTCACACTGAGTTTTGCCTTCTTATAGCAATGTTATTCTCTGAGGTCAGGGCAATATTGCACTCTGTAAATTTTCACTAAAAGCCTCTGTGTAAGAATAAGATTAATTAATCTCATATATTTCTTGGCACATGGTGGGTACTCAGTAGCTATTTATTGAATGAATGAACTAATGGTTTCTGGGTAGCACAACAACCAATTGAAAGTTACAGCAAATGGCTGTTTATATAGAGCTCCAAACAAGAACCTGAAATGGCAGTTTGACTACTTTGAACCCTTTTCCCACCTCAATTTATTTCAGCCCATTTTTGTGTATTGAGCCATCACAGTCACAGCACAAGCACTAATCAAAGACACCCAACTGCAGATTTACTCACAGTCGTGCTTGAGGAGTTGCACACACCATAAATATTCTGCAAAGCTTTCTCTTAAATCTGCCTACGAGTACCTTACAGGATTATGGTAATATAAAAATTCTCTACCTTTGTCACATTTATAGTAATGAGTAGTTTAATTGACTTCCCTACAGCAGAACTATCTTCCTTTTGAATTAAAGGAAGAGTAAAGATGGAGATGTTAAACTCTATTAATAGTGTAAGATGTAATAAATGGCTCAACCAGAAATAGCTGACTCAGAGACAGACGAAGATATTTTAATTTCTCAGCAATTCATATGCAAGAAGTGAGTTCCCAAGTACAGAATCTGGAAATGTGGGTTCCGCACAAATTACTCCAAGGCCCAAGTCAGAAAATCAGGAAGAGAGACCTGTGTTCTTTCACAAGTTTTCCTGGTGGTTTTTGTACACTCTAAATTTTCTCAACCATTCCTTATAGTTTTTTCTATGGATTAAAGAAAAAATTTCCTTAATTGTGATTATACATTATCTTAAGTGTGCTGTCCTATATAACTTAGCCACATTGACAACCGACTAAAGAGTTCTAAGAGTAGCTATAGCAGCTGTATTGATAATGGCATTCCCAAATATTTTCAGGGGAAATATGTGGTAATCCCATTCTAATACAATCCCATTACTATACAATTTATAGTAATCTCATATCTTTCTTGGCACATGGTGGTACTCAGTAGCTATTTATTGTCCTAGCTGGTTTTCTCAGTGGTTAAAGCATGGACTGAAGGGTCCTGGGTTCGATCCCAGTCAAGGGCACGTACCTTGTACCTCGGTTGCAGGCTCAATCCCTAGCCCTGGTCCGGGTGTGTGTGGGAGGCAACCAATCCATGTGTCTCTCTCACATTGATGTTTCTCTCTCTCTCTGTCTCACCCCCTCCCTTCCACATTCTCTAAAAATCAATGGAAAAAATATCCTTGGGCAAGGATTAACAAAAATAAATAATAATAATAATAATAATTGCAGAGAAAAGTCATAAACATGGCTATAATATGTGTTAGTAGTAGCTACAAATTCACCAGTATTAATTGTCCCCTTTCAGTGAGTTCCCACAATGCAGATGCACTATGCCAGGTATTTTTTCCACTTAATAAATATTCACAGCAGCACTATGTGGTAGAAATTACTGTTTCCTTTTCCAATAAGACACTGGGGGTTAGATAAACATGGTGAATGCTCACAGGACACCAGTCCGTTCCTTTCTTTCAGAGAGTTTGGATTTCAGATTTAGAGAAACTGATACCATGCGAGGGGCAGGAGAAGTGAGGCAGAAGCAGAGGAACCTACGCACCACCGCACTGAGGACGCACTGAAGCCATTGGGTCCTGGCGGTCTGGGAGATCCACACATTTCTGAAGCCGAAGCCTCTCTTTTGAAAGTCCAGGTGCCTGCAAGTCCACGAATCCACTTCCCCTTGCGTTCCTTTTCTCTGTTCCTGATTGGAGCCTAGGTTTGTACTAGTGTCCCCACCCCGACCCCCACCCCGCCTCCTGAGGTTCTGGCTCAGTACACCTGGGATGGAAAACTCTATCCAGGTGTGGGGAAACATGGAGCACTTGCTCCCTCACCTCCATACTCACAGCTGAAGCCAAAGCAGCTTGGCCTAGGCAAAATTCTTTATCTCATTAATATAATTTGCCTTGGGTTTTGCCCTGTCTGCTCCCGCTAGAGCCCAGCTTCTCTATCCAAAATTTAGATTTGTATCATTTGCACGTTAATGGGCATTTTAGAAATGTCCTTTCATTTCTCAGTGATATTGGTGCTTGAAGCCTGAATTCTCATCATGGTTCTTCTGCTAAACAACTTTCAACTGTCAGGGGCATGGGGAGAAGTTGCCTGACACCCTGACACACAGTACACATCCCATAATTGTTGAATGAATAAAACAATAAATCTCTCATGGTTTGCACACAGAACACATATTCTTACATTTGTCCTCTGAACTTTTCTCTCCCTTGGCATTCTCTTTTTGTGTTAAAGATATAACTTTTCCCCCTAATGTCCCTGCATATAATAATTAGACACTTTTAATATCCTCTTTTTAAATCCATATTTCTCTGGAATCAGCTTTGGTTATTTTTATCTTGGTTGTTATCTTTTATGCTTCCAGTGTTCTCTATTTATCTACCTGGTAATTTCTGGTTACCCATTTCTATTCAGTAGTTAAGCACCAAGAGGGTCGGTGTGTGTTTCTTCTTTTGTTGCATGTACAGGATGATTCCTTACCTTCCCTAACTGGGAAAGCTGCAGAGACCCTCATGTATGGGAAAGAGTTGGGCTTAATTAGCAGTTCTCACTTTAGGGTGAACATACAGGTAGCTGCCTGTCAGGCGGGTCCTCTAGGGTCTCCAGAACTGAGAGGGCTTTATCTGAGACTCTCATTCTCCACTGGAAACCTTTGCTCTCACCTTATTACTATTCCAATTTCTTAAGAGGAGAACCACTTGTCCTTTTGCCAGCAGTTATTGTGTGTGTGTGTGTGTGTGTCTGTGTGTGTGTGTGTGCTGGTGAGATGGTGACAGGCATTTTTTGCAGTTGCCTGTCACCTTCAGTTAGTCCTCTGGTTTGAACTCTGAGTCTTACTGGGGCCTCCATGGTAGGTGCTGTCTTTCAGCTCGGTGCCTCCCTGGGATTTTGAAGGATAGATTAGTTCTCGTTCTGCTGCAGTCTCCTTGTAGTGTAACTGTGTAGTCTAATTTTGAATTAGTTTTTGATCCCAGACTTATTAAGAAGTGCTGTTAACTTTCTGAGTGGTTGGTTGTTTTGTTTGGCTTTTGTTGTTAATTTCTGGTTTTACTATAATGGATGCAGCAAATGAGATATTTATGAATTTGAATGATGGTACAATATTAAGTCTTTTAAAATTTTATTTATTTATTTACTTATTTTTGGCACTGAGGACATTAGCAACTTAATGAATTTTTAGGCTGCTTTTCAGTTGAATTAGCTTCCTATGCTCAAAGGATTCTCCTCCAAATGAGTCCTAGGGTTGGTTCTTCTCTGGTGATAGAAACTGGTGGGCAAGCTCACTTCTGCATTTCCCTGGAGATGATATCAGTATCTGGCTGCTCTCAATGAAGGATGCTAATGGGGCTCCTTAAGTCTTTTATCTAATCTCTGTCTATTGCTCAATAATCCCTATTCTCTTTGGTCTTCTGGCTATGGGATATTGAGAATTCTTTTCCATCTAAATGCAGTTATGAATAGGACATAGGCGTGGAGGTAATGTGGAGACTAGTTTGATTTGGAGATTTCACCATTTTTCTGAAGGTTTATCTTCTTCCTTTTATGGGGGGGCGGGGCAGGGGAGGATAGTCCCAATCCAATGCTTAATTGGCAAACTGCTTCTCTACTTTTTTTTTTTTTTTTGAATTGTCTATCTTGGACTCTCCAGTTGCCTCACCAAGTACCCCCAAGAATGTAAGTCATAAACAGTTTTAGTTCTGGTGAAGTTTTCAGACTTCATCCTACCACCCACAAAACACACACAGGTCACACACACATAAAAATACGGACACGGATAACACTGACTCCTTCAAAGCTTAAATATGTGATTTTATTTTTTTTTTTGGAGGGGAAAATAAACCCACTTGTTTGATTTGTCCCTATTGCAATAAGTTTAATCAACTGCTTTTAAAACTAATTGGCTATTTCCTCGATCTAATCTCATTTGATTCCTGTATTAAGAAGATTAACCCAAGTTTTGTTCTAGTGATAACACTGTGTTTTTTTCTACCCTGTTATAGAATTTATCACATTTACTTGATAATTTCTATTATACCTAAAGGCAAGAAATGCAAATATATGCACTCACTTTGATATCTTGGGATCAATAGTTTATTGTCTTTGTTTCCTTAGAAAAAGCAATGCTTCCATTAGTATGAAGTGTTCTAGTTTGTGTCTTAGATCTCCTTTACAATGTGCTCTACTTAAAGTAATTTACCTCATTGGACTAGACAGTGCATGCAATTTCTTATAAGCATGCTCACACAAAATTACATCAGGAAATCTTATTAAGTAAAAATACAATAAATGTAACAAACATCTGGCATTGAGGGAAGTATTTCTTCTGTATCCTTAGTCTCAATAAACTTACCTGTTAGAAGTCAATTTACCTAACCCTGAACCATTGACACATGTATTTGTTAATTAGGCTCACAAGGAAAAACTTTGGATATGCTGTATCTCCATTCAAACCTCTTAATGTTCTAGCTTTTCCTGACCTATGTTTGGTCCCCTCCAGGATCTTCCTTGGGGAAAAAAATTATTGGAGTGTTTTATCTCTACTACTTTCACATGCCTAGGTCTTATATGCAAATTCTACTGTACTCAATCATAAAATCAAATAAGAAGTCATTTAAACTCCAAATAAATCAAAATTTATGTATTTATTTGTGTAACTCTGCTCTTAATTTCTTTACTTGTTGCTTGGGAAGCATGCATTGGATAACAAAAGACTTTCAAGCTCTTGGAATATCAATGAAAGTCTTAATTCCCCAACATAACTAGCTAACTAGCATTTACAACAAAAGCAATCTTCTTTATTTGCATTTTTTCATCTTTATTACACTTTATAAAAGATAACACATGGATAGGCAATGTCAGGCCTGAAACATAGAAAAATAACGTATTTAGCATGCTTTAAAGGAGGGAGCAGGATGTATGCCCCTTTCTGAATAGAAGAGTTAGCCGAGACAGGGCCTTCTCCAGTTAACATTATGGATATCTGCCAAGTTTGCAAGGAGATAGACAGTATATCAGTATAGTTTTCACCGAAGGCCAAAAGGATGAACCTGGGGCCAAACAGAAAAGAATTATTTACTACCTTAGAGATCCAAAAGGAGACACAAGACAATAAAGACCAAGAAGTTGGAAATAGGAAAGACAAACTAGACAAGCGACAAACCTTTGAGGTTGAGAGTTCTGTAGACTAAAGGAAAATGATGTCAGGTATGCTGTGAAACTCTGAATTTTGAAAACTCCAGTGCCTAGAATTTTGAGGAGAAATACACCAAACATAAAACTACTTGCAGTAAAGAAAATGTTAGATAACTGTGCTTTTATTTTATTTTATTTTACTAAGAAACTTGAGGTGATTCGGTATGTGATTCCTGCCTTCACAATATAAATGCAACACCTCAACCCCTTTCCTTTAGTTTCAGAGTTGGAGGTATTCCTCTAGGATTCAAGGCTAATGTTTCCATTTGTTTGTTCTGTTTTGTCTCCTCCTACTTCTCCAGGAATCTTGTTTCATCACTTCTTATTCCTTTCCTGTTAATCTTCAACCAATCTCTTAGATTTCTTAAATATCTACATATATTTAAGTAAACACATACTCTGTCTTTTAAAATAGTTCTCAAGTCTATATTGTCTTTCTCTGTAGCTAAATCATAAATCTCTTCCTCCCTTTAGAGCCAGGTCTCGTGAAAATTAATTATTTTTGTTTTAATTTCTTTGTGATTTAATTTAGTTTAAGTCACACATCAGTCCATTGCAGTCAGACCTAGCTCTTACTACAGTAAGGTTATTTCCCTTCTAAAGGCCAATAAGGAGCTTGTGGTGGTCAAATCTAATGAGTGTTCCTAGTTGTCATTTTTATTTGATCCACTAACCATTTGATTTCTCCTTTACTTCAATCAATATTCATACTAGTACATGTTGTTCTCTAGCTGGAGCTTCACTAGGTATTTTATCTTCTTTCGAATGACTCCACTCAGTTAATTTGTGCATATTTTACCACACGGGCAGGAGGACAGTGAAAAGTGATGGCTGAGAAAATACAAGAAAAAAAACAGGATTTCAGTAGTGTGCCTTCAGATGGGATATTTTCTTCCTTTGATTATTGGGTTCAGATTGCAGATAGAGATGAAACATCACTCAATGAATCAGATACTGTGATATCTCATTTAAATCTAGGAATTAGTTTGACAACTTGCAAAAGGAAGCAACACATGACACTTTTGTTTACAGAAGTACTAGAGGCCCGGTGCACGAAATTCGTGCATGGAGGGGGGTTGTCCCTCAGCCCAGCCTGTACCCTCTCCAATATGGGACCCCTCAAGGGATGTCCGACTGCCCGTTTAGGCCCGATCTCACCAGGATCAGGCGTAAACGGGCAGTCAGACATCCCTCTCACAATCCGGAACTGCTGGCTCCCAACTGCTTGCCTGCCTGCCTTCCTGATTGCCCCTAACTGCTTCTGCCTGCCAGCCTGATCACCTCCTAACCACTCTGCTGCCAGCCTGTTTGCCCCCAACTTCCTTCCTCTGCCAGCCTGGTCACCCCTAACTGCCCTCTCCTGCAGGGTTGATCACCTTCAACTGCCCTCCCTTGCAAGCCTGGTCCCTCTCAACTGTCCTCCCTTGCAGGCCGGGTGCCTCCCAACTGCCCTCTCCTGCTGGCCATCTTGTGGTGGCCATCTTGTGTCCACATGGGGGCAGGATCTTTGACCACATGGGGGCAGCTATATTGTGTGTTGCAGTGATGATCAATCTGCATATTACTCTTTTATTAGATAGGATAGAGGCCTGGTGCATGGGTGGGGGCCAGCTGGTTTGCCCTGAAGGGTGTCCTGGATCAGGGTGGGGGTTCCCTTGGAGCATGGGGCAGCCTGAGCGAGGGGCCTGTGGTGGTTTGCAGGCTGGCCACGCCCCCTGGCGACCCAAGGGGAGGCCCTGGTATCTGGAATTTATTTTCCTTCTACAATTAAAACTTTGTAGCCTTAAGCAGGTGGGCCCAGCCAGCGTGTGTGGAAAGCTTTGCTTCCCCTGTTGCCGGCAGCAACCCTGGCCTGCTCTCTCAAGCTCCATTCTGCCGCCATTTGTTTGAATTTGTTTACCTTCTATAATTGAAACTTTATAGCTTGAGTGGAGGCTTAAGCCTGGCAAGGGCAGGCGGAAAGCTTGGCTTCCTCTGTTACCTAGGAAACCTTGCTGTCTGTGGCTATAGCCATCTTGGTTTGGGTTAATTTGCATGCTCGCTCTGATTGGATGGTGGGCGTGGCTTGTGGGCATGGCTTGTGGGTGTGTTGGAGGTATGATCAATTTGCATATTTGTCTATTATTAGGTAGAATAACCTCACATTTGCAGAAAAAAAATTTCCTGTTACCCATTTTGTCAGAACAATGACAATTTCTATATGTTTTTCCAATAGCATTGGCAACAACTCTGTTAAATTAAGAATGGATAGTTAGTCACACTTTCAAATGTATATCTCTAAAAGTGTAATAATAAAAAATAAGGATTAAATAAGATTATAGATTTTAAAGTTTAAAAATGACTTATAAAAAGAGAAAAGTTGTAGATAATACTGAGGAAATTGGAAGCGTTTATTATTTATGGAATAGTCTGGAAAGAGTTGAAACATAATTGAAGGCTAGAGAATGAGGACCTATAGAAAGTTTTAAAATTTCAAATTCCGGCCCTGGCCAGGTGGCTAAGTTGTTTGGAACATAGTCCCATATACAAAAAAGTTGCAGGTTCAATTCCTAGTTAGGGCACATACCTAGGTTACAGGTTCAATCCCTGGTCCAGGAGCATAATGTGGAAGTCTTATTTTCTTATTTTATAATTTTTTGAAAATCCAGATGATGCATACTTTTAAAAGGATGGTTTTCAAAAGAATAATCTAAAAAGGTACTCACCTTTATCTTTAATTTTTATTACTTCTTCCTTTTGAATACATATAAACATCACAGGCATATAATACTCTGAAATGAGCCTGGATAATTATACTGGTTTCACATATTTGGTAGAAAAGAGAAAATAAGGAGACAGCTCTCATATGAGATGCAAATCAGAAAATATATGTGATTTAATGGCAGATTAGCATCATTTATTTTTATATTCACTGCATTTTGTTATTTTTACTAGAATTTCATTTGCCAGGATTTGGTTCCAAAGTGTAAGTTATTTAACAGATATCATTACGTTGCTAAGCATTAACACTTAATTATCATATTAATAAACAGTTATTACTCTTTTCTACACTGAACCTTGCCTCTGTAGCATTAGTATGCATGCACTGCTCTTAGGCAACTTAATTGTCCTTAAAGAAAATCATTACAATTTAAATGAAATTGGGAGCTACTGGTTAGGGAAGGCTGTAGGGCATGCACAATACATACTAAACAAGGAACTGTAATTTCCCCAAATCACATTTTTTTTTTTTTTTTTTTTTAATTTCACATCACAGCACTGTATCTATTTGGTTAAGGGGAAAACAGTTTATTTTTTGCCTCACAATTTTACAAGGGCACCATTTAACCAAGGGCAGGCAAGACTCTGGAATGGTAGCAAAGGAACTTGAGTAAATCAAATAATTTCTTTGCGGCTAGTAAATTATTGTCAGCATTTGCAACACAGGCAATGAAGCAATAAAGTATAGCATGGTGGGCAGCCATCAACCACTACGGCTGCCTCTAGGATGGAGGGCAGCAGGAGGCCAAAGACTTTATGGAGACAGCTGTTGCCTCTCCCCACATGTGACTTTGTTTGTTCATTTCACAGCAACACACTTCACATGCTGCCTCAAAAATGGGGAATAGGGTTGCCCTTCTGTGTCATGTTATTTTTTCCTCATAGCTGAGAGCTCATGTTTTGCATCCTCTATCATAAAATGACTTAGTTCAGTGATTTACATTAGACATTATCCGCTACTGAAATGCAAAAAGTTTAAGTATCCCTGGAATCTTATTTTTGATAGATAATTGATTAATGTTCTACACAACCAAAACAACTCTTTATTTGTAGTAAGTGACTTATTTGAAAACAAGTATTTAATTCATGTATCTGGCATTTTCAGATTAATTTGTTAGCAACTGAGAATTAACCTTCCTGGTGTCTAACTTTGTAAGACTATAAGAGGAGTGATTACAAAATGAATAAAGACCTGCCTTTTCTGAAACACATAAGCAATAAACCAGGAATTTAAAATATTGAAATGAAATTACAAGACTGCCAGGTGTTGAGGAATCTAGAACTAGGCACCTACTAAGCCCCTTGCAAAGGTTTCCTTTCACTGACACAAGTGGAATGTTTCCATTTTACATTCCAGTTACAGATCTCCATTTTGCATATTAGGAAACTGAGATGGGAAAGCCTCATTAATTTTGCATAGGTCTTATGGTTATTAAATGACTGCACAGGGTTTAGGTTCCAGGCCTGTCTGCCTCTGGAACACATATTCATATTTGAGCATCTCACCACAAACCCAAAAAAATCACCTATATTATTAACCAATACTATCCTGTTACAACTAGAACTTTCTATGAATGCAGCAAGATAACATTATTTTAGTATTCATTGCAAAATAATTTATGGAGCCTCCCTCTTCTTAGGCAGTATGAGTTATTGTATTTGTTTTGTGTTTTCCATTAATAGGAATGCTTTCTAAGTAAATCCTATATTATGGTAATGCTTCATAGAATTTTGTCCTCCTTTCCATGGGAAAACAAAAACAAAATTAGAAAGCAGAGTGAACATAGAAATTGGCAAATGTGATGCAAAGTATCTGGAGTCCTTGTGGTGGTTTATTGAATTTTCAGATTGATGACAGAAGTATGTCCTTAACCTTGTGCTCCCCAGGAATGTGAACTTGGTTTAGCCACCCAGAACTTCAGATTTCTTATAAAATAATAATAATAATAACTTATGCCATACTTTCTCTACAAGTTTTAAAGGGGACAAAATAGATATTCACGATGTGTTGTTAATACCGCAAAACAACGAACAAGTGACAATTTGTTTCTACTGAGTTGTTGCAATATAGGAGAAAAGGCATGGAATTTAAACTCAGTCAGATAGACCTAGGTTGGAATCACAAACGTGAATTATCTGATAATGGCAGGTTATTTCTTCTCTCTTAGTTTCAGTTATGGTGTCTTAAAACTGGAGATAATAGTAGTATTATATAGGTTAAGTAAAGATGAAAGAAAATGTATGTAAATTTCTAGAGATATTTATAGAGACTATCTGGAGAAAATGATATTAATAACTACCGTTAATCCACACATAGGTGGAATAATCTAACAATAAAAACTACAAATTAATTCCATAAACAATGTTCAGAATTTATATTTAGTCTTTATAATTCATGGTATTGACTCCAATTTATGCACTTAACCTAGATTCACTAATTCCCACTTTCCTTCTCTGTTATTTGACCAATAGAGAATATTACCACAGCAGCCTCCTCTGCCTCATTATTAAACCTGTAAGCACTGCTAGCTATCTAACCTCTCCTGGACTAAGGACTAGGCAGTCTCCATCACTTCTATTGCAGTGGAGTTGAAATAACTCCAAAGTCCAAGACCAAATATAATGCCGAATGAAACTGGGACCAGTTTAGTACCAGTCTGCATTTGCTTTCTCTCAATCTTTGCTGAACTTTCATTTTTTACCTTCACCTTACTACCTTGAATTTCATCCGCCAACAAAACATTAGCTTACAGTCTTAGCAAAAGCCACAATTTTAAAGGAACTTGGGCTAAAACAATTGACCAGGAATGGCCCTGAAAAGTCAATCTGCATGATGAATTTCAGAGTGGACACTATTGGAATGAAATGGGACTTGTTATGAGTGGGTGTTAATAAATCTTTGCATTCGATAACTTTATAGTTAGTCATGTTCACTTGAGGTATAAGTATAAGGCAAGTGCAAAAAGTTACTAAACATTTATAATGTGATATGATTTTTATGGCTTTGGAGATCTTATAAAAAGCTAATTGTCAACTTAAGATAGGCTACCAAAGCCAAGAACCTCTATGATACATTCTAAGACGTTTGATATTTTTTTAGTCACTGGACAGATTCCTTGAAAATCAGACCAAAAATCATATTATAGGATTGGCAAAACTGCAAAAGAGTTTGTTGTGTTGCTATAACCACAAGTATCTTACATCTAAGTGAGCATCATGACAGTGCAATAGTGCCAGAAGGCAGTAATAAATACATATGTATTAGAGGTCCTCTAGATTAGAGTAATTTTTATGGATTCAGAAATCTGAGGCATTTCAGGATAACCTGCATTAAGTTAAAGACAAGTTGTTGCTTATAGGACTATATATCACTAAGAAAGAATCATTGTGCTTAATGAGTCTCTTTGCATTATAGATGCAGCATGCACATTGCTTGATCACTCCTAATGGCTTGCCTGCCTGCCTGATTGACCCTAACTGCCTCTGCCTGCCTACCTGATTGCGCCTAACCACTCTCCTGCCTGCCTGATCACCCCTAACCACCTCTTCCTCAGCCCCTGCCTCCACGGCTTCGTCCGGAAGGACGTCCGGAATGATGTCCAGAAGGTCCTTTGGCTGTCCGGTCTAATTAGCATATTACACTTTTATTATTATAGATTTACTCAAAGTACTCCCTAAGACTGGCTCAGATTCATGGAGATGGAAGTGATGTGGGGTTTAGACTTTATCTCCTGATGGGAAACTGACAAAGTTAAGTTACATGGAATGGAAGATATTGTTGTGGTCATTAGGGAAATACAGTGAATTCAAATTCATTGTTCTCCTGGAGATTGTATATGAGCTAATCCAATGGCTGATATATGAAGCTGTATTCCAAAGGATCTAGGTAAGAAGAGGAAGTAATATGATTGACTCCCTCATTATGGCACCCAGTGATCAACTTGTATAATTTTAGAGTAATTCTGCTGAAATAGTCCTGGTTACCATCAGAGTAATTTCCACTAGAATAAACTATATGAGTTTCACTGGAATGAACATTGCAAATATCACTAGGCCATACTGGATTCCCCATTCAAGTGGATTAAAAGGCAAAGAATGAATTACTGCCTATCTGATGTAGTTAATTAACCCTGATGACCAAGAGAAACTGGGGTTCTTTGGCACAATGAGTACAAGAAGGAATATGTATGAAATGAATGAATTTCAGTGTAACATTACTTGGTGTGTCTATGCAGCAAATTCAGTCTGACATGAGCAATACATTTACACTTAGACTTTTGGATGTAAAGATCTAGGTCACTTCACTATTTCACTAAGTGAGGTGAAATATTGGTCAAAGTGGCGAGGAGGTGGTAATATATACTAGTAATTAATTGGAAGAGAACTATCAATTATATCTTAGAAGCAACTGTAGCAATATGAATTGTAGTATTGCTTGATAACCCTCTGCAATACTTTTTAACATTCTGCAATAGGATATAAATGATTGAATTGGTGCCTCTATTCTTAGTGGAGAAGTGTTGCAGCCTTATTTTCACATTATTATTGAGAATGTGTGCCCTAGTCGATTTGGCTCAGTGGATAGAGCCTGAGGACTGAAGGGTCAAAAATTTGATCCCAATCAAGGGCACAAACTTCGGTAGCAAGCTCTTGATCCCTGGTTTTGTTGGAGTGCATGTGGGAGGCAACCAATAGATGTGTCTCTCAAGAATGTGAGAAGATTCGAGTGGTGCAAGGGATAGACTGCCTGAAATCTAATTCATGTGCTCTCCCAACAGTTTTGTTAAGTCCCATCTGCCCCCTGAATTAGGGTGCTTCTGCAACTATCAACCTCTAACACTATTAACTGCCTCTGCAATTCTTGAAGTGATAACCGTCCCACTGTAGAGAAAGCAGAACATCTGCAGTAGCCAAGTGTTGCCTTAATGAACCCATAGACAGCCTCACACCTCACCATTTCCAGGCACATATAAAGGACCTCTCTGCTGGGTGGTGGTGGTAAAGGGGGCTCTCAATTCCCCAGTAACTGTCCAGAAATGTCAATAATAACCTAAAACTCTAGAAAAGTAACTCTAGTAAAGTCACTTACTAGTAAATTAGGTGAATTTCAAGCCTGAAAGATAGGAGAAGGGAAGGAGTGAGAAGATAAATACTTTATTTTGCTCCCAAATTTTTATCAAAGCAAACCCCGGAGCCAGCCCAGCTTCAAAGGGAATGGAAATAGACTCTATCATATGACAGGAAGGGATGTGTGCATTACAGGGATGAGATAAATTCTTGGCAGGCAGCTTCCTAGAAAATTTTCACAAACTCATTCCTTTCATAATTTCCAATTCTTTATCTTTTTTTATTTCTAACATTTAAACATTCTTTAAAATTCAAATTTCTGAAATTTAAAAATAATTTTTCTTTGAATTCTTACTATTTGACATCAAAATTTAAATTTCTAAAAATTTACTTTTATTTTTAGTAAGTTTCTTTGTTGAAGTATAATATACTTTTTTTCTCCAACTTAATTTTATCTCTAACTTTTCTCCATCTCTTATGGATAATGCACTCTCCAAAATGAACTCTGATGATTCTTGTCTCTTCCTATCCACACCGTGTAGAACCTTTCCATGATGAATAACGATTAGCCAGTATATTCAGTAGAATATTGAGGAAATTACTGTATTTCTTCTGAAGCCAGACCATAATAAAAATTGTAGTTTCTGTGTTGTCTTCTCTTGAGCCACTTGTTTTCTCTGTGTTGTCTTTCTTTTGGACCACTTGGAGACACCAGACACCAGAATCATGAAGACATGTGAGTAGCCCTGGGGAGAAATTGAATTGTCTTGCTATTAATCAGCACCAAACTTCCAGCCCTGTGAAAGAGTCCTCCAGCCCCAGTCAAGCCTTCAGAAGACAAAACTTGCAGACAACATTTTTACTATTATATCATGAGAAATCCTGAACCAGAACCACATTGCTAAACTGCTCCCAAATTCCTAACCCACAAAAACACTGGGAAATAACACATACTTATTGTTGTTTTAAGCCAATAAATTTTGAGATAACCTTTGAAGCAGCACTAAATGACTAATACAGTTATTAATTTCAGATTAATAAGATTTTTTTATTTCTGTATGTTTTTCTAACACTTTATGAGTTCCTCTTTCTGTCTTGCTTGATTTTTTTTGTTATTCTCGGTTATGGCATTCTTTTTCTTGACTGCCCATGTATATTCAGAATTGAGATGCTAAAAAAGCTAACTAAAAACTTGGTGT
Organism: Ia io; assembly: GCA_025583905.1. NCBI lineage: Eukaryota > Metazoa > Chordata > Mammalia > Chiroptera > Vespertilionidae > Ia > Ia io. Next base: position 39,939,918 of record JAJQQW010000003.1, read on the forward strand.
TCACAGGTTTCTTATACGGTCGCGCCCGTACCGCCAGATTCTGTTGCGTCTGTCGGTGGCGGACGGCCCCAAGGTGGGGTAAGTGAGGTCCTCAGTCGCCAGTAACATTTTTGGAACGGCGTACGAACTAACGATGGGAACTGTGGACTTTACCATTTTTGGAGAGACACCTACCTATCAATATTTGAAGATTTTACTCTTTGGCTTATCATTTTGCTCAAAGAAGCGTCTTCCAAATGTCTATATGGGAAGTTTTCTGGAGAGCTAGGGAAAGGGACTGGAACTATATAGTTTTAAGTTTGAAAATTATAGTTAATATCTGCTGTTTTGGTATGGTGCTTTACCCCTCCCCTCCGCTAAGACCTGGTTCTTCTTATTCAGATTCAGCCTCTAAAGAGCATAAACTTTGTGTCTTCTGGGTTGGAAAATGGGGTCTGGAGATCCAATTTGTTCCATCATCCCTCACATCTCCTTCATAGATATCCAGGGAACAGGATGGCTATTCAAGATTGGTAGTAACTCTACCTCTCCCAGAGACTGTCCAGAACCTGGTCCCTTCTATCTTAATGCCTAGTCATCATCTAGGCATTCATCTTTAGATGAAGGTTGGACCACCAGCACTGCATCGAGTTGTAGCCAGAAGGATGGAGAAAACATATAATTGGAAGGCAATTAGCTTTCTTCTCAAAGGACATAATCTGGGAGTCACACAAGCTACTTTCATTTACATACCAGTCACTGTATGTCATGAACATATGTAGCTGCAATAGGTGTTGAGAAATGTAGTAAGACCAAGGCAGTCATGGGTCCAGCTAAAAGAGAGGGGACCTATTACCAAAAAGAAGAAGGAGGAACTGTTACCCTATACTGCTTCTAATGCTTTCAGCTTTTTTTCTCTCTCTAAATCACCACATTTCATTACATATATTCAATCTCCTAAATTTTTGTTCACATATCTTGTCTCCTCTCTCTTCTTTTTCCTTCTGTTTATCTACTATTTATTTTTAAACTATTTTTTTAGTTGGTTTGGGCAGCAAGTAAAAACTTATATGTTCAACCTTCCACATTAAGTTGGAAGATGCTTAAGACACATTTATAGCCTATATAATCGATCACAAAATAGTATATATGTATTTTTTTCTTTCTTAATAAAGTTTAGTAGTGCAGATAATATACAGTCAATTTTCATTTTGAACAGCCCTTCCATACAGTGATGCTCTATAAAGTTGCCAAAAACTGAATTCATAAATTCTAAGCCACTGACTTAAGGAGAATACGGACACACAGGTAAGTCTTAAAAACAATTTATCCTGGTAGATTCTGTGTTCTTGTTTGCAAAAGGGAGCATGAGGTTCTAAAGGGTTAACTGACTTGCCTGAGGCTGCCCCACAGAACAGGCACCAAACTCAGAATTCAATCCCCACCTCTGAGCTGCATCTTCTTGCATTTCACTCCACTACCCCCTACTGTCTCCACCCTCAGGTCATCTCGGTAGGAGAGCTGAATCAAGAGGGCAGAGCTGTGACTGGTATCATCTCAGCTGGGAACGTGGATGTCAGGCAACTCACCTTTTTTGCTGCTTTAAGCATATTCACAAATGACCACAAAAGCATCAGAAGAATATACTTTGGGTTACAAATAACTTTTAGCAAGTCAACTAAAACTTCCCAACAAATTCACAAATCCAGAATCTTGGAATAAGGAGAATTAACTGTAAATTATTGAACACATCTACTAATATAGGCTACATATATGCTAAGAGCTGTTCATATTTTGCGTATCAGTTGTCTAATTAAAATGTAAATTGCCATATCTGCTATCATATATATTTTTATTGACAAAAGAATTTTGCTAATCCCCCACTCTGTGTTCTCTCCAAGGATAATATTTAGGAATAATTATCTGAAATAACATGTCTTAATTATAATCGATTATGATTTCCTAAAAGAATAAAACTTTGATATGTCCATGATTTTGGCATCTAAATCATGACAAGTCTGTCAAATTTACATTGTAATTAAAATTGAGCACCTGTTCTAGGAAAAAAAAAGTGATTCATTTACTAAAGAGTAAATTGCTTTAAGTATTTCATAAACAATAACCTAATGAAAACTTGAGATAAGGAATTTCTAGTTCAAAATAATCTACTTTCCAATCCTGACTTTTAAGTCATCTTAGTCTATTTGTGTAAAATTATCACACTCAGTTTTATTTTCTCCAACTCACACAGATTCCTAATCTATATTATTATTGGCATCCATCTCACTACTTATTTATGGCAAGTCTAGATTATAATATTTACATGACTGTTTTCATCACTTATTTTTGTCTTTTCAAGAATTGCTTTTGAGTCCATGTTCCATATACTGTATATATATTAGAGGCCCAGGGTATGAATTCATGCATGGGTGGTTGGCCGGCCTGCCTGCTTGTTGAACTCCTGGTCGAGGGGGCAATTTGCATATTAGCCTTTTATTATATAGTATATACACTGAGTGGCCAGATTATTATGCATTCAGATTCTTATGCATTATTATGTCTTCCCACAATTAAATAAAAACAAACATTTTAAAGGTAATTTGTAACATGCACAATGAACTGACCCCTACACCCACAAACACCTCAGCAGAATCTATTCAACAACCCAATAATGTTAAAAGAAATTTGGTAAGCATATTAAAAACATTTAAGAATATAAATATTATTATGATAATAACAATTTTTCTGAGAAAATATCAATGAAGCTTAAAATTCAAATTTGTGAAATGCAAGTCAGCAAAATTATTTCATAGTCTTTTAAAATAAACTACTCATGGATTTCTTGATAGATTGTCAGAGGCTTTAAAACACTTTTTTTAAGATTATTATTTGATATGCAAATTTTAAAATTTTTGGTTGAAAATCTTAATTTACAAAACATGTATACAAACTACTTTTCATAGAAGATTTTAAAAAGATTAAAAAAAACAAATACCTCAAGAAACCAATTATAGTTCTTAAGAGTGTTTCAAATTTAAAAGAAATAATTTCATATTGCAGATGTAAAAAGTTTTTTTTAGATCAACAATGAAAAAATTTAAATAAGTGGCTCCCTAAAATAGATGTGTGGAGTGTTAGTAGGCTGCCTGAAGTAAAGATCACCTCAGGAAAAAGTTAAAAATATAAATTCATTAAAAACACTCCCAGAAATTTTAATGCATAAAATTGAGGTGAGGCTATTTTTTACAAAACTCTACATTTTACAAAACTTTTCCAACAGCTTAAAATTGAGCACCAGTGATATAAATTAGAAAGAATGAAATTGTTGAATTTTGATTAGAGTGTAAGAGTATTTGAGTTACTTTTATATGTATTCTAATTTAATTCTCAAAAGAACAGTAGGAAGTAAATTTTACTATCCAAAATTTACATCAGAAGAAACTAAAGCTCATTCAGGTTAAGTACCATGCTCTTATATACTGGAAACAACAGAGCTTGGATGAAAATCTGTATTCCGTAAGTATTCGTTTTCTAAGGCTGCCATAGCAATGTAACAATGTGGGTGGCTTAGCTTTCTCAAAGTTCTGACTAGAAGTCCAAGAGGGTTTTTTGTTTGTTTGTTTGTTTGTTTTATGTGTGTGTTGTTTTTTGTTTGTTTGTTTCACAATTCTAGAGACTAGAAGTCCAAAATCAATGTGTCAGTAAGGCCAAGCTCCCTCTGAAATCTAGCGAAATTCTTCCTTGTCTCTTCCTAGGTTTTGGTGGTTTGCTGATAATCTTTGGTGTTACTTGACTTGCAGCTACATAATTCCAATCTCTGCCTCTTTCTTCACATACTCCTTGTGGGTCTCTGTGGATGCATTCTTAAAGGAATGCAGTCATATTGGACAAGGGGCCCAACCTACCATTACCTCATCTTCACTAAACAAATTGCATGTGCAGCGACCTTATTTTCAAATTAGGTGATATTCTGAGGTACTGAGGGCTAGAAATTCCACATATCTTTTGTCGGGAAACACAATTTATACCATAAACCAAAGTATAAACATGTTCACCATGCCAAACCATCTCTGCAGAAGAAACACATACAAAAATTTTGATGAACTTCTAAATGGTAATATTCACTTCTTGATTGAGAAATCCTTGAGCAATCTGTGAAAATAAAATATGTTTAGTACTGGGAGGAATTTACTAGTAGTTAGTTTATTCTTTCTATTTTGCAGGTGAATAAAACTGAAGTCAAGAGACAAAAGAGATTGTATAACTTGACTATAGTCATATAACTAATTAGTGAAATAGAATAGGCCAGAACACTAGTCTTCTGATCATTAAAAAGACCAGTTACTTTTCATAATACAATTTTGGCTATTGCTATAACTTACTAATTTTTGCTTTTAAACCACCATTCTCATAAAAATATTTGTCCTGGTCAATTTAGTTGAATTATTTACAAATAGAAATTTTATATTTTTAACGTGTTCATGCTAAATCATCTTCATGAAGAGTAAATATAAAATAATTGATTTTGCAATAATATTTCTAGAGCAAATGCCAAACTTAATGTCTATTAGGTGTTTTTTTTATTATTGCTGTTTTTGAGTTGATATTGTTTTTATTTTAATAATTGACTGATACACAATAGCATAATTAAACCTTAAAAATTAAAAAAAAACACACAAAATTAACAAAAGAGATTCAGGATTACTACAATGAAACTAAAATACAAAACTAAACAAACAAAAGTGCTGAGAGAAATTGTGGAAAAATACCCAATATTTATGAATTGAAAGATAATATTGTTAAGATGTGAATATTATCCCAAATGATCTTAAAACAAGAGTTTCAATTAAAAATCCCAACAGGCCTGTTTGGAGAAATTGACAAGTAGGTTTTAAAACTTATATAAAATTCAAAGGATCTAGAAAAACAAACAATACTGACTAAAACAAAAAAGCTGAAAGACTCATGCTAACTTATTTTAATAGTTACTGTAATCATGAACTATTCAAAATAATTTGGTATTGTCATAGGAATTTGTAGCTTCATAGCATTTCTATTTTACTTATTTTAAAAACAAGCTCTACTTCATTGTTTTTTTAAATGTATCTTTGCCCTAACTGGTTTGATTCAGTGGATAGAGCATTGGCCTGCGGACTGAAGTGTCCCAGGTTCAATTCCAGTCAAGGGCATGTACCTTGGTTGTGGGCACACCCCCCACTGGTAGCTGATCAATGTTTCTCTCTCATCAATGTTTCTAACTCTCTATCCCTCTCCTTTCCTTACTGTAAAAAAATCAATAATATATATATTTTAAAATGTATCTTTATTGTTGAAAGTATTACAGATGTACCTTTGTTGTGTTTTTTTCCCATTGACCCTCTCCACCCTGTACCTGCCCCTCCCAAGCCTTCACCACATTATTGTCTGTCCATAGGCTATGCATATATGCATATAAATTCCCTGGTTAATCTTGCCCCACCCATACATCCACCCCCACCTTCCCTTTGAAATTGATTAATCTATTCCATGCTTCTACATCTCTGGATCTATTTTGTTCATCAGTTTATTTTGTTCATTAGATTATGTGATATTTATCTTTCTCTGACTGGCTTATTTTGCTTAGCATAATACTCTCCAGGTCCATCTATGCTGTTGCAAATAGTAAGAATTCCTTCTTTTTTTATAGCTGCATAATATTCCATTGTGCAAATGTACCACGGCCTTTTTATCCACTCATCAGATGATGGGCACTTGGGCTGTTTCCAGATGTTGGCTATCTATATGTATAAAAGCCTAAGCAACTATTATGACCAGTTGACTGAACAACTGGTTGACTGGTCACTATGATGTGCACTTACCACCAGGGGGCAGACGCTCAATGCAGGAGCTGCCCCCTGGTGGTCAGTACACTCCCACAGCCAACCTCCTGCAGCCAGCCAACCTCCCACAGTCCCTCCCCACACCCAGCCACCCTGATCACCTCCTATCGGGACTGGGTGAGATGGCCCCGATCTCCGGCCAGACCGAGGGAACCCACCCGTGCACGAATTCGTGCACTGGGCCTCTAGTTGTAAATAATGCTGCTATGAACTTAGGAGTGCATATATTCTTTCTGATTGGTGTTTCAGGATTCTTAGGATATATTCTTAGAAGCAGAATCACTGAGTCAAATGGCAGTTCCATTTTTAACTATTTGAGGAAACTCTATAAGCTTTTCCACAGTGGCTACACCAGTCTGTATTCCCAACAGCAGTGTACTAGGGTTTCTCCATATCTTTGCAAACACTTGTCATTTGCTGATTTGTTGATGATAACTATTCTGACAGGTGTGAGGTGATACCTCATTGTCATTTTAATTTGCTTCTCTCTGATTATTATTGATTTTGAACATTTTTTTCATATGTCTGTTGGCCTTCTGTATGTCCACTTTGGAGAAGTATCTATTTATGTCCTTTGCCCGTTTTTGAATTGTATTGTTTGCATTCGTTTTGTTAAGTTGTATGAGTTCCTTATATATTTTGTACATTAACCCCTTATCAGATATATCATTGGCAAATATGTTCTCTCATGCAGTGGGCTCTCTTTTCATTTTGTTGATGGTTTCTTTTGCTGTGCAGAAGCTTTTATTCAACACAATATATTCTCTTTACTGTCCACTGTGTCTTTCTTTCCCTTCTCCTCATAATATATCCCATTTATCATCCTTCTGAAAGTCACTAAAACCACCATCTTACAAATAACCTCAACATTTTTGTCTCATCTTTCTATTTACATAAGCTGGCAAAGTTTAAGCTTTATCAATCTAACCATCCATAGCCACTACTTCTTCATTCAGGTTGCTGATGGTCTTGGGGAAAATCCATCAATTGTATGGATTCTTGTCAGTACATTGTCCTTATCTGCAGTTTCAGGGGGATATCATATAATGTTTGAAATATGTAGTATGTTTATTTGTACTCAGTTCCTAACCCAATGTGTTGTGCATTCTAGACACTCAAGTAATGACACTGATGAATAGGATTTGTTCTACCAAGTCTTATTTATCCAAAGCTATTCCATTGCAACTTCAATAGTTTTCATATTTGTCAATTGTGAATTAACTTTTAAAACATTTTTATTATCGCATCTAACATACTAGAGAATATTTTAATGTAAATGAGCTTTAAATAATACCAATAATTGGTTTCAGTTGTCCTCACTTTATCATTTTCACTGTTCTTGATACCTCTGTCAATCAAGAAATTCACAAGGCAGTTTCAAACATACTGACATTTTGTTCCCCTGACTTTCAGCACATTAATATTTCTAATTAAGTCCTGTATTATTTTAGTATTTTACTTGTTTGGCTCAATATCTTTCTTTCTTTCAGGTTACATGTTGTAAACCAAAAGCAAGTATAATAGCTGCCCAATCAAATTATAGAATGAAGGCTGAAAAGGTCAAAACAAGCAAAACACACTCTGGTAATTTATGTAATGTTGAAGGTAATAAACTTTTGACTTTCATTTGAGTAAAAAACAGTAATGGCCTGAAAGAAATAACATTGGTTATTCTTATATTCTGACTGGCAGGAATGTATCACCTTTGTTTGTGCCCCTGCTGTAGGAATATTTCTGCCATTGTTCAGAGATAAATTCATTCCTGTGCTCATTGGCAACCTCCCTCTAGTTCTCCCCTCCTCCTTTGTCCTGAAGAAGGGGAAGGAGTACGCTAAATCCTCCTGGTCATATGAAATACTCTTAGACCTCATGTTCCTTCCTCTCTGTGTGTTTCTTACCTTTACAAGCATTGCTTATTAGGCTGACAAAGGCTTCCGTATTTAGTCTCTAGTGATACATGATGTATTGGCTTTGGCATGAGCCATTTAAACAAAAGCCAGTACTTACAAATGGAAGTGGAGAGGGTTAAGTACTACTAACGCCTACTAAATTGGTAGGAATGTGTAATGAAGTGATGAGAAACAGTCTGGTTACTCCTATCAAGTAGTAGCTTTTGATATAAATATAATCAATAGATTGTCAAGGAGACATGAGAATATACACTAAAATAATTAAAGCCACATATTTTACTCATTCTCATTATGCATTTGATACTGTAGTCATAAGGACAAGAGTAGAGAATAAATTCTTCATTTGGGGAAAAATTTCTATGTTGTTGGCAAGCTTGAATTAGGTGAAATGCATGAGTAGGGACATTTGTTATATTTGCCTTGATGTGACTAGTTAATTTATAGAAAGACACATGTATGTGTTAACTAAATAAAATACCTCGTCATTTGTGGTTTATTGTGTTCCTTGAGAAGCTGACTCTAAGATGGGGGCTGTTTGTTAAGGACAGTCTTTGGGAACAATACCTGTGGAAACAGGAAAAGTAATTAAGTGTGGTCCGAGAGATAAGTCATGCCCCAGCCAGCATTGCTGAGCTCACTGATGGTTTTGAACTAGAATAGGGTTATCCTCATTTTTAGTGAGGGAGCCAGAGTCTGCATCCCCACCAGGATTAGTCATTGCATTTAGGTTGCCTTGTATGAGATTTGTCTTCAGGCAAAATGACTCTTTGCAACTCAGGCAATACCTGAAAGGACAGAGGGCTGAAGTACGTCTGCTGACAACAGTCTAAAGAAGCCCGCTCATCAAGTCTCTCCTTGAAGAAAAATCCGTCTGGAGGGTTCTCTGCAGCTAAGTGTGGCCAAGCGACAAAGTTCGCTCTAATGGAATATGGGCTGCAGATGTAATCTGTTATATTTGAGTGTCTTGCTCAATAGGAAGTTGCCTGTCCTCATTTAATGTCCCTATTTCCAGAGGCTGAAATAGGAACCTGGCTTAAAAATGACTTGTTTTGAATGTATAGATGAAATCAGTACTGTAGGAGAAGAAATGGCAACAAAATGAAAAGAACCTGGACTCCTTCATAGAAAGAACTTCACAGAGGCATGATGCTTTTCAGTCTGAACCACTTTCAAACTGCGTAACTCCTATTTAAACTAATGTGGTCTGTCATCTCTTTGTAGTCAACTTAGTCTTTCATTAATAGAAAAAAAGATTATACCTGCAAGTGAAGTGCTACTAAAAAAAAAATAATATGTGGCAGCAGCATGGCTATAAAAAGGTGAAAAGGGATGGCATGAGTGTTCTGGCTGGGGCGATGACTCATGTTGGGACATGGCAAAACACTGGAAAGCTATCACCTGTGAAAATTTCAGTAGCAGACCACATGCTTACCAAACCTGTAGCTTTACTGGAACCTGTTAGAAAAATTCAGACAAAGATGTGTTTGGCTGCTCTTTAGTGTTTTAGCAAAGTTTCTAGTAAAGAGAGCTGAGATCAGGCAAGAAATGGCAATTTTTGCAATCCTATATAGAAGAAAATAGAGCACTGCCAAGCAAGGCAACCTCTGCCTGCAATCAGCAATCATTGACTGTGCCACTAGTAACCCAGGCCCTAAGAGCATTAGAATACCAACTGCTTTTTTATCTAAAGAGCAGAGGATGAGCTTGTCACTTTTAAGATATCTCCAAGGCTTCCAAATTAAACTATTTAGGCAGCATAGGGAGCCAGTCTGCAATAAAGCTCAGATTGAAAGTGTTGCCTTATCATACAAATGCATTGTTTCAGGGTATCTTCAATTTGGCTGCCTTTACATCATTGGAGAGTAGATGTGCCTAGCCCAGAACCAGTCAATAGAAGAAGTGGCAGACTTAGGTGTACACCTAGAGAAAAACTTTGGGCATTGGTTATTTTAACAAAAAAATAAATAAAATAAAGTGAAAACCTTCTGTTTTTTGAGAGAATATTATTGTCAAGAAAACCAAACAAAATGCCCGCCCCACCAGTCATTTGCCTATGATAGATGGATACATTGTTTTATTGATTTTGGTGGAAGGTGGTAATATACATTGTCAACTAGTGCATAGATTATCAGATTGCAAAGAATCATATTTAGGCTTGATGGAGAGGATAATGCTTCAATAAAAGATTCTATACTAAGCAAGATGCAACAAATTGTGGAATGAGTTTACTTATGGGAATAGGGAGGACATTTGGATCCATTGATTTGCTTTTCTACAAATCCATTCTTCCATTTCAGTAGACTGTTGCTGGCCCATCACTGGGGAGATATTTTCCAACCTCCCTTAGTTAATTATGACTATTTTTTCATCAGGAGAATGTGAAAATGAATGAGTGTCTAACTTGCTTATTAAACAAAATTCATTTGAATTGCCTTTTCTCTCCTTACAGGTTACAGGACAGAAAAGTGTTGACTGACATTCAACAATGCAGATCAGAATGACACTTTGGCAATGGCTACGTGAAAATGTGAAGTGAACCTGGGACCCTATTTATTTTCTGGACTAGAGTCATCTGACTTGCATTCACCTCCAGAATGTGATGAGGAAAAAAATATATTTTACTAAGTTAAACCATTGCATTTTGAGTTTAATATTTAATATATTATACTAACCAAGTCTATACTGCAACTAACTAATATAAACCGGGCATTTAATTCTGTACAAATTTTATTATTTACTTTTTGTTTTGTTTTGTTTTGTTTTAGATAGTATGAGGCTATATTTAGCAAACTTTGTCATGATTTTTTGGGTCAAAATATCTACAGATTTCTGCTTCTCAAAATATTAACTTTTTAAATAATTTTTTTTCTCATTGTAGGAGAAAAAAATTGAAAATACTATTATATAATTTTCAATAAAATGTATTAGATATTGTTAACATGTACAAACATTTCAGAGAAGAAAAGGAATATTGTTGTGTAGAAGTTTTGAAATTCAAAGAGACTTCTTGCAACTGCTAAATATTTTTTGAACAATTTTTTCATTTCCGTAAATACAAATTGACAATCAATTCCTCTATCTTTTTTATTGGGTACATCTGTGAGTCTTTAAGAATTAGGGCCATATGACTAAATCACTTTTTTTTTTATAAAAAACAAACTTCTCTTAAATTAAACAGTGAGCCTTAAGAAATTTAAAACATTTTAATTGAAATAGAAAATATGAACTTCATTAAAGCATTTGGTTGGATGTGTTCTGTGTTCTGGTTTACTTTTGTAAACTCACCAACAGTTTATCTATCGTCTGGAGTACTCTGACAAGTTATATATGCTCCAAAACATGCTCCAAATGTTCTTTGTAAGCAGAATTGATGAATAAGTAAATATATTACTCACTCCTTAGCAGTTAGTGATTAAACTTCCATAATACAGTCCATTTCTCTGCACTTGGTAATTTATTGCGAGTCCTGGGATGCCATTCAGGTAGTTCCTTCTCCCCCATTTTGATGCCATTTTTCCCAAGGACATAGCACCTATAGATTATATTGATCAATGTTTAGAAAGTGCTTTGTAATTGTCCAGTAGGTGAATGGATTATTCTATGAGACTGGGCAACTATTAATATAATCCAAACAGTGTTTAATTTTAACTCACACACTAGAGGTATAATGAAACTTTTAAAATTTCCATTATTTAAACTGTATATTTGGAAACATTCAAATATGAACAACAGAGGATTTCCTTTTTCTTAGTTTGCACTAAATACTTAGGGTGCAAGGGCCATTGAATTCCATTTGCTTCTGGTAAACAAATTACATTTAAAAAAATCTGTTTCCACTTAACAGAATTTTGAAATGTGATTTTGAAAGTATAAGCTAGTTCTTTTTTGAAAAATCCAGATCTTTAATTCTGTCAAATGTATGTTGACTCAATTCAGCCTTCTTCTCTCAATTTAGGATGGCACTCATCAATGTTATCTTTTTACTGATGCTTTATTTAAATTATCATTATTAAAAATAGAATCAATTATTAGAAGAAATGTTATCTGAAGTTAGAATTATACAGATTAAAGTTCTCTGGGTTTGGGTTCCTAATTGGCCTTCTTTCTCCAATCTTGTCAGACTTTAATCTACAATTCCCACAAAAGACACCTACCTACCATAACTAATAAAATATTAATGAATACCCCTTTTGTCATTTCAACTTTATTTATTTATTTATTTATTTATTTATTTATTTATTTATGTTTATTTTTGTTAATCCTCACCTGAGGATATTTTCCACTGATTTTTAGAGTGAGTGGAAGGGAGAGAGAGAGACAGAGAGAAACATAGATGTGAGAGAGACACATCTATTGGTTGCCTCCTGCATGTACCCAGACCGGGGCCGGGGAACCTGCAACCAAGGTATGTGCCCTTGACCAGAATTGAACTCAGGACCCTTCAGTCCACAATCAGACACTCTATCCACTGAGCCAAACTGGCTAGGGCTATTGAAAAGTGTTGGAATTATTTCACATAATCATATGAAGCCATCAGTTTAAATAGTATCACAAAAATCAGGTTTCATTAGCAAATAACATTTTAGCAATTCCTATTTCTTAGTTCTTACCTGAAAATGTTTAGTTTTTTTTAATACACTCATAAATTCCCTCAGACTCCCAGAATTGTTGGATGATTTCTTATTTGAAATAGCTAATTTATCAAAATATATATTTGAACAATCTAAGAATAATAAAAATATTTTAAAAGATCTCTACATATCTATTGCATTTTTATTGTGTTAGTATTTGATTTCTATACATATATAAGTTACTTCATACATATTCGAGTATCTCCACTTACTTAATTATTATTTAATTTGAAATAGCTGAGGTTCTCTTAAATTCATCTCCTGCTCTCTTCATTCACCAGTTCAACCTCCTATGTTCTTTTTACCCATTGTCAGAATAACTTTCTTATTAACTCTATTTAATGTGCTATTAAAGCTAACCTCTCATGCAGTAAGGACATATTTATAATCTCCCAAGGATCTATGCTCATGCAAGTATCTCACAAGAATTTTTATGGGAGGCAGGTTTCCATTTCATACAGGCCTTGACATAGAGACAGCAAGGCTGTATTAGAACACCTTTATTTGTCACTTACCTCATTTCCTGCCAAACAGATAGAGCTTCAGGAATTTTTGAGTTGTGGCATCATTTGGCATCTCAAAGTAATAAGCTTGGGTTTCTAACAGCACACATTCTCTGATGCACTTCTGCTGCACAAGGCCCTCTACACAGAGTTACCTTAAAGTGGCTCATTATTTAGAGCCAGTGTAAGAAAAGTATTTCCTCTGGACACGGCAAAAAGTCCCCTTCCGAGGAAAAATTGTATAATGCCTCCCAGGTGTGTAAGAAAGGTGAAAAACTGCAGCTCGTCTGAGGTACTGTTCATGACTTAGTGGGCTTATTAGTTCCCTGAACGAAGACTCATCTGCCCTGCGAATCCGTGGTTTAATTTAATGGACAGGTTCTCCAATAAAGGTAGACGGAAATAAATGCATTAGACAGTGCATGCAAGCAGCAAAAGGAAAAGGCTTTAACCATCAGGGTTTTTATATTTTTGAAATAATATGTTGTTTCAAACATTCTCACTTTTTCTTGCTTAAGTTTATCTGATTCTTACTGCCATCTGGTTCATATATGAGTGCAAATCATAAGCAAGAAAAAGCAGAGCTAATTTTCTGTTGTCAGCTTAACAAACAAAAGCTGTGCGATATGGATAGGTATCATTAAAAGCATCTATTGCAAAATATTGATCTGAAGTAGGTTAGTTTTTCAATGTTTAGATATGAAATGGTAATTAGGATTATTTGAAAAGGGGTGAGCGTCAATCTGTAATGTGGAAGGCTGTATTGATTTGGGAAAATGACTTTGTAAAGCCACTAATACTTTCTACACACTTCTTATGAATTAATCTTTTGAATATTTTTATAGCATAGATTTTAATAACTGAAACTATAATAATTAATAAATTACCCTAAGTTTCTCTTTCATGTGAATAACTTTATATCAGTCTCCTTTGAAAGGTATAAAATGGATGTTACAGTTTTGGTCAAAATCTTAAATTTAATGGAAAAAATATGACAAAGGGAGAGGAAAAAAGAGTATTTTTTGATTGTCAGATCATTGTTGGCATTTTATGCACAGAGGTTGATTAAAATCTCTGAATTCATCATTGTTCCTTGTCCAAAGAAACAAAAATGTTTTCTTCTACAGTAAATAAAATAATAAAATGTAATAAATTAATGCTGATATGAACCTTTAAATTGTTGGGAAAATACATTTTATAATAAAATACTAAAATACACCTGTTTAAAAGGTTTTAACTTCTTACAGTGTTGTAATAATTAAATTTGTTTTGATTCAGAGCATTAAAAGTAGTGAATAATTACAAAGATACTTTATCAAATGAAGTTTTCATAACTTACCATAAAAATATATTTCCATATGTATTGTCCATATGCACACATGTTTCTCTTTTTGAGTTAGGTAAATCCCTTCACAGATGGAACAATCTAGTCTTCCCAAGTGTAGACTTATGTGAAGCCAATTCTCTATTACTAGCCAGATTTATATGGAGAGTTAAAAATTACCCCAAGAGACTTTTCTTATACTTTCTTGGGTGTTAATTTTATGTTCTTAAGATCTAAATGCCTAATTATGTCCTACTGATGTTATATATTAAAAACACTTAAAAGCCCTCAAAATAATATTTACTTTAATAACGTAAGTATGAAACATAGTATAGTAGTCATTGTCTAAGGTGGCCCCCAAAGATCATTGTTTTTTGGTGTCCATGCTGCTGTGTAATTCATTCTTCGTGAGTGTGGGCAGGACTTGGAGAATTTGTAGACTCTCTTCTGAGGAATAGAATATGGCAGAAGTATTGGAATGTCACTTTCAAGATAATAGGACTCTGGCTTTTCTGTTGGGTACTCTCTCTTGCTCTTCTTAGATCATTACCCCTAGGGGAGGAGCCAGGAGCCACGCCTTGAGGTAGTTTTGTGGAGAGGAACCATGCCCTGACAACTACCTGTGCCTTAAGATGAAGTTACAGCTCCCTGCCACAGTTTAATTTCATCCTATTAGGACTCTAAGCCAGAAGCTCAAGCTAGCCCATGGCCAGAATCCTTACGCACAGAAACTGTGAGATAATAAATTGTTTGTTACTTTAAGCTATTATAATTGGGGTAATTTTTGTGACAATATGTAACCAATATAGATGTTCTAGTAAGTTTTTTATATCTTGTTTTTACTTTGGTGTAGGAAGAGCTTATTTTTCAAGGTTTATTTATCTAGGAACAGGCCCCTTTGCATGTGAATGATCCTATATATCTGGTTCATGATATTTACATAGGTGAGTTTTTAAGCAAAATTCTTAGATCAAATTATTTTATTGGAATCCTGATGGACTTAAGAAAACTAGAAAAATATGATCAGTGTGCACATGGGCATTTATATTAGACTATTTTGACGTAAATCATTTAGGGAAGTGATAGGTGAAACACTATAGAATCCTATGCCTGTGAAGCAAGTAGTGAGAAAGTAGAGAACTACGCTAATACCATACATAGTATTTATTTCAGAATTACTCAAATAGATTATAAAATAATTTCTTTATGTGCTCTCATGTTGATGTAGTGATCACCTCACTTTTTCAAAATTTTCTTCAATTTAATATTTTTTATACTTTATCTTATCTATTATTTTAGATCTGTACCTAAACACTTTTACCTAAATTATATAATTTAATATGTCCATCATATATTATAATTCTTGAAACAATTTTAAAATAAAAAATCAGGCTAATACAGTCAATAATAATAATTCTGTTTATTTGAAAATAAACAAAAATTAAAGGTTACCAAAATATCTAACTATCTATGCAGAGTAGATAAAATGCTGCATGTGGATAGGCTAAAAGAGGTGAATCACTATTAGTCTTCTAGATATGGCAGTTTTATTTTTAAGGCAGAACGGACAACACTTTACAAAATCTGCTATCAAAATAACAAGCTAATAGGGGAAATATATGAAGTTTAATGATGAAGCATGACTTTTATGAGCTTAATGACAAAGCTGAACCCTGGCATTAAGCTTCAAACTATTTGAATGTGTAAAGCATGGTGTTAATATCTAATTTTGAATGAAATCTGGACTGCCCACAAATACCTTATACCATTTCCTGAGCTGTTTCATCAACAGCTTGCTAGACTGCATCCAGTTCACCATCTGGAAGTGTCACTTGCTACAAAATAAACCTGCTCCCTGGATGACAGCAGGATACCTAAGCATCTGCTGTTTAATAAGTTGCAGCAGAACATCTACCACCAACACAGGAAGGGGCCATATTTCAAGGAAATGATGGAACCATCTAATATTAGCCCTTGAATGCACCTTAGGGAATAATCTAATCTATCATTTTCAAGGTGTATTCCTGAGATACTCATGCTGTGAGACGGTAACAAGGATTCTGTGTTTAAAAAAAAATTGAAAAGTTCCTCCAATCCTTAATTAAGTTTAGGAAAATATGCATTTTACAATGACATGTCAGAAATGAGATTAAATGATAATATAATCAACTCTATAATTTGTAACTATTGATAGATATAAATAATTATAGACTTTATGAGGAAAGATGACATACAAATAAATAGATGAGAAAATAAGACATAACATAGAAAACAAAATGCAAAATACACAAAAAAGCACAAGTCTGGGATAGGAGAAGCCCAACAGAGTCTGGGAATTATATTTTTTGGCAGTTTGCTTATATCTGCTGATGTATTGATTATTCTGCTTTTCTTTTCTAATGGGAGATAATTGTCCCTTCTTTTTTACTTTCTTAGTTTCTTTCTCTTCTTAACTTACTTCTCAGATACAAACAAGGTCAACTTTGGACTGATGGGATTAGTCCTAGACTTAAGTCCCATAATTTGGGAAAAGTTTGATCCAATTTAGTTCTCTAAGTAAAATATGGATATGCTTTACCAATTCAGAGACACTGGTCCATATTTTTTGTTACCTGTTTTTAAATTATGAAGTATTTCACACATATAAAGGTAGAGAAAAATATCTTGAATACTTATGTGCCTACTGTATAGTCTAATCTAATATAACCTAACATTTTTATCATATTTAGTTTAGATATTTTGTTGTTGTTGCTAATCCTCACCTGAGGATATTTTTCCATTGAGTTTTAGAGAGAGAGGAAGGGATGGGGGGAGACACAGAGAGAGAAACAGTGATGTGAGAGAGACACATCGATTGGTTGCCTCCTACATGAGCCCCAACCAGGGCCCGGGATTGAGCCTACAAATGGAGGTACTTGCCCTTGACTTGGGATCCAACCTAGGGCCCTTCAGTCTCTATCCACTGAGCCAAACTGGCTAGGGCTAGATTTCTTTTTTTAAAGAAATAAAACACTAAGGATAGAACTAAAGTCCTATTTGTACTTTTCACTGATTCCATTTTCTTTTCCCTTCCCAAAAGTTCAGGGCTAGAGTTTATTACCTTGTATATTTTCCAAATAATACAAAACAACCACAACGTTTCTGGCTCCTTTCCCAAACTCTCCCTATCTCCTACAACTCCTATTCCTTAATTGCTCAGATGCAAAAGAAATTCCTCTCCTTGATTCATGAAGTTTATCTTATATCTTCTTCTTTATTTTTGCAACCCCAAGCTTGAAATTTCTACTTTCTCCATGTAGTTTCAGTAGTATAATTTGCTGAACAACAACAACAAAATTATTACTTCTGATGTCATGTTTTAGGTTAATGCATTTGTGTGGCCCATTATAGTACAATGAGTATCTTCTTACACCTAAGAAGCAGAAACACTAAGATTTTTCAGAGATAAAAATAGAGTTGTAAATTTGTGCATATTCAAAGAAAGTGCCAACAGAGATTCAACAAAGCATGTTTTAGGAAAGTGGGAATTCTATTGAAAAATAGTTCATGGATTCTATACATTTAAAGACTCAAGTTTAAGCCATAGCAGACTGAGAGGAAGGATGTTTAGTTAATACATGTATAGTGATGATTTCTACATTATTTAGCTAAAGTTCCTGTTTTGGTGGCTGCAGGTAGAAACCCTGTGAATTCCATATTACTTTACTGTCAACCGGTAATTGGTGCTGGAGACAGCAAAATTTCACAAAGGTGTTGCCCACCTCCTAGAAGATAAAACCTCTGTGGTTTTATAACAAGAGAGAAATGAAGAGCATTGCAGTGCACTGAGAACAACTATTAGGTGGAATTTTTCACTAATGAGAAATGATTGAAAAAGCATCAAAGAGCCAGTTGAACAGGTGGGTGGAACACATGCTTTTATTTCCATGTCCTCTGGAAACTGTCAATATAACAAACATTTTAAAAAGTCATAAGTACATAAATATATAAAACAGAGAGTTAAGAAGATGTAGGTCAACAAGAATTTTGAAATTGGAATATGGATGGAACTCAGCAGAGCTGAGAAAGCTAATGCCTAACCTTTTAAGAAGATAGTCAAGAAGTAGCTTGGTCATGGAAAGACTCAGAGATGGGAGTGGGTTATAACAAAGGGGTATTGCTGTGGTTAAAAGCTAGAAGATTATTTAAAGACTACCCTATAAGGAGTTATCAAAGATTCCCTCATCCATCCTGCAAAGCCAGGGAACACTGATGAGCATTATGTAAATTTCCTCCCTGGAGATGTTGAAACAGAGGACTCCAAACAGGAACAACAGGCTTAAGTGAAAATCTACATGCCTAACATTGAACTCCTTCTTGAATTAGTTTCTAAATTGAGGCCAGTCATTCTGAGACTGGATAATTTCTCTCTGAGGTAAGAAGACCTAGAAACTGACTAGGAAACATCCACACATTCTCACCTAGACTGAGGGGGCCTAATCAATATAGTATAATGATCACCAGTTATATATCACAATGCATACATAGGAAGTGAGAGTCAAAGAATTAGAAATATTTGTGGAAAATGTTAATTTGCAAAATGAGACCAGCCCAACGAAACCCCCAGAATAACAGTCAAGCAGCAGGAAATGATTCATATTGGAGCAGGAGGATGGAGCATTCCAGGAAAACTTTCTTCAAGAAATAAAGAAAAGAAACTTTGATATATTTCACTGTATTAGAGGAGGTTTTATTTCTGTGGGAGAGTTTAGGAATAAACTAAAGAAGGTTACAAAAATAATTCCTCCCAGTTGAAAATAACTATATTATTAATTTGAGGAAAACAAAAGTATTTGATAAGAAAAGAAATACAGTGCTAATATATCATGTAGCTCAGTTGGGGATGATAGTCAATAATTAAAGAGTAGTGTCAAGCCCTGGCAGATTTGGCTCAGTGGATAGAGCTAACACCTAACCTGCGGACTGAAGGGTCCCAAGTTCGATTTCAGTCAAGGGCACGTGCCTGGGTTGCGGGCTTGGTCTCCAGTGGGGGGTGTGCAGGAGGCAGCCGATCAATGATTCACTCTCATCATTGATGTTTCTAGCTCTCTCTCCCTCTCCCTTCCTCTCTGAAATCAATATAAAATATTTTTTAAAAAGTAGTGTCAATGGAAATAATAGAAAAAAATATAACCAAAATTTGTGTAATATTGTTAGGATGAGGGTTATAGTGGTATTTGAGTATAAGAGAGATAAACCAAACATCTGTAGGTAGAATTTAATAGATAATATCTATTTTTTAGAAAAGCAATAAATGAGGTAAATAATATCTAAGACCAAAAAAAAAGAAATGTGCATAAAATTATAGAATAAATATGACATAAAATGTGTTGCCTCTGGGGACCAGGTATGACATATAAAGACATTAAACTTCAAATCCATTTTTCATAACAAGTTTCCTAGAATTCTAATATTAAATATATGGATATTTAAAAGTTTGATTAAAACAACAACAACAACATTTTACCATGAAAGGAAAAAGAGCGGAAAAAAGACAAGGGCTATGCAGAGTGGTCTTCAGTATGAAAGCCATTTACCAAGGAAAGCAAAAGACTCCCATAACTTCAGTGTGGCTAACAATGGGATTGTTCGGTTTCTGAAAATTATAGATGTTTTTCAAGCTACTTAGGAAAACAAAGATTTATTTTTATTTCAATTATAGAAAAGATGTAGAGAGGAGCAGCCAGGAGAGTTGACAAGGTTCTCATGGGCAAAAAATATCAACTTGAACTATAGCACTGGACATTTATTTAATCAGCAGAAAACTGCAGGAGTAACTATCCATATACTTAGATTCAGTTGAACTTCGGGTTTATAGGTTGTGGATATAGTGAACATTGATGATATCTTAGTTGTCTTGTACCTTAGTATCTATTTTTTGCTGACAATGGGGAATTGGGAAAGTAAGTGTTAAGTCCCCAGCTTCAAAGAAACAATCTTGCTAGAGTAAAACAGCATGGGTCACACAAAACCCCCAAAAAGGACAATGCACTGTTCCATGATGAAAGACTACCTGAAACATTTGTTCTTAGTTACATTTGGCAGAAAATGCTCTAACAATTCTATATTTAAGACTTGATAATGAATATAAAACATCTACTGTTGATTACTTGAGGTAGTTCTGCATGGACCTACATAGCTCTCATTCCAAAATATGGATTTTTTCTTTATCAACTAAATATTTTATGTGTTTATAAAGTGCAAAGTTCAAAAGGGGTTCTTTTCAGATACATAAAAATCCGGATAGTGTGTATACATTTTTTGTTTATTTTTTCAATGCCTAGATTGGGAAACCCACCCTTAATGTACCTTTCTAAAAGCCACCCAGGGTAAACATATCTTAGTGGATGTACTAAATTTCCAGCACAGTATCTTCAACTATGGCATTGAAAGAGTAAAAGTTCAGAGAGTTTCAAAATCAGTATTCTTCAGGATTACTGCAAGAATAAGATTCAGAATTATGACCACTTATCAGTTGATGATTGTTACAGGAATTCATTATTTTTATTTAATAGCATTAAAACTTAATCCTTAAATGCTTCCAATATGAAGATCAATGATCATACCTCATACTCTTAACTCTTTTTCATGACACCCTCATTCTCTTGATAAACTCTCACTAATCTACATACACTGAGTGGCCAGATTATTATGATCTCTGAATGCATAATAATCTGGCCACTCAGTGTATATGAAAGCCAAGCGACCAGAACACTAGAATGACCAGAATGACTGGTCCCTAAGACACGCACTGCGGCTGGCCAACTGGCCTGATCAGGGGGTGGCCCCTCTCCTGGCAGGCCCCACTCCTGACCACCTCCCCACCCCAATCAGGGGTGGGGCCAGCTGGCCAACCTCCAGAATTCCTTTACCCCCACCAGCCTGGCCCATTTGGCCCCCATGGGGCAGGGAGGGGCTGGCCGGACCCCACCCATGCACAAATTCATTCACCGGGCCCCTAGTTTTCATATATAACACCAGACTGATCCCAGCCAGTGTGCCCCCTAATTCCTTGGAACACTACTGAGATCCAGCTAAAGCATTTAATCATGATTTAGTGTCATATTTTATTGAAACTCACACACCATCTTGTTATAAACCTTAAATCAAGTTTTAGATAATGTACTCTGTTAAAAACAGAACTTTTTAATAAATCAAAAATTAATAATGCTTTCCTTCCTATTCCTAACCATTTTCTGTCTTAAAATATCACAATTAGAATTTGAGCCTATACCTAATTCACTTCCTAAGTACAACAATTTTTATGAATTCCCTCATGTAATTGACAGTTGTTATAACACTGTGACATCCTTCTAATATGCAATGATACCTTTGGGCCTCATTATATAATATAGATATCCTTAAACCTCAGTATACCATTTTCAATATTACCAAAGAATAGCATGATTCTATCTGCATTGCCTATTTGGCTAAATTCTTATTTTGTTTCTATCATAATTAAATTAAACATTGTTGAAAATGAAATAGGTCTTCTCTAAAAGTCTGCCAAAACACTTTTGTTTTGATAGCTGTTGTCAACTTTGTCACAGTTTTTCATCATGTATGAATCCATTCCCCATGAACTTCTAATTTTAAAAGGGTTTACTCTATACTGAAAATGTTGGCAGTTTCTACCACCTTTGGTTACATTGCCTAGTGTGTGACAGGCAATTTTCTGTGTATGAATTTTTTTTTTCATTGCTAACTTGCAATGTAAAAAAAAATTTAAAACATTTTAAGAGATTTTTAGGGATCTGAATTTTAAGCTAAAATTCAAACCTCTTCTGTGTTGCACAAGCAAATAAACAACTAAGTTGACAAAAACAATGAACTGTTACAATCTATTGGTAGGTTTGCACCTGGGCAGATAGCTAAATTGCTGGTAAATTTCAACCTCCCAATCTGTCACCTGACATATTTTTCAATTGTAAGGCACATACAAATGCCAGAAACTGTAGTTTAGATTGTGAAGAAAGGAAAAATATTTAATATCAATGCTTGGGTGTAAGAAGAAAAAATGAACACGGTCTCATGCTATTAGGTACTATGTCTTCACTGGCAATTCAAGAAAATCTAAACAGGATTTGTTTAAAGTGAAAATGTTTTGGATGGGAAACTGATCTTGCAGCTGCATTTGTATAGAAAGGGTAAGAAATTCTGTGTTTGCTGCTGTAAGTTTTGAGGGGTGTTACAGAGATTAACTTCAAACAGCAAGGGGGCTTCTAAAAGTTCAGGCTATAACCAGTGGTTAAGGACAACAGGGGGGTGGGGACATGTGTGGGGAGGGGTGTGGGATGGGAATGGGGGGATGAGGACAAATATGTGATACCTTAATAAAGAAATAAAAAAAATAAAAAATAAAAAAATAAAAGTTCAGGCTACTCCTTGGAACTGCTACGAATGCCTGGCAAGTTTTAAATTAATTCATCTGTATGTTAAGAACCACCACTTATATTATATGCTTCAGCTTTGTTTTCATAAGACAAGGGGCATCTTTATCTTCCCACCTGAATGTGTATTCAAAACTGTCTAGAATCTTTATTTTTTTTCTAGATTTATTGAGCTATAATTGACATATAATATTGTGTAAGTATAAAATGTGCAATGTAATGATTTGATGCACTTGAATATTATGAAGTAACTACCACACTAGGGTTAGTTTAATATTTCCATTACCTCACATAATTAACGTTTCCTTTTTGTGGTGAGAATATTTAAGATCTACGCTCATTGTTGTTTTTTTAAACTTTATTGTTGAAAGTATTACATCTGTCCCCTTGTCCCCCATTGACTCCTTCTCTCCCTCAAGTATATAATATAGTATTGCTGATTATAATAGTCATGCTGTACATTGGATCCCAGAAATTACTCATTTTGTAAGTGGAAGTTTATATCCTTTGACTGATATTTTTCCTATTTCCACCACCCTCTCTCACCTCTGACAACCACCATTCTTCCTAGTCTCTGTTCAATGAGTTCAGCTCTTTCAGATTCCATAAAGAATTAAATATCATACAGTATCTGTCTTTCTCTGCCTGGCTTATTTCACACACCATATGGAGAAATTCTGAGGATAGCATAGAAATATTTAGCAAAAAAATTGTCAGACCTGGCCGATGTGGCTCAGTGGTTGAGCGTTGACCCATGAACCAGGAGGTCGGTCATAGTTTGATTCTCAGTCAAGGCACTTGCCCAAGTTTTGAGCTTGATCCCCAGCGGGGGCAGGGGTTATGCAGAAGGTGGCTGATCAATGATTCTCTCTCATCATTGATGTTTTTAGCTCTCTCTCTCTCCCTTCCTCTCTCCTGAATCAGTAAAACATATTTAAAAAATAAAAATAATAAAATTGGCTGTATTATAAAAATCATGTAAACAATAAGTGCTTTAAAAAATTGTCAGGATGTGTTTAACATACACACTGCAATGGAATAGAACCCAAGTGTAATCCTAGAGTTAAAGAAAGATCCAATAAATAGAAATAAAGTAAATCCAATAAATGGGAAGACATGATTAAATGTTATTTGATTAATTTACTAAGCCTTCATGAAGATGTATTTTTTGGAATTATTTAATTGTTTTAAAAAGGAGAGAAAGAGACAGCATTTGAAGAAGAATGTTTAAAGGTTCCCCGTTCTAATCTGACGGTATGTTTATTAGTTTCCAATGGCTGATATAACGAATTGCTACAAACCTAATGGCTTAAAATATGCAGATTTATTTCTTACAGTTCTGGAGATCAGAAGTGCAACATGTGTTTAACTGGCTCTGTCTGTCTGTCTATCTGTCTGTAATACACTTTGAAAATTATATGATATTTAAGATCATGTAATTTTTATACAAAATTATATCTTATATTGTTCATGAAAATTTCCCCCAAGTATCAGATAAAGACTTGATAATAAATCTTACTCTATGTACTTTATAATTTTTATCCTATATAATAAAGAGCTAATATGCTAATTAGACTGAACAGCAGAACAACCGTCCTGATGACATTCTGGATGAAGCAAGGGCTGCCAAGGCTGTGAGGGTCAGCGGGGCTGTAAGGGCTGAGCCCCTTGCACGAATTTCATGTATCGGGCCTCTAGTTTTTCCATAAAACTCTTTAAAGGCAAAAAATATGCTTAGAATACTTTTCTAAACATTATATCACAGCACAAATCTGAATATAAATTATAAACATTTTAAAATTGATTTGAACAATTGCAGTTAATTTAATGACTTCTGGTATCAAAACTTTATTGAAAAAAGTTATCCCGTGTCTCCATGGAAGTAATTCCCTTTCCCTAGAACAGATGTACGAAATTCCATAAATATTCTCATTTTGTAGTTTATTTGTTAATCTGTTTCTTCCTACTGGAAGGGGAAAAATGGTTACGTTTTAAGAGACCACTTGTATGATGGAAGAGAGACTGAGGACTCTAGTGAAGAGATTGCTTTCACTGGGTATGAGGTCTGCACACATCAGTTTGTGAGAAAAATCATTGTCCCTACTGAAATTCACATATGCTATATTTACTCAGGACCATCACAATGCATAACTCCTGGTGTGTTGTTTCTCATTATATTGCTGTCTATGCCAGTGATGCCCCCTTGAGTTGTGTGGTACATCCATATATGATGGGTTGGCAAAATGGACTCAAATAGAAATTAATTTGATCTCTCCTTTTGCAACTGAAGAAACATTTAACAGTGGAGGGTACAATGCAAACAGGGAAAATCTGTGTTATGGGAAAGTGTTATAAGAAAACTGAGAATGATCTATTAAAATATTTATTATCCTCCACAAAATATTAAACATCAGGCCTAGTAGGAGGGCATAAACAGGAATTTTTGTACTTATAGAAAACCAACCCCAATATTACTTTATGTTGTTGGTTTTTAGGCATCCCCAACATTTCTTTAATGTCTGTAGTATATGACAAACACAATGGTAAATTTGATACAAAAATAGTATTTCTTGGTCTTGCCTTCCATTAGGTCACAATCTAATGGAATTTGAAGAAAAGCATATAAGAAACTAGTTCTCAGATAAGTAAAGTATCTAAAGTCCACTTCATAAGAAGTGTGTTAATTATAATACACTCTAACCAAGCAACCATATTTGCATTTTAATTTTTCTGTCTCTGAAATCTAAATAGGATTTTTGTATGCATACTTTATTTTGATAAGTATTTGAGTTTTTAATAAGTCCCCATGTCCTTTTCCTCCCACAAATAAAACATGAGCTCATCTTTTAGTTCAAATAACATTGTGAAGTGACTTCTTTTATTTTTTGATGATGTTAGAAGCTTGTGTTTGTCATTAGTGTAGTTGTCGGACTATCTTTGAATGTTACAATGGCACTGGCTTTAGACAGTTCCTCAGGGCAGGGACTGTGTCTGCTTAAATTGCTTTGTGCAGAACACAGGTGGCTGAGTAATAAACACTTTCCGCTGATGCAATGTCTTGTATTGAAGACAAAGCCCCTGATTACTTGGTGTTTTGAAATTAGTTTTTAAAGATGCATCAGGAATCCAATTAGTGTATAATGTGTGCCTGACACTGAAATGGCTGTGGAGCAAATTAACAGACCACCTCGCCCTCATCTCAAAAGTTTACATTTTAAAACCAATACTACAGGATGAAGACAAATGTGGACATTGAATAAGTAGATTATCTTTCCAAAACCTTATTAGAATTCCTAATAGTGTACAAAACAAATCTGCATATCTGGGTGTGCATGTGCGTGTGCATTTTTCTTCCTCTCTCCATTATAAGGTTAGGAGTAGATCAATGGCATTGTTATAGGAATAATCAGAAGCAAACTGGTATTAGTTAGGCTAAGAATACTTGTTTGAAATTGACGTGTCCAATATAGGTTTGTTTTTATTTTTTTCATAAAGAGCAATGTTCTACTGAGAATAATAAAACTGTCGTTCTTTTGGGGACATCAGCAACCCCAGGCCCTGCTTTCTGGGACAAAGCCCCAGGTAACGCCTTGAGAGTCCTCTGTGTTCCAGATACATACAATCAGCATAGTTCACAATCCAACCAGTGACCTCTCCGTGCCTGGGGCCATGCCAACCAAGGGACCTACACCGGCCAGGGCTTATCCCAGGTTTTAAGTTTAAATTTTCTGCTTGTGTTGTAAATGCTGGCTCTACCCATACCGTGGTAATTCTGATTCTCTTTTTCCTTTCCGTGGGTACTGCATTTTCATCAATGTAGGGGATTTTGGCCATGCAGGTTGCCTGCTTACCTTAACTATATAGCATCTATCTCAGTGCACTTTTCCTGTCTGCATTCATGTTCTTGTTGCTGCTGTAAAAGATTGCCATGTGTTTTAGTGGCTTTAAACAACATAAATTTGTTCTCTTTGAGTTCTGGAGTCTCGAATCTCACAATCAGTCTTGTGAGGCTAAAACCAAGGTTTTGGCAAGAGGAATTCTTTCTGGAGCCTGTGAGAACCTGTTCCTTGACTCCTCCAGTTTTTAGAAGCTGCTGACTTTCTTTGGTCCATGGCTGCTCCCCCTAAAGTCTGCATCTACCTTTGCAGCTTCTTTGCCCCCCGTAGTCAAACCTTCCCCTGTCTCCTTCCTGTGGACACCTGCGATTGATTACATTGGGCCCACCTGGATAACCAAGGGTAATTCCTCTATCGCAGAATCCTTAAATCAATCTCACATTTGTGTGTCCATTTAGCCATGTAATGTAACATAGTTACAGGTGCCAGGGGTTCAGATGTCAACACCATGGGAAGAGGTCATTATTCAGCATAATTTATAAAGCAGCCAGAGGTTTCCAAAAATGATTGTCATGTCCCCCAATATGACACATTTTGTTTCTTTGTTAAATCTTTCTTATTTTTATTTTTCAAATATAATATGGTCATCATAAAAATGTCAAGTAACACAGAAGTACATAATGTATAAAAAGCTCTCCTGTCTCCAATACCCCATCTGTTTTCCAGCAATGAGAGCCCTATTCGGTTTGGCTCAGTGGGTGGAGTATCAGCCCGTGGACTGAAGGGTCCTGGGTTCAATTCCAGTAAAGGGCATGTACCTCGGCTGCAGGCTTGATCCCTGGCCCTGGTCAGAGCACATGTGGAAGGCAACCCATTGATATGTCTCTCTCACATCCATGTTTCTCTCTCTGTCTCTCCCCCTCCCTTCCACACTCTCTGAAAAGCAATGGAAGAATATCCTCAGGAGAGTATTAAAAAAAGTTTAGTGTGGATTATTCCATTCCTGCATAAATGCACACACAGAGGAAGAAAAATGCATATACATTCCATGTACTCTATGTGTTTACAACTATAGATGACTGATAAAGGATTGGGTATTATTCCATGACTTCCTTTTTCTCAACCAATAATACACATTGAGCATATTTCCATGTTAGCACAAGTATATCTATTTCTTATTACAGTTTTGAAGGATATTACATTGAAGTAACATGTTTATTTTAGGAAATTTGACATAATTGTATTATTGATTCTTCCTTTCCAGGAATATAGTCCTTTATTAATTCTTTTAAAAACACACACTTCTTTACTTTTTGTTTTGTTCATTTACACCTTTCTCTACCTTCTGAAGTTCATCCCTAAATAACTAGTTTTTTTTTTCTTATTTTAAAGTGAGACAGAGAGAGAGAGAGAGAGAGAGAGAGAGAGAGAGAGAGAGAGAAGAGAGAGAGAGAGAGAGATAGCAAGAGAGAGAGATCCTAAATGATTATTGCTGGGATTTGGGAAAGCTATTATTTTGGTATGTTTCTTTCTATCTTGCTATTTCATTGGATACTCATTAGGTTTATTTGTTTTTAAGTGATCCTTTTGCACTTACTAGAAATATAAATATATTATGTGCAACTAATGACAATTTAATTTTTCCCTTACTTGTTCAACAATTTAAAAGTTTTTCAGCTCTCTCTTTGTAATTACTCTCTGGATACTCTAGTTTCAGGCATTTGTGTGTGCAGGTAAAGATGGCCAAATCACCAGCCACAGATTAGCTTATAATAATCAACTACCTTTTTTAAAAAATATATTTTTATTGATTTCAGAGAGGAAGGGAGAGGAAGAGAGAGATAGAAACATTAATGGTGAGAGGGAATCATTGATTGGCTGCCTCCTTCACATTGGACTAAGCCCGTAACCCAGGCATGTGCCCTTGACCGGAATTGAATCAGGGACCCTTCGGTCTGCAGGCCAATGCTCTAGCCACTGAGCCAAACCAGCGAGGGCAATAATAAGCTATCTTGACATGTGTTATCAGAGGAAGACAAGAAATAGTACTTGAGGTCAATATCGGAATAAACTAAAAATCTTTCATACTTCAGTAGGAACCTATAAGTCTCTGGGCTTTAATTTCGGGATGCTGTGAAGATAGTGAAAGAGTTAAAGAAAACAGAGTAGAAATAGTAGGGAATTGATTCAAAATATGCTCTTTCTACTCTATTGTGTGTCCTCATCTGTCACTTAAAATTTCTTCCAGTTAGCTTACTTATCTTATGGCTAATAAATGTGAATGTGGTATACATAGTAGAGAGATCATGTTAATGATCTTTATATTAACAAGACTTATTTCTATCTGGGAATATTATAGGCTAAAAATTGTTTTCTACAAGGTAAAACAATATGCTATTTCTAGTGTTAATGTTAAGCACTAAAAACACAAAATTGTGTACTAAAAGTGAAGTAAACATAATGACAAAAACCAGCATGCAACCCTTACAAGTAGATATAATGTTTTGAAAAGGTGCAAAGAAATAATAAACATCACTGTCAAATTCAAAGTAGTTGGTGGAGAGATGGACCAGGAGGGGCTGGGAGAATGGCTTATGGGTTATGAGAGCATTCAGATTCCTTTTAGAAACCAGCGTAATATTCAGATTCACCACATTTTTACCATTCATCTTTAGCGGTTTGGAAGCATACTTGTTAAAATATGTGTGCATGTATTTAGATATATATTCTTGAGTTTCCAAACTGTATTATTACTAGGAGAGAGCTGCAAATTCATTGAAATATTCTGAACTCACTATCATGAAAATCAGTTACAAATGTTGTTCTAATGCTGACTTACTTAATCTTCATAAATAATGTATTCATTTTACCCAGCTATTGCTAAATCATTTAAGAACAAATTGCACAAGTGAAAAGAATTACACCATTACTATCCTTTCAAAAAAACGATCTGCGTTCATTTTATCTTTTAAAATATTTTGTGAAATATTTTAAATATATAAAAAGTTTAGAGAATGATTTTGCACATACCAATGCAAACACACGTTTCTTAACATTTTGCCATGTTTGCTTTAGATTTTTTAAAGAAATAAAATACAACAGATGCAATTGAAACCTTTCTGTACCCTTTTCTAATAATATTTCTTCCATATTTACCTCAAGTTAATCAGTATCATAAATTTGTTGAACATCCTTCATCCATTTTTAAAATATTTTATGTTGGTGTATATAAGTACCTATATGAAATCTTGTTCCATACTTTTAAAAAATAGAAAAATCATATCATACTGTTCATTTAATCTTGCTTTCTGTCATTTTCAATCAATATTATACTTTTGGTATTTGTCTAGATTAATACGAGTCATTCTGATTATTCATTTCAACTGTCCTATAAATTACATATTTAATAAATAAATAGTTGCCCAATATTTATTTCAATATTCTGAAATCTGAATATATTCAATATTTTGTTATTGAAGGGCATTTAGGTTATTTCCATTTCTTTAGAGTGGTGCTTCTCAAATGTTAATTTGCATGTAGATACACCTGGGATCCTGTTACAATGGAGATGCACTGAGGACAGGGACAATAGTGTGGTGAAAACCTGGGGCAGGGCGCGGGGTGGGCTAGAATGGGCCAGTGAGGAAAAAAAGAGGAGATATGTAATACTTTCAACAATAAGGTTGTTGTTGTTTTTTTTTAAATGGAGCTACTGGTTCAGTAGATCTGGAATGGAACCTAAAATAATGCATTTCTAGAAAAGTCCTCACTGATCCCCCTGCTGGTTCACAGAGCACAAAACACACTGAGTAGCAAGGCACCTGGCTATGTATTCTATATTCCTGTTTATTTTATACATCTTGTATATGTGTATAGACAAAATGAGTACTCTAAGCCAGCTAATTCAAACTACCCTAACCCCTTTTACATTGGGCTTTCTCAACTTAAGAGTTTGAAAAGCAAATTATTCTGAATCCCAAACTACTTTTTGCTATGAGAGATATCTAAGTGATAAGATGTTCTGGCCAGTGCATATTGTATAAGCATAAATCTCTGGTGCTGACTCAATCATCCCTGATTGTTTCCTTGCCTGGAACTGACGTGACTCTGGAGGTGCGGCAGCCACACATTAAGGAAAGTGAGTGACCACATGGTTTGGTTCCTTGAGGGCACTGTGAGCACTGCTCCAGCTCTGGGTGCCTGTCTAGATAATTTTTATTTTAATGTCTGAGACAAATCCCTTGCTTGATTAAACCACTGTAATCTGGTTTACAGTTACTTATACCTGGATGTCATTCTAAATGACACAGGGCCTCTTAAGCTTTTCTAGATATCGCCAAGTTACTTCCCAAAATGCTATTATTTTACACTTCCAATAGGAGCATGAGACCATTACTAATTTTATTCTTCACATCTTTGATAACTCTTGGCCTGGCCGAGTATTTTAAAGTTCTTTCCCATATAATGAAAAAGACAAATGACATCTAATTGTGTTTTGATTTTCATTTTTGTTGTTACTGGTGGTGGTGTAGAGATTTGTTCTTTGTATTGCTCATTCCGATTTCCTCCTGTAAAAATTGTTTCTGTGGTTGTCAATTTTCCCATTAGGTTATTTGTCATTTTATTGTTGGTTTATTATTATTGGAGATTTTCTTACAACAAATAATTCAATTTTTGTTGTTTTATATATGCTCAGTAAATATCTTCTTTCAGATTGTAGTTTTTTTTCACTTTGTATTATTTCAGTTTAGGCTAAATTTAAACAAATTATGATCAGATTTATAAAAATTTTTGTACATTGTGTACTCTGTTTCTTCTTTAACATACATTCCCTACTCTGAGGTCATATATTTTTCTTTTTAAAAAGTATTTATATTTTCTAAGTGAGATAATTCAGAAAGACAAAGACAAATGCTGTATAATATCACATGTGAAATCTAAAAACAGTCAAATTGTCTTATATTTTCTTGTATAATTTGAATGTTTTGCCTTTCTCTCTTTTAAATTATAATCTACTTGGAATAAGTAGGTTTTTGTTTGTTTGGGGGTTTTTTGTTTGTTTGTTTTTTATTGTTAATCCTCACTAGAGGATCTTTTTCCATTGATTTTTAGGGAGAGTGGAAGAGAGAGGGAAAGACACAGAGAAACATCAATGTGAGAGAAACACATCTATTGGTTGCCTCCTGCATGAGCCCTGGCCAGGGCCCAGGCTGGGGAAGAACCTGAAACCAAGGTACATGCCCTTGACCAGAATCAAATCCGGGACCCTTTGGTCCGCAGGCTGATGCTCTATTCACTAAGCCAAATCAGCTAGGGCTGTTTGTTATTGAAAGTTTTCCACCCTCTCCTTTACACACACACACACACACACACACACACACACACACACACACACACACACACACACACTGGAGTTGGTTCTATTTGGTATTCAGGGTAAAGCCGATAAATCAGGCCTGAGGCCTAATATTTATGGGAAATCCTTAAGAAAGTGGGGGACGGAGGTCATGGCCACCTCATCAGACAAAAATGAATATATTTTTGTTATATGATGTGGAGAAAAAATCCCAATTTATATTTTCCATAAGATCAACCAAATATTCTAGCTAACTACCTAAAACATTTATTATTGAATGCTTTATAATGTCAAATCTGTCATTGATCATGCTGTAAAGTCGCCACTGTGTTTTGTCAATCTACCTAATTATACACTGTTAATTAATATCAGGTGGACCGAATCCTCACAAATTTGTTCTTCAAAATCTACTATACTATTCTTGCTTCTTGGTTTCCCAAATAGGTCTTTGGAAGTAATGTTTAGAGGTGCCAATCCTACTTCCACCAATGGTTCCTAGACCCAAGTATTCTAACTTAAGAGGACATAACACCATATCTAACCTGGTGGTTCAATGCAAAGACTGAAAAATAGCATCTCAGACTCACAAGATATATTAATCTAAGTTATTTCTTGGTGGTGAATTCAATATGAATTCCATCATTCTATTAAGCAAATTATGTCTTTGTGATACAATACTAGTATGTTATAGCAGCAGTGGGTTCTATGATCAGGGGCTTATTTTCACACTTCTGCTATAAAATTGGTCTATTGGTTTAAGTCAATGCAGTACAAGATCTCATGCAAATAAGTCAGAATTTCTTTTAATCCTAAGATGTTTGTTAGTGCTCACAGAAACACTACTGCAGGCAAGGAAGACAAACTCCTATCTGAAGTAGGTGTCAATTCCAGTAAGAATGAATTGCTGCACCTTCCAGAGTGGAAAGTGTTCAGTATATTCAACCTGGCACCAGAGGTCAATTTGAGGAATGGTGCTAAGATAAGGGGCTCAGAGCCCTTTATCAAACCTTTATCAAACTTCTGCTAGCAGGTTTATAGGTGAAAGGGAACGTACCAGTATGTCCCTGAGCCCATACATAGTTTATAACTCTGTTACCGTGTGTTCTCTTTTCTTGGGTCCATTGTGCATGCATGGAAGTTTATGAGGAGAGAGGCTGATAGACAGAGACTAGAAAAATAATGCAGTCCACCTCATTGTTAAGATCTCCAACATTGTTCTCTGGTGAGTGTTAATGTGAGACACAAAGATTCCCATAGACTTACCCACTTAGCTCTTTGACACACTTCTTTGACTGAAATTTTTCCATCTTTGTTCTTTGTCCTCCTTAGCCATTCATGCCTGCCTAGGAGTCAGTGCATATAACATTAGGCATTTCCTGCCAAAGTAAATGATGAAGTGTAATTTATACATCTCTTCCCACTGGAGGGATATTTCCTGTTGCCTACAGTCTTCAGGTCCAGTCCTGGAAAACACTAGTTTGGAAGTAATTTTCCTCTAATAACCACTTATTCACCTGTAAATCAGAGCTGAATTAGTACCTACCTGTGCAGGGAGTCTTAGGGAACCCTCTATGAGGCCATAGTGGTAAAGGTGAGGGTGAGGCAGCTGTGAAACAGAGGTAGGTAACATGAAAATTGTGGCTACCTGTTCATATTCTTTACTTAGAACCTCTGGATTTTTCAAGGGGTTGATCATGCAATTATCATTTCTATTGCATGATGAATTGTTGCTGTATCCATCTGACATTATAAGACTCTGATAGTAATAATACCCATATATGGATGTCACATGATCAAACACAGCCTTATCTGGTGCTCAACAGACTATAAGAGACTGTTTATTTAACAGCATCATGGGTTTTTGTTAGTTTGTTTTTGCAGATGACTTGACTTTGTATTACATTGGCACTTGTGAGAAATATAAATTCTTAAGCTCCAACCCAGATCTACTAATTAGAAACTCTAAGAGTGATACTAATAATCACTAAAGTTTGAGAATAATTGACTTAAAAGAATATCCTGAAATGTCAAAGATTACTGAAACCCTCAAAACTTTACTATTGAGGCAGCCTCCGGATTTTTTAAAAGCTTTGTCTCTCATTTCCTGACACATGTGCATCTTTCTAAAGCAATCAAAGTACTTGTCTCTACCATCAGGTCTAATTAGCATGAGGGACTTCAACTCTAAACATTTTGAAATGTATCTGATCTTGAGCTTTTGTTTTATATATTTTTTTCAAATATTATTCTTTCGTAGTAATCTCATAATGGCTTATTTCTGCACTATGTTTGCAGGAAAAAATTTGAATATTTTTTAATTTACTTTTTTAATTGAATTTACTGGGGTGATATTGGTTAATAAAATTATATAAGTTTCAGGTGTACAGTTCTATAATAAATCATCTGTAAATTTCATTATGTGTTCACCACCCCAAGTCAAGTCTCTTTCCATCACCATTAACCCCTCTCCCCTTTACCCTCTCCTACACTACCCCTTCTCTCCTTCCCTCTGATAATCACTATACTGTTGTCTGTATCTATGAGTTTTGTTTGTGTGTTTTGTTTTGTTTTTTTGCTTAATCCCTTCACCTGTTTCACCCATCCCCCCAAAAACTCCCCTGATAGCTGTCAGTCTGTTCTCTGTATCTATGAGTCTGTTTCTATTTTTGTTTGTGTGTTTATTTTGTTCATTAAATTCCACATATCAGTGAAATCATATGGTACTTGTCTTCCTCTGACTGCTTATTTCACTTAGCATAATACTCTCCAGGTCCATCCATGCTGTCGTTAAGGTAAGATTTCCTTCTTCTGTATAGCTGAGTAAGTATTCCATTGTGTAAATGTACCACAGCATTTGTATCCATTCATCTATGGCTTGTTTTTAGAACTTGGCTATTGTAAATAACACTGCAAAAAACATAGGGGTGCATATATTCTTCCAAATCAGTGTTTCAGGTTCCTTAGGATGTACTCCCACAAGTGGAATTGCTGAGTCATAAGGCAGCTCCATTTTTAATTTTTTGAGGTAACTCCATACTGCTTTTCCACAATAACTGTTCTGACCTGCATTCCCACCAACTGCACAAGGATTTCATATATATATATATATATATATATATTTCAGAGAGGAAGGGAGAGGGAGAGAGAGATAGAAACATCAATGATGAAAAAAAAATCATTGATCTACTGCCTCCTGCATGCCACACCTGGGATGGAGCCTGAAACCCGGGCATGTGCCCCTGACTGGAATCAAACCCAGGACTTTCAGTCCCTAGGCCGATGCTCCATCCACTGAGCCCAACCAGCTAGGGCAAGGATTCCCTTTTTATTAACTAATGTTAGCCCAATAAATTCCATGAAAAAACATTTTTTAAAGGGTTCTCTTTTCTGCACATCCTCACCAACACTTGTTGTTTGTTGATTTATTGATGGTAGCCATTCTGACAGGTGTGAGGTGATATCTCATTGTGGTTTTAATTTGCATTTCTCTGATGATTAGTAACACTGAGAAACTTTTCATATGTCTATTGGCCATCTGTATGTCTTCTTTGGAGAAGTGCCTATTGAGGTTCTTTGCCAACTTTTTAATTGGATTGTTTGTTTGTTTGTTTGTTTGTTTGGTGTTGAGTTTCATAAGTTCTATATAAGTTTTGGACATTGAGCCCTTATCAGATGTATCATTGGCGAATACGTTCTCCCATTTAGCTTAAGATTGTGAATAACATAAGGATATCTGCTTTACCACTCTTAATCAACATAGTATTGGAAGTCCTAGCCACAACAATCAGAAAAGAAGAAATAAATGTCATCCAAATTCAAAGAAAGAAGTAAAACTGTCATTATTTGCAGAAGACATGATACTGTATATAGTTAACCCTAAAGATTTCACCAAAATAGTACTAGAACTGGTAAATAAATTCATTAATATAGAACCATATAAAATAAATATCCAGAAATCAGTTGCATTTCTATACACTAATAATAAATTTTCAAAAAGAGAAACTAAGAAACAATCCCATGTACAATTGCATAAGAAATAATAAAATACCTAGGAATAAATTTAACCAAGGGTGTAAAAGACATGTCCTCAGAAAATTATAAGACACTGAAGAAAGAAACTAAAGAAGATACACATAAGTGGAAGCACATACCATGTTCATGAATAGGAAGGAATAACATCATTAAAATATCCATATTACCTAAAACAATCTACAAATTCAACACAATTACTGTCAAGATACCAAAAGTGTATTTCACAGAATTAGGGCAAATACCATTACAAAAATTTATATGGAACCACAAAAGACCCTGAATAGCCACAGCAATCTTGAGAAAGAAGAACAAAGTTGGAGGAATCAGGCTACCTGATATCAAACTATATTACAAGACCATAGTAATATCAACAACATGGTACTGGCATAAAAGCAGACATATAGATTAATGGAAGAGAGTAGAGAGCCCAGAAGTAAACTCCCAATTTTATGGTCAATTAATATTTGACAAAAGAGGCAAGAACATACAAAAGGGTAAAGATAGTCTATTTAATAAATGGTTTTGCTGGCCCAGCAGGCATGGCTCAGTGGCTGAACATGGACCTATGAACCAGGAGGTCACATTTTGATTCCTGGTCAGGGAACATGCCAGGTGTTAAGGTTCAATCCCTAGTGTGGGGCATTCAGGAGGAAGCCGATCAATGATTCTCTCATCATTGATATTTCTATTTTTCTATCCCTCTCCTTTTTTTCTGAAATCAATAAAAATATATTTTTAAAAATGGTATTGGGAAAATTAAATAAATACATGCCAAAAAAATGAAACTAGACCACCTTGTTATATCATACACAAGAATAAACACAAAATGATTAAAGACTTAAATATTAGGTTTGAAACCATAAAAATCCTGAAGAAAACATAATGAGTAAAATCTTGGACATTTTTCATAGCAATATTTTTTCTGATATATCTCTTCAGGCAAGGGAAACAAAAGAAAAATAAATAAACAGGACTACATCAAATTAAAAAGATTTTTGCACAGCAAAGGAAACCATCAACAAAATGAAAACTAATTTACTTCCTTAATTATATTAAATATAAATGTGTAATTTTTTTAACATATTATATTATTCTTATTTAATTTAAATTAATTTAAAGTAATTTGCTATTCTTCATACTTTGTTAGAATTTTTATTTTTGGGTGCATATTGTTTGGTATAGAGCTATGAAATATATAGCTATGATTTATCTCTTTCTTATAATCTGTGTTGCTTAGTTCATTTAAATACCTCTGACTAACCCACAAGGTTCCTAATCCAGAGACAATCCCTAAAGTGTCAGCTTGGACTTCCTATTCTACAATGACATGGGGGATATTGTAAATTCAGATCCTTAACCAGAAATTAACTGTAAGTAGGGTATTTTTCCATCTTCCTCCTAAATCCAAGATTTCAGTTAAGCCATAACTTTACTATGCCCTATCTGGTGTTCATTTATTTTAGCTCCTTTCACCATAAGTGGAAATCCTGTTCAGCCCTGGTTTTAGGAAGTAAGCATGTATCTGCTCCTCTCATCTTTGTATGGTGCAGTTTATGTCTTTGTTACTTAGACAAAGTGAATTTCAGGTTTCCTCAGCTACACTGATACCAGAAACCTAGGGGCATGTGGTTTTACCCTCTACTCTTTGCTTTATATTTATACTAGAGGCCCGGTGCACAAAATTCATGCATGGGGGTGCGGGAGGGGGGGTGTCCCTCAGCCCTGTCTTGGCCTGCAAAGACGCCAGCATCCCTCACCCCGGCCTCTAGCCAGAGGTTTCTGCCCTCCTTCTTCCCAGCCTCTGGGAAGATGCTTGTCCTGGGGCCTCCTCAGGGCCATGGCCCACGACGCCCTGCAGTTCGGGTACTCGGGGGCTTGGGCTTTCAGGTCTGGCTTCCTCACCTGGCATGGTGAGCATCAGCTGCCATGGGAGCCTTGCCTTAGGAGTCACCCCCTTGGACCATATTACTTGTGAGTGTGTGTGGGGGGGTGGTCTCAGTGGCAGTGATTTGATGTCTGTAGCATGCCCGCTGACACCCACCACCCACTGTGGCGCCACACTGGTCCCATCTGGACTGCTGGCAGGGGGCTTCCAGTCTGCAACTGGGGCTGATGAGCTGCGACTGGGGGCTGCAGTTGGAGGACCCCAGCACCCATAGGGCTGTCAGCATCAGGAACTGGAAAGATCCATTTTTCTGGTTCCTCCCCTGCCTCCTGGATGCTGAGCTTCGGGCCCCACAGGCCCGTTCACTCCCACCGCATGGCCAGCCAGGGCAGGGACGTGGGCTCGCTGCCCCAGAGGCCCCTTCTGTGCTGCAGCACAGCCATGGCGCAGACGCTGAGCTCACGCTGCCGCTGGCGACATGAGCTTAGCGTCCCACCGGCCCCATTTGGTCCCCGCTCAGTGTGCGGCAGCTGATCACGCCGGCAGGAAGCGCGAGGGGGCGGGAACTCACGAGTCCCTGCCCCCCGCTCCTCCTGCCGGCCCAATCGGCCACCCCGGCCACCCCGAGTCCCGCCCTCCACACCTCCCACCGACCCAATTGTGGGCATAGCGGAGTGATGGTTAATTTGCATATTACCCTTTTATTATGTAGGATTCTATTTCTGACACCTGGAAATGCTTATTTTTCAGGGAGGGGGTTAAAAATATATCTTTATGTGTTTAGCTACCTACCTAGGGTGTCAGAGAAATAAAAGTTTAAAAGTGGCAATTTATAAAGCCAATTTCAACATAAAGTCCATATTTTATTTTTATTTTTTAATGTCTTAAAATGAACTTATAAGTAAGGCAGAAACCATTTTTAAATGAAGAAACCACATACTGATACTAGCTGATACTCCTAGAATATCTTACCAACATTAATAATAGCCAGCAATCTTAGGTAATATCACTTCTGGGGTCTTCCTCTTCTTTTGAAATTATGAAGCAGGGGAAATTATTTTACCTAGATAACATCCTGGACAATGGCTAGGCAGTAGCTAGGAATACATTAATGAGTATTAGCTTTGTATAAAATTAAGTTTTCTTCAGTATTACTTTGTTATCTACCACAGCAAGTTAAAATATTTTCCATGAGCTATATATTCCTTTCTACCCAAACATATATCACATTATTTTGCAACACTTCATCAGGCAATGCTACTAATTTCTCCTGTAAACAAAACATGCTCATGACTAGCATACTGGTTTCACTTATTCTAGTTTTTCTTTTTCTGGCATTTGATAACACCTTTTCCTTACCTGTCCGTACCCTCCACATTCTTTACAAACCAATCAACTCCAATCTTCTGAAGAAAGCCTTCCAACTTTTTAGGAAGGCCCTGTTGTTTTGTTCCATCCCATTTATATTACATCTCCTGCTTCTCTGTTGAGTTTTTATTTTCCATACTTGAACTCTGTGTGTTGAAACCCCATTTGAATGGTAAGCTCCTTGAAAACAAAGACTGTGTTCTATATTTTTGGATGTTCCACAGTGAGTGACTAAGTGAAGGACCCACTGTTGTCTGGCTAATTTGATGAGAGATCTAAGTATATAATAATCACATGCATTTTACCCTTTTTGCTCCTAGTGGTCTCACCCTATCCTGCCCATTTTTCTATTTAGAGAAGTCCTAGAATTTCTGCTAGTAATTGGAAAGAATAACTAAATTTGCTTCCTCTTTATTTGAGGCAATTGTTCATTTCCTTCCCATCCATCCTCACTTTGATTGTCAGAAATAATGACATTTGGTTATGCAGACTTCTCAGTTTCCAAGCATGCTGTATATCAATTGTCAATCAAAAGTCAAACATCTTTTACCTCTTGCCTTCAAATGTAAACTATGTTAGACATTTTGCATGTCTATTATACGGGGAATACAGTAATAAAGTTAATATGAAAGTCAAAATTATATAACTAAAATATATTTATAAAATAACCTGTCTAATAAAAATAAATTTTCAGTATTATATGTGCATATTTTCTATGCATTCTTCTATTTGATAAAAAAGATACATAAAGAATATAGTACTCAATGGTAAAGGTTCAGCATATAGTTTGGTAGATTTAAGAAAAAGTGGAGAAAATAATATTTAAGGCAAAATTCAATGTACCTTATACTCTTAACCAAGTAAACAGGCTGGTATATTTTCTTCAAGACTGTTCTCTTAAATTTCTAAGAATTTCAAGGAAAAGGAAATTAAATGACTTACCAGCCATTTATCCAGAGGCATTACAGTTTTGTAATGGAAACAAGTAGTGGTAAAATGTGTTATTTTCCTCATTATGCCAACTTAATGTATTAGTTTGCAGCATATGGCATGTGAGCCTCATGATAGGAGAATAAGCTTAGGTTTTATTCCATCTACCAGTAGGTGCCACCATTCATTCAGTTCCCTCCAGGCATGGCAATTGTTCACAAAACTAGGATGCACATCTAGACTCATGGCGATGGCTGAGAAATTGAGTTTGTCTTACATTTTTCTCTCACGCTTTTATTACCTTGTGTATTGCAAGGCAGTGACTTGATTTTTATGCAATTTAATCCTCTTGCTGTGAGCATCATCTTTGAGAACTTACGATCTTTCAGTCCATTCTTTATTCAACAATCTGTTTATATGTTCTCCATGCAGCATTGTTTTGATACCAACTATTCTGTCACATGTTCCAAAATGAATCAATTCGTGCAAACTAGACCAGGTAAGTCAGTCCTGAGAAACAGGCCATTGATTTCACCGCACAGGTAAATGGTAAGAAACACTGTATTGCAGTAAAAAAGTAGAATAACTTCAGAACCTAAAGGATGCATTGCTAACATATCAACCCTCTTATTTTGGCACCTCTACCAGGCTCTGCAGGACAGTGACCAACATAATGTAATTTAACTTCTAATAGGAATCTGAGCTATAAAAGGAATACAGATTGCCTCTGACTATGGCCATTTCTGGTAAAGCATCATAGAAGAGGTCTCAGACCACCACAAGATAGTGTAAACATATTAAGATATCTAAAAGATCAGAGGGATAAAAAGAAAGGAGTATTTTCTAGGTACAAAGAGAAATTCATGAAATTAATAACCATATTTGTAACTCCTAAAACAGAGTATCAATTACATTACTAAAGACATATTTGTAGAAAAAAGAAACAAACAGAAACCTCTTTCTGAATTCATTACATGATACAATCAGGTTTTTTATTACAAGCAACAAAAACTGACTTTAATTTTCTTAGACAGAAAATAATACATTTTGGAAGAATGTTAGGTATCAGAACCTGACTCAGAAGATGGGACACTGCACTCTGGGAACCTGAGCCAGATCCAAACCCCAGGAATGTCACAGTGAGCCTGCATCACTGATAAGTTTGTCATCTCTGCCTCTACTCCTGCACCTGTCAATATTCCCAATACCACCTCCAGACATGGAGGCTGAACACAAATTATAATCACTTCCTTCTCCAGAAGTCACTTGTTCTACATCACAGTCACAGACAAGAGATTGAGTCTCCAAAGGGAGATCACTTGCTCACACTGAACCATCTGAGACTATTAAAAGTGATATTTTGCTCCTTTGGAATCTGCCTCCTTTAAGAAGCATCTGCCCTTCAAACAGGATTTAGATACATTCAATTTACAGACTTCAAGCAAACTAACCTTTTTGACCTTTCTCTGTTCACTTATTAATTACTTAGTTATATGCTTTCTTATAGTTCCTAACAATTTCCTTTCATGTGACTTTTTAACATACAATAACACTATGAGTTATGTAGATAATTTATTTTCTACACTTTATAGAGGAATATAATAACATCTAAAAAAAAAACAAAATGTGTACACTGGCCAGGAATTCAGTGGTTAGAGCATCATCCAGATATGCCAGGATTTGGGGTTTGATCCTTGGTCAGGGCACATATAAGAATCAACCAATGAATGCATAAATAAGTGGAACAACAAATCAATATTTCTCTCTCCCTTCATCTCTCTCTCTCTTCCTCTCTCTCTTCCTCTCTCTCTCTCTCTCTCTCTCACTCTCTCTCTCTGTCACGTGTGTGTGTGCTCTCTTTCTTTCAAATCAATAAAAAATGTTTCCAGATAATTAAAAAATAAATAAATAACATGATGGAAGCTTATCTTTGTCTAAGATCAAGTGCCAGATAATTAAAAAATAAATAAATAACATGATGGAAGCTTATCTTTGTCTAAGATCAAGTGTTCATTCTACTACATTTGTATCATAAACATATTTCTATATTTTCTTTCCTGTATTGCTTTGCTTATGTCATGTTCTTGGGCAAAACTTATTACCTTAATTAATAAGATTTGTGTATTTCAATTTTTCTTTGTCAACTAGTCAGTGATACTCATCTAAAGAATGAAAAATACAAAATATGACTTGGGAACTCAGTGTGAATTATTTCCCAAACTACATATTGTGATCTGCATATAAAAATGGCTAATGAGAACCATGTATTATTTGAATTCCAAAATAGCTTCCCAACATTTTAAATTTTTTTATATATTTACCTATTTTAGAATGAATGAATTCTAGAGTGAAATAAATTAGTCAATTTTAATCTTCATTTTCTAAGATATTTTAGGATGGTTTTAAATATTATACATACACAGAATTAAACTGATTACAAATAAATCATTTTATATGTTTAAGCTTAGATTTCTAGTTTTCCACTTTATAATCAATGATGCAAGCCCATGACCTATGCAGACTTCATTTAGGAATAAATAAAGGACTGCATGAGAACTTCTCTCTCAAGTAGCATTGTGCTACTCACCACTAATAATACTGTAACCCATATCCAGTGTATTACAAAACTGATGATACTCTAAATGCCGCACAGTGGGCAGAGACACAAAACTTTCAAGACAGCATCTGCTACCTGAGCATTTCTTCAGTGTTTTGTCACTAAAATACTCAGGTTTGAACCACTTTGGAATTCTTTTGCAGCCATATATTTTCACATCCATGTACTATAACAAAATAGTTACCAGTGCTAGCCAGGACATCTTTCCTAAGCAAAGACATTATGGGTTGGCTAAACTGTCATATAAAACATGTTAAAGAATATATAATGTTTAAGTACAAGTTGAAATGTTTCACATTCAAAATAATTTTTATTATTCAAATTTTTGTTAAAAACTATCTTTTGTAATTATATGAAAGTTAGTGAGAGATTGTTTGGTCACCTTCAAGGATACCTTAAAGCTAACATAATTTTGTGAATATAATCTCTATCTTTTGGGAAAATATTAAGCTACTTGTGTCAAGAACAGTTAAATTTATTTTTTAAATGCTATATTACCTTGACCATTGCTGGGATGTAAACAATGGCCAGTTATCTTGGTATATTTACTTGGTAAAAATAAGTTTTTCTTGCCTTAGCTGGTTTGGCTCAGTGATTAGAGCATCAGTACATGGACTGAAGGATACTGGGTTTGATTCCAGTCAAGGGCATGTACCTTGGTTGCTGGATTGAACCAGACCCAGTCATGGTGTGTGCAGGAGAGAACCAATTGCTGTGTTTCTTTCACATCAATGTTTCTCACTCTCCCCCTCCCTTCCACTGTCTCTAAAAATCAATGAAAAATAATGTCCTTGGTTGAGGATTAACACAAATTTATTAAAAACAAAAACAAAAAAGTCATAGATACAGACACAGACAACCGTGTGATGATTACCAGATGAAAAGAGAGGTTGGGGGAGGTAAGAGAGGGTAAAGGGAGGATAAAGGGTAATGGAAGGAGACTTGACTTGGGTGGTGTACACCTAATACAGTATACAGAATTGTACTTCTGAAATCTATATAATTTTATTAACCAATGTTACCCCAATAAATTCAATAAAATCTTTAAAAGAATAATAAACAAATAATAAATAAATAAATAATAAATAGATAGATAGGTTCTGGGAATTAGCATTCAGTTCATTCCAATTGTGTGGGCAGTGATCATGGAGGAAAGAATGGTGCTGCTTAACTTAGCAGAAGATCCTCTTCTCATTAATAAGAATAATCAGAACATCAATTTAAAAAAATTGAAAGAATATGTTAAAAGTTCACAAGCATATGACTACAAAAGTCTCATTAGCTTGAGCTGACATGACAATGAAGACCTCATCAAAGAGCCAAGAGAGACTTTGGAGACAAGTACCAACATCAATATGAACATAAAACTCTGCTCTCCTTTGTTTTAGTTTGGTTGGGAATCTGGTCCCTGATTAATGTTACCATCCACAATAACTACAAGAATCAAACATAGCCCAGCTGGTGTGGCTCAGTGGTCACAGTTTGATTCCTAGTCAGGGCACATGTCCAAGGTTTCAGACTGAATCCCCAGTAGGGGGCAGGCAGGAGGCAGCTGATCAATGATTCTCTCTCATCATTAATGTTTCTATCTCTCCCTCTCCATGCCTCTCTGAAGTCAATAAAACATACTTTAAAAAAATCTAATATAAAATTTGGAAATAACTTCGGTGAATTGTGTGATGGAATTAGAACTTCTAAGAAAACATTGTATCTGTGAAAAACATAAAATAAAAGCAGAACAAAGACATAGATGCAGACAACAGATTAGTGGCTACCAGAGAGGAGGGAGCTGGGAGGAGAGCCACATGAGTAAAGTGAGGTTAAATGTATGGTGATGAATAGAAACTAGATTTTTGGTAGTGAGCACACAATAGTGTATACAGACATCCTATATAATAAAAGGCTAATATGCAAATAGACTGAACGGCAGAACAACTGGAACAACCCAACAACCAAACAACCATGAAGTGCACCGACCATCAGGGGGCATGTGCGGAACATGGTGGGCATTGGCTGCAGCAGGATGGTGAAGCAGGTGAGCGGGGGCACCAGACCAAGGCAGGGCACTGGTTGCTGTCATTGGGGTGAGCCTCTGGTGGTTACTGAAAATTCTTTGCTCCTGTGCACTGCAGTCCTGCCTGGCGCTCGCACCTACTGCAGGCACCAGCCCCACT
The DNA here is from genome assembly GCA_025583905.1 of Ia io. Lineage (NCBI taxonomy): Eukaryota > Metazoa > Chordata > Mammalia > Chiroptera > Vespertilionidae > Ia > Ia io. Next base: position 39,984,771 of record JAJQQW010000003.1, read on the forward strand.
CACAACCACTGCCAGTACCGGCCCCGCTCGCACCCGCTGCTGGTACCCAGCACTGGTCCTGATTACTTGGCACCATCAGCAGGTGCGAGTGGAGGCTGCTGCCCTGATCACCCCTCAGGAGCAGGGGGAGGTGGAGAAGCAGTGGCTGCCAGCCCTGATTGCTCCTGAGGGCTTCTCCATCTCCCCCTGCTCCTGATGGGTGATCAAGGCAGTAGCCACTGCTCACACCTGCTGATGGCGCCAAGTAATCAGGACTGGTGCCAGGCACTGGAAGTGAGTGCGAGTGGGGCCAGCACCATCAGTGTGTGGGAGAGGCGGCAATGAGAGCAGGGTTGCCTACAGACAGCGGACCTGGGGCCACGGCAGAAGGGGCTGGGCAGGGGTGCAGAGGATGGGCTGAGACCCGCCCCTGTGCCTACCACAGCCTCATGGACCACAGTTCCTTTCAAGGTGCATGAATTCATGCACTGGGCCCCTAGTAGAATTATAATATTGTACATCTGAAATTTATATAATGTTATAAACTGTTCCTTCAATTAAAAATAAAATACTCACTACATCTTTAATTATAAGAATATATATATACATATATATATAGTGTTTACAGTACAATATAAGTAAGATAATAAAATAGACATGTAATACAATTATTATGTCTAAGGACATCAGAAACAGTATAACCATGCTTTTTTAAATATTAAGTGAAATAATGATTGTTTTAGTTAGGATTCAAATAATAACCCCTTTGCCAAAATTTGCATGTGTGTTTTTTGTTTTTTGTTTTTATATCAGGGCTATTATTTTCCATGCTTTTGGAAAAGAAGAGCTGTTGTATTGCTATTCTCCAGGACAAAGTATACATAGTTGGAGCAATATTTCACAGACTATTTTTTACCTGATATGAAGTGGATATAATGCATTACCTACTATGGAGGGAGATGAGGCAGGCTGGTAAGTATCACACAGATAAGTTAAAGTGTATTGGAAAGAAGAAAAGACAGGATCCCTAGGTTCTATCTCAGCTGGAAAGAAACTCAATTTAGAATTGCAAAGAGGTTCTCACCACAATAAGATTCAATCCTATCTTTTTTTCAGGGTGTCCAACATTGTCACCAATACTCTGATTGAACATGTAGATTAATTGGAAAATTATCACCTCACAAAATAGTTCATTCAGTTTTTTTTCCATATGGCATTGACTTTAATAAGTGTCATTACCCTGGGCACTCAGTCTTGTACATATGCAAAAGAAATGCAATGTAATATATACCTTCCAACTTCACTCCACCTCATACAGAGTCAATGCCATATGGAAAAAAAACTGAATGAACTATTTTGTGAGGTGATAATTTTCCAATTAATCTACATGTTCAATCAAAATTATCACCTCACAAAATAGTTCATTCAGTTTTTTTTCCATATGGCATTGACTTTAATGAGTGTCATTACCCTGGGCACTCAGTCTTTTACATATGCAAAAGAAATGCAATGTAATATATACCTTCCAACTTCACTCCACCTCATACAGAGTCTTCTTTTTTCTAGTTAAGTATAGTCTCACTTCCACAAATTATATTTCCTATAATGCTTTCTATACCTTCTATATTATCTAGTAAAGTGTTTGGCAAATTATCAGCATGCTGATATATATTAACCTGAATTGAACTGGTTGTTCTCTTCAATAGATCACATATGCCAATGTTTTTTGTAACATAGATGTCCGAAATTGAACACTAGGTATATAGAACATGGTGGAATATTGCTTCACTTGGTCTGAAAACCATAATTATTTTAATCAATTGATCATTGTATTAGAATTTGAGGAATCAAATATGCCTTTCCCATTTTGTTCTTACCTCCTAAATTTGTTTGATCCTAAGTGAAGTCTGCATTATTCATTATTCATTTTATCTTGATTATTTATACCCATCATTTCAATATATCAGAGTGCACTTAAATTGAAAAATTTCAGCCTACATATACACTCTCCAGTTTGGCTTTGGGCAATGGATGATTATCTATACTAATAAAAGGGTAATATGCTATTTAGACCGGAAGACCTTCCAGACGTCCTTCCGGACAAAGCCATGGTGGCGGGGCCGAGGCAGAGGTGGTTAAGGGCAATCAGGCTGACAGGGCGAGCAGTTGGGTGCAAGCAGGCTGCAGGAGGCAGTTGGGGGTGAGCAGGCTGGCAGGGGGGCAGTTGGGGGCAAGCAGGCTGGCCGGGGTCATTTGGGGGCGATCAGGCCAGGAGGCAGAGTGGTTAGAGATGATCAAGCAGGCAGGCCTGTGAGCAGTTAGGAGCCAGTGGTCCCGGATTGCAAGAGGGATGTCCAACTGCCAGTTTAGGCCTAATCCCTGTGGGGCATCCCCTGAGGGGTCCCAGATTGGAGAGGGTGCAGGCTGGGCAGAGGGACATCCCCCCCCTTGTGCACGAATTTCATGCACCAGGACACTAGTTTAATAATAATAAATATAAAATACATAGCAGTTTTCATTGAAATTGTCCAATATAAAACCATGAACTCAGAAATGCTTGCTAACATTCATATTGGGAAACTTAATTGTTAATTCAGGTAAGTTGAATAAATAAATTTATTTGCTTTGGCTTTATTTCCTTTAATACAAGAGGTATAATAAATTCTTCTACTGCATTCACATTCTAAAACATCTAACTCCCACTCACCCAGAAACATTCATATTGCCCCACTGCATCAGAGCCGCTAGCTCTGCGACCTACTGTATGATTGCCACCACCTCCAAAGTAACACCTATGTGTCACCACCCTCTCTTCTAATACCTGCAACTTGGAACTTTCCTTATAATCTGCTTCTGTGTGACTGTCCAGCCTCCTGATCATAGCTGTCGGGCCCAGATGGCAGCATACCCCGTGAAACCCCAGTTCTGATTTTTTTAATCATCATGCTAAAGAACATAATTCAAAATGTTTCCTTTTAAGAAACTTTTATGGTAAGATTTCTGTACTCAGAAGAACCCTTGAATGGGAAATTTATTCCATGCTATATAAAACTCTAGTTTATTTAAGGCTGGATTAGGTTTTGAGGTTTGATGAATTGATTTGAGTGGGTGCAGTATAGAATACCCAATTTCTAGGGCATCGTATATGGGAAAAGATACAATTCTGCCTTTATTCATTCTTCAGTGTTTTTTTATGGTCCTGGAAATGCTGCATCGATTTTCATGTAATTATGAAAGCAAACATCTGGAATACCAGATGTGAACAGACACAATAAGGTACATTTAATCTATACATTTAAGAATGAGTCAAGTAAATCAGAAAACTCATTTCATTTCTGAAGATGAGTTACATAAGCCAAATTGATAGTGAAAGTCTATATAACCTGAAAGACAAAAGATTAAAAGGGCCCATATGGCACTTAAGAAGTAGTATGCGAATGTGTGCGCATATGTGTGTCCATACAGATATACAAACCCCTTGGCAAGTCCTATGTGCCTCTGAAAAGAGAAGGCTGTTTTAAATAAGTGAAGAAAATAATACATGTTTATATATCTTCCTCCATTAATTGTGTAATAATTGCACTTAGGGACATGGATCAAATATAAAGATTTAGTAAATATGCTGGAGAAGTGAACTATATACTTTATATACTACTAGAAGCCTGATGCACAAAATTTGTGCAAGAGTAGGCCTTCCTTCCCCTGGCTGCCGGCACCGGCTTCCCTCTAGCACCCGGGACCCGGGCTTCCCTCGCAGCCCTGGCTTCATCCTGAAGGTCATCCAGAAGGATTTCTGGAAGGACATCCAGTCTAATTAGCATATTATGCTTTTATTATTATAGATATTTCAAATTTTAGAGATTTTACCTCCATCATATATTTTCTGACTACTGAAATTTGTTAAATTAAGAGAGAAATGTATTACACAAAACTTTGGCTGTCCCTCAATAAATTCTAACAGAAGTTTAATTTAGGAAAGGATGTATTTCATTTGAACATATTTAATGCTTAAACTATAAATCAAATGCTAAAACTACTAAGCAACTCTGTTCTTAGGAGCAAAACAAATATTATACATGCCATCTTGAGATATTTGGAGGTAGCAGAATTGACATATGAGGAAACTTGTCCATGATCAAGATTCAGAGATTTAAAATTCCACAATTTAACTCTACTCATTATGAAAACAAAGATGAGACCTTGCCTCAAATGTCCATCAGTCTATTAAAACTTACCCAATTTTTTTCTTCCAATATTTTATAAGGATTTATTCTCATACCTTAGTTTGCAAAAGAATCATCTTGGGAGCTAACCAAAATTTCTGGTCCTTGGGATGCAGAAATCTGTATTTATAATGAGTACTTCAGAAAAATTGTATGATCCTACTGGACTCTCTCTAGTTTTCATATAAATGTATAAATAGCTAAATAAATGTATAAAGTTATTTGCATAATCTATCTTTTTTATATTCTGGTGTGGATGTTCCACTTCATTCTGTTTTCAGTAGACGTCAATTGAGGGCCCACTAAGTTTCAGTCCTGTACTAAGTCTAGTAATAGAAAGATGAAGACCTTTCCCTAAATAAGCTTGGAATTTAATTATTAACATATATGGATATAAAAGTCTGGCAAATGGAAATATAAACGTCATAGTGATAGCTGAGTGACTTGTAAATTTGAGGTTTTGAAGAAGAAAAGAGGACATTTATTTATCTTCTTAGTGAAAAAGAGAGATTTTGTAGAAGTAATGCTTGAAAGAAAAATAAGAACAAAAGGGTTAGGTATTCCATTCCGAGGGAACAGCATGAATAGATGTAGAGAGGTGAAATAATTGGAAAGAAAGGTGCAGGGAGATTTATAACTGATCAATGAAGTACCTTTAAATTATGCTGAAATATATGGAAATTACGTTGTAGGCAATGGAACCATTGCAGAATTTTAACAAGACTGTTATGATCAGACTTCTTTTTTAGAAAAAACAAATCAATTAAGTGACAGCATGATGAAATTAGAAGCCAAGGCCATTTAGTAATACTCCAGGAGACAAAAAGTGAGGGCTTGAATGATTACAGTAACCATGGGGTGAAAAAAAGGAATTATTTTCACAATTGTATAATTCTATAATTACAGAGAACTTAGTTAAAATACAAAAGCAGCCACAGTTAAACTTGAAAAATAATACACAGGTCTTCAGAATGAAAATAAGTGATATTGAATGAAAGATATACACTGAGTTGCCAGGTTATTATGACCACTCCATCAGTACTTCGTTGGGCCACCTTTTGCCTTCAATACTGCGGTGATTCTTCTTGGCATTGACTCCACAAGATGTTGAAAGGTGATGCGAGGAATCTGACACCATGCCTGATGAACAGCACTGTCCAGTTCTGTGAGATTTGATGATTGTGGAACCAGCTGCCTGATGGCTCTATTAACTTTGTCCACAAATGCTCAATTGGATTGAGATCTGGTGATTGTGGGGGCCCCCTAAGCAAGGTAAAGTCTCCCTCATGTTCTTGAAACCACTCCTGCACAATACAAGCACTGTGGCATGGCGCATTGTCTTATTGGAAGAAGCCATCTCCATTGGGATATGCCATCAACATGATAGGATGAAGTTGATCAGCAACGATACTTAGGTATGTTGTGCTATTCAGACTTTGTTCCACACGAATTAAAGGGCCCAAATCATGCCAGGAAAACATGCCCCAAACCATAACACTGCCCCCACCAGCTTGAAGGATTGTACTCATGCATGTGGGGTGCATGCTTTCATGCTGTTTTCGTGAAACTCTCACTCTGCCATCTGCATGATGTAACTGGAAGCGTGATTCATTGGACCACATGACTTTTTTCCAATGCTCGACTGTCCAATCCTTGTGTTCCTGTGTGAATTGGAGATGTTTTATCTTGGTAACTGCAGACTAGCAAAGGTGTTCGAACAGGCCTTTGGCTTCCATATCCCATACGATGCAGTGTACGGCTAATTTGCCTGCAAACATCAGGTGGTCATAATAATCTGGCCACTCAGTGTATATAACAATCAAATATTTGAAGGCAAATGTGACAAAAAAACACAATGGAAATTTAAAGCTACAGTAAAGCTTAGAATCATCTTGTTCAAGCCAAAGGAGAGTTGGTTAAATTTGTAGACTGGTGAGTAACTAGGGAGCTCAGGGTGTTTTCTGAAAAACTTTGAGCATAACATTGAGGGATTCCATCCCATTGCAGAGATACATGGAGACATTTTTATACTTTAAAAAGTATGTTTAATGATTGAAAGTGAAAATATTGAGTTGGTTTTAGGAATATAATGGGGAAAACAATATCTTACATCTTATTTTCTGTATTTGTCTCATCATTGGATTACAGGAAAGTCTACTTCACACTTACAGTAATCTTTACAGAATACCTGCGAGGATTAAAAATATGTGGCTGAGTTTAACTAATTATAAGAATTTTTAAAATTGATTTTAGAGAGAGAGAATCATTACTGTAAGAGAGAAACATCCACAAGTTGTCTCTTGCACGTACCCAACTGGGTGTCAAACCTCCAACCTGGGCATGTGCCCTAACCAAGAATTGAACAGGTGACCTTTCTAAGCAGGGGACATCACTCAACCAAACGAGCCACACTGGACAGAGCAAGAACTTTCATATAACAATAATTTATTTCAGAAATCTCTGCTTTTGATTATGTTAATCATAAACAAAACTTCTCATATGTGTTCATATCTATCTATCTATCTATCTATCTATCTATCTATCTATCATCTACAGTATCTATCTATTGATCATCTATCTATCTATATCAATTCACATGCATAACCAAATATACACACCCATATACATATGTGCATGCATACATGTACACATGCCCACATATCTAAAACATGCAGATACTTACATACACAAACACACATTTTTGAGCATAAAAAACAGTTTATATTTTCTTTGTACCACAAGCATTGCCTAGTGCTCTGGGTTAAAAAAAAATCTTAATAAAAATGAATAAACGTTTTAGTGATTTTTTTTCACATTCAAATTGTATCCCTTGTTGTTTTTATAATTCTGGAAAAAGACCATGAGAGAATAAATACAATTTTACTACTTAATAAATAGTTTAACACACATATTTTACCTAGAAGCTATAACTGTTACACATTTTGGTATCAGAAAAAATATTGTATTTTATTATGAGGTTCTTTAAATATATTTTTGGCAAATACATGTATATTTATCCTGCACAATGACATCTAAAATAAAATTTTCACTTAAAATATATGGTATGATTACAAGATACAGGTACAAAACAGTTTTAAATGTAGACTCTATTCTCATCAAAACCAAACTGCCTAGTTTTTCATTCTATTTTAAGATCTGGAGATAAAATAATAAATCAGAATGAAAATTCTATGTAGTTTATATTTATTTATGATGATGTTGAGCATGTCATTTTTGTAGACATCAAGATTTACATATTCTCTGTGGTTTTTAAGAAAGTTTATAATAATGGTGTACTGAATGCCATAATTTAGAAAATCACCAGTAACATGAACACTTGAGCCCCAAATTCTCTAATGTAGTAATATCCAATTTTAACATACATATAAATATTAGGATACAGAGGGCTTTTTTTAACAATCATCAGTGGAACCCACAAAGTGTCTAATGTGTGTATTTAGATACCACATGATTCAACAAGGTTTTATGAAATATTAATGTAGTTTTGCAAAAGTCATTTTAAAATTCAGTGATTAATAATTGATTAGTCTATAAAACAGATGCATGGCACAACAGTATCAAAGCTATATCAAATTTACTTGAAAATTAAATTTGTTCCAATATTTTAATTGTTTTAAAAACAATATTTTCCTATTTTTATCAATGACATTCTGAAACCTAAGGTCTCTATTCATCTTTTTTTTTTTAAATAGAGTAGTATGGAGACATTTTATAGATAAATAGATATTATAAGACTATATTTCAATTTTAAAGAAAATATGTGATGATCCCAAAACAATCAGTAATTTTTAGTAAGTAAATATAAAATGGTACAAGTAAAACACATGAGAGAGGGAATGATAGCAAGCTTTCCAGCTTGCTAGTTGCTTCAAAGGTAGTCATATAGTTACTACAGTCAATATCTAAGAAGTTATCATTGAAAGCCATGGGACAACACTAATTTTACATTCCATTCTCCTTAGAATTCAGAAAAAAAAACTGAAAGAGTTAATAGTCTAAATTTTAAAATTCATATGGATGCGAGAATGGTGGAATGCATCTTAAGAGATTTAAGAGAGAATTAAGCTCAAAAGTCAAGACCCATTAGTCTAAAAAATCCCATAGACTTTTGTAATTAAGACTAGGTAAAATAGAAAAGATTTGCCAAAAATTGTATAACATTAGTGGGCAAAATGCACTCACCCTTTCAACCTAAATCTGCACCTGTGGTGTGTGTGTGTGTGTGTGTGTGTGTGTGTGTGTGTGTGTGTGTGTGTGTGTGTGTGTGTGGAGAGGTATCTACCATTTCTTCACCAGGTTTATATATTTAAGGTGACTTCTACCCCTACATTTTAGTGTGAAATACTAGGTATATAAAAAGTATGAGACATATGTGTAAATTATGAAGCATAAAGTAAATAATTAAAGATCTGTGAGCTCATTCTCCATTTGGAAAAAGGAAACATTACCAATTATTTTGTTCATTTTTTTTGCCAGTCTACCTTTCTTCCTTTATTTCAGAGAAAAACACTCACTCACACACACACACACACACACACACACACACACACATGCACACACACACAAGCACCCATACACAATACCCAAATCAGATTATTTATTTTGTCATTCTCTTTATTTTTATAATGCATATATTACTTATATGTGTACCACATTTTTTGCTTTGTCTTATAAAAATGTTTTCATAATGTATACATTGTCTAATTTTACAATTCTGATGCCCATTGCCATAGTACAACCATTACCTTTGTACTAGTATACTCTTCGTTCAGTGAAAAATTATTTAACCATTCTTTTTGTGGACAGTTATATGACATTTAAAAAAAATGTTTCTATAGTGACCTTTTCCATGTTTCCTAGGACAAAGACACTAAATTTTACTCATTTGCAAGATGTCACTAAATTATTTTTCAGAGTAATTATATATGTTTTAATCCACCTGCAGTAATATGAGAGTTGCTGAGTACAAGTGTACTGGCACTTTATATTCTTACAAATTTATATTCTTGCCAAAGTACAAAATACTATTTCATAGTTTTAATTATAAATTTTCTGATATCTAAGGTTAAGCATATTTTCAAATATTTTATTGAACATTTGTGTTATCTTATGATATGCTTGTTTATAACTTTTGCCCAATATATTATACTAGAGGCCTGGTGCACAAAATTCGTGCATGGGGGGGGGGTGTCCCACAGCCCAGCCTGCACCTTCTCCAATCTGGGACCCCTCAAGGGATGTCTGAGTGCCCTAAATGGGCAGTTGGACATCTCTCTCACAATCCAGGACTACTGGCTCCCAACTGCTCACCTGCCTGCCTTCCTGATTGCCCCTAACCGCTTCTGCCTACCAGCCTGATCACCCCCTAACCACTCCCCTGCCAGCCTGATTGATGCCTAACTGCTCCCCTGACAGCCTGTTTGCCTCTAACTGCCCTCCCCTGTAGGCCTGGTCACCCCTAACTGCCTTTCCCTGAAGGCCTGGTCACCCCCAACTTCCCTCCTCTGCCAGCCCGGTCACCCCTAACTGCCCTCCCCTGCAGGCTTGATCACCCCCAACTGCCCTCCCTTGCAGGCCTGGTCCCTCCCAACTGCCCTCCCCTGTTGGTCATCTTGTGGTGGCCATCTGGTGTCCACGTGGGGGCAGGATCTTTGACCACATGGGGGCAGCCATCTTGTGTGTTGGAGTGATGGTCAATCTGCATATTACTCTTTTATTAGATAGGTAGAGGCCTGGTGCATGGGTGGGGGCCAGCTGGTTTGCCCTGAAGGGTGTCCCGGATCAGGGTGGGGGTTCCCTTGGGGCTTAGGGAGGAATGGGCGAGGGGCCTGTGGTGGTTTGCAGGCTGGCCACGCCTCCCGGCTACCCAAGCGGAGGCCCTGGTATCTGGGATTTATTTATCTTCTATAGTTGAAACTTTGTTGCCTGGAGTGGAGCCAAGCCTTCTGCTCCCTCCGTGGCAGCAGCCATTTCTGTTGGAATTTATTTATCTTCTATAATTGAAACTTTGTAGACTTAAGTGGAGGCCATGCCAGGCCAGAGTGTGTGGAAAGCTTGGCTTCCTCCATCGCTCGGGGCAACCCTAGCCTCCTGCTGTCTCCAGCTCCGTGGCTGCCGCCATTTTTGTTGGCATTTATTTATCTTCTATAATTGAAACTTTGTAGCCTGGAGTGGAGGCCTCCTTCGGCCAGGGTGTGCTGAAAGCTTGGCTTTCTCCATCGCCAGGGAAACCCAAGCCTCCCTCCTGCTCTCTGTGTGGCTGCAGCCATCTTGGTTTGGGTTAATGTGCATACTCGCTCCTGATTGGCTGGTGGGCATGGCTGGTGGGTGTGACTTGTGGGTGTAGCGGAGGTACAGCCAATTTGCATATTACTCTTTTATTAGATTGGATTATTATTAACTCTTAGTATTTTTAATTTTTATGTTAACTACTCCTAGGTTGATTAGATTGTAAATACAGTATTTTCTCCAATTTGTGGTTTATGATTTTTCCTTCTTCATGGTGCCCACACTTACTTTTAAAATAAGCCCTCATTACGTAGACTGCAAATAATAAAATGAGAGTGCTTTTTTCTTAAAATTCCTGAAAGACTTTTGACAGCTCAAAGCAGCACAAATCAGCAAATTACTGAATAGTTTAACTTGCAGGGATATGAATAACATTGTCCTCATTTTGTAACTATCACTTGAGCACCATAGAAAATGGGAATAGACAAAAAAATCTGAATTTACATTTATTCCAGGGATGCAGCAGAGGGAGGAAAAATATAGATGGGTTTGACTGTACAAAGAGAGCACGAGAAAGAATAAAACACAGGAGACATTTAAAGACTAAAAATATCTACTAATTCCTAAAATTGTTAGGACAAATTTAATTATAACAAAGCTGAATTTCATGCAAAATGGGTAAATGTTTCAATTAGAGTATTTACTAGTATCTAAGAGTTACACTGATCCTGTTATGGTCCTGAGAGTATTAGACTGGAAAAATGTTTACATATTATATTTAGAAAATTTTAGATAAATACAATGGGAGCTGTTTACAATCTTTGGTGACAAATATATATGAAGTGTTTCGGTTTCTTTGGTTAATCATGGAACAGCTTTGTCAATTCTAACTATTTGTACCAATTTTCAAAGCCTACAATCACAATGAAGTGATATATAGGTTTTTGTAAATTAAGTAATGTCAATGCTGGGAGTCAACTCAGAATGTTGTGGACAGGTTTATTTACAGACCAGTTTAAAAGATATAATGTTACCTTTCTGGAAAACTGAACAGGTTTGTTAGCAGCCACTTTTAAAAGGTTGGGGTTTCCTAAACTCAGGATTCTTCAGCTGTGACACCAGCCCACCCTGTGCAACACCCACCTGAGCCTCAGTTTCAGCTATGTGGAACTTGGTGAGCAAGGGGGAACTGGTGCACTGACTGCTGTGTGATGTGGAATCCTACATAATAAAAGGCCAGCCACCAGAACTACCAGAGACTAGAACCACCACAGCCCCTCGCCGGGCTGGCCCCGCCCCCAAGAAAGGAGTTAGGGGTGATTAGGTAGGCAGGCAAGTGGTTAGGGGTGATCAGGTAGGCAGGCAAGCAGTTAGGGGCGATCAGGTAGGCAGAGGGCCCCTCGCAGGGCTGGCCTCGTCCCCCAAAAAAGAAAGAGGGAGGCCCAGGCCACTGATGGTGACTCTGTGGCAGGGTGTGGCCAGCCAGTGATCACCCTGCAGAGGGAGGCCCAGGCCAGCCAAGCCATCACACCCCACGCCTATCGCCTGCAGAGGCCACCGGTGGCAGGGGAGGGGGTGCAGTGCTGCACAGATGGCAAGCAGTGGCACTAGCAGGGGTGGGGCCAGCTGCCTGCAGCCAGAGGAAGGAAAGCACCAACAGGCCCTGGTCTCAGGCCAGGCCCAGGGACCTACCTGAGGGGTCCCGGATTGTGAGAAGGTGCAGTTCTGGCTGAGGGACTCCCCCTCCCCCGAGTGCACAAATTTTCATGCACAGGGCCTCTAGTAAAGTAATAATGTCCTTTGTCTCTGACCCAAGAGTGGCATGCCCTCTGCCTGAATCTATGACCATGTGGTAGACTAACAATGTCAGTTTGCAAGAAGGGTGATATCTCAGATACTGCACAGTTCTTGAAATATAAAATTATGCTTCTTTTACTATCATCTTTTTTGGTAAGTCTGTAGTTTTGTCTATCATTACCACTCATTCTTATGGAACCTCCTGATGGTTCCTCCAATAATAGAATTGCTTAGGAATTCTTGTGGAGAATTAGCCAAAGAGCAGAATTTTCTGAGGTGATTGGGATGGGGAAAAGAAGTACAACACTGTAGCATAATTCTGACCACTTAGAATTAACTTCAGTTTGAAAAGTGACTATTATTTCCATATAGTTGTACATAGGAGGCTGGATGTAGTATAAAAGTGTATGCTAAACCAAGATAAACACTAAATATATAATGAGTTTCTCCATGGAAAATGTGAGATTTCTAGTTTGTATATATGTGTATCCTCATCAAGAAATAAGGAGATTCCAAGAAACCTCTCTCACTTTTGCTTTAATGAAAGGTACACAAAAAGTTTTTAACTATGGTAAGTAATCAAATATACATAATATGCAATAAAGAGGTATGATTTTGAATGTGATTTATAGTTTCATATTTACCCTCACAATGACTGGATGCTTGAGGATGTTACAAAAGTAATTCCCTGCTAGATGGCATGTTATGATTCATAAGATTCTTTCCAACTCTAAGACTCAATATTGTGTACCACTTTCAGAAATTTTTAAAAATCCACACAAGTATTTCTAATTACGTTTTTTTCTAACAATCTAATTGCAAAGATATATTTTACACATTACTAAATTAATTATTTTAATGGAATCATCTTGTATTTAATGACAAGATTTTCCAGTTTCATTTCATCCCTTACAGGGGCTGAAAATCAAGAGAGTTTCTGGGATTATATACATTTAGTTTTATATAAATTCATAAGAACTTGTGTATTCAAAAAACTTAACTCATCCACATAAAGCCTATAACTCATAAATGTATATAATATTTACTCAATCTTTGTGTATTTTAATTGTAAAAATAAGCTGATACCTCCTCTTCAAGAGACAGTGTTTTCCAGAGTCCTATGGATTTATTTATGACATTTCTTGAGAAAACATCCAATTTCATTTTTAAATTAAAGTTAAAAAATATAATGTATAACTTCAAAGCTAAAAATGTCAAGGATAATAAATACAGTATATACACTAAAATTTCAAGGACAAGTATTGGTCTGGAAATGTATTTTAGGTTGTTAGTAACAGGAAATCTAGGCATTTTTGGGGGGATTAAAGTTAATAAATGTATAATCCAAAGTGTGAAAGCTAAAAGGTTCCTCTATGAATAAAACAACTGAAATATTTGAATTATACTAAAATACTAGCTCATAAATAGCAAAAAAGAAAAACTTTGACCTAAACTTAGTAGGTTAAATTGCTTTAATCTATCATTTCTTGTGAATGTTTGTTATAATGTTGGGCTCAGTGGAAAACACATCTGTTTTATTCTAGAAAGAGAGACAGCAATAGACACAGGTCAAGTCAGGGAGAGAAAAAGAAAAGAGAAACCGAAAGAGGGAGAGAAGAAAAAAATGTTAAAAGTAGTGGCTTTTAGCAATGATAAAAGCATGTTTTAGGTGGCAAAATGAGATGCATGCAAATGACAAGTAGGCTCTCTGTACCTTGAAAACATTCAATTCACAGTGACCTGTGGCCATAAATTACCAGCATGAAGCTTCAGATCCTATTCTTGCAATTTCATCAAGATCAACAAGATGCAATCTTACAAACTGCATGGTGTGAGGACGAAGTGATGCCCTTGTTCTCTCAGACAGCAGAGTTTGATGCACAGGAGTCTGACGACTTTTCCGTCTCTCTGTAGCCCTATATGGCCATCGTAAATAATTAAGTAGAAATTTGTTACCCTTTTGTCAAATGTATTTCTGATGTTGCTCTTCCCAGCTTCCATTAAGAAATCCCTTGATTAAATTTTAAAGTCTTAAACAATTTGAGAGTCTGAGAGCATTGGATACAAACTACAATTTGAATGTTTTGCAGGGGAAAGTCATATTCTCTTTGGGAGTAGGGAAAATAATGTCAGGTAGTTAGTATGCAGGTCCATGATTCCTTTTCAAGACACGATATTACAGATTTGATTACCAGCCCTGTTGCTGCTTCTTGTAGGTCATTTATTTTCCCAGCTACTCCTTTCAAGATATTTAGAATATATTACTTAAAATATTTGAAAATATTTTAATTTAAACAAAATATATTGTAACTAAATATTTAAACTTTTTATCCTATAAGAAGAAAATACTTAAAAAATGCTTACTTACAAAAATTCATTTTTAAATCCTATAATTTCTTTTTATACTTGATGATATTCTTAAATAATTTTTAGAAAAGAAACCATAACAAAAGGAAAACAGCTAAATACTAAAATACAATTTTCCTGATTTACATTTTGAAAAATATGAGTAACTTTCATTTTAATCATCTTTTTAAAATGCATGAATTCAAAACAGATTGATATGAATATGCGGCATGTCATGAAAGTATACCATAATTATTACATATAGGTTAGAATAAATAAAACAACCTTTAAATCTAGACCACCCATAATTAAAAAACAAAATATGGCATTAATTTTTCGTTATCGTTAACAAGAAGCAGAACACATTGTGTACTGTGAGGATGATATTCCATAGTGACATAATGCAATGTTTTCTGCGGATTTTTATTTCCTTTCATGTAAGTGAATGTTACAAGTTGTATTTCCCCTCTCTATATATTATTTCCCCTTTTGCTTCAATATAATAGATGAAAATGAAATATGCAGAACTTAAAACTACTCTCTTCGGGGGCTTTATTTCCTTGATGATGCATTCCCTTCATAACTCGCCTTCTATTTTGACCACTATAGTGTCATTACATTTACTTCATATCTGTGTCTCTTTCATTTTGAGATAAAAACAATTAGAAACCTCAAATTAAAGTATTTGGAAATATGTTACTACTCTTTATTTATGTAGTAATCCTCTCTAGGTTTGAGTTATGTTTTGTATGTTATAAACCCTGAAACAAGATTTGCCTTTTATGAACTCCACAGAGTTCAGGTTTACCTGTTCCATTCTTTTCATTTTTCACCTCCTGCTAGGCCTTGACTGTACAAACCAATTTTAATTGTAGGAGTTATTGATCCAGAGATAGAAGTTGGCATAGCTGGTCACCTCCTCTCCTGCTTTCTCTCTTTAGGGGATCAGCCTCACTTGGTTGGCTCTGGTGTTGACCCATAGAATTGTTCTCTTTTAACATTAATTCATGTTCAGAAAGAGAAATATGTAGGTAACCTCATAATTGTAACTTGAATCCATTTTTATTAGAGTTGACATATAATATATTATGTTTTAGGTATATAACATAGTGATTCCATATTTATATATCTTAGGATGTGATTACCATTAGGGTCGCCAAAGGAGGAATGCACAAGGCCAAAAGGGGTAAAGAATTATGAATTTATTAGGTCATCTGGAAACCCATATGGGCTGAGTCCCAAAATGGCACCAGAACCCAGGGACTTGGAGTCAGATATTTTAAAGGACTCTAGGTAGGCTTTTTCTGGGCTGAGAATTCTCTGGGCGGGTCCTGAGGGATAAGATAATGGTCTTAGAAAGTGCTAAGCAAAAGGGAATGTCTGTTATGAAGTGGTCTAAAGGTTGGTTCGCAGGGGAGGGTATGTCTATTCAATTATTTGATCAGACGGAACAATTTCCATGAGAAGTCTAGTACCCCCACCTGGTGGGGGTTCAAGGGTTTTATACTTCTTCCCCCTGTAGGTTTCAATGTTCCCCTGCCAATTGGACTATATTTCAAAGTCCCCCTTTTATATTCTTGTGTCTTTTCCCAGAATTTCTAAGAACATTTGGTGATTTTATTTTGGTAAGTCCCAAGACTGCTGACTTTTTTGTTAGGTGGGTGAAATAAACTCCCATTTATTTCCCCCTTCTCTTCCTCAAGTGATACCATCTAAATGCTTTTTTGTGGTTGTTGTTGTTGTGATTTACCCCCCAGACCTCATCTGTACTAGGGTTTAGCTGGCACAAATGGCATTAATTGGGTCTTTGTTTTATATTTTCCCAGGCCAGGGTGATTTAAGATATGTATTCTCTGGCAGAGAAGAGAGGTATAAACCATTTGCTCTCAGGTGTCCTTGGTTGGCAAAGATAAGGGCTTGCAATTTACAAGCTGGCTGCAAGCTGCCTAAACTGTTTGGCTGTGTTTAATTTTCTTGTCTCCGTTTCCTCATTCCAATTGCCTAGGAATTTTTCTAGCTTCTTACTATTCTGCCACAATATAGTAGTTGTCTTTCTCTGTGTGACTTATTTCACTTAGCACAATACCCTCTAGGTCCATCCATGTTGTTGCAAGTGGTAGGATTTTATTCTTTTTTATAGCTGAGTCATATTGCATTGTATGCAGGGGTTGGCAAAAACAGATTTACAGT
The DNA here is from genome assembly GCA_025583905.1 of Ia io. NCBI lineage: Eukaryota > Metazoa > Chordata > Mammalia > Chiroptera > Vespertilionidae > Ia > Ia io. The sequence continues at coordinate 40,001,555 of JAJQQW010000003.1, forward strand.
TGAAAAACACAGAGTTTATTTAACCATTGCATTATTTTTCATATGAACAACTGTAGATCTACTTTTGCCCACCACTGTATATGCACCACTTCTTTATCCATTCATCTGACGATGGACTCTTAGGTCACTTTCATATCTTGGCTGTTGTAAATAATGCTGCAGTGACTATATAGGTGTATATGTCTTTTCACCTTGGTGTTTTGGGTTTCTTCAGATAAATACCCAGAAGTGGAATTGCTGTTTTATAAAGCAATTCAATTCCTTTTTTTAGTGTTTTGAGGAATCATTGTAGACATTCATTCCTTCTGTAAAACAAACTGATAAATTCTCCTTGTGACCCTGAAATTACCTCCTCCTGCTTGACAAAGAGACACCACATCAGCAACTTATGACTGCATATGTGAGAACAAAAAAAGTTGAACAGGAAAAGTGTTTAGCATGTGAAAACAGGCCCAATTAAGAATGAAATTATTTAATTCTAGCTGCCAAAATACTAGGGCATTAAAATCATAAAGGGCTTGACTTTCAGTGAAGATGGCACTGAAGGTAAACACGGTACTCTCTGCCTCCCAAAACCACATCAAAATTTACAACTAAAATACAGAACAACCATCATTCAGAACCACCTGGAATCTAGCTAAACATAAGTCCTACAACTAGGGAATTAAAGAAAAAGCACATTGAAACTGGTAAGAGGGGCAAAGAAGCAGGACAGAAATGCTGAACCAGCTAGTCCCACCCCTACATGTGGTGGTTTAAAATCAGGAGGAATACGTTGGCTATGGAGGTTTCACTGAGGAGTGAGGTGTCCCTGCCCCTCACCAGGCACCCAGCCCAGGGTTTTATTCCTGGGAAGAGAAGTACTCACAACTTCTGGCTATAAAAACCAGGGAGGGTTGTGGCTAAGGACAGGGAGGCTACAGGAGTCCCAGGCAGTTTCTCTTAAAGGGCCCACACACAGGTTTATTGACTCACTCTCTCTAGCACTCACAGCTCTAGCACTGTGGCAGAAGTTTGAAAGGGACCTGGGTCTTTTGGGGAGTAACTAATTTGCTTGGAAAGAGGGTGAGAGCTGGAGGAGCAACTTTCTCCCCAAGAGAAGCACTGGTAGAGGTTAGTGTTCCTTTGCTGAGCCCTCCCTGCCACAGAGTGCAGGTGGGCATCATATCTGTATCTCCATGAACCTGGCTCACACTTTTTGCCCTGCCCTGGTGATTCCCTGAGACCCCACCCCTCCATACTTGTGGGGTAATCCAAGACATTTCGAGTGGCATTTACATACAACTGGCCTCTCTTGCCTCATGGACTTTCCTAAAATCTCTCAAACAAGCAGCAGTTGGCATCAGCATGCCCCATAACTCTCAATAAGTGGCCCCAGGTTTGGCACCAGCAGCAGGTTGCCAAGGTTCACAACTTGAACTCTCCTGAGCATCTCCAATCCCAATACAAGAGCAGCCATCTGCAGATTACTTTGTAGCTTATGCTGGGTGGCTTCAGGCAGGGCACAGACAGAGGCTGACTTTGCACATCCCTGGGGATCCCAGAGCCAGTGCACCCTGGCTTCAGCTTCAACCACTCCTGTTTACAACCCTACCACCTCCACAAGTCACACACTCAATGGGAAGAGTCAGTGAGCATCAAAGCCCCACTGAAGCAACTCCTGCTCCATAGGATTGGCTCCTGCACAGAAGCTCTTGCACTATAGTAGCAGCTGATTATCACAATTGATTGGCGTGGGGGGTCAGTCCATCCCAGTTACTCCAACTTATATCAAGGCTCAACTACAATAGAACAGTGCACACATCTCACACAGGGATGTACCTGGATTGCCCAGCTTAGGTAACAGGGAAGACTGAGCCACCAGGACCTACAGGACACATATTATACAATGCTACTCTACCAAGTCCTGGAGACATAGCAGATATACCTAATCCACAGAAACAAACACAGTGGAGCAACCAAAATGTGGAGACAAAGAAACATGTCACAAATGAAAGAACAGAATAAATTTCCAGAAAAAGAACTAAAGAAATGGAAGCAAGAAAAATACCAGATACAGAGTTCAAAACAATGATTATAAGTATGCTTAAGGAACTTAATGAGAATTTCAAGAAACTTGGTTAGAACATCAACAACATAAGAAAGGCCCAGTCTGAAATGAAGTGTACACTAACTGAAATAAAGAATAATTTACAGGGTATCAACAGTAGAGTAGAGGATTCTGAAACTCAAATCAACAATTTGTAATGTAAAGAAACAAAAACACCCAATCAGAACAGCAAAAAGAAAAATATTTAAAAAATGAAGATAGTGTAATGAGCCTCTGGGACAACTTCAGACATATCAACATTCACATCATGAAGGTGCCAGGAGAGGAGAGGGACCAAGAAATGAAAAACCTATTTGATAAAAATGACAGAAAACTTCCCTTATCTGGTGAAAAAAGTTGAAGTACAAGTCTAGGAAGCACAGAGAGTCCCAAACAAAATGAACACAAAGAGGCCCACACCAAGAAACATTATAAATAATTAAAATGCCAAAGGTTAAAGACAAAGAAAGAATCTTAAAAGCAGCAAAAGAAAAGCAGTTAGTTACCCACAAGGGAGAACCCATACAACTATCAGCTGTTCTCAACAGAAACTTCGTAGGCAAGAAATATTCAAAGTAATGACCTACAACCAAGATTACTCTACCCAGCAAAGCTAACATTTTGAAATGAAGGTCAGATAAAGAGTTTCCAAGACAAGGCAAAGTTAAAGAATTTCATCACCACCAAACTAGTATTATATGGAAGAAGAAGAAGAAGAAGAAGAAGAAGAAGAAGAAGAAGAAGAAGAAGAAGAAGAAGAAGAAGAAGAAGAAGAAGAAGAAGGAGAAGGAGGAGAAGGAGAAGGAGAAGGAGAAGGAGAAGGAGAAGGAGAAGGAGAAGGAGAAGGAGAAGGAGAAGGAGAAGGAGAAGGAGAAGGAGAAGAAGAAGAAGAAGAAGAAGAAGAAGAAGAGAAGAAGAAGAAGAAGAAGAAGAAGAAGAAGAAGAAGAAAAGAAGAAGAAAGTAAATATGAAAAATAAAATGGAAATAAATACATATCTATCTATAATTGAATCTAAAAATCAAAATAAATGAAAAAGAAATCTAATGAACAAAATAAACTGACTAAGAGATTAACCAAAGAACTTATATGCATACTAGAGGCCCGGTGCATGAAATTCGTGCATGGGGTTGTGTGTCCCTCAGCCCAGCCTGCACCCTCCCCAATCTGGGACATCCCTCTCACAATCCAGGACTGCTGGCTCCGAACTGGTCACATGCCTGCCTTCCTGATTGCCTCTAACCGCTTCTGCCTGCCAGCCTGATAACCCCCTAACCACTCCCCTGCCAGCCTGATTGATGCCAACCTGCTCCCCTGCCAGCCTGTTTGCCCCTAACTGCCCTCCCCTGCAGGCCTGGTCACCCAACTGCTCTCCCCTTCAGGCCTGGGTCCCACCCAACAGCCCTTCCCTGCAGGCCCAGTCGCCCCAAACTAGCCTCCTCTGCCAGCCTGGTCACCCCTAACTGCCCTCCCCTGCAGGCTTTATAGCCTCCAACTGCCCTCCCTTGCAGGCCTTGTCTCTCCCAACTGCCTTCCCTTGCTGGCCATCTTATGGTGGCCATTTTCCATCCACATGCAGGCAGCCATCTTTGACCACATGGGGGCAGCCATCTTGTGTGTTGGAGTGACGGTCAACTTGCATATTATTCTTTTATTAGATAGGAGGATTAGATAGAATAGAGGCCTGGTGCATGGGTGGGGGCCAGCTGGTTTGCCCTGAAGGGTGTCCCAGATCAGTGTGGGGGTTCCCTTGGGGTGTGGGGCGGCCTGGGCGAGGGGCCTGTGGTGGTTTTCAGGCGGGCCACGCACCCCGGCAACCCAAGCAGAGGCCCTGGTATCTGGGATTTATTTATCTTCTATAATTGAAATTTTGTAGCCTTGAGTGGAACCAAGCCTCCTGCTCACTCCATGGCCACAGCCATTTTTGTTGGGATTTATTTATCTTCTATAATTGAAACTTTGTAGCCTTGAGTGGAAGCCTAGGCTGGCCAGGGTGTGAGGAAAGCTTGGCTTCCTCCATCGCCAGGGGCAACCCAAGCCTCCTGTTCGCTCTGTGGCCCCAACCATCTTGGTTGGGTTAATTTGCGTACTCACTCCTGATTGGCTGGTGGGAGTAGCTTGTGAGTGTAGAGGAGTGATGATTAGTTTGCATATTACTCTTTTATTAGATAAGATATGCATTATCTATGGACACAAATGACAGGGTGGTGAAGGCCTGGGGTAGGGTGAGAATCAGGTGGAGGGGAGACAATGGGGGGGAGGGGAACATCTGTAATACTCTCAACAATAAAGATTTTTTAAAAAGGAAAAAAAATTATATATATGTATGCAAATTAGGCCGGGACTCCGTAAAAGGTCATGACCAGACAGGAAGAGGTTGTGCACACAGGTGAGGCCAGGAGCACAGCCAGGGGGGCCCTGCCCAAGCCAAGGCAGAGGCTTCAGCAAGCCCGGAGTGGAGCCGGAAGGGCCCTGCCCAAGCTGCAGCGGAGGCTTGAGCAGGCCTGGAGACAGGGGTGTGCCAGCTGCGTCTTGCCAGCAGTCCCGCCTTTGTGGGTGAGCTGCAGAGGAAATATTTTTTTCTGACTGCTCATTGGCTAAGCTCATTATATGCCACTGGCAGTCTTCTTGGTAACTTGGGTAATAAGAATTCAAGAAGGTGATATAGGGTTTTTCCACCTCACTCCTGGAGGAAAAAATGAAGGTCCACTGCTGGAGGGCTAAGAAATGTCATATCCTGCCCTAGCAGGTTTGGCTCAGTGGATAATGCCTCAGCCTGCCGACTGCAGGGTCTGGGTTTGATTCTGATCAAAGGCATGTACCTACGTTGCAGACTCCTCCCTGGCCGGGGCCCAGATCAGGGCTCATGCAAGATGCAACCAATCAAAGTGTTCTTCTCACTTTGATGTTTCTCTCTGTCTCTCCCTCTCTCTTCCATGCTCTCTAAAAATCAATAGAAAAATATCCTCATGTGAGGATAAAAAAAAGAAAGAAATGTCATATTCTATGAAAGAGACATCTTGAAAATGCTTAAAGAAAGTTGTCATTTTTTTGTGTTGAAGGAACTGGAGTCTGTGTTGATGAAAACACCTTGGTGGTTGTGGCAGCCAGCAGTGGCAGCAGCAGTGGGGTGATGGGGGTGGTGCCTTCCCTTGATCAGCCCAGTCACCTTCCACAGAGGGAGGCCAAACTGTGGCTTAGGCCCGCTCCCTGAGCGAGCCGATGCTGTCAGTAGGACATCCCCTGAGGGCTCCCAGACTGTGAGAGGGAGCAGGCTGAGCTGAGGTACCCCCCCTGCCCAGTGCATGAATTTCATGCACTGAGCCTCTAGTAATTATATAAAATCACAAAGGGCTCACCTACAGTTATACAGTTCATAACTGTATGTACATATATATATATATATATATATTTATATATATATATGTATTTATAGCATAGCTATATGTAAATTAGCAGGATTGTGATACATAGTAGGCTATTGATAAATGGTTAACATCTTTGAATCCACTCATGGAAATCTAGTCCTTAGATCCCTGGCTTGGAGAAGTTCTACAGTTATTAGTCAACTCATCAAATCTAAAAGTTTGATCAGTAAGGTGATTCACTAGCCTAGAGAAAGGAGCAGTTTGAGATTTAAAACATTAAAATCACTGGACTAGATAAGCAAGAGGTTTAAAAAATGTTGATGTGTGTGCCCCTCCTCCACAGACTGACAAAATTAGGCTGGGTTGTGGCCCTGGTATTGCAAATTTTAAAAGCTCCCTGGATGAGCCCTGGCCAAGTAGCTCAGTTTGTTAGAGCATCATCCTGATACACCAAGGTTGTAGGTTCAATTCCCAGTCAGGGCACATACAAGAACCAAACAATAAATAGATAAGTTGACTAAAAGCTCCCTGGATGTTTCTAGTATGTAGCCAAGATTGAGAACCACTAGTGTCATGTACTATATATCTCTGGTATATTTTTTTTATTTAAGAAGAACTTCATGAGATACAAAGTTCTGCAGTGGTTCTCAAGTTAGGAGATATCATCTGCCTGGGTGTGTTGGACATATTTATAGGTGGTGTTGTTATGTTTTATTTTGTTTTGTTTTGTTTTGTTTTGTTTTGTTTTGTTTTGTTTTACTATGACCGGTGGTGTCACTGGCTTTTATACAGGAAGCCAGAGATGTAAACAGTGTCCTGGCCGTGGAAGAGTCATTGCCCCTTACCCATGCCAGTAGTTCCCTCTCCCCAAACAACACTGAGATTTTAAAACAATGTTTTTATCATTTTTTTTCTATTTCCCCCTTTCTTCTTTCTTTCTTTCCTCCCTCCCTCCCTTCCTTTCTTCCTTCCTTCCTTCATCTTTTCCTAGATTTCTTTAAAATTAATATTCCCCTTTTTCTGTTTTTATTGTAATTTTTTAAAATTATCTCTGTGTTACAGAAAATAGAAGACAAGCTTGAATTTGCCTATGCTGCCTGGCGATAGGTTAAGATTATTGTAGACAAAACTGGACCAAGAAGGATTGTAATATCTACAGCTCATGGTAGACATTTGTTCATGCTGTCCTGAAACTACCTCTTTTACAATGCTGGGTTGGTAGGTATCTACTCCATTTAATCTTTGCTGTTCTTGTCTTAAAGTAACTAAACCTCCCTCCCCCCCCGCCCCCAGGAAAAACCACTAATGTAATTTGTAATATTTTTCATTGATCATATAATGTTACAAGGATGCCTTAGAGTACCCAAACAGCAGCAATAATTAGTACTTATTGTACACCCATTGAGTACATGTCTAGCACTACATAGTAGCCACTGTGTGAATCTTTAATAATTCTGCTACTGCAAGCTTCAATCGAATATAAATAACTACATAGCCCTTTTATATTAGGTAGGAAATTCATTTTTCCAGGAACACAGTCTAAATTTAATTCTAATTTATAATTTTTTGTGCTGATTGGATTACAAGGACTTATTCTTATGTCTCTTTCACTCTTTATCACTGTGGTTCTAAAACACCTTGGTAACGATAATTGTCAAATAAAAAACAGCTTTAATTTATTTTGGCATAATTATTTAACTAGAATGAAATTAGAGCAATGTTAATATATGACACTTGAGTTTTGAGTGTGGCATGGTTCAATGTTTATCTGAAAGTTCTTTTCGCTGAGTCTAATCACAAAAGATACATAGTCCTTGTATTATAGCAAACCCTTGTTTTATACACAGAGAAAGTAGAATCATGCGGACACACTGAATGTTAAAGAAGCATAAGAATTATTTGATTAAACTATTTCCTACCTTTGGATTTTGGTTTCTTTGTGTTTTAACTCCTACTCTTCTAAAATCAATTATTAAAATGCAAAAAAATCGATTTGGAAGGTGTGAAAGGGGCATTGAGTTAATAAGCAAATCAATGACATAAGTATTGCACACTGCGATTTTTATGCTTTGATTCCTTATGCCTAAAACCCCTGAATGTAAATAATGGCAATCCAGATTTTCCTAGCAAAGAAATCAGGATATAGAACGATTAAGTTAATTTGGGCAATAATTTATGTAATTTTGAGTATTTGAGTGTTATAATGAAGTAATAAATAAATAACACTGAAACAACTAGAAATTTGTAAATGAGAATTTTGTAAGAATTGAAATGATTTAATGTTCTATTTATTCTTTAATTTCTCTTAGGTAATTTATATCATAATACATTGTTACATGTGAGAAAACATGCATTTCCCAGAACACTCATATCATAGAGATTTTTTTTATCTTGTCCATTCATTTTTAATGAATAACATTGAGTTTATTTGCTGTTTTTCCAATGGAATATCACAGAAAGTGCCCCGGCACATAAATATATATAGTGTAATAGTCTTAGTGCATTCTCTTGTTGATTTTACAATTGTTAAAGTGCTATGTTAGATAAAATATGAAGGCCCTCTGGCAGGGGAGTGATTTTACCAAAATAATTCTATATAAAGATTTTGATTAACATTCTTAATACAACATACCAGTACAAGATATTTTAACATATTTGTGCATTTATAGATACATAGCTAATGAAGTAGAACTTATTTTTATAACTCTATGGGCTTTATTAGCTATATAATTATTTAAATACTAGAGGCATGGTGCACAAAATTCATGCACTGGAGGGGGGGTTTCTCAGCCCAGCCTGCACCTTCTCCAATCTGGGACATCCCCCTCACAATCCAGGACTGCTGGCTCCTAAACACTCGCATGCCAGCCTGATTGCCCCCTAACCACTCCCCTGTCATCCTGATTGATGCCTAACTGATCCCCTGCCAGCCCAATCGCCCCCAACTGCCCTCCCCTGCAGGCCCAATGGCCCCCAACTGCCCTCCCCTGCAGGCCCGATCATCCCCAACTGCCCTCCCCTGCAGGCCCGATCGCCCCCAACTGACCTCCCAGCCAGCCCAATTGCCCCCAACTGCCCTCCCCTGCCGACCTGGTCACCCCTAACTGCCCTCTCTTACTGGCCTGTTCCCCCCAACTGCCCTCCCTTGCTGGCCTGGTCACCCCCAATTGGCCTCCCCTGCCAGCCATCTTGTAGTGGCCATCTTGTGACAGCCTTCTTGTGTTGGCCATCTTGTGACAATGTGGGGGTGGCCATCTTGTGTCAGCCATCTTGTGATGACGTGGGAGAAGCCATCTTGTGATGACGTGGGGGCAGCCATCTTGTGATATCGTGAGGTCACGAGAGCCACCTAGGCTTTTATTAGTATAGATAAAACCTGTTCACCTGCCCAATATGCATGATGCTCTTTCTGCCATAAGCATCTGCCTTTTTCATTTTACACATTTATTTTGTTTAAGCAGTATCTCTTGGCCATGATACAAATCAATTAAAATCTCATTTCAGCTTTTCTGGAAGAAAAAAATGCATATTCAACTGGTGTTTGTGAAGATATTAATTGTTAACTGATTTTTTTTCTGACAATAATATCTTATTTCTGACTGTACATAAGATTTTTATAATTCTCACTCAAGGGTATGATTGATATGTGGGTTTCTTTATTGATATTAGAGAGAGAGGAAAATTGATGTGAGAGAGAAACATTGATCAGTTGCCTCCCATGTACACCCTGAAGAGGAACGGAACCCACAACCTAGGTATATGCCCTGATCAGGGAATTGAACCTGCAACTTTTGGTCTATGGATTAACACACCAACCAACTGAGCCACCTAGCCAGGGCAGAATAGATTTTTTTAAAGACCTACAGATCCCTTAACATCATTAAATTAAAATAATTAAGTTAATTATGAAATAACTAGAGACCTGGTTCATGAAAATTCATGCACTGTAGGGGGGATCCCTCAACCCGGCCTGCCCCCTCTCACAGTCCAGGAGCCCTCAGGGGCAGGAGGCAACCTTGCAATCAGGGGAAGGTGATGCCCCCATCACACCTCTGCTGCTGCCACTGCCAGCAGCGCAAGCTTCATCTGGCCCTGGTTACCTGAGCCTTGGGCCGCCCTGGGTGGCTGGGCAGCCACCATCCAAGGCTTGCCTCTGCCTCAGGCCGGCCCTGGGTGTCTGGGGGTCTGAAGGGACTGGGGGACTCCGCAGGCAGGCGCACAGATTGGCCGGACGCACCTTGGGGTAGGACCTGGCCTTGCGGTGCACCTGCCAGCCCGTTGGGGCTGAGGGGACTGGGCACCACTACCTTGTGGCTGTGGGAGCCACCATCTTTGAGGGTGTGACATTCAATTAGCATATTCCCTCCATATTGGCTGTGGTCGCCGCCATCTTTTGAGGGTGTGATGGTCAATTAGCATATTCCCTCTTTATTAGATAGGATATTAAAATATTGAAAATAAGACTAATCATAATTATATTGTATATTCATATTAAATGCAATATATTGTATTCATAATATATATTTAACTAATCAAGGATAAACTTTATAATATTGCTTCAATCTAATTGGGGAGGAGAACTATAGTCAGCTGTTGGCTTAAATTAACTTATTGTGGCTTGCTAATAATATATTTTAATATCTACACATTTTTTAAAGATATTATATATCTGAAAATATTCCAAAGACATATAGATGCACTTGTATTAATGAGTATGTAGCCTATCTTGATATTAATAAGTATCATTATGGTACTTTTATCTAGTAAGTACACTAACTTATACACCAGGGATCAACATCTTAACTCCTTTAGTGAAGGTTCATCAGGAACAGATATTTATAAATGGCAATATTCTGAAGAGTTCTCAAAAATTGATGTTTCTAAAAAAGAAAAATTTTAGAGGCATTCTAAAAATAGACATTTTTAAAAGACAACAAAAATCTTAGAGAACTAGTGACAATATAATAAACCACAGAGAAAATGAGTGAACATAAAATAAGTTACATTGAAGTCTCATTATGGTTGCCAATGGGGTCATCACTGAAAAGTGTTCTTGGTTGAGTCAGATACATGTTGGGTGGCATACAGAGAACCTAGAAACAAAGCAAAGAAATGTTGGTTATAAACCACATCTTTGGGTACACTTAGTGTCAAAAGCTTGAAGCAATATTTACCAAATACATTGTGTTTTCATAGGACATCATGCTTTCTCCCATTAAATAATATTAACATTTGATTATGTCGAATGGGGAAAAATATTACTCCAAAAATATTGAAGATATTCAGCTAAAGGTTTTTGATAGGTGAAAATTTGGATCACATAATTTGTGACACAATAATCTCTTCTTTAAAATTTAACCCCTTCATTAAATTCCTCCTCTTACTAGCTGATATAATTTTTTAAAAGTTTTTATCAATTTGTTCTAAATCATTAACGTTTGAGATTTTTATCCAAATAACACTAGCCAGCAATAAAGTAATTGGATAAATTTGATAGGAAAAAATGCTGTTTCATTCTTAGTTTAATTTGAAATTTTTAGTTACTGATAATTTATAGCATTTTACTATACTCTTAAAGTTATTTTATCTCCTATGATTTTTTTCTTTATGCTTTTTGCCTATGTTTTCCATTGAAATTATTTCATCCCTATTCAATTATAGGATTATTATTTAGTAATACTTTTAATTCTATGTTATATTTATTTCTAATGTTTTTCCTGGTTTGATTACTTTTTAAAGTATTTGTTCTTTTGAGGTGCATGTTTCTTATAATTTGTATAGTTACTTTTATATCTCTCCTGTGAAATTCATAAACTTTCTCTTAGGTTTAGAAAACATCTTTCTAAGTAGAGACAATATAAATCTTCAATGTCATTTATTCTTTGTTTTTTGGTGCAATTATCTTCTAAACAGCTTTCTTGAAATCTCAACTTTACCCTTAGTGGCACTATCAGCTTTGGGTCTTAACTCTCTAGTCATTTTTCTGAGATATTTCAAGATTTCTCTTCCTCATCCTGCCCCTAAACTTTCTGCTGCTATTCCCTGGGAATCTATATCTTTGGCCCATCTTTCTTTTATGACCTGTACCAGATGAATGATCTCATCTATAGATATGCATTCATTTATTATTTGTACAAAGTCTTCTCAGCTATGCATTTTCTACCTAGATATCTATCCTATGTTTCAAAACTATAATTTATAGCTTAACATGCACCTACTTTAGAAATTTCTAATGAAAATCATCATATCCATAGTCTTAATCCCTCCCCTTCCTTGATCAAGATACTAACTCTCTTATATTTCTTTTTTTTATTGAAATGTATAAATCCCTCTATAACCAAGATTTTTCTTATCTTCCCAGCCTCAATTCCTACATTAGATTGAAGGTATTTATAATTTTTAAACACAAGAGGCTGTTTCATATCTCCTTTCCTCTGGCCGCAGTCATCTCTCTATCTGGAATTCTTTTATTCTCATGACATTTTCTCCAAGCCCACTTTAGGCTAAATATCTCTCATCTGTGCTCCTATCAGACAATGCACATGTTTGTTTGTTTGTTTTCTTTCCTTTTTAGCATTTGTCAAAAATTACTGATTACCATTTTAGCTCATGTTTCTAAACCTTAGTGTAAGGGATGTTTCTTAAAAAAGGAGTTATACCATTTTACTTTATTTCCCAGTGCTATGTGATAAGCACTGAGTGATATATGCAATGAATAAGCAGTTGTTGAATTAAATGGAATTGAAAATGGACAGAGGTCTATTAATACAATTACCATGCTTCAGTAAGACTACAAATCCTGAGCCAGAATTAAATGAAAGAGATAATGGGTTTACTCAGATCCAACCATTAGTAAATGTGCATAAGAGATGCTCAGAGGTTATATATTTTTAGTTTGAATACTTTATGGATTTGAGTTGTACAGTAGAAAATTACTTTAGAATTATGTTAGAAATTTGTGATTGTGGCTGGGGAATGAAAAATAACTAAATATTAGAATAAGAACAAAGAGCAAAAGAACATTAAGAATTAACATGGGAAGTTAAATTGAGAGAAAAAAAATGGAATTTCTCCTTTAATCATAATGTGAAATCTTAAAACTTTTAAGTGATAATAGTTCACTTATAACTTTTTATCCAAATGAGATAGGATTATAACAATTAAAAGTAATGCTCTTTAAAACCATTAGTTAAGATTCATATATTTAATTAGCCATTTTGTAGCAAATTAAACTTTAAACATATTACCTTTGGAACAAAATTTGAACTGTAGGAAGTATTTTTTCTCTTTTTCAGTTCCTGTATTCTCAGTAAAAGTCTATTCTAGGTATTCTTGTTTGACAAATCCTTGGAAATGCCAGAGTGGATTTTCTGTGTTACATATTGATTTATAAATAATGAAGAAAAAAAATTCTGGAATAGACATTAAGGAAGTGGAGATAGTAATCTTGATAAGTTACTTGTACCTCCCCTCTTTGATACAGCACTTTAAAGCCTATGAGGGACTATGGACTACTTTTATTGTTGACCCGAGAGGAATAACGGACAAGGATATTTGCCAGAGCAGAAAGGAAGAAGATTTGGCTTAAGAAGAATGGTATATGAAGATACAGACATGCTTTACAATCGAAATATGTATGACATGTGTTGGATTTGCTTAGAGAAATGACTTTGTGAAAATCATGCCCAATGATTTTAGTCTTATCAGAAAGTAATTCGGCAAATTCATCCAGGGAACATGTCAAACAGGGATAGTACTGAACACAGGAGAAATTCTGGAAACTTGGGAAGAGCCTCTATAAAGAAGCCTAAAAGGAGCCCCAAAATAACAAAAGAAAATGATTGATCAGAAAAAATAGATTAATTATGGTTTGACGGCAGTCATGATTTCATCCAACAGGGGTTTCAAATCCAGAAACAAACTGGGGGGAAATATTAAAATATTGACAAAAGCTGCAAAGAGCCTGACAAATAGAGAAGAAAGTCAAGAGAGAAATGAATTCAGGGAGAGATGGATAATAATGAAAAATACTGGGAATAACTACATATATAAGATGCAGAGCGGTGTACATGAATTACTTAACTATGCATCAAGGGGAGTTATGCATTAATTGTAGAGTTATTTTTGTTCCCTTCTAATGTACTCTAGTGGAAGTCTTTGTGAAACAAAATATGTGTTGTTTTCTAAGTTTTTAGCTATTCAACTCTAATTAATGTCTGGTAATTCTTAACTGTATTCTTGCCCAAACAACTTAGACATGGCAGAGCTAAGAAAAGATATTGTATAGGTAAATCTTATGCATAATTTAAGCAAGTAGAGCTATGGAGAGTGACTTTGGAGTCATATTAGGAAATTATTAAACATGGGGTTGAATTGATACACAGAGGTTGATGAGTGTTCAAAAGCCTTGAATTCTGCAGGGTAAATTTGGAAGTGATGACTACAGATAGTTAACTTCAAGTCATTTAATTTGTTTTTCAATTGTATTTGGTGCTAATAAACAAACACACAGAGAATTAATAGCACTTAGGTATTTCATATAATGGGACAATATAAAGAAGCTAACTGTGTATAAAACTGATCCAGTCAAGCACTGGGGATTCATGGATCCTTTGAGTTAGATCTTTTAGAGATGTAGTCTATCTTCCTATGAGAGTAAATTAAAACAGTGTATGAAGTTACCCATTATTAACATGGGGATGATGGAATGATATGCCATACATACTAACTAGTAGCATCTTTTAGAATGTCTACATACTTTTTCAGTGTGGTCTTATTTACCACAGAAAATAAACAAAGGAAAATTCTATTCAGTAATCTCTCGTGTGATCTAAGCAAAAATATAAATTATGTTTATTTAGTAGCAGAGTGTGTGCATGTTTCCAGAGTCCTCTGACTACTATTCATAAACTCACTCACTGAATATTTGGCTACATTCCAACTGTATATCGAATTTACAGCTTTTCTGCACCATATGGACTTTAAGGCCTAGAATCAAAAATCCAACAGGAAAACCAAAAGAAAACTGACTAGAATTTTAAATCTTGAACAATGAATAGAGTCATGGGATTTGTGGTATAAATGCTGCAGAAAATAACTTTTGGATTTTTTTATTCCAAAAAAAATAAATATATCAGCTTGCCCTTTCAAGGACATCCTTAATGATGCATGTGCCAGGGTAATGTATGCTTGTGTACATATGATGAATGTATGTTACATATAATCTTTTTTTTTAATGCAAGATAAAAAAAGATTTTCACTTACAATTCATGCAATGGAATGCAAGTCTTTCAAGTATAACTTAAGGGCTATTGTTAACTGGGTGTGTTTTTTTAGTTACTGTCTTCTGAAATGCTTATGTATGTAAAACCATTTAATTCTACACATTTATCCATGAATTGCTTGTGTGAACACAGTTGTGCATAGTTTAATAAAATAGATACTTGGTTCTTAAGAAGTAGATTCAAATATATTAAGTACTAATTATGATGTCTGTACAATAGAGAAGACAATAAAGCTTTGGCCACGGAAATTATGGCTGACAATCAGAAGATTTTTTTTTTCCCAAGATATGTAATCTGGGGAAACCATTTAGAATAATATTGTCCCAACCCATTAAAATAAATCAATTTCAAATAAAAGACTAAAATATCTTTAAATCTAATGATGCATAGCAATTCTTAGTCTTTCTGTTTGTTTTATTTTGTTCTTCCTTTCTTCCTTTTGAATCAAGAACATTTTCTTTTTTAAAAATGTCACAGAAGTGAATCAGTCTTGGGCATAATTCAGGCATGAAAAAGTCTTTGATTTTTCCATTTTTATTTTTTTTTATTCTTTAGAAAAAATAATTTCAGCAATAATGAGTGCCATGCAGACACTTAGAAGTGTTAATGATGATGACTTTATTTTTAAAGTGGACACATCTTGCCATGTTATTGAAGGTATTTTAAAGTTGATTGAGTTTCCTTTTCTCTTGTTAAGTTTAAAGAGAATCACTTTGTGGGTGGAGCCCCCTTAAATGCTTAATACATTTCTGGTTACCAGGGTGACAGATTATGGTCATCTCGCACTGCCATAGAAACAAGGCTACAACAACTATAAATTGCTTATAATTGTTTCATTCTAACAATTTGCGTTCACACTTATAGGAACAGAAATACAAGTGTGGTCCCTACTGCTTTACAGAGCATTAAATCTTAAATACAAGTGTGGTCCATACTGCTTTACAGAGTATTAAATCTTAAATCACTATGATTTTAAATGTAAACTCATTTGAAAATGAAAAAAAAGCACCTCCATATTTTTTATAATCTTCCAATATTCATAAAATTTTAACAAAAATGTGAAGTTTTTATTTTTCCATTTAGACTACTAATGTAATCACTCATATATTCATTCCAAAAATTGTAATTGTTTACAAAGCACCCAGTCAAGTTCTCATCTCTTGGATGTAAAATAAAATAAAATAAAGAGCATGTGAAGCAATTAGTGTAACAAGTACTTTATTTGAAGTTAAAGAATGGGGTTAGCCCTAGCCAGTTTGGCTCAGTGGATAGAGCGTCCACTGAAGGGTCCCGGGTTTGATTCTGGTCAAGGGCACATAACTCGGTTTCAGGCTCCAGCCTTGGTTGAGAGCATGTGGGAGGCAACCAATCAATGTGTCCTCTCACATCAGTGTTTCTCTCTGTCTCTCCCTCTCCCTTCCACTCTCTCTAAATATCCCTGGGTGAGGATTAAAAAAAAAAAAAAAAAAAAAAAAAAAAGAATGGGGTTAGACTTTAATAATATTTAATAGAATATGAACTTGAACATGTCACTTTATCACTTGAAGTCTCAATTATTCATTCCTAAAAAGAAGATAGCAATAACACTGTTCCATCAATCTCAATTGTTCTGAAAGTCAAATGGAATAATGCAAGCAAAATTATCTTACATTTGATATAGTTTTGCAAATATTAATAGTAAACTTTCAAAAAGATCATAACATACAAAGGCAGGTTATGCAAGTATATACATTATCACAATTAAAGTGAATAAGACATTGCTTTTGTGATGTGATTTATAATAAGGAATATATATTTAAATATGTATATATAAATATATAAAATAAGAAATCTACATCTCTATATAGATATAGATGATAGAGATAAATAGATATAGATATAGATAATCTAGCTCAGAGCTTCTAAAACCTTTGAAATTTCCTAAGTGTTGAGAGAGATAAAGATGTCTCTTGCTATGTTAATGATGTGACATGGACCACACCTAGGGTTGGGAACTGGTTGCCAGGAAAACCAACCATGTGAATACATGGTTAGAACTATCAGACCTACCCACCTAACCTCAGGGGCTGAGGGTTGAATCATTCTCCAATGGCCAATGATTTAATCAATCATGCCTGTGTAATAATCCTATATAATAAAAGGCTATTATGCAAATCAACTGAATGGTGAAATGACTGGTCACTATGACACGCACTGATCATCAGGGGGCAGATGTTCAATGCAGAATCTGCCCCCTGGTGGTCAGTGTGCTCCCACAGGGGGAGCGCTGCTCAGCCAGAAGCTAGGCTCATGCTGGTGAACGCAGCGGCAGTGGCAGAGGCCTCTCCCGCCTCCACAGCAACGCTAAGGATGTCCAACTGACAGCTTAGGCCTGCTCCCCGTGGGCTCCCAGACTGTGAGAGGGCACAGGCCGGGCTGAGGGATCCCTCCCTGAGTGCATGAATTTTGTGCACCAGGCCTCTAGTGCCTCCATAAAAACCCAAAAGGATGGGATTGGAAGAGCTTCTGGTTTGGTGAACATGTGGAGCTTCAGAAAGGTCAGAGCACTTGAAAAGGGCATGGAAGCTCAGAGCCCCTTCTCCTATGCTTCTTTTCCATTTGGTTGTTCCTGAGTTATATCCTTTTATAATAACCTGGTAATCTGGTAAGCAAAATCTTTCTCTAAGTTCTATGACCCACTCTTGCAAATTAATGAAACCCAGAAAGGGGCTCCTGGGAACCTCCAATCTTCTAGCCACTTTGTCCAAAGCATAGGTAACTACCTAGTCTTGCGATTGACATCTGAAGCAGAATTCAGTCTTGTTAGAATTGGGTTAATTGCAGTGTTACATTGGTTAGCTAGATTTTAAGGAAGGAAGCAAAGGTAATCAGACACGGAGCCTGTTACTTCACCAGGAAGCTACCCCAGGGAATTGCTGCATTATTCCTCCAAGGGGATTAACACCCCTTTTTTCCCCCTATGTAGGAAGCAGCCCCCACCTGGTACCTGATTATTGGGCAGAGCAGAGGGAGATAAGCTCATGCACAATAGAAGCCAAAATGGCACAGGGGGAGGCCTGTCAGACTAACCTAGTAAAGGGATCCTTGGTCAAGAGGTGGACCCATTAGAAGCCCTGGACAGCTTGGGAAATTGAACGTTATTTTGAAAAAGCACCTGCTCCTTCACAAGCCCAGTATGATATAATCTCTAGGGGTACAAAAAGCAAAAAGCTTTCTCTCTCTCTGTCTTTGTCTCTCTTCCCAGAACTAATGCAACCACGTGGATCTAGAGGCCCAAAGCAGACAGAGCAGCTCCAAAGAACTAAGCTTCAATATGAAATGGAAACTCTGGACACCGGCCTTTGTTCTGACCTTGATGAAGACAAGGTTGGACTTTTTTCCATGGCAAGACAGAGGGAGATGGGAAATTGGAAACCAAGGGGCAATCTTCCTGAATAAATCTTGTCACACCACAATCTCCCATGCATAGGTCCTTGGAATGCGTTACTTTCAATACTGTAAAATAATACAATTTCCACTGGCAATAGTAGTGGTGTCTGAAAATTGGTTGCCAGTGTGGGGGAACGCCTCACCACATTGGAATTGGGTATTCATGTTAGAATAGGCAGCTAGGTAGATATGAGCTGGGAGAGGCAGCTGGGGCTTGGAGGGATTATGTGTGAGATGTGACAAACTGAAAATAGACAATGGAGGTGGCAGGTCCCAATGTGAGCAGGAAAGATTCAGAGCCCCTTCAAGATGTGATCTGACCAGTGGCAGCCTCAGCCAGCTGAGTTACCCACTCAGGTCCTCTCTGAGTGTATTTCTTTCCTACAAATAAGACCTCATCTGTTTTTGCTGCCATTTGTTGTCTCTTGTTTGAATTCATTCCTACAAGCAAGACATGAACTGGGGGTGCAGAGTACTGTCTCTGGCCAGAGACCCCTTTGGCCACCACTGACACTCAGACACTTAGGTTTACTATTTCTAAATCTTAAATTTTTATTTTATCTTTAAAAAAATCTTAGATATTAACAAATAGGAAATATTAGATGCTGAATACAAGGTCCTGGGGAAACAAAAGTAACAAATTACACCCAGCCCTCTAAAAGTTTACTGTCATGTAGGAGAAAGAAAACTATATAAATTAATGTTTAAAGTTTATATACATATAAATACATGCATGCATATTCATACACATACACTGAGTGGCCAGATTATTATGATCTCTGAACGCATAATAATCTGGCCACTCAGTGTATACATATATTATATACATTAGAGGCCTGGTGCATAAATTCATGCATGGGTGGGTCTGGCCAGCCTGGCCAGGGGGAGGGGACATGGGCAGTTGGCCGGCCTGCCTGCTGGTCGAACTCCTGGTCAAGGGGACAATTTGCATATTAGCCTTTTATTATATAGGATATACACTGAGTGGCCAGATTATTATGCGTTCAGAGATCATAATAATTTGGCCACTCAGTGTATATGTATAATATATATGTTGAAAATATCCAGGTAATATGAGGAATCAGACTAAAAGCAACAAAGCCTAGTAAGTATTTCAAATGAGACTAACAGCAGCTAAACCACTTACATGAGAACGAGGAAGATATCCCTATGGAAGTTCCTAGAAGACAGCCAGATAAAGAAACAGCAGGAATGGAATCAGAGATGGGATCAGGGGGCTAGGGGAGCCCTTGACATATTTGATACACAAGAGGTAGTTGGGGAACAAATGAAGATGAAAAAGGCTTCTCCTACAAAAGATTTTATAAGTTAAATTAATCAATTTGCACTGTATTCTGAGGGTCATGGAGCCCTTTGACTGATTTAAACTGTAAAGGAGCTTGATCCAAATAATTTTTTTTGAAAGTTCATTTTTGATTGAGTGGAGATTAGTTTAAATGGCTCATGATTAGAGACTGGGTAAATAATTGCTAATCTGATGAGGTAATGTGGGTGAACGTTTATGGTAGGCATGAAAAGAACTGATGAGATTTGAGAGAAATTAAGGGAGCAGAAGATATGGGAGTAGTTTGTTGCATGTAATTTCTGGCTCCAGCAAATAAATAAATGATGCCATGAAGTTAAATCTATGGCTACAAACTACAATAATGCAACAAAAATAGATGGTGCTAAAACAATGTACAATAAAGGAATCCAACTTAGATGTCAGGAAAGAAAAGCTGCCTTGAAGAAGTGATGAGTGAGCTAAAATTTGAATGAAAAATAAAAGTTAAGTAGGTCAAAGGGGAAGAGAAAGCATGGCTGGGAGAACAGTACTTTCCAAGTCTTGCAGTGACTGAGAAAAAGTAGGGCACATTAAAGGAACTGAAAGGAGACCAATGACAACTGGAGACCAGAGAACAGTCAGGGAATTTGTGTTAAGTGAGGCAGTGGTGGAAAACACACAAAATCATACAGCACTTTTTAGGCCATGTTAATAATTTTTGGGCTTTATTCTTAGACAAATAGAGTTTGAAGTCATGGTGTGTGTGCGTATGTTGCATGTTCAGGTTGTGTATCTCTGGTTTCTGTGTATAAGATAGATTACAGAAGGCCACAAAAGATATAAGGAAACAGGTAAGAAGAATGTTCTTAATAGTCTAAGTAAGATAGATGAGAATTAAGGTTAATAATGCTGGTGATGATGATGATAGAGGACTTTGGGGGTATGTATGGAATAAATTCCAGAATTCCAGAATTCAGTATTTGTAAAAACTTCTCATTCCTTATAAACACTACCATTACTTAGAAGAAAAAGATGTTGCAAACATTTTTTGCAGCTTGTGATTTTTCTTTTGATTTAAGGAACCCAATTTTTATAAAATAAAGAAACTGAAAATAAATTGAAAGGAGTAATCCATCCTTAGAGAAGAAAGAAAAAGAAGACGTCACTGTCACAGGAACAAAAAAAAAAGAGAGAGAGAATGTTAAATACAGAATCATTGTGGAAGGCTCCATGAAGGTAGGTGCTGAAGAACATCCCATAATTTAGTAACAAGCAAAATGATCATCAATGTGCCGGTAGATGGAGCGCTACTGAGGACACATTGAGAAAGATCTCTGAAAGCTGTGACTGAGCAGAGATATTGGAAGACTACGAAAAAGAAAGGCTAAAACTTGCTGACATTTCCCTTTGATATCTTCTTTTTATTTAGCCAATGAAATGGAAGGTCTGTGGACATTTTCAAGATATTACTTATATTTTGAAAAAGCAACAGTAGATAATGGTATGGAAACTTGATGAGAAAACCAAAGGATAAGTTCATTCCCAAGGCTTCAGCATCTCTTGGAAATAGCCTCACTTCTGGTGATCTGGGAGCTTTGGACTCTAGAAAGTCTCAAGGTCCTCTAGGTATAAAGATAAGTTCAGATTTAAAAATATTCAAAAGAGAAAAGTCTTTGAATTGTGGTAAAAAATGTTTTTAAAGGTATAGTGTCTTTATGGTATTTTTACCTAAATTTGACACTGAGACAGAAGAAAAGTTCATCAAGATGAGCTTCCAGTTGGATTGGAATTGGAGGAGACAGGTATTTTAGGTAATGGCATAAAAGATTCAACACACATTTCAATGGATAATTATTAACTAGATACTATGTGTAAGGAAGATGCTGTAAGTATTTAAAATAAAATATGAGATGCATATTTTGTGATGTATATTTTGGTTCAGAGATAGGCACATGGATATGAAAACAATATTATGTTAGTTTATAAGTGCAAACAAATGGCACAGACAAGAACTAAAAAATGGTATTAGAGAGTTTTAATTTTTTAATAGTCTCCTTGAACTAAACAACCCACTTAAATGAAAAGCCTTTTCAGTTATTTTTTTTTGTATATTTCAATATCAGTTGAATTTTTGTGTGTCTCAATATGCAAAGGGTCTCCTTACTTAGCTTCAGAGTACACTTGTAAAGTAAATAGGATTTCAGTGAGTTGAATAGATGTCATTACCACAAAAACAGGCCGAAGATCAAAAGTAAGCACTTTCTAATAGTAAAAAGTGATACCACACTGTTTGATATAAAACTTTGAGACACATTTACAAATTGTTAGCTTAAATTAAGGAACATATATAAATGCTTTAAAAATTTACTGTGGGCTGTGGTGTTAATTTCACTGGTGATATTTAAGTATCCTACATATGTTTGTTACAGTTTTCTTCCTGTAGCTCTGATGAGAAAATCTGGTAAAATTGACCTTTACCACTTGTTATTGTTTTAATGATGACAGATTGTGTTCCAGGCACTGTCCTAGAGGCTGATAGACAGAAAGACATGCATCTTCTTCTGATAGAGCTAATAGAACAACATGAATTAGAAGATTCTGAAACTTGAATGGTGAGTTTATTTATTTCCTTTGATGATAAATTACTATATTTTACCTCTCAGATAAAGAACATAGAGATTTTGTTTTAATTTTCTCTCTAAGTCATTAGAGTTATAATTATTGTATTGTGGGTGAAAAAGTGGGTTCTTTGGAAATTAGACTCACAGGGTGATCTGATAAAAAATTTCTAACTGGGCTGTTCATGGTGGGGTAGTTATGCCACACCCCATAATTCTTAGTGAGAGGTTTTTAAACAAGCCCTGTTTACTGTTGATATGCATCTAGGTCAACAAAACTTTGAGATGTCAGAAGTAGTATTTCTGGAAGGCATCACCATCCTTAAGAAAGCACATAATCTTGTCAACTATCCTATAATCCAATCCCTGTCTTGCTTTCTCCCACCTCCCTATAATCTTCCTTAGATTTCCTTCTTAATCTCAGTGCCTAAAAGAAGCTGCAATACTATTATTCTCAGGAGCATTTGAAATGTTGTTCTTTGCCATATATTTATTGTCAGTTTGGTTCTAATAAAATCTTATAAAAATTCTCTACAGTTCTGACTGTGTCTACATGGGCAATATCCAGAAGTTAAATGCTTTAGAAAAAAGATACTGTTTCACTATATTTTAAAAATCTAATTCTATCTGTGGGTATTGCATAGACCATAATTCAAATATTGTTTCCTCCATGGACTAGTGAGCATCACTGGTATGTTATGCAAAACAAACAAACAAACAAACAAAACAATAACAAAATAAATTCCTATTTTCTGAATAAACAACTCTATCTTCAGAAGATATATAATTTAGGTCTAAGTAAATTGCTTACTCTGGACACTTAACTGGAAGCCTCAAACATTTAGCATCATTTAGCATCTTTATAATGGATCTTACCTAAGCCAGTGGCCTGAAGGTAAAAATAGATTAAGAGACAAAGGGCATAAAATAGACAGGGGTTTACCCTAGCTGGTTTGGCTCAGTGGCTAGAGCTTCGGCCTACAAACTGAAGGGTCCTAGGTTCTATTCCAGTCAAGGGCACATGCTCAGGTTTTGGGCTCGGTCCCCAGAAGGGGGCATGCAGGAGGCAGCCAATCAGCGATTCTCTTTCATCATTGATGTTTTTATCTCTCTCTTCTTTTCCCTTCCTCTCTGAAATCAATAATATGTATATATATATATATATATATATATATATATATATATATATATTTTTTATTATTTTATCAATAATATATACATATATTTTTTAAAGAATTCATGAACTAACCAGTTTTTTCACTCAAGAACTAGATTTTTTTGAAACTGACACTTATTCACACGTTGTTTCCAACTTGCTCAATTTGATAAATTCTGAGAGGTCTCAGAACTTAATATTTCTTCCTATTTTTACAGGACTTTCTGGTTCATATGTTGCCAACATACCTGACCCTGACTGATGTTTTCAGATGTATTAGAAGATGACATCACCTGACCAATTCTGCAACCAAATGGATGGTTTCATCCCCAAAATATTGTAAAGTACATTGCTTGTCACCCCTCAAATATTTTTTCTTTGTTACAACTTATTCTTGCACTAAATTGAACTTTGGAACTGGCTCTTGTCTGCAGAAAGCACAGTGATGTAGCTTTAATTTCCTTGTTCTTCAGAATAACCTCCCTTTCCCTTGGATTCTGGCATTTGATTAAATGGAGTTATATCAGAAGAAAATCTGAGAGGCTATCAAATTAAAATGCACACAGTGTTCCTTCATTGATGCACACCAAAAATTGAGGCATTCTTGGTCAAGGAGATGACTGTGGAACCACAATGCCACTTCATTTTTTCCCATCTTTCTAACTCCAGTCTGCTTTGTGCAAATCAACAAGAGATGGCACACTGGTAGATCGCTGGCCAAATACTTATATTGTTGGCTGGAAAATGATCTGTGATTTAACTTGACAATCTTATTTTATCCTCTGATTCTACTTCCAGGAAATAATCTAGGCATTATCTGATGAAAACGAGTAGGTGGGCGTACCTGATTTTTCTGATCATAAACACAAATACAGATTGCATTATGTCTCTGTTTATATACCTCCTTAGTAATTTTCAAAAGGAAAATTTTAAAACTTTGTGTAAGGTTTTATGAAACACAAAAGATTAGCTGGGAAGCACTAAACACACATGGTAAAGAAAATATTTAAATTCAGAATAGTACATTTTGGCAGAATTTATAAGTCACATAGATTACATGTATTAGGTTTAATGTTAATGATCATTTTCTCCATCTCATGTTAATTATCAATTCCTCCATTCAGGAATTTGCATTTCCACCCTGATTGTGTTCAAGAATTCTAAAATATTTTTCAAAAATATTTTAGTCATATGGCTTTCAATAAGGTGACAATTTCTGCTTTCAGAATGAAACTTAAACTGAAGAGTATAATCAGTTAGCAATAATTGTAAACTGTAATATATTTTATTAACTATAGAGTGTATTAACTGTATTTATGTTTCTCTCTTTTTTCAAAGTCTATTATAATTGCAAAAGTTATACAACATGAGTACTATAAAGCAACTAGTATTTAAAAGAATCATGTAATGTCATAATATATATAAACAAACTCAGCTTTATACAGCCATAATGCAAAGTGTTTTTATAAAGCTCCATGCATTTAAGAGGTTAAAAATCACTTCATAAGTGAACTCTCCCTACAGTATCTGCTAAATACTAAATACTAAATATCTAAAAAATTCTTTCTCCTGGGCTCTTTCCTCTTATACTACAAAAATACCCACTGGAAATGAACAGCTTGTCCCTAAGGCATTTGAACTTGCAAGAGTCAGATGAGTAAGTACATTTTACGCTCATGCAGTTAGTAAAAATAAAGGTGTGATGAAATTGCGCTGGAATGTCAACCTTTTGAATTCCCATTCTAGCACTGCTTTGGCTTTATAAGAAAAGCATTTGAAACGGATTTACAATTTATTTCTATAGGGATTCAGCCACAATCTCCTATACATAGTCACTAATGATGAAAAGCCGTAATGGGCCAGTATGGCCATAATTTTTTTTTTCCCAGACCTCATTTAGAATCAAAGCAGTCTTCTGGCCCTTGTAGTCTAGGCCAAGCTATCCACATACTTGAATAAGAAAACAACATCAACAACCACATCTTTTCTCCACTAACCATCAACTATAATTTTAACAATTCCTTCAATTATGAGTATATGCAAAATCCCACAGTAGTATCAGCTAATCTATTGATGTATACCAGTAGAATAATAAGTTTTTGTTGTTTTTACTTGTTGCAGATATTCTGAAATATCACTTATTACTACTTTGAGGTTATGGTGAATAATAGAGCAACCACTATATTTTCTTACTTGATGTTTTTTAAAAAAGCAAATATATTGCTATATAATAATCTTTAAACATTTTGGTAAGTATATTAATATAATTGACTTTCATTTTATTCATATGTATTTTATTTCATGGATGTAAATGCAATATTCTAGGCTTCATCAGGCTTTTAAAGGGGTTTATGACACAAGGAAGTTTGAAAACTCTTGCCCTACACCTACATCTTAATCTTGGTTCTCATGACTTTGCCTTTGCTATTACCAAGGATCAAAGGCAAGGAAAGAGGTCCTAGCCGGTTGGCTCAATGGATAGAGCCTGTGGACTGAAAGGTCCCAGGTTCGATTCTGGTCAAGGGCACATGCCCGGGATACAGACTCATTCCCCAGTAGGGGGCAGGCAGGAGACAGCCAATCAATGATTCTCATCATTGATGCTTCTATCTCTCCCTCCCTCTTCCTTCCTCTCTGAAATCAATACAAAAATTAATTTTAAAAAAAGACAAGGAAAGAGGAATCTAAGAAAAGATTGGCAAGTAAGGGAAATTATTTACCACATGAATTCAAGTGCTTGATTAAGCTTGAATTCCTAAGAGTCCTTGGAAATCTGCTCACCTCCAAAATAGGAGGCATCTCAGCTATATCTTGGGACATGAGTCACATGAGAGATGAAACACACAAAGGGATAAAGATCAAGAAAAATATCAAGATTCAAACTGGAAGGGGTGTTTAGAAAGAGGTAATTGACTAAAAATGTCAACAAAAAATTAGTTATCTCACATCCCAAAAAACATTGCTTCCTAACACCATAAACATGGCTCTGTCAAAGCAAATGTTGAACTGGCCAAAGTTAAATAGGCGAGGAGGACTTTATTCAAGCTATTATAATAGGGGAGTGAGAAAATGTCATTGAAACAAAAGTTGGGAAACATTTCCAGGGCTTAAGTCTTTAAGAGCTGAGGATGATTCTTAGGCCACCTCTATTTGTTAATGTGTTTATCAAGAGTAAAAGTGAACTGTCTCTTACCTTCATGAGAAGAGATAGTTTTAGAAGGGTTGCCTACTAAAGTTAGGGTCCTACCCTTCCAAAGAAATTGTAAGATAGGGGTGCTATTTTCCTTAGTAAATATATTTCAAAGATATAAATTTCAGGTTATTGGGAAAAACATTCCCAGGTTGTAAAATTGGCAGAAAACCTTTATAAGATTTGCACCTCAAAGGTGAAATAAATACTTTATAATTATATGTTTTCTAAGGTAAATGCTCTAAGGAAAGAGAGATCAAGGCTAGTCAAGCTGAGAGGAAAGCTAAGGCCATCTTTCCACCTTGATCAGCTCATAACAGCATTACTTCTTCAAGGTAGAATGAGATAGAAAGAATCCAATTTTATGGTGTGTGTGTTTGTGAGAAAAGAGAGAGAGAGAGAGAGAGAGACAGAGAGACAGAGACAGAGAGACAGAGACAGAGAGAGACAGAGACAGAGATTTTGGGATAATGGATGTGGATGCTATTTCTAAAAAAATATAAATGGGAATGTTAATGAACATCAGCAAAACCAAAGCAAGGAGCTATGGAAATTATTGGAGCGCTTGAGATTCAGAAAGGCTCAAGAAAATGTTACTTTATATTTACTAGATAAATTACTAAATAAAATAATGTGGCTTGTCAACTGGTATAAATTTTTCCAACCAGCTTTTAAAAAAATGGCCATTTCTTTTTCAGTCTGTCTCCAAAAAAAAAAAGGGTATGTCTTTCGATCTCAATGTAAGTACTGAATATACCACAAAGGAGCAAATAAATCCAATGTCATTCTTGATGAAATCATCACATTTCAGTGCAAAGGCAAGAAGTGCCTTTTATTTTCTCCTTGCAACAGGAACTGCAACCTAATTCTCATTCCTAATCACAGAATCAAAGGCTAGCCTTAGATCAACTCAGCACTTATTTTAAACCTTTCTATTTTCCTACCAAAACTAGATTTTTTGACTTCCTGGATAATTCACATTCATAATTAAGTCCATTATTTTTGAATTTGGGTATTGTTTGTTCTTCCATTCTATTCTATATTTTTCACAAACTAGTATTCTATGATCATAGTAATAAATTAACAACTGATATAAACAATATTTTTCTTTTAAGCATCAGTAATTTGTATGCCTTTAAGAGTTATGTAATACATAAAATTAGTTTTTAAATAAATACAGATTTTGAGACTTCACATGTAATTTGTAATCTTATTGATATAGAATTTTTTGACTGGAACCCAGATTCTTTGTCTGTTAGAGTCGAAGAATGAATCCACAGACAGAGGGTAGTATAGCTAAGGTGGAGATTTATTGAAGAACAAGTACAGACTGACACATGGGGAGGAAGAAAGGGTCCCACAGACTTCCTGTTTCCATGGTTTATAAAGGCTGCAGTTCCTGTGTCCTGATATCCCCTCTTATTGGTCAATATTCCCTTTTAAATTGGTTACTATAGTGACTCCTGAGGCCCTCCTCCCTCATTGTCCGCCCATTCCTTCTGAGATTTCTTCCTTCTTCATTATTTTGTAAATATAGACCTTTTTTGGCTACTTCCAGTTCCCTTGTCTTATGGAAATATACCTGTTGCTGCTTCTTTGTCTTATGTAAATGCAGCTGTTGCTGCTCCCTAGTCTTATGGAGATGTAATTGCACCTGGCTTCCTTGTGTTATGGAAATGAACCTTCTCCCAGTATATAGCCCTATGTTTTTTTCCATGGACCCCAATTCTAAAAATTCCCTAAACTTGCCTTTGTTCCCCTAAAATTCCTGTTTCATTATTAAGCATTATGTTTCAGCTATTATTATTATTATTACTACTAGTAGCCTGGTGCATGAAATTCATGCACATTAAAAGGGAATTAATTAGAGGAAATATTTTAATATTGCTATTTGCCCTTTCTCTATAATAGAAGTGTCAGAGATGAAAGAAAATTAGTAAAATGTATATGAAAATCTTCCTCCTGTCAGAGTCTGGGGCACGCCGCAGGACCCAGAGTCAAGTCTCCGCCTACCAGCATGCACCTCAAAATTGCATGAGACCCAGACCCGGCCAGCCCCACCCCCATTAGGCAAGATCCAGACCCGGCCAGCCCCACTGGGTAGGGGGCACAGCCTCAGGGCCCCTGTCAAGCCCCACCAGGGTGGGGACACAGCCTCAGGTTGCCTGCCCTGGCCCAGCGCCATGCAGCCTCAGGTCCCTGCTGATTGCTCGTTATGGGAACCCTGCCTCTGCTGTGGGTGCAGCCATCTTGTGACAGTTTGATGAAGTGAGGGTCAATTTGCATATTACCTTTTTATTCTATAGAATAATTATCTGAATCTAGGAAAAAGTAATACATTTTTGATTTCTGATACATGCAAATTTAAACTTGAACTTTGAACAGCCTCCCCCCCCCTTTTTTTTTTCATTCAGCCAGAAACTAAAACTAAAATCATGTGCTCCTTCCAAAGTATTACTTCTGCATGAGAATAAAAGATAGGGAAATGCTTGGAACTTTAATTCTGCCACCATAATATTAGGTTTTTTTCTTTAGTCTGAGAACTGCTTACTCCATTATTTAAGACAGAAGTGGGTAGCGGGAAGAGAAGATGTTATGGTTTGTGTTTTCTAAATGTAAATTAAACTGCTGCTTTTTTGGCCAAAAGGGGACATACATTTCCATGACAAAGGGAGAGATCTGCTTCCATTCAGGAATATAAATGGTTAAAAACAAGAGCCAGCTATTACTGACTCCAGGACTCTATTGCACAGAGAAAGCTCCTGGTACTTCTAGTAAGAAAGATATACCAGAGCTTGCTGACAGGAACAGAGTGAGCCTTTGTTAGTCCTCGACTTTTCTGTCACTCACCCCTAGATAACATCAAGCAGTGTGACAGGGACAAGGTGTATGTGACTGCTGCTCAGGCAATGGGCACTTGCAAGTACCTAATTGAATTTCTCTCAGAAATAAAGAGACTTTTTTAAAGTAATAATTTGTCAAGTAAAAATCTAAGTATTATCAGAAAATCTTCAGCTTTTAAAAAATAATGGACCTTAATAGCTTTATATACTATTAAGTCTCAGCTTTTATCCTATGTTCAGTTTTCTCAACAAAATATATATCACTGCTTCATATGATATGCTATGTGTGCTAGAGTAAAATGTATTTTTCTACTTTCTCGAACTTTATGGGAAAACTTCATCTGGGTGTTGCAGTTGTCACAACATTTAAATTAATTATTTAAAGTATTGTTTGTTACTGCCTTCCTAATTGTTGATGTATGTATATGATCTGTAATCACAATCACTTATACTTGCTAAAGTAATTTATAACAGTGTTGAAATGCTACACTATCAGTCACAATGTGCAGTCAACATGCACTATTTTCAAGACACACCATATACATATAGCTTTTCTTTGCCTGGAGGGACAGAAGGTTTTTCATCATCATCATCATCATCATCAGTCTATCTACAAATCTTTTCTGAAAATTTAAGTTTCCCATTTTGCATATATGACTTTTTCCAGTCCCTCTGTGTATTGATGTAATTAACTTTCCATTTGAGTTACTAAATATTGAAAATATAGACAGGTAGAAATCACAACATCTTTGTAATTTAGTAAGAGCAGATGGAGGTAGAAGTTCTCTGGTTTTGAATACCCTTTCATCAGAGGAAGAATAATGACTTCTGCTTTGTGTGAAAACTCATGTGAAGGCAACTTGTATGAGTTTAATATCTGTGATGGTGCAGGATTATGTTATATTCATGTATGAGATAGGCACTATTAGAATTTAGGATAGGATCAATTGTAAAACTATAGCAAATAAACAAGAGTTTGATTTTTTTGTTCTGTTTAAATATTTGATATTTCCAACATAATCACTAAAAAGAGGTAAATTTGAATTCTTAAAAAAATGAGAACTGTCCTAGCTAGTTTGGCTCAGTGGATAGAGCATTGGCCTGTAAACTGAAGGGTCCTGGGTTCAAATCAGGTCAAGGGCACATGCCCGGGTTGTGGGCTCAATCCCCAGTAGGGGGCATGCAAGAAGCAGCCAATCAATGGTTCTCTCTCATCATTGATGTTTCTATCTCTTTCTCCTTTTACCTTCCTCTCTGAAATCAATAAAAATATATTTTAAAAAGTGAGAATTTTTCACAGATATTCCCAATATACAGCAACAAAAAGTTAAACATACATAAATAGTTAAATTTTATTTTTTCCCTCTTGATAGGATACAATCCTATATACTAAAAGCTTAATATGCTAAAGTTAATGATTATTTATGAATCAATATATCTATTAATTTTACATGACTATAAAAAATATAACTAGTTAATTTTAATACTAGATATTTTAAAATCAATTTTTGGAACCCCTGACAATGACACCTACTTTTTGTAGCTCTAGTGTATATATGAGGATCTGTCAATCATGTTGCAAGATGTTTTATATCTAAGTGTTTCTGTCAGGAAGTCCTGTTCAAGATCCATTGGAGTTATTCTGAGCAAATGATTGAAGTGAATTCTTTTGGAGCTATCAAAAGCAATTATTAGGCTTACAAATGCATATGCAAATTAGAAAAGTGTAAAATAAATTTTGGAAATATATTGTCAAGTCTCAAGCCATTTAAAGGTAGGAAAATAATGTGTGAAGTTATTTTAATATTTTTCTTTAAGTGGTACAAATATGATGGTGTTTTCTCTTTTAGTCTTAAAAAACAACAACATTTCAATGAGAGTGTCTGAAAAAAGCTATTTGCTGAATGGCTTTCTTTCCAATCCTATATAATAAAAGCTTAATATGCTAAGTGCCCAGTCGACTGTTCAACCAATCAAAGCATAATATGCTAATGATATGCTAAGGCCGCTCAACTGCTCACTATGACGTGCATTGACCACCAGGGGACAGACGCTCCAACCAGTAAGTTAGCTTGCTGCTGGGGTCTGGCCGATCAGGACTGAACAAGATGGGTTGGACATATCCTGGAGCCTTCCTGTGATCTCTCGGCTGGCCAACCTCCTGTGTCCCTCCCCAGCTTGCCGGCCCTGATCAGCCCTGATCTGGACTGGGCAAGATGGGGCCAGAAACGCCCTGGAGTCCTCTTACAGTCCCTCCTTGGCCCCAATTGTGAACTGGTGGGGTACTTCAGCCTGGCCTGTGACCTCTTGCAATCTGGGACCAGCCGATTCAGGGGATGTTGGAGAGCCAGTTTCAGCCTGATATCACAGGCCAGGCTGAGGGATCCCACTGGTGCACGAATTTGTGCACCGGGCCTCTAGTCCTATATAATAGAAGCCTAATATTCTAAGTGTTCTGTCAACCATTCAACTAATCAAAGCATAATATGCTAATGATATGCTAAGGCTGCTCAACTGCTTGCTGTGACATGCACTGACCACCAGGGGGTAGACAGTCAATTGGTTGACCAGTCACTATGACGTTCCGACCAGTAAGTTAGTTTGCTGCTGGGGTCCAGCCGATCAGGGCTGAGCAAGATGAGCTAGACATGTTCTGGAGCCTTCTTGCGGTCCCTCAGCTGGCCAACCTGCTGTGTCCCTCCCTGGCTGGCCTGCCCTGATCGGCCCCCATCTGGACTGAGTGAGATGGGCCAGACATGCCCTAGATCCCTCCTGTGGTCCCTCCCCAGCCCCAATTATGCACTAGTGGGGTCCTTTGGCCTGGCCAATGACCTCTTGCAATCCTGGACCCATCCGAGATGTTGGAGAGCCAGTTTCAGCCCGATCTTCCATGCCAGGCTGAGAGACCCCACTGGTGCACGAATTCGTGCACCAGGCCTCTAGTATTTAATAAAAAGATACTTCCCAACATTTTCAAAAATTAAAAAAAATTGAGAAATTAGCCAGTATTTTGCTTAATATTCTAGAATGATGTGGACTGCTTTTGAAATTTTAAAAATGATAGTTAAATTAGAACTATGCTTTGCTTTTACTATTGTTTTAAATAAACCTCTCTTTCTGTGTTCTATTTTGGAAGGTAGATAGAAAAATATTGGAACATGATAAACACTTTGTAAAAAAACCAAACCCCAACTAAAACTTTGATTAAAATGTTTAGAAAGAGATGAAAATATTCAACCCATAGCCTTTAATATGGTTTTCTTTCAAGTGTGTAAATCTATTTTTAAAATAACATTTATAAGAGTTTGAATTTTCTTGATTAGTTTTAGTATATAGGAAGATATCTATAAAGACAGCATGTAACAAGATTATAAAAGCTATAAAATTCAAAACCCCTACATTGCCCATGCTCTTTTTTTGTTGTTGTTAATCCTCACCAAAGGATAGTTTTCCATTGCTTTTCTGAGAGAAAGAGAGAGAGAGAGAGAGAGAAAGGTGGAGAGAGAGAGACATCAACTGGTTGCCTCCTCCTTGCCCCCCAACTGGAGGTGGGTAGCAAACCCACATCCCAGGTATGTGCCCTTGACCAGGAATCCAACCCACAATGCTTCAGTGCTGGGGCTGACATTCTAACCACTGAGCATACTGACCAGGGCTTCATGTTCTTTTTAATAATCTACATGAAATATGCTATGTGAATGCTCTGCCCTCTCTGAGTTTGGTACTATTTTAATTCCATTTTATAGATGAAGGAATTGAAACTCAAAGATGATAGATATATGCCCCAAGAATCATTTTCTTGATGCCATTTCTACTTGCTTTCATGAATTAATCAGTATTCTATTTATTTTCAAACACATTTTCATCCACTTATTTCCTCAAACCTTTGCTCAGTACAGGTAGAGAGCTTATGGTGAAAATTTTTCTCATTTAAACCAAAGCTGTGACTTCAGTCAAGTCACTTACCTCTCTATGAATTACTCTTTTTCATTTCTAAAAATGTATATTTTAATAACACTTCTATCAATATTTTATTATTTAAAAATCAACATATCTCAATGTGCTTTGTAATCTACATTGTGAAGTATTTCTTAAAAGTTAACTATTCAGTCACATACACAACACTGAATTAGGACCTTATATTTGTCTAGTCTTGCATTGAAAATCTTTCAGAGTCCTTAAAACAACACCTTCCAACTTCATTTATAGAATAACTAGAGCTTGGTGCATGGAATTTATGTATGGGAGGGAGGGTCCCCTCAGCTCAGCCTCCGCCCTCTCCAATCTGGGACCCCTCAGGGGATGTCTGACTGCCAGGCATTCTGCCTAAACCGGCAGTCGGACATCCCTCTCACAATCTGGGACCACTGGCTCCTAACTGCTCACCTGCCTGCCTGCCTGATTGCCCCTAACTGTCCCCCTGCCAGCCTGATCACCTCTAACCACCTCTGCCTACCAGCCTGATTGCCCTTAACTACCCCCTCACCGGCCTGGTCACCCCCCCTGCCCTCCCACCAGCCTGGTCACCCAAAACTGCCCCCCCACCACCTGATTGCCCCCAATTGCTCCCCCCCGTCAGTCTGTTCATCCCTCACTGCACCCCTCTGCTGGCCTGGTTGCCCCTCACTGCCCCCCCTGCCGGCCTGGTCACCCCACGCAGTCTGCTGTTTGATCATTACTGTGAGGGCGTCCTAACCAATTTGCATATTACCCTTTTATTAATATAGATGCCCCTGGCCAAGAAGTCATGCATGCTACTTTGCTACTGTTGCATAACAAATTGCCACAGACTTCGTAGTTAAAAAAACAAACACCCATTTGTCTATGTGTAGTTTCTATAGGTCAGAAGACTAGGGATGACTTAACTGGGTCCTCTCCCTGCTCGGAGTATAACAAGACTGAAATAAAGTCATCAGGCAGGCTGTATTCTCATCTGAAAGTTTACTAGAGATAAATTTACTTTTTACTTCGTTCAGGTTACTGGTAGAGTTGTTTGTGTGTGTGTTTGGGGGGGGGGGGCGGCGGGGGGTTGTATTTCCAAGGTCCCTGCTTATTTGCTGAGGGTTGTTATAGAATTTACCAGGCGACTGAAAAATACACAGGAGCACTGGAGACACAGGAAAAACCCATTTATTTTCAGATGTTTCGCATGTGCTAGTACAGGACTCAGGGGAGATTGTTTCTTTCCAAATCCTGAGCAAGCCAATATGGAAAAAGCTTTCTCTTTATCTCCTTTGGTTTCTTTGTCCCCCAAATATGGATGGCACTTCCAGATCTTTCGTGGGCTTTGCAAAAAGCCCCCTGTACTGGGATGGGGGCCATGAGACCACACCTAAAGGCCTGGCCTGACGCCAGCACTGATAACCCCGTCCAGGGGTTGTGTATTGTTCACGGTTTATGGCCTCTGTAAAATGGGAGTAGTACTTAGGTAAACAGGTCTTGATAATTAAGGAAGGGGCAGTGCTTATAGGCTAACAGGAATGTGCGTTAGGTTACTGGCACAGATTCAGATTGCTAGCCCCCTCAAAAATGTCTCATTTTCACCATCAGGATCACTCGCTGCAACTAGAGCAACCTCTGTACTTAACCAAGGTGCCCACTCACAACATGGCAGCTTACTTCTTCAAAGAATCCTTGATCAAGAGAATCCTTGAGATCAGGCAAAGTCTAGCTACTTTTAATATGTTCGCTTATTAGGACAGATCTACCCAGGAAAAAAAAATCCCTTCATCTTTGCCATAAACTGTCCTTTAACCATGGCAGTGATATTGATGAAAGAGGATGAAACTCCTCTGTCATTTGGAAGAGTAAGGCTCTTGGGTTGCCGCTAAAAGAAGCATTTTTAGAAGCCTCCACAGGAGGATGGAATGTGTAAGAAGGCTTTATTTGCATGGAGTTACATTTCTTGGGTTCCAAAGACCCCTACCTATCCTTAAGCCAGTCCTAGAAAAGGGGCAGCTGGGAGTTCAGCAAAGTCGGAAACAGGGCCAGTGTCCAGAGTTTCCATTCCATGTTGCAGCTGGGTGGGGTTCAACATCCAAACCAGATTCAAGTCCTTCGTCCATGTGTGGAGTCCCACATGGCAGTGTGCCATGCTGGCACAGGGGCGCATAGGCCCCCTGCCACAGAAGTCCCAAGAGGGCCTGGCACATGAGAAAGTTTATTTCATTGTTTAGAAGTTCAACTATTCAAGTTTCTCATGCTTTTAGTGGCCACTCCCGTCCTGTTTCCAGGTGTGATTGACTGGCAGTTAGCCTCCCACATCATTCAGGCCTTACTGGGCATGCATCTAAAATGTCTTTGTCTAGTCCCTTCCCTCATCAGTCAGTGGGGAATAGACCTGGAGAATGTTAAATGCAACTTTTATGCAAAGCTGTGTAAATGGCATATCTATATTACCTGGTCTCCTCTTTCACCCCTTTCCTGTTAGATAATAACCAGATTATTAGAATGGTATCAATATCTCATCATATTCACAAGGAGGGACCCACACTCTAGGAAAGAAAATGATACTGGGCATCAACACCAAGGGGCAGAAATCTTGGGACCATCTTAGAATTCTGCCTGCAAACCAATCACAGCATATGAGGATAATTAGATTTGAAGATGGTGACAAATGTGTCTTTTTGCTGAGAAGGTTATGAAGGTAGTCTAGATTTGGAAGGTGGAATGAAGAAGATATGATCCTGATGGAAGTGGACTCTAAGACAACTCTCAATGAAATGTAAATTGATTCCGTGAAATCAGCCAGTCTTGACAATCAGAATATGAGAGGTATTCCAAATTATCAAATTATGTTTAATGTTTCCTGTATTAGTCTTAGTCCCTGCTATCACAAGATAGGACAAATTGCAATCCAGAGATCTGACTAATGCGTGTATCAAAGTGGTTATTAAGATATTGCAAATGAAATAGGGTCTCAATATCTTGAGATATTGAGCTAGAGACACATAGATACCGACCATGGCTCACAGCTGTCTGCATTTATGACCCAGTCCTTGAAAATGTGTATTAATAAATGTCAAATACAAAAAATCAGCTATTTTTAGTCACTTTATTTTTGATTCTTTCGTCACAATAGCTTCCCTCTTTGTTTCTGTAGCTCAAATTGGGAAGTGACTATCTGCAGTCAGAATATGTAAAAAATAGTCCACATTTTGATGGATCCTTATTATTTATTAAATGTTTAATAGGCTGCAAGATTCACTTTAAGCTCTTTCATTTCTCTTGGTGAATATAGTATTACTTATTAGGGGAACAATACTTGCAGTTCTTGGAGAGTTTTACAAATAGTAGTAAGGAAAACTTCAAGAAATTTATTATTTTATCCTGTTTAGCTTATACTGAATTGAATTTGCAGGCGTAATAACCTCAATGGGAAAAATTACTAAAGCTAAACAAAAAATAAAAGAGAAAAATCATATCTGTATACAGAAAAGTAAAGAATTAAAGTAATTTTTTTCTGCAATCTACAGAATCTTCAGTGTATTAAGAATAGAAAAAGGCCACTGGGCTCAACAAGCAACCCCTGCTGTTTTTCTCATAGTTGGTTCCCTGCTCACTTCCTATACACTCATTTCTTCTTTTTGTCTAATGCATATTGACTTTCTTATTTCACAGAGTCTGTGATATTTTGCAGCAAGTGCTGTAACCCAGAAGATTTTCTTTCACTTAAAACAAAGGGTCATTCCTCTGAAGATGGTTCATATATCCTAGTTCTTAAATGTTGTTCAGAAGAGAAAAGATGGGTAATATACTTTTATATGAAATTTACTTTCCTAAAAACCCTAACTCAAAGCATCTACAGTAGTTTCTGTGTATACTGTGTGTATTTTATAGTTCCATATGGAATTAATGTCAACCCCACCAGAAATGGGAACGTGTTTTGGCATAAAGGCATATACAAACACACACATACACACAAACACACAATCCTAAACCTAGTTGAAGTGAGTGACTAGTTTAACAGGGTTCAATTTTATGGGCCTGGATCCCACAAACAATAAAAATGTATTGGTTACTTACAAATCAGCAACAAACAAAAGGTGTTCTGTATCTTCTCTTTCAAAAAGTGTCTATTTAGGTCCTTTGCCCATTTTTTATTGGATTGTTTAATCTTCCTTTTGTTAAGTTGCATGAATTCCCTATATATTTTAGAGATTAAACCCTTATCAGAGATAACATTGGCAAATATGTTCTCCCATGCGGTGGACTTTCTTGTTTCGTTGATGGCAATGTTTGCTGTGCAAAAGCTTTTAATTTTGATGTAGTCCCATTTATTTATTTTCTTCTTAGTTTCCATTGTCCTGTAGGTAAAGATATTGCTACAACATATGTCTGCTGTTTTGCTGCCTATGGATTCTTCTAAGATTTTTATGGTTTCCTCTCTTATGTTTAAGTCCTTTATCCATTTTGAGATTATTTTTGTATAGGATGTAAGGTGATGGTCGAGACAAATGAAAACATGCTCAAAGTCACTAATCATCCGAGAGATGAAAATCAAAACGACAATGAGGTATCATCTCACACCTGTCAGAATGGCTATCATCAACAAATCAACAAATGACAAGTGCTGGAGAGGATGTGGAGAAAAAGGAACCTTGTGTACTGCTGGTGAGAATGCAGACTGGTATATCCACTATGGAAAACAGTATGGAGTTTCCTCAAAAAATTAAAAATGGAACTCCCATTTGACCCAGTGATCCCACTTCTAGGAATATATTCCAAGAAATCAGAAACACCAATCAGAAAGGATATATAGGCACCACTATGTTCATAGCAGCACAATTTACAATAGCTACAATTTGGAAACAGCCTAAGTGCCCATCAGCAGATGAGTGGATTAAAAACAGTGGTACATCTACACAATGGAATACTATGCTGCTGTAAAAAAAGAAGGAATTCTTATCATTTGCAACAGCATGGATGGACCTGGAGAGCATTATGCTAAGTGAAATAATCCAGTTGGAGAAAGATAAATATCACATTCATTTGTGGAATATAACGAACAACATAAACTGATGAACAAAAATAGAGCCAGAGATATAGAAGTATCGGACAGACTGTCCAACCTCAGAGGGAAGGCAGGGGAGACTGGGGGTAAGGAGGAGAGATCAACCAAAGGACTCATATGCATGCATATAAGCATAACCCATGGACACAGACAGTAGGGGTGAGGACATGTGCTGGGGGGTGAGAGTGGCTGGGGAGAGGTCAATGGGGGGAAAAGGAGACATATGTAATACTTTAAACAATAAATAATTTTTAAAAATAAATAAAAGCTAACTCAGTCCTTCCTCTTTGCCCAAGGAATGTCTTGTGGATTAATGTTTTTACTTTTCTTGAAAACAAATGTTTTCTTCTTTGTTGTGTACAACATCACTGATTCCCACCATTTCCCATTTTTTAAAATGTTTATCAAATATATAGAGAAATCACATTAATTCCTCTCCCTTTTTATGGAGATCTGGGGGGGGGGAAAGTAGGATACAGGGAATATTTTCTTTCAGATACTGTATCTTTCTAATCCAGGAATTGCCTCCTGGGGAACTTTCACTTTTCTTCTGAACCTTCGCCTCCCACTGCTGGACTCAAGTTTAAGCGCCAGTGGAATATTTCATTCCTTCTCCTCTTCTTCATCCAAGCCTCTTTCTCCTTTAGCTTCTCTCAGAGATCAAGCCTTTAAAAGTTACTGGGAGCCGTCCCACCAAAAACCTGGACACTCAGAATTCCTTAGTCCATTCCATCCAATTTCATACTCTTTTAAAATGTTGGCTATTGATGCCAATTGGCTCTGGGAACACAGTAGTACTTACTGTCTCTCTAGATCTCCCCTCTGAGTGTGTGTGTGTGTGTGTGTGTGTGTGTGTGTGTGTGAATTTAGGATGGCTTTAGAGTTGCCAGATTTAGATAACAACCAACACACAGGGCATCTAGTTTAATTTTAATTTCAGACAAATGATGGATAGTTGTGTAGATGGTTTCCACTCTTCTTAACCAGTTTTCCTAATTATGTGCAAGAAAGTAAGAGGGGGAAAAGAGCATAATTGAGTCCTTTTATTTGTACTTCTTCAAGTAACAAAAGTTTTTTTCTGAATATGTCCCTTTGCTAGTGGGATTTATGTTAGGTTCACCAGACACAATTTTTTCTTAGCCATCATAACTGTCAGGAGACTAAGAATTTGAGTACTGATTTTCATTCTCTTAGGCCTTATATTAAAAGCTGTCAAGAAAGTCTGGAGGTGGAAAAGGGTATTAAGCAAACCAGTTACACTCCCTGTAACAATAACCAAACTTAGTTAAAGGACAACAAATAGGCATTTTAAAAACAAAACATTGATAAAATACAGCTTTCACACGTTATTCTTGTAGAAAAATACTTGAAGATGCACATACACACAAACACACACACACACATTAAAAAAAAAACACTAGAAAAAAAAGATAGAAGCTATGGACTTTTTTTTTTTTTAATGGTGAACTAAACTCATGAGTAGAACTTTTAAAAATGGCAATAGGAAATAAGAAGAATCTATTTTAAAAATCGTTAAAAGCTGTTCCATTGTAATTTAAAGAAAGTTAAAATTTTATAAGGACAGCCCATCTGGTACAACTCAGTAGTTGAGCATCAATCCATGAACCAGAAGATCACAGTTTGATTACTAGTCAGAGCACATGACAGGGTTACAGGCTCCATCCCCAGTAGGGAGCATGCAGGAAGCAGCTGATCAATAATTCTTTCTCATCATTGACATTTCTATCTCTCTCTCTCTCTCCCTTCCTCTCTAAAAAACAGGGGGGGGGGTTGTCCCTCAGCCCAGCCTGTACCCTCTCCAATATGGGACCCCTCAAGGGATTTCCAACTGCCCATTTAGGCCTGATCCTGGCCTAAACGGGCAGTTGGACATCCCTCTTACAATCCAGGACTGCTGGCTCCCAACTGCTTGCCTGCCTGCCTTCCTGATTGCCCCTAACCACTTCTGCCTGCCAGCCTGATCACCCCCTAACCACTCCACTGCCAGCCTGTTTGCCCCCAGCTTCCCTCCTCTGCTGGCCTGGTTACCCCTAACTGCCCTCTCCTGCAGGGTTGATCACCTCCAACTGCCCTCCCTTGCAGGCCTGGTCCTTCTCAACTGCCCTCCCTTGCAGGCCGGGTGCGTCCCAACTGCCCTCTCCTGCTGGCCATCTTGTGGTGGCCATCCTGTGTCCACATGGGGGCAGGATCTTTGACCACATGGTGGCAGCTATATTGTGTGTTGCAGTGATGATCAATCTGCATATTACTCTTTTATTAGATAGGATAGAGGCCTGGTACAGGGGTGGGGGCCAGCTGGTTTGCCCTGAAGGGTGTCCCAGATCAGGTGGGGGTTCCCTTGGGGCGTGGGGCAGCTTGAGCGAGGGGCCTGTGGTGGTTTGCAGGCTGGCCACGCCCCCTGGCGACCCAAGGGGAGGCCCTGGTATCTGGAATTTATTTTCCTTCTAAAATTGAAACTTTGTAGCCTGGAGTGGAGCCAAGCCTGGGGCTCCCTCTGAGGCTGGCAGCCATTTGTGTTGGGGTTATAATTGAAACTTTGTTGCCTTAAGCAGAGGCCTGGGCCCGGCCAGGGTGTGCGGAAAGCTTTGCTTCCCCTGTTGCCGGCAGCAACCCTGGCCTGTTCTCTCAAGCTCCATTCTGCCGCCATTTGTTTGAATTTGTTTACCTTCTATAATTGAAACTTTGTAGCTTGAGTGGAGGCTTAGGCCTGGCAAGGGCAGGTGGAAAGCTTGGCTTCCTCTGTTACCTAGGAAACCTTGCTCTCTGTGGCTGTAGCCATCTTGGTTTGGGTTAATTTGCATGCTCGCTCTGATTGGATGGTGGGTGTGGCTTGTGGACATGGCTTGTGGGTGTGTCTGAGGTATGGTCAATTTGCATATTTGTCTATTATTAGGTAGGATATATATGTACAAATATTTTAAAAATTTATAAGGACATTTTCCCTATTAATATAATCCTACATAATAAAGGGCTAATATGCTAATTAGACCAGATGGCAGAACGACCTTCCGGGACAACCAGTAGGTGGAGAATGGGGTCACGAGGCAGCAGGGGCTGCTGCAAGGGCCGAGCCCTTTGTACGAATTTCGTACATCAGGCCTCTAGTAAAATATAAAACGAACAAAAATAAAAGACTACTTTAAAAAGGTTTAATATGTCTATGCTGAAAAAATGTGTTATAATTTTTAAGCAATCAAAAAACACAAATTTACTGATATAGTTTTATATTTTTTCTTTATGAGTCCAATCATAGTGTTTGATTCTGAAGAAGAAAGTAGTTCCTTAAGCATGACTGTATGTTGCTTCTTTTTAGTTTGTTCAATGCTGACACAGAAAAAGGCACTAGACTGAATTGTTTAAGAATGTAAATATTTTAAATGTGGATAATGTAAAAAAAATATCATAAACAGAAATCAAGAGGAGACATTATGAAGATGAGTCATATTAAGGGAATTTTGATAAATACTGTCTATAATTAATAGATCAACAATTGGTTTTATGTATATGAATATATACTCAGGTAAAGGAGTAAAATGAATGAACACTAACAATAGTAGGGAAGCTAATAGGAAAGAGAGTATAAAAAGTACAAGAGAAGAAATTCTCTAATATTTTTCTTTCTTACATTAGAGTATCAATAAATATCATTTATATACAATTGAATAAGAAGATGAAGTATAAGCATTATATCTTAATATTTTGTTAGTTCCCTGAGATCTACAAAATTATCTGAAAGCATAAATAAAGTTGGTGAACTAAGAAACCCTCTTCAATCTAACAGGTTAACATCATATTTCATTAAAGTTATAATGTACTAATCAAAAGTATCACTATTTTTAAAACCTTAAGAAAAAATGCTGCAGATCAAGCTATAATTCAATTAATTACCATAATATGGAATTGTAATTTTATACTTTTTGAAAGAAGTCTGTAAAAGTTTCATATATATATATGTGTGTGTGTGTGTGTGTGTGTGTGTGTGTGTGTATGTATATATATATATACACACATATATATAAAATAAATAAATAAGTAAAGTTTTATATATATATAAATTTAATACATATATATATATATAAATATATATATATATATATATATCTTTATCAAGTAT
Source organism: Ia io (assembly GCA_025583905.1). NCBI lineage: Eukaryota > Metazoa > Chordata > Mammalia > Chiroptera > Vespertilionidae > Ia > Ia io. Next base: position 40,043,964 of record JAJQQW010000003.1, read on the forward strand.
CACCTTAGTGTATAAGGGAATAGGAAATAAAAGTGAAATGAAATATAAGGTATTTTTAAAGTTCTTCACTTGAAGAATCTGAATCACTGTCCATCTCAGTTTTATTAATGTCCCTGGCTTTTTACCCTAAAATATATTGTCCTCTGGCCCATAAAAATAGCTGATAGCTTATTTTTCAGACTGCTCTAGCATTGTCTCCAGAATTTTCTTTTATGGTATGGACGCCAGTTCTACAAGACTTATTGCTTTCCTGGTGCTTTATTTATTTTACTAGAATGTGTGTGTAAGAGGACTTCAAGATATAAACAGAACTTGCCCAGCTGCATGGCTCAGTGGTTGAGCATCAACCTATGAACCAGGAGGTCACAGTTCAATTCTCTTCCAGGGCACATGCCTAAGTTGCCCGGGATGCAGGCTCAATCCCCAGTAGGGCGGTGTGCAGGAGGTAGCCGGTCAATGATTCTCTCTCATCATTGATGATTCTATCTCTTTCTCCCTCTCCTTTCCTCTCTAAAATCAATAAAACTGTATTTTTTTAAAAAAAGATATAAACAGAATTCATATTCCTTTCCCAGATAACGCTTAAATAGTTTGAGATGAAAATGTTGACATTTCAGTTGCCTCATTTTTCAATGAATATTTTAAAACTTTCTTTACTCTGAATTTCAGCGTATACATAGTGGAAATTATAATGTTCCTTTAGACTGTTATGTTATTGATATTTGGTAAGGGAGAATAAATAAAATGTGAGTAGAAAAGTGCAGGAGTAGTGATTGTCCTTTCTGGAGAAGTGTCTATACAGGTCCTTTGCCCATTTTTTTTATAGGATTGTTTGTCTTCCTGGTGTTGAGTTGTATACCTTTTGGATATATTTTGTAAACTAACCCCTTATCTGATATATCATTCTGGGCAAATATGTTCTTTCATGAAGTGGGTTCCCTTTTCATTTTGTTGGTAGTTTCTTTTGCTGTGCAGAACTTCTTAGTTTGATATATTCCCATTTGTTTATTTTTTCCTTTTATTTCCCTCACCCTAGGAGACATATCAGCAAAAATATTTCTGGCAAGAGATGTCTGAGATTTTACTGCCAATGTGTTGTTTTTTGTTTTTTTGTTTTTTTTTTTCAAGAATTTCTATGGTTTCAAGTCTAACATTTAAGTATTTTATCCATTTTTAGTTTATTCTTGTGCATAGTCTAAGTTGGTGTTCTATTTTCATTTTTTTGCATGTACTTGTCCAATTTTCCCATCACCATTTATTGAAGAGACTGTCTTTACTCCATTATATGTTCTTTTGTCAAATATTAATTGACTATATAGGCATGTGTTGATTTCTGGGCTCTCTGTTCTGTTCTATAGATTTACTAGTATATGCATATTCTCATGCCAATGCCAGGCTCTTTTGAGTAGAGTGGCCTTATAGTATAGTTTGATATCAGGTATTGTGATACCTACAAATTTGTTCTTCTTTCTCAAGATTGCTGACATACATATGGCCAATAAGCATATGAAAAACGCTCAACATCACTAATCATCAGAGAGATACAAATTAAAACCAAGCGATATTACCTTACACCTGCCAGAATTGCTACCGTCAATAAGTCAACAAACAGTGCTGATGAGGATGTGAAGAAAAGGTAACATACTGTGGAAAATAGTATGGAGTTTCCTAAAAAAATTGAAAATGGAATTGCCTTTTGACCCAGCAATCCTATTTCTGAGAATATGTCCTAAGAATACTGAAACACAAATTCAAAAGAATATGTGCACCCCTATATTCATAGCAGTGTTATTTACAACTAGAGGCCCGGTGCACGAATTCATGCACCAGTGGGGTCCCTCAGCCTGGCCTGCAGGATCAGGCTGAAACTGGCTCTCCAACATCCCCTGAGGGCTTCCAGATTGTGAGAGGGTGCAGGCCAGGCCAAGGGACCCCATAGGTGCATGATCAGGGTCAGGGAGGGAAGTGAGAGGTTGGCCAGCTGGGGAGGGACTGTGGGAGAACTCCAGGGCATATCTGGCCTGTCTAACTCAGTTCTGATTGGCCAGACCCCAGCATCAAGCTAACCTACCATTTGGGTCAGAGTGTCTGCCCCCTGGTGGTCAGTGCATGTTATAGTGAGCGGTTGAGCGGCCTGAGCATACATTAGCATATTACACTTTGATTGGTTGTATGGCCGACTGGTCGACTGGACACTTAGCATATTAGGCTTTTATTATATAGGATAACCAACATCTGGAAATAGCACAAATGCCCATCAGTAGATGAGTGGATAAAAATCCTTTGGTACATTTACATAATGGAATACTACTGGGCAATAAAAAAGGTGAAGTCTTACCTTCTGTGACAGCAAGGATGGAGCTTGAGATTATTATGCTAAGCAACATAAATCAGTCAGAGAAAGACTAATACCATGGGATCTCATATGTGGAATTTAATGAACAAAAATAAACTGATGAACAAAATAAACTGAGGCATAAATACATAGAACAGATTGACAGCTGTCAGTGGGGAGGGTGGGGAGGAGAACTAGTTGAAACAGGATGAAGGGATTAATCAATGAGCATATAGACACAGAAAACAGTGTGGTGATGGCCAGAGGGAAAGGAGGGTGGAGGTGGGAAAAGGGATGAAAAAGGGGGACATCTGTAATAGTGTCAAAAATAAAGTTAAATAAAAAAGTAGTGATTGATTTAATTGGCCTAACAGAATTGGACGGCACATATCCTAAGACCTTAAATAAAGGACAGGCACAGGTGTGGTGGTTGGCCAGGACAGCCATGTGTCATTGCACTTTGGAGGATGCACCAGACTACATACCTATGAAGCTTTTACGACTCTTCTCAGGAGAAAGACCTTTTATTTTATTTTATTTATTTTATTTCTGATTTTATTTTATTCTTTTATTGGTTGATTAAGGTATTACATATGTGTCCTTATCTCCCCCATTGCTCCCCCCACCCTCCCACTCATGCCCTCACCCACCTTGTGTCTGTGTCTCAGAATGCAGACTGGTGCAGCCACTGTTGAGATCAGTATGGAGTTTCCTCAAAAAACTAAAAATGGAACTCCCATTTGACCCAGGAGAAAGACATTTTAAAAAATTTTTTAGAAACACAATATGTTTTCCTTGTGGTGGGTAAATTTCTAGACCAGTGTAATCCAATAGAAATATAATTTTAACTACATAAGTTTAACATTTTCTAGAAGGCACATTTTAAAAAGAAGCACATGTATTAAAATTTTAATATTTTAGGTTCAATATTAAGAAAGTATATTATTTTAACCTGTACTCAATGTAAAATATTAATGAAATATTTTACATATTTTTGGTATTAGGTCTTCAAAATCCAGTATGTGCTCAGAACATCTCATTTTGGACTAGGGCTCAATAACTACATTTAACTGGAGGCTAACATCCTGGACAGCATAGCTCTGCATTATGCAGTTGTCAGTGGTATCCTCAGGGATTGTGTCTAAGACACCCCCTCTCCCCTACTGTGGATACCAAACTCTAAGGATGCTTAAGTTCCTTATGCAATAATGGCACAGAATAGTTGGCCCTCCGAATCAGTGGATTTTGTAACCTTGTATGAAAGATGCTGTTTTTTATTCTTGGTTGGTTGATTCTACAGTTTTAAAATCCACAGATAAGGACGAGAGCCCACGGTAAATGCCAATGTAGTTCTAGACCGTAGATGCCAATGTCTTCGAAATACCTTTATCCCTAGCTTCAGTTTAGATTGCCCACCATGGAGAAACATACGTGTCTAAAGTGTCATGATTTGAAGTTAACTGACTTCTGAAGCAGCAGAAGTCACTGAGTGTTGATGTATATGTGAAGAGAGAGAGAAGATATCAAGACTAAGGGATGGCATATTCCTCAGAGAGGGAATGTTGATAAGATCTATTCATTATTAGAAGGGCAGTAGAGGCCTGAGCCAGGGAGACTAGGTGCTTTGCCTGTGGGATCTGCCTCACATATTGGTCTCTATTTTCAACCCTAAATTTTGAGAGTTGGATTTCTGTTTTTCATTTTCTTCTTGACATCTTCCCTCTGTCTCTGTCTCTGTCTCTGTCCTCTCATATCTCTTTCCCTCTCATGTGCTATCATTATTCCTGTGTTTGCTTTTCAGATCCAAGACTTTTGTATTAACCGTGATTAATCACCTTTACTATTTTATTCCGTTCCTTTCTTTCTTTGCTCTCCCAAAGTGTGGATTTTTTTCTGCTTCTTCTGTCTTGGGACATAAAATTCATTCATTGTGGATGCATCATGGGGCAATAATGATTTTTCGTGTTGACACTGATACATCCACATGCTCAAGCACAAACCACACACCCTATTACTACTGCCTAATGCTTTACTTATGCAGAACATCAGCTACTTGCCATGGGTTTATTGTGTTTAATGCGTGCTTATAATTTACAAACCACATACTTTCTTAAATTTTATCTGAATCTTTTTTATCAGGCTGCCTTAGATATTCTGATCTGTATTCCTCAAGCTGTGTTGTACTCTGGTAGACATGCACACATCTTCATTTTTGCTGTATGCATGGAATGAAAGATTAAAGAGTTATTAGTTACTGTTTGTTTTTTAAATATACATAGGTCTTTGTAAAGTTTACAGTATTTTTAGGAATTTAAGCATTAAGATAAGCCAATTGATAAACCTACTGAGTCAATTAAAAAAGCTATTATTTATAGAGATGGGTATAAATTTTACTAAAAAAAAACCACTTTTTTTTAGAAATCATTAAAAAGGATCCCAACTTAAGAAAAACAAACAAACATGTATAATTCTAGGGCCTTCATTTAGTTTCATGCTTGACATTATTAAACAATATGGGTTTTAAGAAAATAAAATAGAAATGTTTGAACAAACATTAGAAAAATATTTATAAAACATTAATAAGAATTATTTTTTAAAACAGTCTAGAGAAAAACACACATAATTTTATGTGCTAACTTTATTGAGTTTTTATTATGTGTTAGGTATTGTTCTAAGTGTGTGCATCTGAGGTACAGAAAAGTCATTTAGCAAGACAGTAGCAGAACCAGGCTTCAATTTTAATGACAAACATTTTCAAAGGTGATTTTCTAAACATCGTATCACTTTTTATAACATATATAGGTCTTAATACAATGAGGATAATAGGGATTTATGACATAGGAATTTTTTATTAGAGTAATAGGATTGATTAGTATGAATGTTAATATCCAACTTATCTATATTTACAGAACACTCAGTTTTTAGCCAAGGTTGCTGGGAATGAGAACTACATTTTCTAGCATCCTCAAACACAGACGTGTCATGTCACTGATTTCTGGCCAAGGTAATTTAAGTGTAGATACTTTTTTTTATAATCTTTAGGGTTGTGTCCTTAAAAGAAGTTTGACCCAGTCCTATAGGACCTTTCCCCTTTTACAATGTGTAAATTGTGCATTTGATGTTGAGTCATCTTCAACTGTGAAGTTGGGTTATCCACAGAGAGATGCTATACAACAAAATAGAAAGCACCTTAATCATAGACAAATTCATATCAGAGTCTCCTTTTCAACTTGGATCTACATTAAACATAAATAAATTTCAGTTTTTTTTAAAAAACTGCTGCAAATCTGGGTCTTTGTTAAAGAAGATTAACTAATCTCTCAACCAATATACAGGGATTGAATTTACTATGTAATTCTTTATAGCAATTATCACCAATTTTCTTCCTGTCTGTCCCTGGCCTATCTTTTCGGTGTTGGCTAAAATGCATGCTGGAGTAAAGAGAAAAGAGCAGATAGTATACTTTTACTATGACTCTGTTTAAGAACTTATATCCTGCACCCCTTACGTGCTTATAAACTACATCATGCCTACATTACATGCACACACACACGTGCACACACACACACAATTTTTTTTATCGTGATTGCTTTATTACTTAGACTTTTTATTTTGAAACATCCTTTTTAGACTTAGACATAATAATATTTTAACATGTATTGCTCTTTATCATTCATAAAGTGGAAAATAGCAGGGAAATAAATTGGCTGTGGTTTTTCTAAACTTCTTCACAGTCAGAGTATTACTGGCTGAAGCACTTTTGACTTGGAGTTGTCTATGTCTTGCTTCCCACACAGTGCAGTTCTCTATGCCATCGGGAGTGCTGGCGAGGCAATATTTCTTAGAAAAGTACTCTTGACTTTTTTTCCCAAATACCTGGCTCCTATTGTGTAAATTGATGGGCACACAGGTAACGACAACCGCTGAACAACTGCCACCTGGCAACAGTGGTTGTAAATGCATCTAGATTTTCAAGGTATCAAACTGGAAAAATAATACATCTTAGACTCAGTGAAGTATGAATTCTGAGACTCAGCCAAAAAAAAAAAAGACTACATTGTTGCCCTGACCGATGGCTCAGTTGCAGCAGCATCCTGTATACCAAAAGGTTTAGGGTTTGATTCCTGGTTGGCGTACTTACCTAGGTTTCCAGTTTGATTCCCAGTTGGGGCTCGTATGGGAGCATCCATAGATGTTTCTCTCTCACACTGATGTTCCTCTATCTTCATACCTCTCTCTCTATTTCAGTAAAAAGATATCATCAGGTTAGGATTTAGAAAAAAAAACATACACACAACTACATTGTTGTCATTAAGCAATAATTTTCTCCTGTATAATTTGCAAAACTAAATGGTTTCCAGTGCATCAGACACAATAGAGAGTCCTCTGTGATTTAATAGAGTCTGGAAAGCTGTATGCATGAAGTAGGACACACACACTGTTTTATCACCATAAGTCTTTGGAGATAGGGAAACAGTTCTGTGTGTGCTCACAAACACACACAACACACACACACACACGTGTCCCTCATGCAAGATGTGTAGATGACACTTTTCAAGAATTGTGGAAAATTCTTGTTGATAAAGATGACCTAACTTTTGACTGAGACAGTGACTAAAGAAAGTCTTAGTTTGCAGAAATCTCTATATGAGAAAATCTAGTAGGTTCTCTGAGAAGGTGAAGAATGTGGGTATTTTTATGCCATTAAATAGGATTAGAAATACCAGTTAAGTCAATACTCCAGATCATAGATTTTTTTTTCTCACTAGTCCCTAAAAAAATATTGGAGTGGGAAAAATATTTCATTATATTTTGCTTTAACCATTTCCAGTTTTTAACTTAGACAAGCTATGTACATAGAGTCAAATTGTATTCAGTTTGAAACAACTTGACACAGCATATATTAAGCTAAATGGGAGGCGATGTGAGTACACAGAAACTGATTTAGTATGCAATATTTATCTGTGGGAGAGAGAAATGCAATTCAATTCAGGCTGATTCATCCTCCATTTTCTGTGCACAGAATCCCACAGGAGGTCATCTACCATCATTTTCGCTATTTGGTATGCTTGACTATATCAGGCAGTAATAGAGTAAAACCTGTGATCATAGATTACAGGGTAACATGCCCTCCCCTATGTACTAGCATGCAGAGCTTAAATCTTTGTTTTTCCCCTCACAGACATTGTAAGCATGAAATTACTGTAATTGTTTTTGAAAAAACTTTTATGTTTTCACTTTATCAGTCAACCTAGGAGGCCTTGCCTTGCTGTGTACTGTTGCTATCTCATGATAAATATCATTTTAGAATTTGGAGATGATCTTACTTTTATTTATTTATCCAATTTGGTTAATATTCTACCATTGGTAGGGTATCCTTTTTTTTTTTAACTCTCTACTCTACGAGTTTTTATAATGAAAAAACCATTGCTTTCTTCAAATATATTTTCAAATGTTATTTTTTTAAAGCTAGATTTATCAGAAATTATATACTATTGTCTGGGAAGAAAATTTTGAATGTTGGATGTAATTAATTAAATATATATTTTCAATAATTCCCACTTTGCTGAATTATTATGAATTCTCTATAGTATTTTAATGCCATTATTTTTAGTAGTATCTGCTGTCATAAAGAAGATAACCATTAGCACTGGTAGGTGTGACTCAGTTGGTTGGGTGTCCTCCCTTGCACTGAAAGGTTGCTGATTTGATTTCCAGTCAGGGCACATGCCAGTGTTGTGGCTCAGTCCCTGGTAAGGGGATTGCAGGAGGCAGCCTATCTATATTTTGCTCTTACATTAATGTTTCTCTCTCTCTCTTCCTCTCCCTTCCCCTCTCTCTAAAAATCAATTAAAAAAAAACTTTAAAAAGGAAAAAAGAGCAAGTAGAAAAACATTTTTTTTATATATATATTTTATTGATTTCTTTACAGAGAGGAAGGGAGAGGGACAGAGAGTCAGAAACATCGATGAGAGAGAAACATCGATCAGCTGCCTCCTGTACACCCCCCACTGGGGATGTGCCTGCAACCAGGGTACATGCCCTTGACCAGAATCGAACCTGGGACCTTTCAGTCTGCAGGCCGACGCTCTATCCACTGAGCCAAACCGGTCAGGGCTAGAAAAACATTTTTTAAAAGAAAATAACCAGTAAAGTTTGAGAGTGACCTTAAAAATCTCCTTTTATTTAAAACACACACACACACACACACACACACACACACACACACACACATATATATATATATACATATCTCCACTAATAAAAGAGAAAAATGCTAATTGACCATACCTTTGCTACATCCACAGCCAATCAGAGTGAGTATGCAAATTAACCTAACAAAAATGGCAGTTAATTTGCATATGCTGAGGGAGGGAGGCGTGAAGACTGAAGACAGCCTAAAAGGAAGAGGGAGGGAAAGCGGAAAGCAAGGCAGATGCCAGAGGGAAAGCGCAGGCGGTTTGGCGGCGGGCGGGACAGGGCTGGGTGGCGGCGGTGGGCGGGGCGGGGCCGGGCTGGGCAGGGCGGTGGCTGGCTGGACGGGGCAGGTGGTGCACGCACCTTTGGCAGCTGCTTGCAGGAATCTTCCTGCAATGGGCTCCTAATATATATATATATATATATATATATATATATATATATATATATATATATATATATATATATATATATATATATATATATATATATATATTATATACATTTATATATGAAGACTGATAAAATCAGTTTATTTTTCTAAGTGTATACACTAGAAAAATACATTCAAACTATAAATCTTGAAAAAGTAGTTTTTGAAGGTTGTTTAAATGTATCAATATTTAAAATTTCTATGGAATATTTATTCTAAATCTTCTAAGATATTTTATACATTTTACACAATGACCACTTTTATTATCTGATAGGCACACATTATTTAGGAGGATGCTTAGTATGTCAAGGACCTGTCCTAAGTACTTGAAATGGAGCAACTCACATAATCCTTGGGCAACTCAATGAGTAAAGTATATTATTATTCTTATTAACAGGTGATAAAATGAGAGATTAAGACATTTTTCATGTCCATACTTCTTGGCACTTAGTAAGAGTTCAAAAAATATAATTTCATAAGTATAGAGTCCCCAGAACCAAGATGGCAACCTTCCACAACCACATCAAAATTATAACAAAAATACAGAACAATCATCATTCAGAACTGCCTGACAGGTGGGTGAATGGAGGTCCTACAACTAGAGAAGTAAAGAAGAAAGTACATTGAGACTGTTAGCAGGGGTGGAGGTAGGGAACAGGCTGGTCTGACACCCACGTGTGGCCTTTTTTTTCAATCTGGAGGGATATCTCAGCTGCAGAGGCCACCATGAGGAATAAGGGGTCCCATCTCCACACCAGCACCCCAAGCCCAAGGTTCCAGAGCCGGAAAGAGAAATCCCCTTAACTTTAGACTGTAAAAACGAGCAGGGATCGTGGCTGAGTGACACAGAGGCTGCTGGAGTCCCAGGAAGTACCTCTTAAAGGCCCAGCACAAAAAATTAGATGGACTAACTTGCTCTGAGCTCCAGCACTGGGGCAATGGCTCAGGGGGACCCAGGGACATACATAAGGAATTGGATTGTCTGGCATCAGAGCAAGAACTCAAAGGCAGCTTTCTCCCAGGAAATGATGCTAGCAGGGGTCATTGTTTCCATGCTGAGACATCCCTGATGCAGAGCTGACTGACAGCCATATCTGAGTTTCCATCAGCCTATCTCACACTGATCACCCACCATGGTGACTCCCTGAGACTCTGCCCCATCCATTTTCAGCCCTACCAAAGCTATTTGAAATGGCTTCTCCTTATGAATGGCCTGTCCTAGTTCAGGCTTCAGACTTTTCTAAAATTACTCAAACAAGCAGAAGCTGGCATCAACATACCCCATACCTATCAATAAGAGACCCAAGACCTAGTACTAGCACCTGCCTGCCTTGCTTCACAGCTGGGCCTCACTTGAGCACTTCTAAGCCCAATACAAGTAGCAGCCATCTACAGATCTCTCTGTAGCTCCTTCTGGGTGGCCGCAGGAAGTGGCTGACTTTGCACCTCCAAGGAGGCCCAGAGCCAGTGAGTCTGGTGGATAGCTTCAGACCACACCAGATTACAACTCTACACATCCACAAGTAACACACTCAAGGGGCAGACTCAGTAAGCACCAAAGCCCAAATGAAGCAAGTCCTGCTTCATAAGAGTATCTCCAGTTGGCCTGGAGGTCAATTCCTTCCAGTGATGCCAACAGTAATCAAGGCTCAACTACAATAAGACTATGCACACAGACCACCCAAGGGGTGCAGCTAGAGTGCCCAGGTCAGGTGACTGGGGAGGCTGAGCCACTGGGCTGTACAGGACACCTACAACACAAGGCCACTCTACCAATTCCAGAAGACATAGAAGCTCTACCTAATACATAGAAACAAACACAAGGAAGCAGCAAAAAATGCAGAGACAAACAAACATGTCACAAGTGGAAGAACAAAAGAAATCTCCAGAAAAAGAACTAAATGAAATGGAAGTAAACAAATTACTGGATATAGAGTTCAAAAGAATGGTTAAAACAAATGGGACTACATCAAAATGAAAAGCTTCTACACAGCAAAAGAAATCATCAACCAAACAACAAAAAAGCCCACTGCATGGGAGAACATATTTGCCAATGTTATCTCTGATAAGGGTTTAATCTCCAAAATTTACAGGGAACTTATACAACTTAACAAAAGGAAGATAAACAATCCAATCAAAAAATGGGCATAGGACCTCAATAGACACTTTTCAAAAGAGGATCTACAGAAGACCAAGAGACATATGAAAACATGCTCAAAGTCACTAATCATCTGAGAGATGCAAATCAAAATGACAATAAGGTACTCTCTCACACCTGTCAGAATAGCTGTCATCAACAAATCAACAACGGGCAAATGCTGGCAAGGATGCAGAGAAAAAGGAACCCTCGTGCACTGCTGGTAGGAATGCAGACTGGTGCAGCCACTGTGGAAAACAATATGGCGTTTCCTCCAAAAATTAAAAATGAAACTCCCATTTGATCCAGTAATCCCACTTCTAGGATATATTCCAAGAAATCAGAAATACCAATCAGAAAGGATATATGCACCCCTGTGTTCATAGCAGCACAATTTACAATAGCTAAGATTTGGAAACAGTGCCCATCACAGATGAGTGATTTAAAAAATGGTGGTACATCTACACAATGGAATACTACGCTGCTGTAAAAAAGAAGGAACTCTTGCCATTTGCAACTGCATGAATGGACCTGGAGAGCATCATGCTAAGTGAAATAAGCCCGTTGGAGAAAGATAAATATCACATGATCTCACTCATCTGTTGAATATAATGAACAACATAAACTGATGAATCAAAATAGAGCCAGTGAAACAGTGGTTATAAGATTGCTCAAGGATCTTAATGAAAGCCTCAAGAGACTTAGTGAGAACTTCAAAGGCATGAAAAAGGACCAGTCAGAAATTAACCACACACTAACTGAAATAAAGAACAATTTACAGGGATTCAACAGTGAGTAGAGGACACTGATAATCAAATCAATGATTTGGAATATGAGGAAGCAAAAAACACCCAATTAGAAGAGCAAAAAGAAAAACGAATCCGAAAATATGAATATAGTGTAAGGAGATTCTGGTACAACTTCAAGCATACCAACATGCACATTAGGGGGAGTGTCAGAAGGAAACGAGAGAGAGCAAGATATTGAAAACCTATTTGAATAAATAATGACAGAAAACGTCCCCTCCTTGTGAAAGAAATAGACTTATAAGTCCACAAAGCACACAGAGTCCCAAACAATAGGAATCAAAAGAAGCCCACACCAAAACACATATTTAAATGCCAAGGGTTAAAGACAAAGAGAATTTTAAAAGCAGCAAGAGAAAAGTAGTTATTTACCTACAAAGGAGTACCCATATGACTGTCAGCTGATTTTTCAAAAGAAAAATTTTGTAGGCCAGAAGGGAGTGTCAAGAAATGTTCAAAGTGATGAGTAGCAAGGACCTACAACCAAGATCACTCTACCCAGGAAAGCTGTCATTAAAACTGAAGGTCAGACAAAGAGTTTCACAGACAAGAAAAGCTAAAACATTCAATCACCACCAAGCCAGCATTACATGAAATGTTGAAGGGTATTCTTCAAGAAGAAGAAAAAGGTAAACACTTGAACATTAAATAGTAATAAGTACATAGCTATCAACAATTGAATCTAAAAAATCAAAAGAATGAACAAGGAATCTAATGAACAAAATAAATTGATGAATAAAATAGAATCAGAGACCTGGAAACCTAGAATAGACTCATGAATCTCAGGGGGCAGGTGGCGAGGGGCCTGGAAGAGATTAACCTAAGGTTTTATATGCATACTAGAGGCCCGGTACATGAAAATTCATGCACTGGAGGGGGGCCCCTCAGCCTGGCCTGCCCCCTTTCACAGTCCAGGGAGCCCTCAGGGGTGGAAGGCAGCCCAGCGATCAGGGGAAGATGATGCCCCATCACACCTCTGCTGCTGCCACTGCCAGCAGCGCAAACCTTGGCTGGCCCTGGTTACCTGAGCCTCGAGCAGCCCTGGGCAACTGGGAAGCTGCCATCCGAGGATTGCCTGTGCCTCGGGCCAGCCCTGGGTAGCTGGGGGGCTGAGGGGACTGGGCACTGCCATCTTGTGGCTGTGGGCGCCACCATCTTTGAGGGCGGGGCAGCCAATTAGCATATTCCCTCCTTATTGGCTGTGGGCGCTGCTATCTTTGAGGGTGGGGCAGTCAATTAGCATATTCCCTCCTTATTAGATAGGATATGCATTACCTATGGACACAGACAATAGGATGGTGAAGGCATTGGGTGGGATGGAAACTGGGTGGAGGGGGTGAATTGGAGGGGAAGGGGGAATATTTGTAATACTTTCAACAATAAATATTTAAAAGAGAAAATATATTGGGGAAATGTTATATCAGAATTATAGAATTTCTGAATTTTGTTTCTCTTTCTCTTGAGTCTTCCAATACAACTTGTATCTTTTGTTTTTGTTTTTTACTTTTTCAAGGCCATTCTGTATTGCCATGTTCATGCCCTTTTGTTTAGGAGCAATATTTTTAGACTCTGCTTCCATACTTATCCAAAGGTCACCTTAATATGAAAATTTAATAAAGTATTTTGCTGCTTGACTTTGTGTCTTTCACCAAAGGTTTCCATTAGTTATTATAAGGCATCACCTCACTATTTTTGTGATTTTATGTCTTCACCCTCTCTCTATTTGAATAACCTGTTTTCCCTGGCTGCTAGCCTCACTATTTAGTCCTAGCCTCTGTACACTACCTGTTTTTGATAGAGGGACTTAAAATCTGATAGATAGAGCACCTGAATTAATTTGAAAAATAATCATATTATTTTAAATCTTAGAACACATATACTTATGTGAATATAGGGTTAAGTTTTTCTTAAGTTTCCTTTTCAAGGCCTGTGCAAAGTGATTGAGGAGGTGACTCAGCTGTGAATCCAGCCAGCAGAACTGATAAGCATGGTCAGACTGACCCACCAGGAGTCAAAACAACATCTCATCACATGATGACTAAGGACAATAGCTGACATCTGCGGACCTCCAGGGCTGCATGTAGCTGCATTCCATTCCCAGCCTCACCCTAGCCCATTCCCCTTTATAATCCTGTCCCTTACACCTTGCTGTAAGACAGGATTTGAATGCTTGTAAGTGCTCTGTCTTCTTGGTTGGCTAGCCTTCTCAATAAATGCCTTATATGATTCAACCCTGTTTTCATTTTTAGACACAGCAACAGGCAGCCCAAGCCCACCTGGGGGTTTTCCAGTAACAATAAACACATAAGTTTTGTTTTTTTTTTAAGTCACAGAAGTAGAAGTGGGCTAAGGAAGAAGTGAGTCAGCTGGGCTGAGTGGGCTCAGGAAACAGTTTATAGAGGTAAAAGAAGAGTCCTTGGAGCTTAGGAGAAAGAAAGATAAAGAAAATGCACCTGAGGAAGGAGGGGCGGGGGCGGGGGGGAGGAGCAAGGGTGTGCTTCAGAGAGAGGGAACAGCCCTGGGGAAACAAGAGGGTGAGGAAAGGCACAAGTGTGTTTAGGGGAAAGAGCCCCCTCTGTCCTGAGGGTTTTTTGTTTTTTTTATCTGCTCTCTAACTGTAGGGATTATGGGAGGTCCCAGGGGAAGATCTCAAAAGAATATTCATCAGCTTCCCAGAAGTGTCCTTTCAGGGTCTCCACTGATTGGTCAGTGCCAGGGCAGAGGGTCATTAGTCATAGCAACTGGTCCTGATGTCAGCAAGGGCATCATCCCATCTGGCCTTATTGCTATCCAGGGCCTGGAGCTGAAACACAACTGAGAATTAGATGTTATATCTATTTTGACCAAACTTCTGTCTCTATGGTCAACAGACCCAAGGCTTTGTCCCTAAGATTATTTGATGTGGGTCAAAACCTCATTGTCTTAAGGAACTAATGCTGAAGGGAGTGGTTGTACAAGGTTTGTATGGGACTCATGTGAGGCTGTTCTCTGGATCCCTTGTTTCTCCTCTTAGGGGATCTATTACATGACTAGTGAAGCCAAGGGAGAAAAGGTCAGGGGAGATTCCAGACCCCCTGACTGGTGATATGAAAGATCAGGGGGTCTAAATCACATGACCATGGATATTCTAGGATAGGGATGAGGTCCTTGTTTTCCCAGTTTTGCCTGTTGCTGGGCACCCAGGGCTTTCTGTCCTGGTGACATTCCATACCCAGCCTATAGTTCCTCCTCTGCTTATGTCTGTCTAACTAGCTACTACAATTTAACTTCATAAGTTAGATATTTTTAATTTATAAAGTTTGCCTACATGTTAGCAGACTTTGAATGCCAGGTTTCTAGGTCTCAATGTCATAGAAAGAAGCACTGAGTTCTGTCCAGTATCAAACAGATAGAGTTTATTGAAAGAGTTTGTGCACAATGGAGTCCACCAGAAAAGAGAAGCCAAGTTCTTGGCAGGGTTCTTGTGGATGGCTTATATCAGGCCCTTGGGGTAAGTGTAGGGCTTGGGAATGAGGATGAGGTCAGTTGTCCCACGATCATTATCTGGTGGTGGTTGATCCCAGGGTAGTTACAAGATGTTTTCCACAGTGGATCACTCAAAGGGCCTGTAAGAGAATGCATGTGCAAATATTCTAGTTAACCTTTAATTGACAAAACAATTTTGTAGAACATGATGTTAAGAAAGGTGTCATCATCATATATTCTTTCCTTTAAGGATGTGGTTAGGTTTGGTCAAGAATGAGTTCAGATGTCTCTACCCTACACTGTCTCATACACATTTGCCATTTATTAGTACTATTACCAGAGAATTGAATTTCTCTGTTGCTTGTGGGAGTGGTGTTTTTTGGGGGAACATTGAATTAAGCATTTTCAGAAGCCTCCGTGGGAGAATGAGATGTGGTGAACGACTTTATTTGCATGGAGTTACATTCCTCTGATTACAAAGCGCCAGGTCCATCAATCCAGTCTTGGGAAAGGGGCAGCTGTGGATTCAACAAAGCCAGAAGCAGGGCCAGCGTCCAGAGTTTCCTTTCCATGTTGCAGCCGGGTCCAGTACAGCAACAGGCTAATTAAAATCCATTAGTCCATTGTGTGGGTGGCACATGGCTGTGGGCCATGTGGGCCAATGTAGGAGAGGGCGACCCCTGCAATGGGAGAGCCAGACGTGCAGGCAAGTAGCAAAGGAGAGCCAAGAGCGCATGCTCCTTTGTTCAGGAGCTTAAGTATTTAGGTTTCACACGGTTACAGTGGCCATGCCTGACGTGTGTCCAGGTGTGACTGACAGACAAGCACCTTCCCAAGTCATTCAGACCTTACGGGGCAAGCGGGGCATGTGGGGCATGCGGAGCATGCAGGACATGCATCTATTGTCCAGTCCTTTCCCCCAGCAATCTGTGGGGAACAGACCTGGAGAGTGTTAAACTGTAGCTTCCTGGCAAATGCTTATATCATCTAGTCTTCCCTTTACTCCTTTCCTGTTTAATAATAATCAGATTATTAAAACAGTATCATTACCTGTTTAAAATTTTCACCTAATATCTAAGAGATCTTTACAACTAATATGGGTTTGAGTTCATTTAAATGGTATAATAAATCGCCTTAAAGATAATTATTTTCAGAATACCAGGTGATACAGGAATAAAAATTCACCAAATATAAATTTCTATACTATTAGAAAAATATATTTTTGTTTATAAGACTGAATCTACCCTTTAAAGAAAAATGCTCCTCACAGTAGTAATAGTATTTTCTAAAGGCAATTTCTGTTGTTTCGGCCTTTGCCAACCTGACAAGATTTCAGGCATACAAATTACAGGCTGCTTAGTTTAGCCAAATCAACTTGAAAAGTTCTGCCCATAAAAATCTCTCACTTCCCCAGCTCTCAAACAGATTTAAATGAAGAAAATCTGGTACTTAATGTTCTCCTGGTTAGGTTGCTTAGCGACCACTCCACCCTGCAGCTCACACTGTGGGTTAGGTGTAAATTAACTATTGCAATGCTTGCAGGATTACACTTAAATACACAAACACAGGTAATGAAATAACATGTTTGCAAAAAAAATGTGTCATATCTAAACATTTGTCAGACTAAACTCCTTTACAATACCATATGTTTACCTAACTGGTTTTTAAAAAGACTTACCTTCACTAATTTAAAAGAGTTTAGCTTAAGATATCTGACATATATAAGGTGATTTTTAAATACATTGATAAACACACTAAACAAGTAAATATTTTAATTGATAATTTTTTGAAGAGAGATGACTTGTAAGTGAGTAGACTATAGCTGTTTACCTTGCATTAAGATTGCAACTTAATAAAATGTTTTCAAAGAAAATGTAAAATATTTTATAATCTGCAATCTCCTATAACATATTTTCTTTTATAGTGTGTATCCTTTATTTTGTCAGATCTTGGGTTCCAGATCTCTTGTTATTACTAAGAAGAATTGTGATCACTAAAACAAAAAAAAATGTAATTTCTTGTCAAATGGCCTACTTCAATTCTGAGCCAAATTCTTATTTGACTGGTGTTCTATTCTAGATCATTTATGCTTATAATTTCCAACTTGGGCCTGTCACAAAAATTCTCAACAATGGCTTTTTCAAAAACAAAGCATATTCTCACCTGTTTTCAACATGCCTGTAAATAATAATCCAGTTATGGTGAGAAAACATCTAAGCCTTGTTTACATATTGTTAGCATATAAATACTCATTTACAGAAAGGCTCTTCTGTAGATGTTTATTTGTAGAATGTGTTATTTGAAGAGACATATATTTTATTTTCTATTCTAATATATGTAAAACTAAATTAAATTATGAAATGTTATGAGTTTAAGTTATGTCTTGCACTCTAGTTTTTATGTGTCCTAAGTCTTATAGAGAACTTTGATTAAGTGGAGATAGTAATATAATTAATAATTATTGAGATGTATTATTGAAATTAATTAACAACAGGAGTATCAATATTTAAAATATCTCATAAAGTTTTAATATTTTCGGTGAATTATAATGCATTGGTTTTTTATCTATAGAAAAATATGTTAGAGATAAGTAATTTTCAAAAAATGTGGTGCTTTGGTTTCTTATCAATTTTCTCAAATAAACATTACATTTTCCCCAAGGGGGGAAAATTATATAGATTCCCAAGTTGATTACAATCAGAGCATCATCACTGAAGAATGTTTAAAATCCTAATTACTATTGACTAGTTCTTTTGCTACCTTCTAATCAAACAGAAAGCAAACATTTTCATTTACATTTGTGAGGTGTCAAAACTTGAGAGTAAGCAGGTAGTACCTAAATCAAGAATGAGGCTGAATAACTTGCTAGACTGAGAATAGAAATCAGAAGTACTGATTGTAGGTACAAAAATAGCAATATTGTGAACATTCATGAGAGTATCTCTGTGCATGAAACCCAATAATTTTTTGTGGATCATGGTGGTGCAAATGACAAGGGTTAGCTAGCTAGCTTAATTAGGAAGGCTTAGGGAATAAAGAGGGTCCGTGAGAGAGGAATGCATAGATGGGGATTTAAAGATGCCAAAATGCTTATTTTACTCATACAGAGGATAGAGAAATACCCTAAGGGGAAGGGGGTCCAGAGGAAGCATCTTGGCCTGAACAATTAAAGCAGCCCTGACCTAAGGAGTAATAAAACATCTAGAACAACTGAAAGAAAGCCATAGGGAGGTCTAAAATAACTCCAACCTGTACAAATAAGACAACCAAAGAGAGGAGAAGCGTGGATGTGGGGGTCTTGAGAACTAATTACAGGACTAAGGTCCCACGGTGGGAAAGGCACAATAAGAGAAAAGGTCTCCAGGATATATAATGACTCAAGACAAAGAAGGCAGTGGACACCCTTCTTAGGTGATCCCTCTGTCCCTCTGTGCCAGAAGGGACAGAATCATAGGCTTAGGGGTTTAGAATTAGGGTTTTAGAGGTAGTACTTGCTTGCAATAAAGTTTCTGTACTTTTCACCTACCACCTTTTGTCCGTGGCTTCATTCTTTGAATTCATCTGGACAAGAACCTGGGAAAGAAATCACCCTTGCATCCTGCTCAGTAAAGCAACCCGAATCACAAGGAATAAATTCTTGAAGTGGCAAGTAAATAAAATATTTTTATATTATTATATATTTCTCATAGATTATTCATTTTAATAAAGAAGACACAAAATGGATCACAGAATTTCCTAAGTAGAAATTCAGTGCCTCCTTGTCTTTAAATCCTCTTATTGTTGTTGACCTCATGGTCCCTTGTTCTGCTGAGTGTGCCCAAGGCAGTTCTTCCTGTCAGTGCCTGAAAAGGAGCATTGATTCTCTTCTAACTATTCAGTACAGCACAGACCGACAGATGAAGGGTGGTGCTAATGGCAAGATCCGGAGTAGAGAACACATTTTTCAGAGGCATGGGGAGGCATATACGATTCAGAAACAAAATTATTGCCTGCATTAAAGAACACACACAGAGAGAAATTTATTGAAGAGTGTAAAAATAGATATAAAAAGCAGAGCTGCCAATGACAGAAAGATAAAGGAAAGAAAACGAGGTGTTCCTTGAATAAACAAGTAACATTTGGGTAAAGAGGGAGGAGGTGGAGGTGAGATGACAGATGGAGCTGGCTTATAAAAGTGCAAGATTATACGAAAGAATTTCAACTTAACATTCAACAAAGGGCTAGAAGGTTCCCTTGCACAGACTGGAATACCTTTTCCTGTAGTAGAAAATGAAATATAAAAAGGCTTTATTATTGCACTGGAGCAGATAATTAGGCAATTAAAACTATTTAAAAATGATAGAATATCAGAACTTATAAAGCATGCCTGCCAAGTTTTAACTTTTCAAGCTAAGACTTGGCTTTGGAAACATTATCCTTGCTTTTTAAAATTGTTAGTGCTTTGTTGCTGACTAAGTCTGCATTCCATTATTGGGAATCAAGAATATTGAAGGAAGAAATAGAATGTATTCACAGAAGAAAATAATAAAATTGTAAAGAATGCATATGTAAAAAGTAAAGAAACAAGGCTGGGCAATGGCACAAATAATTTGTGAATTAAAGACAATCATGTTAGCTGAAAATAGTTCTTTTTGAGAGAAAGACTACTATTAAAAATCTCTTATAGTGCACAAATATACAACACACAAGCACTCACATAACAAATTAATAAAATTGTGCTACATTTTTATGAATGCAAATGTCTAACACAAAGAATATTTTAGCACTAATGAAATAAGAATTAAATTTAAGATTGATAGCAAAATTTCTAACAGGTAAGGTTTTTTGAAATCTTTAGATAATATGTAATTTAGAATTGTTGAATAATATTCTAATATTTCACTAGAAAGGGATAGGGTAATTAGAATTTGACTTCTAACTAGTACAAACATAATCATTGTGGGCAATTGTTTTTGTTATCCTACTACAAAAGTATAATTTTCTGTGGTTGTTTGACCATTTCTACAACAACCTCAGGGTTTGGCTTGTACTATAAAAATGAACTTAAATATTTAAGTCCAGAAGAGTCCTGAGAGCCTAATAAATCCCTGATTGCTTTATTTAACCACTAATAAGTTGCACTGAAAGTGTGAATGACATTTTATGTTTTGGATTTTATACAAGTATTGGATCACATTTCAAGAGAAGACTATAATGTTTTGAATTTTCCAGTCATATATTAACACACAGTGAATAGCCTTATGTGTTAAACTAATTTATTTTCAATTTTATTGAGTTTGGCTTGTTACTTTTTGAGTAAAATTGGGGCTTTAGTTTATGTATCCCGAGAAATCATGACTTTTTATTTAACTTTTACTAGATAGCCATGGCCAAAAATTAGAAATGGAAATTCCCCAATGACCAGAAATAAAATGGGTATCCAAAATGTGAGCAGGAGTTAAATTCACATGGCCCTCAGAGGGACAAGGAGTAGATGTAGATATTAGGGACAGGATTTAATACCCACACAAGACACATAGTTAAACCTGGTCTAAATAAAGCCAGAAGCCAGAATGATGCTGCACTGTCTACAAATAAGGACTATAACATATCTGCTTGCTATCTTGGAACCTCAGCTGAAGACAATTAACTACATAGGCTAAAATAAAGGAGAATCAATGACTAAAAAATTGAAAACCTAAACTTTACTCAATGTCAGTTTTAGCAGAAAGAAAATGAAAATAAAATTTAGGACTGACAGCACCAGAGATCACAATGACATTTAAACCTCTAGTAAATCAACAATTGTAAGCACTGTTTTGGAATGTACCAGGGAAAGGTAACAATGGAAACAACTTAGAAATACACAATGGAAGATAATTACTGCTGAAGATGAGCCCACAAAGAAAAACTATCCTATATAATAAAGAGGTAATATGCAAATTGACCATCACTCTAACACACAAGATGGCCGCCCCCATGTGGTCAAAGATGTCTGCCCCATGTGGACACAAGATGGCCACCACAAGGCAGCTGGCAGGGGAGGGCAGTTAGGGGTGACCAGGCCTGCAGGGGAGGGCAGTTAGGGGTGACCAGGTCTGCAGGGGAGGGCAGTTGTGGATGATCAGGCCAGCAGGGGAGGGCAGTTGGGGGGAACCCAGGCCTGCAGGGGAGGGCAGTTGGGGGGACCAGGCCTGCAGGGGAGGGTAGTTGGGGGTGACCAGGCCTACAGGGGAGGACAGTTGGGGGCAACCAGGCTGGCAAGGGAGGGCAGTTAGGGGCAATCAGGCCTGCAGGGGAGGACAGTTAGGGGCGACCAGGCCAGCAGGGGAGGGCAGTTAGGGGTGACTGGGCCAGCAGGGGAGGGCAGTTGGGGGCGACCAGGCTGGCAGGGGAGGGCAGTTAGGGGCAATCAGGTCGGCAGGGGAGGGCAGTTAGGGGCAACTAGGCTGGCAGGGGAGGGCAGTTAGGGGCAATTGGGCCAGCAGGGGAGCAGTTAGGCATTGATCAGGCTGGCAGGGTGTGGTTAGGGGGTGATCAGGCTGGCAGGCAAAAGCAGTTAGGGGCAATCACGCAGCAGGCAGGCAAGCGGTTGGGAGCCAGCAGCCCTGGATTGTGAGAGGGATGTCTGACTGCTGTCGGACATCCCTCAAGGGGTCCCAGATTGGAGCGGGTGCAGGCTGGGCTGAGGGACACCCCTCCCCCCCGCATGCATGAATTTCATGCACTGGGCCTCTAGTCTTACTAATATAAGGGTAATATGCTAATTAGACCGGGAGACCTTCCAGACATCCTTCCGGACAAATCCATGGTGGTGAGGCCAAGGCAGAGGCAGTTAGGGGCGATCAGGCCAGCAGGGGAGGGCAGTTAGGGGTGAGCAGACCAGAGGGGGGCAGTTGGAGGTGATCAGGCTGGCAAGAGGGTGCAGTTGGGGGCAAGCAGGCTGGCAAGGGGTCAGTTGGGGTCGAGCAGGCTGGCTGGGGGGCATTTAGGGGTAAGCAGGCCAGTGGGGGGGCAGTTGGGGTTGAGCCAGCCAGCACTGGTGGGCAGATAGGGATGAGCAGGCTCGCAGGGGGAGGCAGTTGGGGGTGAACAGGTCGGCAGTGGGGGGCAGTTGGGTGCGATCAGGTTGGTGGGGAGGTGGCAGTTAGGGATGATCAGGTCAGAAGTGGGGGCAGTTGGGGGCAATTAGGCTGGCAGGCAGAGATGGTTAGGGGTGATCAGGCAGGCAGGCAGGCAAGCAGTTAGGAGCCAGCGGTCCCGGATTACAAGAGGGATGTCTCAGATTGGAAAAGGTGCAGACCGGGCTGAGGGACACCACAATGCCCCCCCCCACCTGTGCACAAATTTCATGCACCGGGCCACTAGTCTATACTAACAAAAGGCTAGGTGGTCCTTGGGCCCTCGCACATGATGTCATCACAAGATTGCTGCCACAAGATGGCCACCACAAGATCACCACCACAAGATGGCCGTGTGCACAGTGGAGGCAGGGCCCAGCGGCCGCTCCATGTGGTGAGGCTGGGGGTCCTGTGGCTCTGTGTGGCATGGAGGAGACTGGTCTCGGTGGAGGAGGTGGGTCATGGCAGGGGAAGGCAGTTGTGGGTGATCAGGCCAGCAGGGGAGGGCAATTGGGGGCAATCAGGCCAACAGGGGAGGGCAGTTGGGGGTGATCAGCCAGCAGGGGAGCAGTTAGGTGTCAATCAGGCTGGCAGGGGAGCAGTTAGGAGCCAGCCGGATTGTGAGAGGGATGTCCGACTGCCGGTTTAGGCCTGATCCATGGGATTGAACCTAAATCAGCAATTGGACATCCCCTGAGGGGTCCCAGATTGAGATGGTGCAGACCGGGCTGAGGAATCACCCCCCCCACCCCGCCCGCTGCCAAATTTTGTGCACTGGGCCTATAGTAGAATATATGGGAGTAGTACTACATGATAGGGTGCCTATAGACTCAACCTAGAAAAACACACAACAGATTTTTTGTTGTTGTTTACAATATTACCAATGTCCCCCATTTTTGCTCCCTCCACCAAGCCCCAGCAGTGACCCACCCCCCCTGGCCTTCATAATGATATGGAATTTTTAGACTGGAACCTGGATTCTTTGTCTGCCGGAGCCAAAGAATGAATCCACAGACAGAAGGTGGTATAGCAAAGGTAGAAATTTATTAAAGAACAAGTACAGACTCCCATGTAGGGAAGGGGAAGAGTCAAACAGAATGGACTCCCACGTGGGGAGGGGGAAAGGGTCCCACAGAGTTTCTTTTCCTTATGGTTTATAAAGGCTGCAGATCCTGGTGCCTTAATATCCCCTCTGATTGGTCACTATTCCCTTAGACTGGTTACTATAGTAACTCCTGAGCTCAAAGGTCCAATCTCACATGGGACATGTGAGGTTCTCCCCCCCTCCTTCTTTATTGTTTTCATATTCCCTTTGGGCTGTCTTCCTCTCCTTCTGGATGAGGGGCTTCCTTCCCTTTATTTTGTAAATATAGACCTTTTGCTGTTCCCAGCTCCCGCATTCTATGGAAATGTACCTGTTGCAGCTTTTCAACTCCCCTATTCTATAGAAATATACCTTCTGCTGCTCTGCAGCTCTGTGCTTCCTCCATGGTTCCCTTAATTTCTAAAATTTCTAAAATCTCCTAAGACCTGTCTTTTTCACCCCAAAAATTCCTGTTTCAATAACATTGTTGTCTGTGTCCATGGATTATGGCATATATGCATATATGTTATTTGGTTAATCTCTTATTAACCCTTCCCTCTGAGATCTGTCAGTCTGTTCCATATATCCATGCCTCTGGTTCTATTTTATTCATCAATTTATTTTGTTCATTGGATTCCACATATAAGTGAGATCATATGATTTTATCTTTCTCTGACTGGCTTATTTCGCTTAGCATCATCATCTTTCAGGTCTTCCATGCTGTCTCAAAGGGTAAGGAGATCCTTCTTTTTACAGCTGCACATATTCCATTGTGTAAATGAACCAAAGCTTTTTTATCCACTCATCTGCTGATGGGAACTTGGGCTTTTTCCCCGATCTTAGCTATCTATCTATATATATATAAAAGTCTAAGCGACCAGCTGACAGGCCGGTAGCTATTATGCACAATGACCACAAGGGGGCAGACGCTGCCAACTGGTAGCTATGATGCTCACTGACCACCAGGGGTAGATGCTCAATGCAAGAGCTGCCAAGCTGCGGTGATTTGGCAGCTGCAGTTCTCAGGTAATGCACCAGGAACCAGAGAGGAGGGACCCCGATTCTGAGGTGTGTCACCCGAGAACTGTCCTCTCACAATCCAGGACCCCTCAGGGGATGTCGGAGAGCTGGTTTCAGCCTGATCCCCACAGGCCAGGCCTAGGGACCCCACAGATGCACAAATCCGTGCACCAGGTCTCTAGTTGTAAATAATGCTGCTATGAACATAGGGGTGTATATTTCTGATTGGTGTTTTGGGATTCTCAGGATATTTTCCCAGAAGTGGGATCTCTGAATCAAACAGCAATTGCATTTAAATACTTACTTTTATTTTTTTGATTAATCCTTACCCAAGAATATTTTTTCCATTGGTTTTCAGAGACTGGAGGGTGGGAAGGAAGGGGAAAGAGAGAAACATCAATGTGAGAGAGACACATCGACTGATTGCCTCCCACATGCACCCTGAACAGAGATTGAGCCTGCAACCGAGGTACCTGCCCTTGACTAGGAATTGAACCCCTAAACTACCAGTCTGCATACTGACATTTCAACCACAGAGTCAAACCAGCCAAGGCCCATTTTTAATTTTTTTGAGGAAACTCCATACTGTTTTCCAGAGTGACTGTACCAGTCTGCATTCCCACCAGCAGGGCATGAGGGTTCCCTTTTCTCCACTTGTTGTTTGTTGATTTTTTGATGGTAGGCATTCTGAAAGCTGTGAGGTGATACCTTATTGTAGTTTTAAAAGAAAGCAGAGCAGGATTAAAAGAATTGTAAAAATCTGTTCTAGGAATTGTGGTCTTTAACTCTTATTAGAATTTTTGTCAGAGTGTTTGAAATTAACAGACACACAGGTCCCATGATCTGAGGTTTTGATTGAATCTAAGCATTTACTAGTAAGTTGATTGTACTGCTAATGATTTGTAATGTTCAAAGAGCTTTGGGATAGAATAGCTCCTATGAAGCATGTATAAAACATTGTAAAAATTTTAAAAAATATATTTATTTTAATTTAAAAATCAATATATTGTTAAAGCATAAATTAGCCCAGAAGTTCACACCATTGCTGTTAGTAAGTCACAATTTCCTATGAGATATAAATGATTATACATTTTAATTTTAAAATGCTTTTACAAATATAGAAATGTTTACACTTGAATTCATGTTAGGATTTTTTGTGTGTCTCCCTCCATAAAATTTCTGAATTCATATTTCATATTTTTACCCATTTGACTTGGTACTCAGTCCCTACACTGCATGGTCCCTACAATACATATTGGTCACACTGTCCCCATCTTACAGTTACATATTTCAGTTAGTTTGATAATTACTTATAATTGTTATTATCAGTGACATACCCTGCTTGGCAAGCATATAAAATACGTTATTTAATTCTGTACATTTTTATAATCTATATATTTTTTTGTTAATGCAAACATGATGATATTTTTTTCACATGATTTTTAGATTGAATGGAAGGGAGAGAGGGAGGGGTAGAGACGAAAGAGAGAGAGAGAGAGAGAGAGAGAGAGAGAGAGAGAGAGAGAGAGAGAGAGAGAGAGAGAGAGAGAGAGAGAGAGAGAGAGACATCAATTGGTTGTCTCTTGCATGCAGCCTAACTGGGGCCAGAGATTGAACCTGTAATCCAGGTACATGTCCTTGATGTCCTTGACTGAGAATCAAACCTAAGACCCTTTGGTGCGTGGGCCAACATGCTAACCACTGAGAAACACTGGCCAAGGCTATAATCTCTAATTCTTATTGAATTTTTCTAGCAATTGTTACTATTCCCATGATCTGATCTAAACTCTTTCTAAATAGAATATGTTTGATTGCATTCATTTCTTGAATTTTTTTGACCTGTCTCTCCTTTATTATTACTGTGTTTTGATACCAAAAAAATTAGCCACAGTTTGATTTACTGATGAAATTTAATAATAAAATGAATTTTAAAAAAGCTAACTATATTGATATATAAAATAAGTCTCTTAAAATTCATTTTAAGTACTTTATTATATATAAATATAGGATTGCTTTTGTGATTTTATAAAAAAAAAATACTTTTTAATTAAATATTTCAGCCCTAACCAGTTTGGCTCAGTGGATAGAGCGTCAGCCTGTGGACTGAAGGGTCCCAGGTTCGATTCCGGTCAAGGGCATGTACCTAGGTTGCAGGCACATCCCCAGTAGGAGGTGTGCAGGAGGCAGCTGATCAGTATTTCTCTCTCATCGATGTTTCTAACTCTCTATCCCTCTCCCTTCCTCTCCGTAAAAAAATCAATAAAATATATTTTAAAAATTTATATATTTCAATATTTTCTACTTTACTTAAAACATGTTAGATTTTTCAATGTTTTTCATTATAATTTTAAAAACATTATCTTAAAAAATTGATATCTGAAGCCACAATCATTCTACTTAAGTATTTTATATTTAAAACAATTTAACGTTTGGCTGGTGTTTTCTTTCAGACTGTAGGACCCCCTTCTCCACCTGCCTTATGTTTTATGAGTGACTGTGCTTGGTTAATAAAACTGGCTATAAATCTAGGAGATATTATTGAATATCTAGGAGATATTATTGAATATCAATTTTTCTGCTAAATATTAAAAGCAAAAAATGGAATGAACAGAGTTGTCTATTACTCAAGTTTGTCCTACAAGTAATAATATTTTGTATAAATTCCATGATGAAATGGGAAATGCTAAAATTGAAATATCTGTACAGATACGTATTGAATTAAAAGCAGAGCAAGAGAATGTCTCATAATCAAGGATAAAAATCTTATAGAATGAGGAGAACTAAAATGGTGGCATAGATAAGCACCCGTATTTGTCACTTCCCACAACCATTTAAAAATTGCGACTAAAATACAAAACAACCATAATTGAGAACCACCTGAAAGCTGGCTAAATAGAAGTGCTACAGCTAGAGATATAAAGAAGAAAGCACATGGAGGGGCGGAGGCACAGAGCAGGCTGGTCCAACACCAATGTGTGGTGTTTTTTAATTGGGAGAGATATTGAGGCTTTGGAGGCTGCACATGGGCAGCAAGGGGTCCCACACCCACACCAGACCCACATCTGGGGATTCAGAGCTGGAAAGAGAATTAATTCCCCACAACTACAGGCTATAAAAACCAGCAGGGATTGTGGCTAAGTAACAAGGAGGCTGCTGGAATCCCAGGTTGTTCCTCTTAAAGGGCCCATGCACAAACTTACATGGCCCTGCTTCTTTGGAGCTCCAGCACCAGGGGGGGCGGGGAAGGGAGGGAGGGAGAGGCAGGGCATTGGGGAGGGACCCAGATACATACTGGGAGGAACTGGATTTTCTGGCATCAGGGCAAGAACATGGGGGCAGCTTTCACCCAGACAGGGGTGCTCAAAGGGGTCATTGTTCCTCTGCTGAGACCTCCCCTGTCTCAGGGCTGACTGATAGCCATATCTGAGTCTCCATCAGCCTGGAGCACACTGTTTGTGCTGCCCTGGGGATTCCCTGAGGTCCTGCCACATTCAATTGGCAGCCCCACCCAAGCTGTTTGCAGAGGCTTTTACATATAAATGGCCTGTCCTGGCTCAGGTTTCAGACTTTCCTAAAATCTCTCAAACAAACAGCAGCTGGTGACAGCATGTCCCATACCTATCAAAAAAAAAAAAAAAAAAAAAGCCCAAGAACCAGCATTAGAACCAGCCTGCCTTGCTTCACAGCTAGGCCTCACCAAATAGCAGCTATTTATAGATGTCTCTGTTGCTCCCACCAGGTGGCCCCAGGTAGTGGCTGACTTTGCACCTCCTTGGAGGCCCTAGAGCCAGTGCACCTGGTGGATAGCTTCAGACCATAGCAGATTACAGCTCTACACATCCACAAGCAACACACTCAAGAGGCAGACTCAGTGAGCACTAAAGCTCCAGTGAAGCAAGTCCTGCTCCATAGAGGTGTTTCCTGAATTCTTCCACTGAAGTCAGTCGCAGTTGGTCCTCACACCCAGTTGGCCTGGAGGTCAACTCTTCCCAGTAATACCAGCAGCAATTAAGGCTCAATTACAAGACTGCACATAGCCCACCTAGGGGCATAACAAGAGTTCCCAGCTCAGGTGACTGGAGAGGCTGAGCCACTGGGCTGTACAGAAAATCTACTACACAAGGCCACTCTACCAATTCCAGAAGACATAGCAGCTCTACCTAATAAATAGAAACAAATGCATAGAAACAGCCAAAATGAGGAAACAAAGAAACATGTCACAAATGAAAGAAATGGAAGCAAGCAAATGACTGGATACAGAGTTCAAAATCATGGTTTTAAGGTTACTCAAGGATCTTCATGAGACTTTCAAGGATCTTAGTGAGAATTTCAAAGGCATGGAAAAGGACCAGTTAGAAATTAACCATACACTAACTGAAATAAATAATAATTTACAGGTATCCAACAGTAGGGTAAAGGATGCTGATAATCAAATCAATGATTTGGAATATGTAGAAGCAAAAACCACCCAATCAGAAGACCAAAAAGAAAAAAAGAATCCAAAATATGAAGATAGCGTAAGGAGCCTCTGTGACAACTTTAGGCATACCAATATTTGCATTATGGGAGTGCCAAAAGCAGGAGAGAGAGAGAGAGAGAGAGAGAGAGAGAGAGAGAGAGAGAGAGAGAGAGAATATATCGAAAACCTATTTGAAGAAATAATGACAAAAAAATCCCCTACCTGGTGAAAGAAAGAGTCTTACAAGTCCAAGAAGCTTAAAGTCTCAAATAAGAGGAACCCAAAGAGGCCCACACCAAGACACATCATAATTAAAATGCCAAGGGTTTAGGACAAAGAGTGAATCTTAAAAGCAGCAAGAGAAAAACAGTTAGTTATTTACAAAGGAGCACCCATACAACTGTCAGGTGATTTTTCAACAGAAGCTTTACATGCCAGAAGGGAGTGGCAAGAAATATTCAAAGTGATGAATAGTAAGGACCTACAACCCAGATTATTCTACTCATCAAAACTATCATTTAGAATTGAGGGTCAGATAAAGAACTTCACAAATAAGAAAAAACTAAAGGAGTTAATCAACACCAAACAAGTATTACATGAAATTTTGAAGGGTATCCTACCTAATAAAAGAGTAATATGCAAATTAACCATCACTCCGCTACACCCACAAGCCACGCCCACCAGCCAATCAGGAGCAAATATGCAAATAAACCCAATCAAGATGGCTACGGCCACAGAGAGCAGGAGGGAAGCTTGGTATTCCCCGGCAATGGAGGAAGCCAAGCTTTCCTCCTGCCCTTGCCAGCCTAGGCTTCCACTCAATGTTACAAAGTTTCAATGGTAGAAGATGCATAAATCCAAACAGAAATGGTGGCAGCCACAGAGCTGGAAAGAGCAGGAGGCTAGGGTTGCCCCTGGCAATGGAGGAAGTCAAGCTTTCTGCACACCCTGGCCAGCCCAGGCCTCCGCTTAAGGCTACAAAGTTTCAATTATAGAAGATACATAAATCCCAATGAAATGGCTGCCACCGTGGAGCAAGCAGAAGGCTTGGCTCCACTCCAGGCTACAAGGTTTCAATTGTAGAAAATAAATAAACCCCAGATACCAGGGCCTCCGCTTGGGTAGCCAGGGGGCGTGGCAGGCCTGCAAACCACCACAGGCCCCTTCCTCAGGCTGCCCCATGCCCCAAGGGAACCCCCACCTTGATCTGGGACATCCTTCAGGGCAAACCAGCCGGCCCCCACCCATGGACCAAGCCTATATCCTATCTAATAAAAGAGCAATATGCAGATTGACCATCACTCCAACACACAAGATGGCTGCCCCTATGTGGACACAAGATGGCCACCACAAGATGGCCAGCAGGGGAGGACAGTTGGAGGGACCA
Organism: Ia io; assembly: GCA_025583905.1. Taxonomy (NCBI): domain Eukaryota; kingdom Metazoa; phylum Chordata; class Mammalia; order Chiroptera; family Vespertilionidae; genus Ia; species Ia io. The sequence continues at coordinate 40,074,388 of JAJQQW010000003.1, forward strand.
GGCCTGCAGGGGAGGGCAGTTAGGGATGACCAAGCTGGCAGAGGAGGGAAGTTGGGGACGACCAGGCCTGCAGGGAAGGGCAGTTGGGAGGGACCCAGGCCTGGAGGGGAGAGCAGCTGGGGGGGACCAGGCCTGCAGGGGAGGGCAGTTAGCGGTGACCAAGCCTGCAGTGGAGGGCAGTTAGGGGCAAACAGGCTGGCAGGGGAGCAGTTAGGCATCAATCAGGCTGGCAGGGGAGTGGTTAGGGGGTGATCAGGCTGGTAGGCAGAAGCGGTTAGGGCAATCAGGAAGGCAGGAAGGCGAGCAGTTGGGAGCCAGCAGTCCTGGATTGTGAGAGGGATGTCCGACTACCCGTTTATGCCCGATCCCACTGGGATCGGGCATAAACGGGTAGTCGGAGATCCCTCGAGGGGTCCCAGATTGGAGAGGGTGCAGGCTGGGCTGAGGAACACCCCCCCATGCACGAATTTCGTGCACCAGGCCTCTAGTCTATATATATAAAACTCTATTATGCAAATAAACTGAACAGCAGAACAACTAAACAACCGAACAACCAGTCGCTATGATGTGTGCTGACCACCAGGGGGCGCGTGCGGAACATGGTGGGCATCAGCTGCAGTGGGATGGTGGAGCAGGTGAGCGGGGGCACCAGACCAAGGCAGGGTTCTGGTCACTATTATCGAGGCAAGCTTTTGGTGGTTATTGAAATTTCTTTGCTCCTGTATGCCAAGGTCCTGCTGGTGCTCATACCCACTGCTGGTGCCATCCTCGCTTGCACCCGCTCCCAGCACCTGAGCCACTTCTTGCACCCACTGCCTGGCGCCTGGCGCCGGTCCCAATCGCTCAGCGCTGTCAGTGGGTGCAAGCGGCAGCTGCCGGCCCAATTGCCCCTGAGGGTTTCTCCACCTCCCCTTGCTCCTGAGGGGCGATTGGGGCAGCAGCCGCTGCTCACAGCTGCTGCTGGTGCTGGCCCCAATTGCTCTATGCCATCAGCAGGTGTGAGCGGGGCCAGAACCATCAGCACGTGGGAGCGGTAGTGGTGGAACCGGGCTTCCGGCAGACAGGGAACTGGGGGCTGCAGCAGGAGTGGCTGGGCGGGGGTGTGGAAGATGGATCAAGACCTACCCCCATGCCCACTGCAGCCTCGCAGCCCACAGTTCCTTTCAAGGTGCACAAATTCATGCACTGTGCCCCTAGTTCTTTAAGAAGAGGAAGGAGAAGGAGAAGGAGAAGGAGAAGGAGAAGGAGAAGGAGAAGGAGAAGGAGAAGGAGAAGGAGAAGGAGAAGGAGAAGGAGAAGGAGAAGGAGAAGGAGAAGGAGAAGGAGAAGGTGAAGGGATAAAAATATGAACAATAAAATGGCTACAAAATATATCTATCAACAATTGAATCTAAAAATCAAAATAAATGAGCAAGATATCTAATGAACAAAATAGACTGGTGAATAAAATAGAATCAGAGACATGGAAGCATGGAACAGATATGAATCTCAGAGGAAAGGGGGTGTAGAGATGTGAAGAGATTAACTAAAGATCTTACCTATGAACACAGACAGTAGGGTGGTGAAGGCCTGGGGTGGGGCAGGAACTGGTTGGAGAGGTGTAATTGGGGGTGGAGGGATACCAATGTATTTTAATGTAATAATATGCTAGTAGAATATATATATATGTTATTTGCTACTTTTATGTCTACACATCATTATAACAGTGTAGACTATGCTATCTATTATAGTAATATGATAGGATTGGAAATTATAGGTAATAATATATCCATATGTTATTGGTTGAATTTTTGAAACTTTAAACCCTATTACCTCAGAATATTACTTTATATGGAAACTAGAGGCCCAATTTATGAAATTCGTGCATGGGGAGGGGGTGTCCCTCAGCCCAGCCTGCCCCCTCTCTAATCTGGGACCCCTCAAGGGATGTCCGACTGCCCATTTAGGCCCGATCTCTCTCACAATCCAGGACTGCTGGCTCTCAACCTCTCGCCTGCCTGCCTGCCTGATTTCCCCTAACTGCTCTTGCCTGCCAGCCTGAACACCCCCTAACCACACCCCTGCCAGCCTGATCGATGCCTAACTGATCCCCTGCCGGCCCAATTGCCCCTAAATGCCCTTCTCTGCCAGCCTGATCTCCCCTAACTGCCCTCCCCTGCAGGCCTGATTGCCACCAACTGCTCTCCCTTGCAGGCCTGGTCCCTCCCAACTGCCCTCCCCTGCAGGCCTGATCACCCACAACTGCCCTCCCCTGCTGGCCATCTTGCGGTGGCCGTCTTGTGTCCACATGGGGGTGGCCATCTTATGTGTTGGAGTGATGGTCAATTTGCATATTACCTCTTTATTATATAGGATAGAATCATTGCAGATGTAATTAGTTAAGTTGAGGTCATACTGGGGTAAGATGGGCCTCTAATTCTATATGACTGGTGTCTTTAGAAACAAGGGAAACATGGGAACCCAACACAAACACACAGAGAATGCCATGTTAGATGATGACAGGTATTAATGATGCTTCTACAAGCAAATAATGCCAAGGATATACAACAACTAATGAACTGTTGAACAGATTTTTTTTTTTTTTCCTCACATCCCTTGGAAGAAACCAACTCTGCTAACATTGAACTTGGATTGTTAATCTCCAGAACAGTGAGACAATACATTTCAGTTGTTTTCCCTCCAGTTTGTGGTACTTTTTATACAAAAGCCTTAACAAACTAATACACTATACTATACTATACTATACTATACTATACTATACTATACTATACTATATTATATGATACGTAACATACTTATCTAATGTACTAATATATCTATACTAATACAGTATGTCCCAAAAAATGTATATACACATAACACCTGATAGCTCAATTGAGGTTTCTTTCTCTTCAGATTTAACCCATTGGAATTAATAATTATTCAAAGTGTGTATACATTTTTTGCAGGACATTTATATATCTATCTAATATAAAATGTAGGGTCACCATTCTGAAAGACACCATTCTAAAACACACTAAGATAAAATAAACATGCATTTATTAAGTTAATGGAGACACAGTTTTATTTTATTCAAGTAACCTAAATGCAAAAACTTCAACTGTAATTGGGCTTGTTGCCTAATGTGGGCAAAGTCTATGCAAACATAATAGCTTGTAGAAAAGTAATAAACAGTTGGAAGTGACCTTAGAGGTTATTTAATCTAGCTTCTGTCACAGTGCTGAAATACTCTCCAAAAAATCCTGTACTTGCAGCCAATTACCTTCTTTCATGGGAGCAGACAGAGGGGGGTGACTGACTGCCTAAAGGCACCAAGGAAGAGTCCAAAAGAGGAAGTGATAATTAGCCTGAGTTGAAACATGGACAAGAATGGCAAATTTCCTTAAGGCTAAAGTTTAGTGTGTGGGAAAGAGAAAAGTGGGAGGTTAGTACAAGAAGCTGGACTAGGCAATTTATGAAGTGTTTTAGTACTATCCATAGGATCCTATCTAGTTTCTTAAGTGATAGGGAGTTTTTGGAATGCTTTACTTCTAAGAGTAGAGAGTTAATGCACCTATTATTAGTAGGTATATATTTTAGGAAGCTCACACTTGTGAATGAATTGAATTGCTTTGAGGATCAGAATGCAGGCAGCTCAATCAATGGGGGGAATTTTATTTGCTAGTTCAGTATTAATTAATTTGCAGATTTTCATTTGTTGTATTTTTTTAATTTATCTTTATTGTTGAAAGTATTACAGATGTCCCCCACTTTTTTTCCCCATCCCCCTCCACCCAGTCCCCACTCTTCCCAGGCCTTCACCACACTATTGTCTGTGTCCATGGGCTATGCATATATGCATATAACTTCCCTGCTTAGATTAATCACTCCCAACCCCCACCCTCACTCCCATCTTCCTTCTGAGATTCCACAGTCTGTTTCATCCTTCTATGTCTCTAGATCTATTTTGTTCATCAGTTTATTTTGTTCATTAGATTCCACATATAAGTGAAATCATGTGATACGTATCTTTCTCTGACTGGCTTATTTCACTTAGCATAATACTCTCCAGGTCCCTCCAAGCTGTCTCAAAAGTTAAGAGATCCTTCTTTTTTACAGCTGCATAGTATAAATGTACCACAGCTTTTTTTATCCACTCATCTACTGATGGACACGGGCTATTTCCATATCTTAGCTATTGTAAAATGTTTTGCTATTAACATAGGGATGCATATATTCTTTCTGATTGGTGTTTCGGGTTTCTTATGATCTATTCTTAGAAGTGGGTCAATGGCAGTTCCATTTTTTATTTCTTAAGGAAATTCTATACTGTTTTTCACAGTGGCTGTACCAGTCTGCATTCCCACCAGCAGTGCACTAGGGTTCCATTTTCTCCACATCCCTGCCAACACTTGTCATTTGTTTATTCTTTAATGGTAGCCACTCTCACAGGTGTGAGGGGTTACCTCTTGTGGTTTTGATTTGCTTCTCTCTGATTATTAGTGACTTTGAGTGTTTTTTCATGTCTCTTGGCCATCTGTATGTCCACTTTTGAAAAGTGTCTATTTATGTCCTTTGCCCATTTTTTAACTGGATTGCTTGTCTTCCTTTTGTTAAGTTGTATAACTTTCTTATATATTTTGAAAGTTAATCCTTTATCCGATGTATCATTGCAAGTTTCTCATTTGATTATTGTTACCAGTGAAACAATGAAACCTCTGTTCTTTTCTTCTTGATGGCAATAGTTTAATCAAGAGACAAAGTGTAGAAAAGCAAGCCAGAATGTATTCACCACAGCAAAAATACCATGGGGTCCCTTAGAGGTTAGGGAACATGTGCCTGTGAGGGAAGAGATGGGGGAAGGGAATGGCTTGGATGTGTTCCCTAGAGGGAGATCAGGCTGAGACCTTCCTTTTAGGGGATTTAAAGGCTGAACATTTAGGGGAGGTCTTAGGAGAGAATCAATAAAATATTCATCAGCTTTATTCTGATGTACCAAAATGAAATTTATTATCTTAATTTTCCTGTCCTTGAGTATGGTTGGCAAATGGCACTAATTGCGCTAATGGCACAAATCTGTCTCCCTGAGTAGGGTGATTTTAGCTACTTACCCTCTGTTTGGTGAGGAGAAGTAAAAGTAAATTACTCCTTAGTGTCCTTGGTTTAGGGCAGGGGTCCTCAAACTTTTTAAACAGGAGGCCAGTTCACTGTCCCTCAGACCGTTGGATATATAGTTTAAAAAAAACTATGAACAAATTCCTATGCACACTGCACATATCTTATTTTGAAGTAAAAAAAACAAAACTGCAAAATCACCCGCATGTGGCCCGCGGGCCGTAGTTTGAGGACCCTTGGTTTAGGGAATACAAGATTTACTAGGTGGCTGCAAACTGCTGTTTAACTATGTCTCAATTTCCCCATTCCATTTGTCCTATAATTTTCCTAGCTATCATTTGAATATTGGACCTATATTATCACCACATCCCATTCCAATTGTATCACATGTCACACATTACCATGTTTCCTATGCATTGGTCATAGTGAAATTATTTAGTATTCTACTAGAGGCCCTGTGCACGAAATTCGTGCATGGGGGGGGGGGTTTCCCTCAGCCTAGCCTGCACCCTCTCCAATTTGGAATCCCTCTCACAATCCAGGACTGCTGGCTCCCAATCGCTGGCCTGCCTGCCTGCCAGATTGCCCCTAACCACTTCTGCCTGCCAGCCTGATCACCCCCTAACCACTCCCCTGCCAGCCTGATCGATGCCTAACTGCTCCCCTGCTGGCCTGATTGCCCCTAACTGCCCTCCCTGTAGGCCTGGTCACCCCTAACTGCCCTGCTGACCTAGTTGCCCCCCCTGTCCTCCCCTGCAGGCCTAGTCCCCCCCAACTGCCCTCCCCTACAGGCCTGGTCCCCCCCTCAATGGCCCTCCCTTGCAGGCCTGGTCCCCTCCAACTGCCCTCCCATGGAGGTCTGGTTGCCCATAAAAGCCTTCCCCTGCCGGCCTGTTTGCCCCCAACTGCCCTCCCCTGTAGGCCTGGTCCCCCCCAACTGCCCTCCCTGCAGGCCTGGTCCCCCCCAACTGCCCTCCTCTGCCGACCCAGTCATCCCTAACTGCCCTCCCCTGCAGGCCTGATTGCCCCCAACTGCCCTCCCTTGCAGGACTGGTCCCTCCCAACTGCCCTCCCTTGCAGGCCTGGTCCCTCCCAACTGCCCTCCCTTGCTTGCCTGATCCCCCACAACTGTCCTACCCTGCTGGCCATCTCGTGGAGGCCATCTTGTGTCCACATGGGGGTGGCCATTGTGTCTGTTGGAGTGATGGTCAATTTGCATATTACCTCTTTATTATATAGGATACACACACATTTTCTTCATGGTACTGTTTCTGGAAAGGGAACCTGGCTTCAAGTGGTTCTCTTCCTAGGACCAGCCAGTAGTGTATGGGTTCTTGCCATCCTGAAGGAAGTATTTCACACCAGTCCAGGTGATTTTTAAAGGATGTTTATTGAAGCTGGGGACAGTGAAACAAGAAAGGGCCTGATGCAACAAAAGAGGGATTAGGTGGAAAAATGAGCCTAGGATAGGCTGCTTTGATTAACTAAGAAGTTATAGAAAAGGGAGCCTTGAGGATAGAATTTGGGGGTTAGGCTAGAACTAGCTGCCACTGCCCATCGCTCCCTGGTTACAAGTTTCATGGGGTCCTTTAGAGTTTAGGAGATGCATGCTTATATGGGAAGAATCAAGAGAAGGGAAAGGTGCAGGTGTGCCCCTGGGAGGGAGAGTGCATGCTGGGTCTTTTGTCTTGAAGCTTTTATCTCTCCTTATAGGTGGAAATAGGGGTGGGTTTCAGCAGAATATTCATCAGTTTTCCAGGTGTGCCCTATCAGGGTTTTGGTCTCTACTGATTGGATAGTGCAACTGATCCTGGCATTATCACCCACCTGGTTTTGCAGCATTTCTGGGCCAGGAGCTGAAATATAACTGAGGCCTAGATGCTCTCTCTAGGGAGGTGATCTTCTGTATCTGGCTGTAAATTGCTCTGCCAGTTTTTCAGCTATCTGTCTCAGTTTCCCTATTCTGCTTGCCAAAGAACTTTCCTAGCTACTTATTGTCTGCCTCAGTACTATGTCTTTGCACAAGGTACTCTTATTGCCAGGAAGAACCTTTCTCCCAATACTTGACTATTAAGATCTTATTTATCTTTAAGATACAACTCAAAAATCACCTACATTTTTTGGTACCTCAAAGCAGACAAAGCAATATCATTGCTCTTCCCACTATGCTTCCAAAGCATTTTGAACTTGATGCTATAATAGCCCTTATTTATGTTATTCTTATTTACATACCTTTGTAGCCACATACTCAGTAACATATGCACCTTTGAGTACATATATATATATATATATACACACACACACACACACATACATATATATTCTAGAGGCCCAGTGCACAAAATTCATGCACAGGTGCAGTCCCTAGGCCTGGCTGGTGATCGAAACATGAGCCCTGGTGTCCCAGGGGAGGGTAGCAGGGGGAGTGGGAGCGAGCTTGGGGGACACCCCGCATTCTCACCACACCTTCGTCTCAGTCACCCTCCCCCCCCCCGCCCCCAGGTAGCCAGCGAGAGGTCGCAGCACATCACTGACACCCGCCATGTTCCACACTGCCCCCTGGTGGTTAGCACACATCATAGTGAGCGTTTGAACTCCTGGTCTCCTAGTCAAACTCCTGGTTGAACAACTGCCAGAGGGGACAATTTGCATATTAGGCTTTTATTATACAGGGTATTTTTAAAAATATATTTTTATTGATTTCAGAGAGGAAAGGGAGGGAGAGAGAGATAGAAACATCAATGATGAGAGAGAATCATTGATCGGCTGCCTCCTGCATGACACCAACTGAGAATCTAGCCTGCAAGCTGGGCATGTGCCCTTGACCTGGGACCCTTCAGTCAGCAAGCTGACACTCTATCCACTGAGCCATACTGGCCAGGGCTATCTTTTTCTTTTTAATCTGCAGAGTGTTAAAAGAAAAAATTACAGACCCCAAATGGCATTGTAACCAGGTAGAAACTTCATTTCTTTAAAAAGACTTTTCCTTTTTTTCCTTTTGAAGCAAACTAGCCTCATTGAGCACCTGGAATCACCTATCTCCTTCCCCCTTGCAGGACTACTCCCTTAATCTTTAAACCCTCAAAGCAATGAGGTTCTGATCAGCATCATGTAATCTTAGGAACAAAGCCTCGAGTCTGTTGATCCCAGAGGCAGAGTTTCAGTTAAACTGGGGTAGGCAGTTAGACATAAGAAAAGGAAGGATGATGGGCCAGGTACAGGAGGTCACCAGGGTGAAAAGCCCCAGTGCTTAGCAATTACAATTGTAGGATGGGACCTGGTCCCCAGGGTGACCTTTTCTCCGCTAGCATATCACTGGTCATGCAGTTTGGAACCCCTGAAATGTCCTCCCTGGAGATAACATGTAGGCTTCAGTTGTATTTCAGCTCCAGGCCCAGAAAAGTAGCAAAACCAGACAAAGTTGTGCCATGGCTGACATCAGGATCAGATGCACTGACCAAGTACCACCTACCCTAGCTCCAACCAATCAGTAGAGATCACTACCCTAATCAGATCCTAAGTCTCTTAGTCACCATGATTAATGATTTTTCCCTTTATATAACCCATCCTCTGGAAGCCATCTGGGAGCCAGGTCTTTGAGCACTAGCTTACCTATCTCCTGGTGAGTGTCACTTCTTAAAAATAAACCCTTCCTTCTTCTTCTTCTTTTTTTTTTTTTTTGCTATAAACCTTCTATTTGTGCCTTATTAGGCTTTGCTATGCACAGGCAAACCGACCCCTTTAGTCTGGTAACAGCATCATTTGTGCTAAAGCCCATGATACCAAACCTAGATTTAATACCTAATCTAATTGCTATTGCAACCTTTCCTGGAAATACAATCTTAATCAACCTGTATGGAATTTTCTGGTCGAGTACCAGTAGGCAATCTGTCACATGGGCCTTCTCCATGCCATATAGAAAGAAGAGGCCATCTGCCTGATAAAAACCCTTGCTGTTTGATTATACCCCTAAAAAGATGTCAGGATTTGTAAACAATCCTTTCTTTTCTTTTGTTAATAGTTGTCTTGCCCCCACCTTTCTTATGAAAACCTTCCGTTTTATACAAACCTTCAGAGCACCCTTCTAGTTGCCAGATGGGATGCTGCTGCATTTATGAGTCACTTAATAAACCAAGTAGAACTTCATATTTACCCAGTTAAATTTTTTAAAATATTGTTTTGTACATAATATAAAGTTAATGTTAGTTATATAAAGAAGAGAAAAAATATTATGTAAGGTAATTTTTTGGTTGGAAATCGGAGTATAAAATATCAAATTAGAAAGATGTGTTAAAGATCATCTTTCCTATGATCTTTCATTATGAAAAAAAAAAAGTAAACTCATTGGAAAACTATACATAGGCTAATTTTGTATATTGTTGTGTCCTTGGCCCAGCAATGAATTGGAAATCCCATTAATACGTGACAAAATATCAGTATCGAAGTATATATTTTAGAAGTAATTTTAGAATTAAGCTTGTTTTATCTTGAACTCACAAGATAAAACTATGCAAAATTAACGTTTAGAAAAATGTTAATATAAAAAGTATAGAGATTGATTATAAAATTTATTTACAGAAGGAAATTGTCACTTTTTTATTTTAGTCTTGAACTAATCTTGTCATTTTTCTAAGTCCTCAGATATTGGTTAGAAGAAAAAGATTTAAGTTTTGGTCCCATCTGGATTAAAATGTAGTGAACTGATAATTTAAAATTATTTTCTATGCAAAGAGAATGCAAATTGTCATCTCTCAGATTTCTTAGTCTTTTATTCTTTCTCAATAGTTGCATTCCATTATGACACCTGCCTGTATTGGAGAAGAGATTTGCCCTATCTTACTTTGTGATAGGCTGATGAAGCATAGTACTTGGCAAGGTGGGAGCAGCTGGCCCTCTTGCTCTCTAGGAATATTTGTTGGCCATCTAATCGCTGCTTCATATGTTGGAAATCACAACTGAAAACTTCAGTAGCTATAATTTATGATCTGGTCTCACCTGGCCTCACTTCAGCTCCTGCTGTCATAAGAGATCCTCTGGCATCTGACTGAAACTCCTATTCAGCTGTAGTCCACATAGTCCCTGACGTGGAAATATCTTGGAATTTGTAGAATTTGGGAGAGTCGTGACATGAATTTGTATTACTCAGTCAAAATTACACAGACTGCTTGAAAACCATTTTTATGCCAGTTGCCTTTAAAAACAACTATATATAGTGTGTGTATGTGCTTGAATATGTATAAAAATGTTGTGCCCCATTTAATTATAGGAGTTGGATTAATTAAATATTCCTATTGACAACTATCATATATAAGATATAATTTATCTACATTAGAGTAAAAAAACATCTAAAATTACTGTCCCAAATTTTAATGGGTTTGTATTTAACAATACTAAGCAATTTTCCTCCTTTATTTATTTTTTAAAATTTCTTTATTGATTAAGGTATCACATATTTGTCCTCATCCCCCCATTCCCATCCCAAACCCCTCCCCATGCATGCCCCCACCCCCCTGTTGTCCATGACCACTGGTTTAGCTTATATTTTTCTTTGTTAAAATTGTTTATTTTTATTTTAAATTAAATCACAACAAAGTGGTCAAGAGCAATGTCTCCATGTTCAAACCACATGGTTTATCTATAAAATGGAAATAATAATAGTATCTTCTTCACAGGATTGTTATGAAGACTGAGTGAAATTACAATCTCAAAGATTATCTATTATCTGATAGCATGCAAAGAAAAGATATTAACTACTGTATTTTTCCACGTATAAGATGTTATTTTTTTCTAAAATTGTTAGACTGAAAATCAAGGGGCATCTTATACACAGAAGTCAGCCGAGTAGGGAGCCCCATGGGTACAGGTGCCTGTGCATAGCTGCTCATACCTTGTCAAATAGGCTTCCTCCAATCACAAGCCTTACTGTTACTGACATCAGCTGATGCCATAATTGGAGGTGGAGGTGGAGAATGTGCAGATGCAACAGGGACCAACATTCTGAGACCATAAAGATGTCAAAAAATAAAAAGATAAATACTAGTAAGCGATTGTCTTACTCTGCAAAATTCAAACTGAATGTGATCAGCTATGCAAAAGATCATGGAAATAGAGCTGCAGAGAGACAATTTGGACCTCCTCCATCAGATGGTGGAGAAAACAGGAAGAACAACTCCTTCAGATGCCCCAAAAGAAGAAGGCCTTAAGAGGAAAACCAGAAAAATGTTTAAAATATTGAATTCTTAATTTGGGTTGGAAAAGTGAGGAGCATCTTATACATGGAGGTGTCTTATACACAGAAAAATATGGTAATATCTATGGCAAAGAAAACTGGGGCTTCAGTTTAATTTATACACAAAAGCAGAAGTTGATCCTATTAGGCTGTACTTTGTCAGTTCATTTTCCAACAGAGATGCAGTAACATTATATTGTCATCTTCCTGTATAGGTGTACAATTATATATATATACATATATATTTCAGAAAGGAAGGGAGAGGGAGAGATAGAAACATCAATAATGTTTGCCTCCTACATAACCCCCATTGAGCCTGCAATCTGGGCATGTGCCCAACCAGGAACCAAACCATGACTTCCTGGTTCATAAGTTGACACTCAACCATTGAACCATACTGGCTTGGCTAGATCTACAATTTTATAAAAATATAAACAATTTTCCTGTTAAAGCATAACACTCTGCACTTGAGCAGTTACATAGAATACCTTCCCTACAAGGATTTACTAGGAAAGCAATCTTGAGCCCAATATTGCTAAATATCTTCAAAGTTTCAATTGAAAGAAAAAAAAATTGATGGGAGCTTGCCTTAATTTTTTTAACATCATACCCCGTCCTGTATATCATTGACTTTTTAAACCTTGTTGCATTGTGTTTTCAACAAGCAAAACCCTTCTTCTCTCAGGAAATCTTACACAGGAACTGAAGACAGAACAAGAGTTTTAAAGTGCTCAGATTGAAGGACGTGAGGACCACCACAACCACACAATTATTTATCCCCCAGTTCTTGATCCCCAAGTGCAGAATTCTCTGATATTGAGGATCAAAAACTACTCCTTTAGGTAATTTAATTTTTGCTCTTGTACTATCCAGGAAATCAGAGAGCTCTGTGCTCAGCTTTTATTTTATTAGTTCCCCATTCTTTAGATTATTCAAAAATCATAATTAAATAGTTGCTCTGAGCCAGACACTGTTCTTGGTGCTGGGTAATTGTATTGACACCTTAGCCAAGCATTTGCTTCTTGGGCCATAATATATTTTGGCGGAGAGGAGACAAATAACAAATAAGTAAGAAAATGTATACTAGTCATTATCACACACACTTGTAAGTTCTGTGAAGATGATAAATACGGTATTATAATAGAGGGTATGGCATTACTTTACACAGGATCAGTGAGGAAGTTCTTTCAGGGGAGGTAATATTTGGGCAGGAACCTGAATAAACTGAATTAGCCATGCATGTGAAAATCTGAAGGAAAGTCTTCCACGAAGGAGGGAAAATAATTACAACACTAACCTAATACTGAGTTGGGCTTATTTGAAAATCAGAAAGAAGGGCAGCATGTAAGAAGCTTAGTGAGAAAAGCAGAGAAGATACTAGCTTTAAGATGGTGTCTAAGACTTAGGCAAGCAATGGCTCATATAGGGCCATGTAGAATCCAGTTATAACGGGAGGTCCAACTTTATTCCAGGTGCAGTAAAGTACCGTTGGAGGAATTGGGGGAAATAACAACTTGACTTACATCTTATCAAGATCTCTCTAACAATCAGGAAGAGAGAGAATGTTCCAGGAGCAAGACAGCAAACAGATTCTTTTTAAAGTGTTTTCACTGGATAGCAATTTGACCTCTTTGAGAATCAAAAAATCCTTTTCAAAATGTCTTTAGGGGAAAAAAAAAAGTCTCTAGTTTAAATCATAAGGAGAGTCAAACACTTGCCAAGCAATTAGTTTGTATTTATTTGATTGGATGATAGATCACTTTACTGATAATTGTTTGCCTCCTGGACTGCTAGTAAAAATAGAGGAATTCCACATAGTCTTATGTGCGCTAGCATTATCATGGGCAATTCTTAATTTAGGTTCTGTACTTCTTTTCTCTAGTCTTACCTTTCTCACTTACATGCAAAAGTATATATTACATTGTATAGTGCATAGCTGTATGGTGTATAACTAGGGAATTAGCCTTCAATCCTTTGATTGTGTTTGTTGCTTTTAATTTGAATAAGCGATCCAGACTAACTGCAACATTAAGGAAACATAATTAGTTGGGAGGGTCTATGGGAGGAGCGAGGGCTTATGGAAGCTGTTGCACACTATGTAACTATGAGAACCCTACAGGAAGAACTCTATGTTTATAATAAAGCTCTCTGGTTCCAACTCCCCCTTCCCTTAACTTCCTTTCCTTTCTTTAATCACCCCACAGGCTGGAGTGTGTACAGGGCTTGCTATGTCCGCATGCACTGGGTTGCAACCCTTTCTACTTCCCTAATAAATCCTTTTTGGTGATGAAACACCCAGTCAATATTATTTTTAAGTTGACAAGTGGAAATAAGAAAAAGTCATGGTCAAATGATAATTAAATACATTAGTCATTAAAAATAAGACATAGAAATATCCTAGGCATTATATAAAAGCAGGTTCCCTGTGTCATTTTAATTTCAACTAACATTAATAGATTTTTGTGTTATAGAGTAAAATTTATCACCAAAATGAATCAACATTATGGCTCTAAGGAGAAAACAATGAGATTAAGATATACATTATACAAGACTATTATAAGACCAGATCCTAAATCCTTAATATGTAGAAAGTAATTTAAAACCAGTTTTATAGTTTACTATTCTCTGTCACAATTATGAGAAATATTACATATTATAACATTGAAATATTACAAAATTTATTTCTTAAATATTTTCATAATTTGTATATATATTTAACTATACCAAAAAGTTTAGATTGTAGAAAACAATAAAGAGCATTTGTTTCAGAAATGATTGCAAAGGAGGATGTACAGATTTAGGTAGCAATTCAAATTGTGTTCTAAGGAAGACAAATCCCAAGCTTATAAAGGGAAAAGCACAAGTTGTAACAAAAGAAAAGTTTCTTATTTGCTATCTAACATGGTGTGATAATTAGTTCAAAAAGGTCCAGGTGGTGAGATTCTGAGGTAAGCAAGTTCCAAGATATGCTTCTATGGCAAGCCTGAAAGTCCAAGAGTTCAAAGTTCATGTGGATCCTCTATGCAAATGAATGATGCTGGCTGGTCAAACAGATTGGATCCTTTCAAGGTGAAGAGAGCAGATGGTTTGGTTGCCATGGTAAGAAGAGAGTAAAGTTTAGGATGTGCTTTCATGGCTGGTTCAAAAGTTCAAGGGTGGGACAAGGATAAGGTGACCAGATGTCCCGCTTTTGGCGGGACAGTCCTGATTTTTAACAATTTGTCCCGCGTCCCGCGGCGTTTTAAACAAGTCCCGATTTTTGGAAAGAATGCACGACAAGCTAGGGAACGACGGGAGAACGGGAAGGGAATATATGGTTTTCGGTGGCCATGTGGCTATTTAGCCAGGATATGAATTTTATATTATTTTTGTTAATTTTATAATGTTAAACTTTAATAATAACAAATAATTGTTGAGAACTGATTATCGAGAACTGCTTATCAAAGTTCGCATTGTTGATCAGTTGTTAGAATTCGACCACCATTGTCTGGACTTAATGAACAATGGCATTTTTTGGGGTTGGCAACGACGAAAACATATTGTAACTGTCTCTCAGACGATACACATCGTACTGCGTGCTAGTAAGCTAGTTAAACAAGTGATGTCATTACAAATCAGCTATTCAGATAATTTAGGTAAGTAATTTATTTATTTATTTCATAAATACATAAATTTTCTTGAATTTAGCAGACAGTACTTGTATTATTTATATTTTATAGTGGCGGCAAAAAGTCTAGCGCCGGCCTTGAAAGTGACACGACTTACGTTACGGCAAATTCAGAGGAAAAATAATACAAGTTAGTATTGTTATTATTTAGAAAGAAATATAGGATTAAAATAATTTTTAAAATATAGTTACTTTACAACAATCAAATTAATTTGATTTATAAACTAACAATAAAATATGTTCATGTAATTATGTACCTACTTACTGTGTTTTTAAGCAATATGTATATAATAATTTATAATATAATTTAAAATTTTTTTTTAGATTTTTAACATAATGAGTAAGAGGATGCAAATTCAACGATGATCTAAGAAGTGAATTTCCTTTTATTAAAAAAAAAAAGCGATTACAATATAGACCAAATTTTTAATCAAGAACCACCACCCCCACCGCCCCCCGGGGCCGAAACCGGTTTTGCTCAGTGGATAGAGCGTCGACCTGCGGACTCAAGGGTCCCAGGTTCGATTCTGGTCAAGGGCATGTACCTTGGTTGCGGGCACATCCCCAGTAGGGGGTGTGCAAGAGGCAGCTGATCGATGTTTCTCTCTCATCGATGTTTCTAACTCTCTATCCCTCTCTCTTCCTCTCTGTAAAAAATCAATAAAATATATTTTAAAAAAAAACACAAAAAACAAAGAAATCCCCCTCCCCCCCACCCGGTCAATGGTGTCCCGCTTTACCAATGTTAAAACCTGGTCACCTTAGACAAGGATAAGGAAAACTTTTCATGGCCTTTTTCCGTTTTAGTTTCTTTGACATAAATGACTCTATAGTTGCAATTTCCATTCACAAGAATTTTCATAATTTACATATGCATGTGACTTATTCCAAAAGATCCTTCTCGTGTTTTAACTACATATATTATCATCACTGATTTATGAAGCATTCAATGTAATTTTCTTAATCTGCTGAAATGTTATGACACTTGGAGATTCCATACTCATGTAGATCTATTTATATATAAATGCACTTATCATATTCAATGCTATGACTCAATTTTAATATTTTTATGGTAAATTACCTTTGAAAGTATATGTGGTAACTTACATTAAATTAAAGTTTAGAACTATTTGCATCCCATGGAAGGTATTAGAAAATGTTTTTAACCAGAAATGCCAAATCAGGCTTTAAAAGTAAGAAAAAAAGTGTCAAAAGTGTCAAAAATATCTACTGTGGTTGTCCATAAATCAGTGTGTGTAGAATTTAAATGTGACTTGCTCTAAATTAGAATTTATGAAAAGACTGTATAATCTTGAGAGCATGTCTTGACATTTAAAGTATATGCAGCAACTCATTGTATAAAAATGGTCTAGCTCCCAAGACAGGGGCTCAAATAAGTTATATACCTGAGAAACATCTGCAAAGCTGCTTGCTTTTGCAAAATTCTGTGTTTGTCAATGAAAGACATATGGAACTATTCAAAACAGAAGATAGTCCTAAAAGATAGAATAAAAGCTAAGATAAAAATATCTCAATAATTATATGTCATTGAAACGGAATTTTTGGACTGGAATCCGGATTCTTTGTCTGCCAGAGCCAAAGAATTAATCCACGGACAGAAAGTGGTATAGAAAAGGTGGAGATTTATTGAAGAACAAGTACAGACTCCCATGCGGGGAGGGGAAAATGGTCCCACTGACTTCTTTTTCCCTATGGCTTATAAAGGCTGCAGATCTTGGTGCCTTGATATCCCCTCTGATTGGTCACTATTCCCTTACACTGGTTACTATAGTAACTCTTGGAACCCTTTCCTTATTGTTTTCTTATTCCCTTTGGGCTTCCTTCTTCTCCTTCTGGATGAGGGGCTTCCTTCCCTTTATTTGGTAAATATAGACCTTTTGCTGTTCCCAGCTCCCTCATTCATTGGAAAAGTACCTGTTGCAGCTTTTCGGCTCCCCCAGTCTATGGAAATATACCTTCTGCTGCTCTGCAGCCCTGTGCTTCCTCCATGGTCCCCTGAATTTCTAAAATTTCCTAAACCTGTCCTATTTACCCCTAAAATTCCTGTTTCATTATGTTCAAAGGTCACTCATTATGTCAACAACTTTAAATTACAATTTGTTTTAACAATTGATGTTTATTTTTTGCAAGTAGTTATAGCACGTAACATGGAATCTAGTGATATATGCTGTTTGTACCTAGTAATATCAAGAGATGGTATAACTTTTTATATAGACACATACTGACATATATAATATTTAATTAATTGATTAGTTAATGGTTATATAATTAACATTTTAAAATTTTCATATGATTAATTATGAGAATAATTCATGCATATAAAATTTAAGTTATGCATTCCAGTAATAAGTAGCAGATCTAGGACTGAAACTGATCTATCTTAGTCCGTGTTTTTTCAATGAGACCGACAGTATCACAGAAAATCCTTTATAACTTGAATCTTTGAGGTTCTCTTTACTTTTTGTCCTTTCAGTAGACATTGTTCTTTTAAATAAAACTCATGAGCAAATGTATCTTCCTATAAGTATAGTCATTCTCCAGATGGAGAGTTATTTTTTTCTCAGTGTTTCTCCAAGGCTTCTTTCTCTCCACTATCCTTCATCTGGATAACAATCTCATCTTTTAAATCCAAGGAATTGTTTTCTCAGTGCTAAGAATTGCAAGTTTCTGCAGTATTATCTTTGATCACCCCTGACACACTCCCTTATTTTCTGTCTCATATTGCTTCTAGATTTGTGTATATGTGATTTTTATTTTGATGCATTAAAATTGGAGAATATTTGCAAAAATAGTATAAGAAGTTTCTGATTATCCTTTACACAATTCAGAAATTGTTTACACTTTTGCTCAATTTCTCTTATTATTCTATGTTTTGTATATGCACACATATTTTTTCTGGACCATTTAAATAAGTGGGGGATGTTATACCCTTTTATACTGAATATTTTAATTTATATTTCCTCAAAAATTATCTGACATAACCACAGTTCATTATCAAAATTTGAAAAATTGTTATTATTACATTATTTAAGTCCATACTCAAATTTTATCAATTGCTTCCATAATGTTTTTAATAGCTATTTTACCCTGCTCCAAAATCTTGTCCAAGAGGATACATTTATTGCCATTAGTTGCCCTGTTTTTGTAGGCTCCTTAAATCTGGAACATATAATCAATCTTTGTCTTTCTTGGTGTTGGCATTTTTTAGAATGTCCAAGATTGAATGTGTAGAAAGTGCCTCAGTTAAAGGTTATCAGATATTGCCTGATGATTAGATTCAGGCTATACATAGAGTATTGTATGTTATACCCATATCAAGATATAGAACAATTTACTCACTCCAAAAGTTTCTTTCATGTTTCTTCTCAGTAGATCACTTCTATTCCTCCTCCAAAAGCAACAATTTTTTTTCCCCAATATATTTGTTTTCTCTGTTTTTGAACTTTCTATCCTACCTAATAAAATAGTAATATGCAAATTGACCACACCTTCGCTATGCCCAAGCCACGCCCACCAGCCAAAGCCACACCCACCAGCCAATCAGGGCAAGTATGCAAATTACCCAACAAAGATGGCGGTTAATTTGCATACACTGAGGGAGGGAGGAGTGAAGACTGAAGACAACTTAGAAGGAAGAGGGAGGAAAAGCGGAAAGCAAGGTGGCTGCCAGAGGGAAAGCCCGGGCAGGGCGGAGCGGGGCGGAGTGGGGTGGAGCGGGGCGGGCAGCAGTGGCCCGTGGGTGCAGGCGTGGTGGCCGCAACGGCGGTAGCAGCAGCAGCGCATGCGGCCGCAGCGGCTGCTTGCAGGATTCTTCCTGCAAATGGGCTACTAGTCTTAATATATAAAGAGGTAATATGCAAATTAGACCCAGAGGCCTTAATGGGACGACTGTTCACAGGGTGGCTGTGGCTGCAGGGCCAGGGGCAGCACTCTGGGTCTAAGCGCCATTTTGTCCCACCCAGGCAGACTCCACCGTGGCCCACAGCCGAATCCCAGCGCTGACCTGGGGTTTACTACTTTACTGGAGCTGCTCCTCACACCCCCACCCCCTACCCCAGGACTACGCTGTCCACAGCAGGGCATGCCAGCAGCATCCTGACAGGTGGGCAATCCGGGAGAGCTGACTGAAGCGGGGGCTGCAGGGAGCCACAGAGGAGCGGGGCCACCAGAACCAAGCTCCAGGGGGTCTGAGGAGAGCACCTGAAGGAAAAGGAAGCTTCGGCAAAGCGGCCGGCCAGGAGGTAGGTGGTCCAAGGGGCACAGAGTGGTGCTGAGGCAGGGTGCACCAGAGGGGGCTCAGACCGGGGCAGGGGGCCAGCAGGCGGGAATCTGCCTTGCCTGAGGAGAGTGAGGTTCTGCAGTAGCCCCAAGAGGTGGATGGGCCTGGCCAGGGATCAAGGGGCATGGAAGGATGTCCACAAGGAGGGGCAAGGATCCTCACCCCTGAGGCAGGGGTTGAGGGGCGGTGCCACCTCAGTGGAGGGGTGCCGCACTGCAGGGTACTGGACCAACTGACGTCATTCAGAGAAGCTCCCAGTGCTAACCGGCCTCACCCAGGCGGCCTTCACACTTCAGAGGCACGACTCCTGCTCCTGCCTTGACCCAAAAGCAAGCCCATGCCACCCTGCCCAGGCAGTGAGTGAAAAGCTTTCCACCTGCTCCGGAGAAGGGGGGGCAGTAAAGAATAGGGGCGGGAGACCAGGGAGAGGAAAGAATGTAGAGTGTCCGTGATGAAGAGGTGCTCGAGAAAGAGGCTTGGAAGCCTGACAGGGCGGTTTGTTCTGTTTGCCCAAAGGCTGTCCCTTGGAAGGGCAGAGAGCATGGCTCTGAGGGGTCTCTGTGCACTGAGTCCAGTTCCACAGCCAACTGGAATTGGCCTCAGTTTCCTGGTCTATAAAATGGATAAAGCATGTCCCAGTGCCTTAACTTTGAGGGCCAATTGAAATACTATATAAAGAAAATGAGTGAAGAAGTGAGAAAGAAAAGGAAGGGTGAGCAACACAAAAGAAAGACTGGAAGGAACCTGTAAACCTATTGTCACTTAAATATGGAATATAGTCAACAGTATTGTAATGATGGTGTGATGCCAGGTGGGAACTGGAAATATTGGGGAACACTTCGTAAAGTGTATGATGGTCTAACCACTATTCTGTAACTAATATAAAACCTGAAACTAATACAAAACAATATTGAATGTAAAGAAATGAAAATAGGAGTGAAATCTTTATAAATTTCAAAGTTTAAATAAAGCCTGTAAAGGAAGGAAAGGGGAGAATAAAAATAGTGTTTTTCATTTTACCACTTTATTGTCTTTTCAGTACATGAAAAAGACAGTTGTCTTTATACGGTGCTTTTATACTTTTCTAAGTCATTATCTCATTTGATGTTCAGGGCAACTTAAAGACAAGATAATTATTCCCTCCACTATTCAAAGAAAGGAAATCTTGGTGTCTGGCCCCAATGATTCAATCATCAAGCCTAATTGTAAAGCAGGGTTAGTGAGATTTTCTGTGAAGGGTCATATCTGTACTAATAAAAGCCTTGGGGGTGATCAGGCCAACAGGGGAGGGCATTTGGGGATGATCAGGCCAGCAGGGGAGCAGTTAGGTGTCAATCAGGTAGGCAGGGGAGCTGTTAGGGGGTGACCAGGCTGGCAGGCAGGTGAGTGGTTAGGAGCCAGTGGTCCCAGATTGTGAGAGGGATGTCCGAGATTGGAGAGGGTGCATTCTGGGCTGAGGGACTCCCCCTGTCCCCCGTGCACAAATTTCATGCACCAGGCCTCTAGTATATAATATTCTAACCAACTTCTAAGACTTTTCCCAATTTTTTTCTTTTCCCCTTTTTATTGAATATATTGGGGTGACACCGGTTAACAAAATTATACAGGTTTAAGGTGAACAATTCTACAACACATCCTCTGTATACAGTACTAGGTGTTCACCACTCCATCAAGTTTCATGTATATTAAAAGTACATTTGAATGAGTAACACTATTTAAGTTAGTAAAATCAAATTGCCTTTTAAAATTATTTTATTATTATTTTCTTATGGCTGGATAGTTTGCTTAAAGTTGCAAAGTTATTAAAATAATGACAGGAGTTGGATTTTTCCCCCAAATAGATTTTCAGATTTGCTACCTCCATTTGTTAAAAAATATTAATCCTGAAACATCAATCAGAAAGAATACACACCCTATGTTCATAGCATTATTATTTACAATAACTAAGATCTGGAAGCAGCCCAAGTGCTCATCAATAGATGAGTGGATAAAAAAGTCATGGTACATTTACATAATGGCATACAATGTAGCTATAAAAAAAAAAAAAAAAAGAGAAGGACCTTTTACCCTTTGAGACGCTATGGATAGACCTGGAGATTTTATGCTAAGCAAAACAAGCTAGTCAGAGAAAGACAAGTATTACATGATCTCATGTATATGTTGACTCTAACTAACAAAATAAACTGACAATCAAAATAGGTCCAGAGACATGGATGCATGGAAAAGACTGACAGAATTCAAAGGGAAAAGGTTGGGAGGGACAGGAAGACATTAACCAAAGAACTTGTATGCATATATGCATAGCCCATGGACACAGACAATAGTGTGATGAAGGCCTGGGGCTGGGTAGGGGTTGGGTGAAGGGGGACGAAATGGGGGAGGGAAAGGGGAGACATCTGTAATACAGTCAACAATAAAAGAAAATATTGACCCCTATTCATTGAATGGCTTGAGAACCATTGTAGAAAATCAATGTCTCAGTTTATTTCTGGGCTTTATGTTCTCTTTGTTATAATTTTTTTTTTTATTTAGTTATCCTTATTTAGTTTTACTTTAGCCTTATATTGAAGTCAAGCCATCCATATTGGTTCTTCTTCAAGATTTATCTGTATATAGTAGGTTCTTAATATTCCCATATGAATTTTAAAATCTACCTGTCATTTGCTATTAAATCAAAGTAAAACAAACTCAAAACTTATTGCTATTAGGATAGAGACTGAGGTGAAATATAGATCAATTTAGAGAAAGTGCTGATTTGTACATTTTGAGCTTTCCATCCATGAATATGATTTATCTCGCCATCTCTGGGTCTCTTTAAATCCTCTAGCAATATTTTGTAGATTTTAATGAAGAGAACTTGTCCATCTACATCCAAATTGTCCCTAAGATATATATATTAACATGATTATATATTTACTTTTAAGCTATATTTTTCTATCTTGCTCCAAACTATAGAAATTAAATTGATTCTTATATATTGACTCTGCATTTTCCAAACTTGCAGGATTCACTTAAAATTTTAGGTGTTGTTTTATAAAGCCCTTAGGATTTTTTTTTAAAAAATAGATATATATAGAGAAACATAGATTTGTTCTTCCACTTATTCATGCATTCATTGGTTGATTCTTGTATGTGCCCTGACTGGGGATCATACCCTCAACCTTGGAGAATCAGGATGATGCTCTAACAAACTGAGCTACCTAGCCAGGTCCCAATCTTAGTTTTTTAAATTTATTTTTCTTGCCATCTACTGTGATAACTTGGTTTCCAGTAAAATTTTGAATAGAAGTGTTGAGAAAGAATTTGTTTGCCTTGTTTACTACATTTGGGAAAAAAAGCACTAAATACTTCAGAAATAACTGTTAGATAAAGATATTTTTAAATGCTTCTATTTATTTCTAATTTGCTGAGTTATTTAACCATAAATGCTTACTTGATTTTGTCAGATGATTTTTTTAATCTACTGAGATGGTCATACTGTGTAAGACCCCCAGAGGGAGACCCTTACTCTGTCCCGCAGACCGAGGGCAACCCCAATCAACCGCAGGAGGCGTCACTTGATGCAAACAGCAAGAGGCTTTATTCCAGCGCGCTGGGGCTTAACTCGTAACTCACAGGAGCAGAGGAGTCGAGCCCCCCGCAAAAATTCTTACAAGCTTATAAAGGCAAAAACTATATGTTGGGAGGGGTCACACACGGGAGGGAGGAAGAGGGGGACAAAGCCGCCAAGAAATTCCAAAGGTGAACTGGGCTCGTTAATAAGATGCTTCATGACAGGGCTTAAGTTTAGTCAACAATCCCACCTGGTAATCTTGTATCCTGTCTCTCTCTAATTGTTAGAGCACTGTTTGCTCTTTGCTCTTTGCCCGGGGCTGTTTCCTGGGACAACTTTAATGGTCTGGTTCTCATCCCCGGGAGGGAGACTTTGAGGAGTTGTGATAAGACACACAGCTTTAATGACCTTGGTCCCATCACTGGGAGAGAGACCTTGGGGAGTTGAGATAAAGCAGATAGCTTTAAGAAAATTCTTTATTCTTTCAACTGTAAATAATGATGGATTGATTTTCATGAGTTAATCATTTCTACATTCCTGGAACAAAGATAACTTGGGCATTTTACATTGTATTTTATCATATATAGATTAAATTTATCTTTTTATGTTTTCAAGGATTTTCTCATCTATATTTATGATAGAATTTGTACTTTTTTGATAATTTTTAAATCATGTTTCAGTATTAAGTTTATGTTGGTATCATTGAATGAGTTGGGACATATTCCCACTTCCTCTATATTCTGAAAAGATTCGGATAAATTTGATTTTATTTCCTCTTTAACAGTCTTTTTCCTATAAAGTTATGAATGCCTAAACTTTCCATTGTGTAAAAATTTGAATTCACTTGAAAATAAATAAATAAATGCCCCTGACATCAGATTGGTGTTAGTTGGTTTATTGGCTTATTTATTGTATTCTAATCTTGTTAGAACTTTACTTACTTTGAATGTTGTGCCAGTTTGAATGCATATGAAACTGTAAAATACTCCTTTACCTACTTCCAACTGTTCATTAACAATACTTTAATCATTCTTAGCTTTTGTGCCCTGGAACTAATTCCTAATAAAGCACAACTGTGCCATATGTAAATGGGGAGGAGAGTTGATGTTTTTTTGCTGTAGATTTAACTTTATTTTTTTCATTTCCCTCATTCATTAAAGTTAGGAAGAAATAAATTCACGGGCTACTTTTTTTCTAACATCATAGTGTTCTTTGAAAGGAGAAGTTGTAAAATGTTTTTAAATAAAACTGACTAATGAGTAAATTTCAAAGAAGAGCTAATGCTGAAATACTCTTACTCCTCACCTCATCTTACTTAGTAACATGTGATAAGGTGAAAATAAGTTGTTGTTTTTTTATTGTTTTTTAATCGTCACGGAAAGATATGTTTATTGATTTCAAAAAGAGGAAGGAAGAGAGAGAGGGTAAGAGAGAAACATTGATGTGAGAGAGAAATATCTTTTAGTTGCCTCTGATATGCATCCCAACTGGGAACCCAACCAGCAACCTGACCAGGAATCAAACCTATGACATTTTCAACCAACTGAGCCACACCAGCCAGGGCAAGGTTTATTTTTTAGGAGTGTGGTGTTTATAATTGACTATAATAATATGGTTTCTATCAAGCCAGTATAAAAATTCTGAACTAGTGTGAATGAATGAAATTAACCCTTTTAATATTTTCCATGTTCACACAGAAATGAAACAATTTGGCTGGGAAGAAATGGATTATTTTGTTGCTTTCTGTAATAAAATCAAAATGATGTATTTACCTCACTTAGCAATTATTGTTAACATAGAGTCTGGCAGCCCTAGAAGGATCAAAATATATGAAAGTAGACATTAGGTGGAAATGTGACATCTAACAGTCTATATACTATATAGACTTAGATATTTGAGAATAACATGGTGTCTCTAACTGTGCCAAATCAGAAACTGTTTACTTTTTGTCAATTCACTTTCTACTAAAGCCTAGAAATCAATATAGAGTATGTGCTGTTTGTTTGTTTTTAGGTTGCATATTGTTTAAAGAAAAATGTTGTATTTATTTCAGAACATATAAAAACCTCTCATATTAATCTTATCACCATCAACAAACTTTTCACTACTTTAAAAATAATATTATTTGTTGTACTTTTGGCTCTCTCTTGAATAGTGCTTATTAAATACTAGGGGCCCAGTGCATGAAGATTCATGCACGGGGGGGGGGGGGGGGGGGGGGGGGTCCCTCAGCCCGACCTGCACCCTCTCTAATCTGGAAGCCCTCAGGGGAGCCCTCTCCAATCTGAGAGTTTTTTTCTGTCTTTGCAATCATATGAGCAAATTGTTTGAGACCCCAACCCAGTTTGGTTTGTTGCTCACAGAATAATAGAGGCTTTTTTTTTTCTTTACTTCATTGGTGGAGATTTCCTGGAAGTTTTAAGATATCTTCCCTTTAATTTTTCCTAGACACTCTGATTTTACTTATGTCTCTCACCTTTGCTTTCTCTCCATCCCCCACTGCAACAGTAACTTGCTCCAGGCTCTTTGCTTTAGTGTCTAGGACAGTGATGGGCAACCTTTTGAGCTTGGTGTGTCAAACTTCGCCAAAAAACTGAGCATAACTCGGGTAGTGTGTCACTTTGAGGAAAAAACTAACTCCAAGACCTTAGTCGCAAATGTTTCATCCTCAGGAGCAGCAAATGTTTCATCCTTGGCATGTAGCCGCGTGTCATCAGAAATGGCTACGTGTGTCAGTGCTGACACACGTGTCATAGGTTCACCATCACTGGTCTAGGAGATCCGTCTGCCACAGAACTACTATTCCCAGAATTCCTGGTGCTCCCCACGCTCTTGGTTTTCCCTTCCTGCTCTGTCTCCATCCCACAGCCTCCTGCTCTGCCAAGTCCTCCAAGCTGCCAGCTCTCCCTCTCTGCTCTCTGTCTGGCATCTGTGTATGCAAATTAACCCACCAGCTTTGTTGGGTTAATTTGCATACCCATTCCTGATTGGCTGTTGAGCGTAGCAGAGGTACGGTCAATTTAAATGTTTCTCTTTTATTATATAGGATTTTATTTGGAAATATTTAAACTATTACTGTTAAATATTAAACAATTAAAACATTCCAGTATTATTAATGATTGTTCATTCATTAATGGACATGAATTTCTCAAAAGCTCTAATGAAATCTATGTTAGAAATGTTATATTGCTCTCAAGTCTGAGTAACTTCCAGTTTCTCCATTAAAAGTCCTTACTGCATGAAGAATTAAAGGTATGGAATTTTAACAAAGACTGTTTACTCACTTGTGAGCACAGATCTAAGTTTACCTCTGTGGTTTCTTTGATCTCTTAAAATAGATGAGAAAAGCAGCCCATTTAAGATGTCTAAAACATGAAATTCTGGGCTTTACAATATTTTTGTTCAATTTTATTACTGTACCAATATTTGTAGGAATTGGAATTATTTTCTGATCCTTATAAATTTTTGATTTATCAATCTTTCACTTGAAATGACCTTGATATTTTTGAAACAACATACTTTCCTCTTTTCTTAGCATTACATTGTGATTGAATCAAATTAAATGACACAAGCAAAATATATCAGATTTGATTGTTTTTTTCTTTTCAACATGTTGAGTAGGAAGGTTACTCACTGTTTCCGATAGTGAATTTTTCATTTAGAAGTATGAGCAAGGTAAAATGATCTAGGATCTTGGCATGTAGGTTATTACTGCTATAATTATATTTCACCATTTGACTTCAGTTAATTTTTCCAGTAAGTTGTCACAAATTGAAGAAGCAGAGATACTCTTCACTTAAGAATAATGATATTGTATTTTCTGCATGATGTTTGTTCACAAAACCTCTTTATATAAATAAATTTCATAGAGTATGCTCTTATTAGGTAGTCAAATATGTTTAGTAGTTTTTTAAAAAAGGAAAAATACTTTATAAGACTGAGATATTGACATAAATGATAATATGATATCTTTTTAGTGGATATATTACACCATATTACTTATAATGCTGCTGACATTTTTGAAAGAAAAAATAGTATTTAGTTTTGAGGGAAATGTGTAGAAAAATGACAGCAATTTAATGGGTCTTGATACATAATCATGTGAAGGTAATTAACATGTTGAACTTGCATTTTGTCCCTTCTGGTGAAGTATAACTATGAAACTGTGCCATGATAATTACTTTTAATAAATTACTGACATTATTAAAGTGTACTGAACGCACAACTTTGAGCTTGCCCCGGTTTGTTTACCACCATAATTTTCTCTTTTACTTTGGGATGGTGTTCTCCACGGAGGAACGCTAAATCTTTCCCATCCCATAAATACGTGAGCACAAACCCATGATTTATTGTAATTTAGCTTCTGTTTCTGTGAAGGAGGTTTACTGTGCTGAGAAAACTCATTAATCTCATTCAGAGCTTGTAGTATAAACATAACCTTTACAATATATAACAGAACAAATTATGTATTTGTGTGATTTACCACTTCTGTTTTAGAAAGAGAACAAATTGTACTGCTTTTTCTACTTTTGGTTTAAATACTCATTGACAAATTTGCACTATTAACACAAACCAGGTATAAAATACATTATTTTTCACTTTGACATTTGCTTTTAAGTTTTTACTCACTATAAACAGAAATATTGAAATGTGATTTGACATAAAACAAACTACAAAGTAAAACTGTCTGCTGTGGTATTTGCTCGTATAAAATTGGCTTATGATTCTGAATGTAACTGTGAACACAATCAAACTCCATTTAACTTTCTGCAGAATTTCATGAAAAGAAAAGGTCTTAAAACATTATACCAATTTAATTTGTGCAGAATACTTATTTTTATTTTCTGCTCTACACTATTATTGCAATGTCATTATAGATTCTCTGATACCGATACCTTCCAGCTGAATTTTAAAGGTGTAATTGCACTAATATAAAAAGTTATGCTATTACTTTATGAGATTTGTTCTAAATCATTTTTTCATTTGTTTCATTTGTCTTTGCAATTTTCTGAAAATGTTATTTTGTATCATTTCTTTTCTTTGCAAACATTTGGATTAAAAAAGATAATTCTCAATTCCTTACCTCAAATTAGACTTTCTCAATTGTGAAAGCATTACAACATCATTTACTGGTTTTCAAAGTGATAATTTTAACAATTAGTGGAAGGGAATATTGCTTTTGGGGGATCATAATCTGCAGCATAAACACTTTATTATTACAGAATTAAGATTTTAAAGCAATAATATACATATATATGTATTATTCTCTACAATAGAGATAATATTCTGAGAGGTATTCATGAGGGATCTTCCACTTGGGACTGAAGGACAAGTACTGCTTACAAGTACTTACATTGGCTTTAAAATAAATCTCCTAGTAATCATACACATAAAAAAGAAAATCTACTCATTGTTTTTGCTTTTTGTTTTTGGCCTCTCCTACCTGAAAGCACAGCCTGTAGCTGTCAACCAAACGGTTGTCTCCAAGCCTGCAGGGAAGGCAGCAGAGGGCACTGTTAGAATGTGACAACACGGCGAAGATCTTGACTACTTCAGGTGTGATGCTAGGGGAGTTGTTTTTAATCCTAAATTATCCTTGATTCACTGAACTTTAAATTGAGAGAGATCTATCAAAATCTGATATTTACCAAATGAATATTTCGTGTCCACTTAGCTCAAATCTCAACCTCTTGACTGCTGATTGAAGCTCCTTCTCTGAACCAAGCTTGGACAATAGGTCAATGTACACTATTAGCATATGACTTAATTCCTACAATCAGAGGGCTTTTTTATCCAGGATGTTCTGATAATCTGTGATTTTTTTCCCATCCGTCCATTTTTCTTGCCCCTCTGATTCTAATGCAGATAGAGCACATGGAGAGTCGTAATCTAAGGATTGACCAAGGATCTTATTCTTTCAACAACAAATTACTTTTGGAAAATGAAAGTGTTAAAATTCAATATACCTCTGTTATGTATCTACTACCAAAGTTTCTTGGCCAATTGTTATATGACAATGGCAAATTAGGAGTAGGATTAGAGCTAACAATAGCACCATGATTGTCTCAAAGAACAGCTCTGTGGTCAGATGCCTAATTTCTTGTTTGATTTGCCCTTCATGCTTCTAAACCATGGACTAGAAGAAGGGTCGTGGCAAAATATCCTCTAACCAATTTACCTTCAGTACATTATTCAATCCATTTCCATAGGCCTTCTATTCTTGTAAAAATTTGTCCCAGATTATGATTAGCCAATTGACTGTCAGTCCTACTGTTCTGCATTCAAACAATTTCTTATTTTTGGACTTTAATGAATATTTAGTAGGATATTGAAAAATATTCTACCAATAGCTCTAGCCAGACTCATTTATTATCAAACTCTCTACTCAGAGACACTGCTCCCATTCTTCTCTGTACATGAATAATATGTACACAAATGTTAGAATTTATACTTTAGTTCCATTATTAATATCTTTGATATCTCCCTAACTCATTGAGACTGGGAAAATAATTTGAGACTACATTTACTTTTGAATATTATACAACATATACTTAAGTACTCATAATAGATATTAGAATGATAAAAAGTGGCAGGGCATTGTGTACAAATTCATTTACATCCTACTAGTTTATATTGTTAACGAAAAAAAAAACCATTGAAACCTGTAAAGAATTTTAGTGAGTTTATTTGAGCCAAACTGTGGACATATGCCGGGAAGCAGAACCTCAATGAATTGAGATAATGCTCCGAAGAATGGCGGGTTACATCTGTATTTATACATTGACATCAAAGGAGGGACATAGGTGGGTTACATGAAATTCATTGGTGACGGATTAAGGAGGTGGGATAAAGTCAAATGGTGGGAAACCCCTGGGATTGGATAAAAAGTAAAATGATGGACACATACTTAGGTGGGTACAGGAACAATTAACATGATAATGAAGGAATTTGTGGCATCTGTCCTGGCGCCCACCACATTTGGTTGTGCCCCAGGGACTCCAGCAAAAGAGGAAGTTACAAGTTACCCAGACATCTCATAGCTGTGTTATCTTAGAGGCAAAAAAGGCAAATGGGCTCAGGAAAGATCTAAGTTAATCGTTGTCAGGGAAAATATCAGCCTAGGACATGACTGCCCACTATAACCTGTTTGTAGTTAAATTTTTAATTTTCAGACCATCTTTTGTGGTTATTTTAGGTCTCTGAGTTTTCAAGACTGCCACACAGGCCTCCCCTGAGCTTGTCAGGTTAGCAGGTGGCTTCTTTCGTTCACAATATGTTTTCCAAATTAGTACTATTTCATTTAGGGAAGCATGTTGAAAATAGACTTTAAGAGTTCCATTATCCTTAATGTTCTTATATTTGTAAATAAAGCCTGAAAATTAACTGAAGAGTGACATCTACTTGAAAAATCTGTTATCAGGTATTCTAGATAATAAAAGACACCTTGAGAGAGCGGATCTTCAGCTCTTTGGGGCAGAAGCAGTTGAGTCATTCCAAACTAAAGATATGTTGATTCAATGCCCTGGCTGGTTTGGCTCAGTGGATAGATTGTCAGCCTGTGGACTGAAGGGCCACAGTTTCAATTCCTGTCAAGGGTACATGCCTAGGTTGAGGGCTCGATCCCCAGTGAGGGCGTGCAGGAGGCAGCCAATCAATGATTCTTTCTCATCATTGATGTTTCTATCTCTCCCTTTCCCTTCCTCTCTGAAATCAGTAAAAATATATTTTAAAAAGGTATGTTGATTCAAGATCATTGAGAATGTACACATGAATCTTGAACATTTATTTTATATGATTAACATGTAATTTCATAAATATATAAATTCTCAGATATCTACAACTAATGAATCAATGTTAAAATATATACAAAGAAATAAAAAAAAATGCTCCCGCTGGTGTGGCTCAGAAAGTTGAGCATCATCCCAGGAACCAAGAGGTTGCCGGTTTGATTCCCAGTCAGAGCATATGCCCAGGTTGAGGACTTGGTCCTAGTGGGGATGTGCAGGAGGCAGCCAATTGATGTCTCATCAATGCTTCTCTCTCTCTCTCCCTCTCTCTTTCTCTCTCTCTCTAAAAGAAATAAAAAACTTTTCTTTTTTAAAAAAAGGCAAAAGTTGGATCTTAAAATTTATTCTTTGTTTATAGGTTGAAAGTTTAGTACCTGATTTGACCTGAATTGAAGGGTGAGCTTTATAGTAAAGTGTATAATGTGTTGCTATTATCTACACTAATAAAAGAGTAAGATTCAAATTGACAGTACCTTCACGATGCCCACCAGCCAATCAGGAGTGAGTATGCAAATTAACCCAACAAAGATGGCAGTTTAATTTGCATATGCAGGCGTCGAGTGCCCCAGCCGCTCCGGGCATCTGGGTAGTATGGGAAGGTGGAAATGTGGCTCTGGCCAGAGCGAAGGTGGTGCCGGCAGCCAGGGGAAGGAAGGCCCATTCTCCCCGCTTCCCTCTGTTCCATGTTTCCATGCCTGTGGTTTCCACTCCTGTGTTGAGCATCTGCCCCCCTGGTGGTTAGTGCACCTTAAAGTTACTGGTCAGATGGTTGGATGGTCAGATGGTTGGACAGTTGCTTAGGCTTTTATATATAGACTAGAGGCCCGATGCACCAAGATTCATGTAAGGGGGAGGGTGGGAAGAGATTAACCAAAGATCTTATATGCATACTAGAGGCCCAGTGCATGGATTCTGCACTAGTAGGGTTCCTCAGCCTGGCCTGCAGCCTCTTGCAATCCGGGACCCCTCAGAGGATGTCAGAGAGCCAGTTTCAGCCAAATCTAGCAGGCCAGGCTGAGGGACCCCACCGGTGCACAAATCAGTGTACTGGGCCTCTAGTATCTTTATATGTGGCTTCCCTCTTTAGCACATCCCTGCTGCTTCAGTCCCCCATTCCCCCAAGTCCCCAGTTTCTCTTCAGGTTTCCCCTGTGGTAAGAACAGTGGTGATTGTTTCTGTACTGAGAGCAACCTTTCAGAAATTGGTGGGATGATCAATGTGTACTAGTATACTATGATAAGTAACCATATAAAATACCTTCTTAGTCCCTGGCATTTTATAGTAAAACAAAATGTTCTGCTACTTGCTAATTTCATTAGGTCAGCAACTTTACTGATATTATTTTTGCAAGCATTAAGCTTTTTGATGCCACAGTAAATAAGCTTTATTTTCTGTTTAAAACAAGTACAGAAAAATAGTTGTTATGTGTTAAGTGCTTATCATGCATGAGACACTAATGATGCTTTGCATGCCTCATCTCTAATCCTTAGAAGGACTATGTTCAGCCAGTTTTATCAGCATTTTATAACCTGGTAAGTGAGGCTCGGAGTGCTTAAAACATTGCTGAGTATAAAGCCAGCTTGCAAAGCCAGGTCCTTGAGACCATAATCCTTTCTCTCTCTAACATGTACAGTTGCCATTCACTACTACAGTCTTCCTTCCCCATGTTCAGGCCATCTTTGTTTTTGATCAAGAGCTCGGTTTGAACACAGTTATTCTGTTAGTGAGTACAAGTTTCATTCTTCAGCATAATGTAGAGAAACTTGTTGTGAATAAGGGTTTGTTCTTTTTCTTTTTTTTTCCAGAACTTTTTTCAATATGGAACCATTTGCTTGAATTTCTGATTTGGTCTTTAGTTGGTCTAAGCAGAGTCTGAACTGAGACGTAGGAACCATTTGAAATAGCAACTGGACAAGTTCTTAGAAGGAATAGTAACTCAGTACTAAGCATTTGTGGAGTTCATTTATTCCCTAAACAGGATTTTCTTTTGAGGATTTCATATGAAGAGATTTCACATTGATAATCAGTATCAGGAATTCTTTCATTTCAATTGATAAAGTTCTTTAATTTTTAGAATTTTCAAAATATTTATATTTTGTAAACTGAAATCACATTTCTTTTATTTTATTAATTTCTAGAAATTTCATGAGCAAATTGTGTCCCCACTCTTTATATACAAGATATTATGGCTTATAGCTTAATGCATTTACCTTACTTTTGATATATATATTGTCTTTTTGATCAGTGTTCACTTTGCAAAGATTTACCACACATTTATTTTTAATTAATAGTATACTTAATAAAATTACACTTTAGAATTTTATGCAAAGGTAAGACATAAAAATTCATAAAGGAAAACATAAATATCATCTTGTACTGCTAACAGAATGATTTTTCCTGTGTCTTGTTAAACTTTGAAGACTCAATGCACAGTTACAATTCCCAAAGACTTTATTTATTTATTTTTTAAATATTTTTATTGATTTCAGAGAGGGGAAGGGAGAGAGAGAGAGATGGAAATATCAATGTTGATAGAGAATCATTCATCAGCTGCCTCCTGCATGCCCCCTATAGGGGATCGAGTCCAAAACCCAGGAATGTGCCCTTACCAGGAATCAAACTGTGTCCTCCTGGTTTATGGGTCTACACTCAACCACTAAGCAACACCAGCTGGGTCAAAGACCTATTTCTAATGCTTAATCTAAGTCATCATCACTCACCTAGTTTATTGCAGTAGCCTCCAAATCGACCTCCAGTACTACAACTCATGTCCCTTATTTATAGTACCTGTTTTGAAAAATTAAGATTAATTTGTTAACACCCTCTATATACTTAAAATATTTTCATAACTTTGCAATGTAGTTAAAATAAAATCCTTAAATCCTTAACCTGCCCCATGGGGTTCTTCATTAACTAAGCTCACCTCATATCTCCAACTTTACCCTGGACCATTCATAACTTGCAAGGACTACATTGATCGATATCTCAGAGCTCTTAGGTACATATTTTCAGTCTGGAACTAATTTCATCGATCCACATCACCCCCAAATTATCCTCTAAACACTCTGGCCTCAGCCAAATGGTTCTTTATGTGACGTGTCATTTCACAACATCCACTGTGGATCTCCTGAGCCATTCTCTTACACAAGCCTACTTTTATCTTAATAACAGCAATTATAGCAATATATCATTACATATTTGCCTATTGTATGCCTTTTTCTTGATTGTAACTTCCCCAAAGAATGGAAGAATGTTTAATTATTTATCACTCTATATCTAACACCTAATAGAGTATTCACTTAGCATACTCTAAATGTATGTATAACTGAAGCATAATCATGGGTACTTACAGATACATTTTCCTAAAACACACACCATAAAATATTTTCATTGTTTATCACTGTTGTACCATTAATTTAAAACTCAGTCATATTTACTCAATTATTTACTTAAAATCAAAGTTAAGCATATGAAAGTGATAGCATCATTTAGTAAACTCCATTTATAACTACATGTGCTTCACTATAAGATCAAAACCTTTGCATTATTGAGACTGTTTGAGTCAATAAGATATGAAATATGTATTTTATATTTGGAGAAGAAATGTGATTATTTGTTACCCAGTGTCTCATTGTTGTATTTGTGCATAATTTTTACACTGTAGTTCTATTTGTGATAGGACATCAATGTTATAACAAAGTAAATATGGTATGATGGAAAAGTATTAAATTAATCTCTAAAATGTATATTTGGAGTACCTGCTATCACTAATCTTCAAGAACAAAGTTTGATGACATGAGTTGTTTATGAGTAGCTTGCTTATACTTGACATATAATCAATTAATTTAATGGAAACAAGCTGTGCTAATCACATCAAGACAGTTTTTGCTTCTTACTTCCATCTATTTATGTACTGTTATCAAATAAGCCTTGTGATTTTTTATTTGGCAACCTTGTTTTCTCTTTAAATACAACAAGATCCTTAAATCTCTTTAATTTCTACATTTCAGTTGCACACTTGTTGCTTATGCCACAACCACTTCTAATTTCTCACTTAATTATGCGGCTTTTAAGACAGAACACCTGCTGAGAGGTGTTCTTTTGAAAAGATCCAATTGTCTTTAGAGCAAAATGAAATACAGGCACAGAGGCACAATTATTATTGTGTTAGCGTAATTGCAATTATAAGTAGAGTGTTTCATTATATTGCATCTGTTGAAGTTTTAAATGAATCTCAGTAATGTACTATATTAATAAGCAGTGAGGAATTGCTGACTTTGCACACTTTTTGATCACATTTGTGACAACAAAAGAAGTTATGAAAATGAATTCACCATAGACACCCTACTGAGTTAGTTACTATGATTTGTAAGTTTGTTATGGCAATAAAGCAACACCAGACAACAATGCTCGGGACTCAGGTATACGAGGGAGGTTCAGTATTTCTTTAAAAACGTTATGAAGAAGTAGGAGGTTCTGGGAACTGTACAGAGGCTAGTGCAGCAGCTGTCACACTGCTGAAGGAAATCAAAAGGTCCTCTCCACCTTGCCCCTTCTTGGTTGTTTCCTTCACATGCTGTTTTCCTGACTGAGAATATATGAATTGATTCAGGACATAGAGAGATTATTCTCCTCATGATCTGGAGGCACAGATTTACTTCTTATTTTTTAAAATAGGAAGACACAGAGAAATAGCACAGATCTTATCTTTAAACACAATAGGGGTGGCAATTGTTCTCTCCCCTTTGTGATTTCCACTTGAAGTGTCAGGGTTCAAACAAGCCCAGGAAACAGAAATGATGAAGGTCAATAGATATAGAAACAAACAAACTCTTGAGATCTATAAATCTGGATCATCTCTCTGGCATATACAAACAAGTCAGCATGTGTTTTGCACTAAAGTATAAATAAAAAAATCCCTGCCAAATAAAAAGTTCATTTTAAAAATATTATTTAAAAACCTTCTTCATTTCCAGTATAATTCTTATTAACTAATGCTAATTTATAGGCTGCTCATAATAAGTTAATTTAATAAATTCCTTTAGTTTCTCTTGTTTTGAGACTCAATTATTAATAATAAAAATAATACTCAATATAATTGTTTATTTTTATTATTAAACTAGAGGCCCGGTGCATGAAATTCGTGCATGGGGTGTGTGTCATTCAGCCCAGCCTGCACCCTCTCCAATCTGGGACCCCTCGAGGATGTTCAACTGTCCGTTTAAACGGGCAGTCGGACATCCCTCTCACAATCCAGGACTGCTGGCTCCCAAATGCTCGCCTGCCTGCATTCCTGATTGCCCCTAATTGCTTCTGCCTGCCAGCATGTTTGCCCCTAACTGCCCTCTCCTGCAGGCCCGGTCACCCCCAACTTCCTTCCTCTGCCGGCCTGGTCACCCCTAACTGCCCTCCTCTGCAGGCTTGATTGCCCCAACTGCCCTCCCTTGCAGGCCAAGTCCCTCCCAACTGCCCTCCCCTCTGGCCTGATTGCCCACAACTGCCCTCCCTTGCAAGCCTTGTCCCTCCCAACTGCCCTCCCCTGCTGGCCATCTTGTGGTGGCCATCTTGTGTCCACATGGGGGCAGCCATCTTTGACCACATGGGGGCAGCCATCTTGTGTGTTGGAGTGATGATCAATTTGCATATTACTTTTTTATTAGATAGGACAGTTAAAAGCCTTAAAAGCTATGGTCAGACAAATTTAATTCATCTGAGCATTGTATAACTTTTCTTTGCACTTGAAAACCAAATCTACTTATTTCTACACAGAGGTGTATTTCTTTTCTATTGCTACATAACCAATTACTATAACCTTAGTAGCTTAAAACAACATCTACCTATTATTTCACAAGTCTATAGGTCAGAAATCAGGGTACATTGCAGTCTTAGTGTCTCAAGGCCTGAGATTCAATATGTTAGCCAGGCTGTGTTCTTGTCTTAAGGATCTGTGAAGAATCTTTTTCTAAGCTGAGATTATGGGCAAAATTCAATTCCTGGCCTCTGAAAGACTGGTACTCCTGGCCAGCTGTCAGTTGAGGGTCACTCTGAGCCTCTAGATGTTGCCTGCATTTCTTTCCTTTTCATCTCCTACCATCTCCAACTGATATTACTTATATCTTAATAGCAGCACTTAGATTAGTGTTTATTGTATAACTGAATGAACATATATATGCACCAGAGGCCATACTATTTTGGACCATCATAAAATTCTGCTCCCACTTAGTCCTTCATACAAACACTTGCTCAAACCATCTCCCTCAATGCCAGAAAACTTGACTAGAATTACATTGTTGGACAGTGAGTTAGGGAGTGTTTTTACAGTGCAGCACCAAAATAATAATCATTTTCATTGTATGTTAAATCCTTCATTCATGCAACAAATCTTTATTGCAAACCCGCATATGCTTAACATCTAGGGAAGAAAAAAAGTAAGGCTACATCCTTCTCTTAGGGAACTTAATAGGCATTTTGTGTCATTCACTCTTTGGAAACAGAAAATGTAATTATAAACAAGAAAGACTCTAATATTTGAGCAGCTTAAAGATTTGTTGTAAAAAAGATATAAAAGAAATAATTACAGGAATAATTATTTAATTAACACTGTGATGAGTACTATTAAGGTAATGTAAAATACATTAAAATGTGTATCAGGGATGCAACCTAGATTGAGAGATCAGAGAGTTCCCTGAGAAAGTCACATTTAAGCTGCCATTTGAATATCAGGAAATTGTGATGTAATGAATAGTCATAGGAAAAAAGAACATAGAGTATGGATAGAGAATCTGAGCTCTTTGATAACTCATAAAAAATATTAGCATTTTCTTTTATGACAATACCTTATAAAATGGACTAAGAAATCGTTCTGTAAAATCTGTAATCCTGTATAATAAAAGGCCAGGCATCACGACCACAATGACCGATCAACCAGTCGCTATGAGGTGCATTGACCACCTCTCCGTCCCTCCCCCCAGCCATCAGGTTCTGATTGATCTTCAGTTTCTTCCTAAAGGAATGTGGCACCTCCACTGCATAGCCTCCCAGGACGAGGACTCACTGCTGTGAGATGCTCCGGAGCAGAGACTTCAACAAGGACTTCAGCACTTGCAGTGCCCCTCAGCCTTCACTGCTGGGAGGTGGACAGAGAACGTCAGCTTTAAAGCACAAATACCCTCCTCCAGAAAAACCCACCACCTCCCTACTCCACAGCTGCTTCCAGGTCTGCAAGAAACTGCTCATGCTCCTCCCTGTGGGATGGGCGGGGCCAGAGCCAGAGCTGAGCATTTCTGTGATGGGGCAGGGGCCGAGCCAGGTGGTTGGGCCAGTGCAGGGATAGAGGGAGGGAGAGTGGGGCAAGAGAAAGGGGGCATCCCTAGTTCCCTGCACCTCCTCCCACAGGCATAGCCCTTCCTGGTTGAGTTTCCCACGTCACTGTTAAGGTTTTGGCTGATGACACCAGTGAAAGGATTCACAAGGGAGAAAGGAGACAGGTGCAGAGAGAAGGCGTTTGTTTTACTTCTTTAAAGGGAGCAAAGAGCCAGTTACCCTTTGATGATACAAGGCACCTAAGGCAGAGTGGGCTGTTCTTTTGATTGCTGGATGGCTAACGAGGAACCAGGGTGGGTGGCGGCAGCCGGGCTGTACTGGGGACTGGCCAGCTGGGAAGAAGATGGCCCTGATCACAGGCTAGGCCTAGGAACCCTACCACACAAGATTTTGTGCGCTGGGCCTCTAGTCTTTTTTTAATTAAACTAGAGGCCCAGTGCATGAATTTGTGCACAGGTGGAGTTTTGTCGGCCCGGCCTGGGGGTGGGGGAAAGGGAGGTTGACCAGCTGGCCCTTCATCCAATCAGGCTGGTTGGCCAGCTTCAGTGCATGTCTTAGCGACTGGTCATTCTGGTCATTCTAGTTGCTTGGCTTTTATATATATAGATATGCAACTTTTTGAACTAATTTGTGAAAATGTTTTTTTGCAGTGACTATTATACTTTTTCCTTTAGTCGTATGCTTAAATACAATTTTAAATGCATTTCTGAAAATGAAATGCATTTAAAATTGTATTTAACACACACACACACACACACACACACACACACACACACACACACACACATACACGGCTCCTCCTAAGTTGTCTAGGAATAATAACTCACTTAATCCTTATAATAACTCTATTAGGTGGCTACAAAAATTATCTGCATTTTATATATAAAAAACCTGAAACACAGAGTGATACTAGAGTGAGAGAGACAGAATGTGAACCCAGGCTTTCTAGCTGCAGGGATCTTGATATTAACCCTTATGCTGTACTGCCCAATGCCAGGACACTTACAACAACCAGAACCCAGATGAGAACAGACTATGCAGTACAAGTAGACATGATTTTCTTCTTTTGTTTATCTTGGCCCCTTTTGTCACTGTATTCTGCCTTTTTCCATGCATGATAATTACTGATCATGTTTCAAAATAAATAACACTTTCTGAAAAGATTTTCCTTTTTTTTAACTGTCTTCTATCAAACTAATTTATTATTCTTAAAAGTTCTCAGAAGTTTAAAGATCACATCTTCTTTTTTGAATACTTGCCTGTATTTGGTAAGTATTTTATTTTAAATGGATAAAATATATCTCTGAAAGATGTGTGAAATATAATCAATGTGCTTGAAATTATTGTAAAAGTATTTATTGAATGTATCTATTTATTTTAATTTTGGAATGCAAAAATATAAGAAAAGGCCTGAGTTGGTTATAAATCAAATATGGTCACAAGCTTTTTTTTAATACTGTTCTCTCCCCTCTCAGTATCCAACCTACTTTTATTTGTATAAGTCATTTCTCACAGCACAATATGGAACTGATAATTTCTTCTGAGGTTTTGCTTTCTTTTCTGAATTAGACCGCCCCCCCCCCAAAAAAAAAAGTAATGTACAGATTGGG
Source organism: Ia io (assembly GCA_025583905.1). Taxonomy (NCBI): domain Eukaryota; kingdom Metazoa; phylum Chordata; class Mammalia; order Chiroptera; family Vespertilionidae; genus Ia; species Ia io. The sequence continues at coordinate 40,113,951 of JAJQQW010000003.1, forward strand.
AATAAATAAATAATGTGTCTGTCCTCTTTTGCAGAAAAATATATTTACATGTATAAGTAATCCTAGAGCATCTACTACAATGGACTAGAAAATTAAGTGAATTTAGAAAAGTTAAATAATTCAAGTTTAAAATAACATAAATTAGTTGAATCTTTTTATAACAACAAACGAAGAATTTAAAAAAACCTGCATGTTACAAGAGCATCAAAAATATATAATCTTTGGGATAAACTTTAAATACTGGAAAAATTATTTTTAAAATACTTCTGAAAAAATTAAAGAAGGTTAAAAAAAAGAGAGAGTATTTAGTAGAGTGTTCCTGAGGGACAGAATCAATAAGTTGCATATAAATAGAGGTTTATTTGAAAGAATGGGCTCATGCAATTGTGGGGCTGACGAATCTGAAATCTGCAGGGCAGCCGTGTGCTGGACACTCTGACAGGAGTTGATGTTGCAGTCCTGAGTCTGAAGGCAGACTTGAATCCTTTCTTTTCAGCCTACTTTAAAATTGCATAGTTATATAATACTTCAACACATATTAGAAAAGTATAACAGTATATCAAAACCATATTTACTGTGAGCTTTTGTTTCATATTAAAATAGGTGAAAATGCATTCAAGATATAATTTAAAATAACAGTTAATAGTAGTAATAGTAAAACTTAATACAAATTAGATGAAAATTGTGAAGATGATGCAAAAATAACAATTCACAATACTTTGCAGTTCTATTATTCAATTTCTTAATTAGTATTATTTTTTTTATTTAAAATTTCATTTTTTTCTAAAAACACCAATCATCTTTAATTATAGTCACTGATTCAAGTGAATATAATCCTTCTAATGGTTTAATTTTAACTAGATATTAAACTTTGCTTATTTTATGTTTCATTACAGCTACTTGGAATGAAGTGCCAGTCAATTTTTTTTGAAAAGTAAAGGAAGTAAACACTTCTAAAATGGATGCATTTTTAACTGAGTGTTTTCTATTCAGCTTATATTGTGCATTGCCTAGAAAGGGTTCAAACTTCTAATGTGTGAGAAAGACCCTCTGTAAGCAGTGTTTTGCAAGAATTTACAGAGTACAAGCCCCCTCCCACTGCCTCGTTCTTTTATCTGAGGAAAAAGCCCTATTATGTTTAGCACGTGAAGGTTGATTTTTGATATAATGGGCTCTGCTTATTATACTGAAACCCATCCCTATCTGACACACTTCCAAAATCAAACACTACTTTGGATAATTACATATGATATTAACAATTATCAGTTGCTATTAATAAATTACTGCCGAGGATGATTTGATGCATTCATACTCCCCAAAATAGTATTTAAAGGTCTGTTCTTCTGATGACTCACTGCTGTCATTTTTCCAGCTGTGCTGAGTCACTTTCAAAGGCTTTTTCACATTCATTTTAATTTGTTATTTTAATCAATAATATTGAAATCACAGAGTGGAAAAACAGCCAGCTTAGTAATGACTGTAGATTCTTTGTTGATTTGAACTGTGTATGTGTGAAATTATGCCAATTTCACACATACACAGATATAACCAGGTTAAATAGAAGCTTGATCCCTTGCCTTGCACATAATAAGTATTTAGACAGTGACACCTCATGGTAGAAACTCCTTTTTCTAACTTTAATGATTTTAATTTTGTGAGTGTTTATTCTTCTCTACATGTCCCTCTTATCTTTTGCCTGGTTCTTGTCATTTTTGGCATTACATTTGGACGTGTTCCCAGAATACAAAGATGCTTCCCTATTTTTATACCTTATCATATGCCATTTTTCTTACTGTTTTAAGGAGTAGTTAAATCCTAGAGAAAGTTCTAAAGTGAGGAAGAATTGAGAGAAACCATAATTGAGCACTAGGAAATAATGGATAACTTTTTGAAAGGGGAGTTTCCTTGGAAGCCAAAATTTCTTAAGACATTAAGAGTTGATGATGAAATAGAGGTAGTCAATCTATATCAGTGGTTTAGAAGTGAAATGAAATTAAGAGAAGAAAACCAGTGTAATATGAAGATATTTCAAAGCTTTAGACATTGCAGACTAAAAGGTCAGGGAACAATGGAAAGGAGGGGGAGGCTAACTATTTTGCAGTGTTCAGGGATAATTGAAGGAGTATTAACCAGAGCACACACACAAAAAAAAATGAAATGAAGGAAATTTTGCCTTAAAAGATAGGCATACATCAATACATCTGAGAGTATAGAGAAGGAAGAGAGAATATTGTCAAGTTGTTGTTTGATCTTTAAAGTAAAGTAAAAAATACATATGTATGTGTGTTGGGGGGATAGGGATAAGTGGGGGATCTCTGTACCTTCCTCTCGTGTTGCTGAGAACATAATATACCTCTAAAAATAGTCTATTAAAAGAAAGATGGCATCTCTTTATAATTAGTGGCATGAACTGAGTTGCGGTATGAGGGAAACCAATTTTTGAGCATCTATTTTGATTAACATAAAGAATTAGTCCCAGGGCTTAATAAAATCATGCTAAAACAAGTACAAAGGTGCAGCTGAAGTTAAGATAACATGAGTTTGGATTGAGTTTCATTATTTTTCACTTTTATAAATTCAAAACAAAACTCAAGAAAGCAATGATTTTAGTAGTTCTTTTGGAGGAGATCATGGGCTGTATTAATCTACACTAATAAAAGAGTAACATGCTAATCGACCATACCTTCGTGACACCAACCAGCCAATCAGGAGTGAGTATGCAAATTAACCCAACAAAAAAATGGCGAGTTAATTTGCATACGCAGACGCTGAGTGGCTGGGGGCAGGGCGGGATGCTTGCGTCGTCACTGTGGCGACAACGCAGGTGTTCTTCACAACCCCAGCCACTCCAGGCCTCTGGGCAGCGTGGGAAGGCAGAAAGGCTCCTCCAGGCCTGAGCAGAAAGGTGGCTCCGGCCAGAGTGAAGGCGGTACCTGCAGCCAGGGGAAGGAAGGCCCATTCTTTCAAGAATCTTTGTGGATCGGGCCTCTAGTTGATAAATAAAAGAATTAGGGATCAAGAGAGATTGTGCTGCTGCTAATGGCTGCTAATTATGAGTATCTACAATGGGCAACTGTACTGAGGGCTATTTCATATAACTTAACATCAACCATGCTGTAAGATAAATGCTATTATGTCCGTAACACAGATTATTATTACTATTATTGTTTTTAATTGTAGGATATGACATTTATTAAATGCTTACTGTGTGGCAGCACTGGTTAAGTACTTTATAAATGTTCTTATTTAATCTTGAGGATTTAAAGGGGGCTCATCTACTGGGCTTTATAAAGTATAGATCATGTGACTTTAGAGGTTGCACTCTTAAATACTCTGTGATATTCCTTGTAAATTCTCTGTGACATTCCTTGCAAATACTCTGTGATATTCCTTGTATTCTGTCTGGCTCCAGGTCAAAATTCTATGTGTGATCTTTCAGGCCTGATCATAGGGAACAACCAGCCTTTGTTTAGCAGCCCAAGTATTTGGGAATCTGTCCTTCCCACACCAGAGCCAGCATATTGCAGCTTCCTGGAGGGAGTTGCAGTCAATGGCATCCTCAGGGTGCCATGCTCAGAGGCATATCTGCATTGCCAGTCCAGGCCCCTCCAATTGAAAGCCTTCTTATTGGGGACCTTGGTTGAGGCACTTTCCAAAGACTCTATCAAGACCTTCTTATGGGGGCTTTGGCTAGGGTACTCTTCTATGTCTCAGTACCTTTCAAGCCTAGCTTTCCCCTCCCATCTTGCTGTCCCAGGGGGGATACATAGAGAGGCAGAGGAGTCTTTTGTTCTGGGATCCTCAGCATCGAAACAGTAGCCGTGTCTGTGCTGCATCCACCTGACACTAACATGGTGCCGTTCTGTGGGGGGAAATGGAGCACACTTAAGTATGCATATGCACTCTCACAGTAAGTGAATAAAGCTTGATTGCTACTTTCAGTTTGGTTTGCTTTTCTAATAGACTACCTACTTGATGGAAATGGTACCCCACCTTTGCTGCATGTCACAATTAAAATTATAATTGTCTGCTTTTAGGTGAATTTAGTGCATTCACTAATGTGTAGTTGTTTTCTTATGATTATTGGAAGCTCAGATTTATAGCAGAAACTGCCTTTTATTTTTTCATAAGAAAGTTGATTATTTGTTAATTAAACCACTTATTTTGTAGATTATGACAATCCACTGAAAAATACAACTCGTTTATAGGATTGGCATGTGTGCTGTTCAGTCTTCAGGTGCAATATTCTCACCATTATTTTTCATGATTTTTTTTTTATTCCTTTTTGTGTAGATGTTAAAACTGAAAGGCATAAAAATGCTAAGACTATAACAAGTCGTTTCAACTCTCCATACTCTCTTCAATTATTGGGGTTCACTGCCATATCTGACTTCGATTTCACACTATGTCAGTCAGATAAAAAATATGGTTTCAAGAGATTAAGGAGGATAGCAATTTTCAGATATATTTTTCTCTCCTCACTTTGCTAGAGATCTAGGCATACTATTCTCTGAAAGACAGTTTATAAAATGTTTATGTTTATAAAGTGTTCATGCTTATAAAGTTAAAAGTATTTCAGTTGTCAAAGCCAATCAATTCCATAAAGGAGAATGTCTTAAAAACAAAGAAAGAAAAATAACGTATGAGTTGCTGCCCTAGGATTTAAAAAATCATGAAGATTATTATTCAGGCCAAGTGTCATTTAAAATTGCTAGTGTCTTATTACTTTTCAGCATCCTCCTCCAAACACAGGTCATGTGTAGGGGAATTCATGGCTGTAGGAGCACTTCTCTGAGTCCAAAACTATTCAGGGCTAGAGGTTCAAAGATTATCTCAGGAGGCTTCAAAGTTCCTTTTGGAGTTTCTTGTGCAAGTTGGTACATGTATAGAGCATTGCCAGAGCTGACCACCAAAAAAAAAACTATCTGAGGTGTTAAAGTTTCTTGCCTGGTTTCTGTCTTATAAATGCGATGAACACATTCTGCTCCCATTCACCTCTTACATATACATGCTCTGTACATTCAAAGATGCAATCAAAAGTGACTATATTAAAAACTATATTATAGTGCATACCTCCCATATAAAAATACATTTAACTTCACAATGGAATACTTTGGATTTACAAATAATGGGGTATTTTTATTACTTTTTATTATTTCAAGTAAGACAAGTAAACTAAAAATATTCTCAAATCTTATATGGAAACATCTGTGTTCTCATGCACATATGTGAATGATTTAGCTTTCCCTTTTATGTACACTATTCCATTCTTGATAGTAAGTATGAATGTTGATTTAAACAGAAATGTGGAAACTAATCCCACAAATATAGGTCACTGAATACTAATAAAATAGAGTTTTTATTTCATATTAAAGATGACAACTATAACATATGAGAAAAAGTTAACAAAATTATAAAATCAATTATATCATTAGACTTAGGATCTGATGTATTTTTAAATGCAACTATTACTTTAGTGCATGTGTTCTTAAAAGAGAAATGCTACAAGGAAATATTCAAGAATTTATAGAAATTTAATTTTAAAATATACAACAATTAAAATTTTATCAGGATAAATAAAAGAAAGGCATAGCAAGGAAATCATAGATTTATTTAATTTAACAAAAGCAACAAAAACTACACCAGGAAGAATGATAGGTACTTTGTAGAGTTGCTGAAGGTATTATTACAATAAAAGGCTGTATGTGCAAGCTTTATACTTTTATACATATACTAGAGGCTCAGTGCACGAAATTCATGCACAGAGGGGGTGGGGTTCCTCAGCCTGGCCTGCACCCTATCCAATCTGGGATCCCTCTCACAATCCAGGACCGCTGGCTCTTAACTGCTCACCTGCCTGCCTGCCTGATTGCCCCTAACCCCTCTGCCTGCCAGCTTGATCGCCCCTACCTTGCCCCCCTGCTGGCCTTATCAACCCTAACTTGCCCCCTGCCAGCCTTATTGCCCCTAACTGCCTGTGCCTCAGCCCCCAGTCTGGCCTCCCTCTGCAGGAGGCGACCTGATGGATCAGAGGAAGGCACCATCCCCATTACTCTGCTGCAGCTGCCACTGCTGGCCTGAGCCTCAGCCCTTCGCAGCCATCCATGGCTGCCTGAGACTTGGCCCTCACAGCCGCTGCAGCTTTGTCTGGAAGGACGTCCTGAAGATGACCACTCTAATTAGCATATTACCCTTTTATTAGTATAGCTCAGCCCTGAAACAAAAAAAAAGTCAGACATCCATCGTTTGCTCCAGTGAATAAACAATTAATTATCCATATCTACTTCAGAAATGTTCTCTAAGGATAGTATAAAACTTAGAATGCATACATACAAGCAATGCTCTTTTAAAAAAATCTAGGAAAACACAAAATATTCACAAATTAGCTGATTAGGAAACTCAAGGCTTATATTTAAAAGGTTCTGGGTGGGTGGGTTGGGGTCACACACCTATGAACATGAGGCCATAATGTATCAAAAGAGATTTTATTTCAAGTCCCTGGGTGCAGGCAGGCTGGGTCCGAAACAGGAGTCAGCTCCGACTGAAGGGGGAGGCAAGGCTTTTATCAGCTTCTGTTGGCCCCAGCGGGTTTCTGCTGATGCACAGAGCTTGACTGCTTGGTGGTTTGGTCCTTGGCCCTTCGTTCCTCCTGGCGCCAGGTGTCCCCTGGTTGCCTAGGCTATGCGGAGCTCAAGGCTGCAAGCTTTCTGCAAGATACCTGCTAAGCACAGTAAGTTCCCTCTGCCTCGTATTCTTCTCTTTAACTCTTTCCATAGTATTCAACTGAAGAAAAAAGAGTCTTGGTGAAGGATCCCTCTGAGAGTTGTTGGAGTGGGGTGGGGTGCATTTTGAATGGGGTGGACAGCGACAGGCCCTGTGAAGAAACTGAATAGTGTGTCAGCTTTGTGGGCTTAGACCCCAGTCCTATGAAGACAGAGGAACAACCAGAGCTCAAGATGTCTGTTCACACCCTCTCGCCAGAGGCTTTAAAACGGAAGAGTGGCTCTCTTTCTGACATCATCAGGGAAGTGTGTGACACAAACGTAGGTGCCTTCGGGGTCAGATGAAAATTCCCCCCTTTAGGAGATCGTATCAGCACACATCTTGCCTTTTTTTTTTTTTTTTTCTTGAAGAAAACTTATTACTCCAGAAAAGCAGCTATTTTAATAAAAGGCTTAGTAACATGATTTTGTACTCACAGAGCTACTTGATGTTGGCGGGTGGTTTGAGCAAACTTGAAGAACGTACTAAAAGAGTTAACATATATCTACACAAAACAGTTCTCAGTTTCAACCAGATACATTCATTGTATAAGCTCTTGGGAAACTTGTTTAATTTTTTAAAATCTAATAGCAAACTAAATCAAATTTACCCTTAGACCTAGGATCTCTGTATTTCAAAATACAGCTATTACATAGATGTGTGTATTATTTAAGGATGAAAATTTTCTAACTCAAGGAAATTTTTGCTCAACAGGTTTTGAAGTGACCACTTTAATGCATAAATTAATACATAGTAATTAAAACCTGACTGAGCAAAGTTCATGGGTATTATATCAGTAGGAATATTTTTCATCATATTTGCATATTTGTACATCACCTATCTTTACACATTACAGAAGTAAGTACCTGACCCAAAGTTTTAGTTTAATTAATGCTTTTATAAGGATTTAACTGCAATACCAACTCCTGCATATGATTCTATTTGCTGGTTCTTAAATATTTTCTGTCATAACTTAGGGTATTAAATAGTAATTGTAAAGTAACCTTTAAGGGATATTCCATAAGTTCTGTAGTTTGAGGTTTTAAGTAAATGATTTTTAAAATTTTATTGATTGATTTTAGACAGAAAGGGAGGAAAGAGAGATGAGAGAGAGAGAGAGAGAGAGAGAGAGAGAGAGAGAGAGAGAGAAAAGAAAACATTCATTTGCTGTTTTATTTATTTATGCTTTCATTTGTTGATGCTTATATGTGTCCTGACTGGGTATAGAATCCACAACTTTGGCATATGGAAACGACACTCTAACCAAATGAGCTACTTGGCCAGGGCTTGCGTACGTATATTTTATATTCAGATCATGTTATGTTATAAAGAAACTGTAGTATATCAATCAATAATTATACTTTCAGGAATTGTGTGTAAGTAAATTTACATCTTTTTTAGTCAAAGGGCTCTGGTAAGAATAATAATATAAGGCTGGTAGAAGTTTAAGTGCTTACTGTATTTTAAAGCTGAATTTGTATTGAAAACACAATATTTATGGCCAGACTCTCACGATATTTATGGCCATACATTTGGTAGCAGTTAACAGAAATTCAACAAGGCAGGCACTTTCTAATTTAGAGGCACTTTATGAAAGTTTTTAAATGGCAAAGACATTATAATCAATAATACTGTATGGTGTCAGATGGGTACCAGATTTATCAAGGTGATCACTTAGGGAGTTATATAATATCTAATCACTGCTTTGCAAACCTGAAGCTAATGTAACATTGTATGCCAAGTGTAATTGAAAAATAAAAAAAAAATATTTTAAATCAAATTGCAAATATATTCTCTGAATAAAGCAGTCATACACACACACAAATGATTGCATGTGGGAATTTTATATTTGCAATGTATGTATCTTTATATTAAGCTTATACTATTGATATTGCTTTACCTCCTTTGTTTAATAATTATATCAGCTGAAAAGCAAATACTCTAAACTTTTTGAGTCATTCTTTGTTTTGTTTTATTTTACTTTAATTTTTAAAAACATACCATTATTAGAAGCAGCTCTTATATATAGCTGTGAATTTGGACCAGAGCTTTCCTGCAACCACACGGAAAGCATAAAATGGTTGCTGTTACATTGGTAAAATGAATGCTATAGGAGAAGCAAAAATCCCATTTCTACAAGGCAATTTTTATTCCTTGCTTACTCTTTGAGGAAAAAGGTAAATTTCCAGGATAAATGTGAGTGAATGTTTGTAGAAATCATATATTTTAGAATGTTACATGTATACTAATAAAAGGGTAATATGCAAATTGGTCAGGACGTCCTCATGCAATGACCAAACAGCAGGCTATATGGGGCGACCAGGCCAGCAGGGGGGCAGTGAGGGGCGATGACCAGGCTGGCAGAGGGGGGCACTGAGGGGCGACCAGGCCAACACCTGGGGGAAATTGGAGGCAACCAGGCTGGCAGGGGGGGCAGTGAGGGGTGACCAGGCCAGCGTGGTGACCAGGCAGGCAGAGGCCCTTAGGTGTGATCAGGCAGGCAGGCAGGTGAGCAGTTAGGAGCCAGCAGTCCCGGATTGTGAGAGGGATGTCTGACTGCCGGTTTAGGGATCATGCCTAAACCGGCAGTCAGACATCCCCCGTGCAGTCCTGGATTGGAGAGGGTGCAGGCTGGGCTGAGAGGACCCCCCCCTTCCATGCACAAATTTCATGCACTGGGCCTATAATATAAAAATATAAAAACACTTTTTAAGGGGATTTGAGTAAAATTATTACATAAATAAAAATTTTATGGTTAATGTTAAGACTGAATACTTTTATTTCTTGAAATGAGAAAAGACTAGTTTTCAGGGTGACATCTGGTCCCAGAGGCTGGGTTTAGGAGTGGTCTAACAAATTACATTAGAGTTTCTCGGCTAGTCAAGGTGATATAGCAGAACTTGGGTTGATTACACACAACCTAGCAGTTCAAGGAGGCCAAATCTAAGAGGAAAAGGCAATCAGAAACCAGGCTATTACTTTTCTAAGAAAAGGAAACAAAGATAGGCTGAAGTGTGAAGACAAAGGCTAATACAGGTAGACCCAAGATGTGCCAGATAAAGATTTGACATTTAGTGCTTTGTTCTAAAAAATGCTGGACGATTCATCTTACAGGATCTTTTATTTTCTTTAAGATTTTTCCTCACTAGTTATCAGAAGCAGGTGTATCAAAGTTTTAATAAATATAATTATCCTTAGGAAAAAATTATATGACTATAATAAGATAAATGATTTAAGTTTATATGATGAATTATAAAAAGCAATTAAATCATAATTTGATAGAGAAAATGAGAAAAAGAAGTCATTAGTTAATTTGCAGTTAACCTCAAAATTATTTCCTGAAAAAGTGAGAGTGCATGTAAATTTAACTAGCATGACATATTTGGTGTAGTCAGAGATCTGGGAAAAATTACTTCCCCAAGGACAATTGCTCACCACTAGTATCCCCTAGGCTTCCTGTACAATTTTGTGTGACCTTTAGCTAGATCTCATCTCTGCTAGACTACTTTTTAAAAATTTTCTCTGGAGTTGTGTCTGAAAAAAAATTTTGCTATAATTAAATAGGAGTTACAGGGGAAAGTGGATGTATCGATGTTAATGAGATTTTTAAAGAAATGCTTTGGGAGTTATCAATTTAGTAGTTAAATTATTGATGAAAAAGATTTCACTAATCAAAAATCAGGTATAAGGGTATTTTTAAAGTTTAATTATGTTCAGTCAATTTGTGTTTTAATTAAAAATAAACAATCTTAAACTTCTTTGGTCTTACATAAAAACCAATTATTAATAAAATGTAATTCACCATAGCTTTCCTAAGGTGGAGATCTTTTGTATGTGTCTTTATTCATGTAAATCCTTCCTACCTAATAATAGACAAATATGCAAATTGACCGTACCTTCGCTATGCCTGCGATTGGCCAGGAGGCGCGGGGGGTGCGGGACTCGGGGTGGCCGGGGTGGCTGATAGGGCCAGCGGGATGCTGGTGGCACGAGCTCAGCATCTGTGCCATGGCTGTGCTGCGGCACAGAAGGGGCCTCTAGGGCAGCGAGCTCACGTCCCACCGCAGACCCTCAAAAGCAGGGGAGCTGGGTGCCTGTCTGCTGGTGCACCAGGCCTTTCAGAAGCCTCTGGTGGGGGAAGGCTTCTGAAAGGCCTGGTGCACCAGTGGACAGGCACCCAGCTCCCCCGCGATCGAAAACAAAAGCGTAGGAGCTGGGTGCCTGTCCACTCAGGCACCAGGCCTTTCAGAAGCCTCCACCGCACTGGAGGCTTCTGAAAGGCCTGGTGCACCAGCGGACAGATACCCAGCTCCCCTGCTATCAAAAGCAAAAGCGTGGGAGCTGGGTGCCTGTCTGCTCAGGCACCAGCGAACAGGCACCCAGCTCCCCCGTGATCGAAAGCGAAAGCGTGTAGGGGACCCTACATGTGCATGATTCAATCATGCACTGGGCCTCTAGTAAACTAATAAACATAGCACTAAAAGGGGGCATGACATTTTTACTCTGAAGTAATTCTTAGTGATGAACATATACAGAATTTATTAGTAGATATTTCAGAAAAATCTTTGAAAAAATACTTATTAGTTAAAAGAAAGATCAGAATAGATTACTTACATTTTTTATAATTTATCTTTTCAGATTATTTTATTTGTATTTAATATCATTTAGTAAGCATGATATTTATTTTTATATCTTAACCTCTTTAAGTTAACATCCAGTGCTAACTGAGTGATACATTTTATATGTTTCTATTTAGAATGCTTGAAATTTAAAATGTATGTTGTTAATCAACTATTCTTATAAGCAAAAATGTCTACTAGTATATATAGGACATCATTTTTCTATTAAAGTCTTTTTTCCTGGTAGCTTTGTATAGTTTATTTATGCTCTCTAAACTTCTATTTTTTTCAAATGTAAGATGGAGAAATGTTATTAGGCCACAAGGTTATTGAGTAATTACAATTAAATGAAATAATACCTTAGTTAACATTGTTGTCCTTCTTTTATTGTGAGACTCTCTTCTATTCAGTTTCTAGTTTCAACCTGTGACTTTCATTTATTTTACTTAAATCTCTGAACTCTTAACCTTCCTTTTATTACTACTCCACTAAAATTGGTCTTTTTCTTAACCTTCCATCCTACTCACTCTCTTCAAAGCCCTGTTTAAGAATCTTAGTATTATAAAGATTAGTCTGACTTTCTATGATCAGGAACTTTTAAAATAGAGCTATCTTCCAATATTTGCTCATTTATTTAATTATGAAATAGGTCTACTTTTTTAATTTTGTCTAATACTTTGTTAAACTAAAGTCTGATTCTCATTCCAGTTTCTTTAAATACTTAATTTAAATACCATTTAATGCTGGAAAAGATAACTCAGGATATCTTTTGGAGTACCTATCACTGACCATTCACATTTTATCTTGATAGTCACTTTCAAATCACACTCACCATTAAAGATTTATATTAGTTGAAATTTCACAGGAATTTATGTTTTTTCATTAACTTTATAAAAAATGTATATATTGTTTTGTTATAAACCAGTTGTTCTTTCAAATTAATCATGTTGTATTTTTCTATTATTTGCAAATGATTTAGTAGCCTACTTATAGTTTTTGGAAGAATTTTTAACGTTAGGAACTTCTTTTTCCAAGTTTTTATCTATTTTTTAAGTGTACATATATGTGTTTTTTTAATGAGTGGTACACATATGTCACTTCCAAAGACTAAGTAGCAAAACAGAGGAAACATTGCCAAATATCCATTTTCTAAACAATATTTACCTAGGACAAATTTCTTTCCAAGAGCATTTACCTCTGACTCTTTGTTAAAAGGTTTCCCTTTTTTTTTTTTTTTTTTAGATAAACAGATTAAACACCTTTTTTCCCCCCCCAAGAGCTAATGGGTAGACACTACCTTATTAGTGTCTATCAGAATAATTATAGTAGGCCCATAAATTTGGATGTCTTTGTAATAAAGATGAAAATATGTAATCTATCTTTAAGTTCTATAATCAACTGTATATGTTTATGTGGAAAAAGTTGTTTCTTAGTCTTTCTTACCATATAGCCAATTACTATATTTTAAAGGTCTTGAATTCACTGTAATTTCACTGTATTTTTAAGGTGTTGACTTCCTTACAATTAGGCACATCAATGACATTTATGCAATTCTTCCAGCATACTTTTTGGTGCTGCAACTGATACATGAATGATGCAATACATGAATTTCAAATGTGATATATTTATTATATATAATGTACATAAATCCGTATATCAAATAGTGTTCCAAGTAATAGTTTTCTGAGTTATTGGAACAACTTTATTTTATATCTCATTAAGTTGTAATTGTTTTCCATTGAAAATTTAAATGACTGTCATTGCTATCAATTTCTTGTTTGCTTATGTTTGCATCCCTGGTTTTATCTCAATCTGCATTTTAGGAGGAGGATTAGGAAACTTTTAAGCTGTTGATCCATTTGTGAGGGTTAGTTTGGTTAAAGATAAATGGAATAATTTGTAAACTGCTCAACTGGAAACACATAAACTGCAATAAATTGCCATACAATGAAAAGTGAATAGTGACTTCTAAATGCCTCTCTGCTGTAACACAAAACTTTTTTCAGTATACATAACTTAAACGTGTGGCCACCTGATAATGTGGAAAAAAAAAAAAAAAAAAAAAAGAACAGCTATGGTCTATATGTTGACTATTACCACAACTTTTTTTTTGTAAAAATGATTTCAAATCATAGATCTATTTTTCCTGCTTCCCACCAGATCACACATAAACATTCTCATGAACATTCACCTTTCTTTGGAGGCCACAAATCTATAATATAAACATAGGTGGATTCTGAGATTAAGGGTCATTTTCTCAAAATACAATAGCCTTTTCTAATGACCACTCAGTACCATTTTTTTTTTACATAGTTTGAAAAAGTTAGTATTGATTGCATCTACTTTTTTTTTTTTTTAACATGCTATGGAAATATACAATGCACAGAGCACTTGTCATTACAAAGAAAAACAAAGCATGAGGTAGTGGGGGGTGTATTTATGGAGCACACAGTAAAACATGGGTGCTTGATAAAGGTTGAATGATGGTCACAACAATTGTCAATTTAATTGCATCTTAACCCACCTTCTTTCAAATGCCATCTTAACCCACCTTCTTTCAAATACTGTTTTCAACCTCTGTAAAAAAGAAATTTGTGGAAGTTTTATTTAAGTCTGCAGGGACATGTCAACTGGATGGTCAAGGTTTGTTGATGATCTGTCTATTGTGGGTTGTAATCCAGTTTTAATAATGTTGAGAAAATAATAAAATTAAAAATTGTCTTTTATAGTGGGCATTCACTTCTTCTAGAAATCTTTGAAGACCCTATGATTTCTATTATGAAAAAAGGGAATCGAGTTTCCCAAAAAAAGAGTAAAAGTAATACTGAAGGTTTATGAATTTTGTGTTTACATTAAAAAAAAAAAATTGCAGTGTTTCTCCAGTCCATTTGGGTCTTGATGCAGTGGCAGCTTACTGCTCTCATCGTTTTTTTTCAACTCACAGCAGTGCCCAGGCCATTTCCCACCTGGGCATCTGGACACAATGTGGTAGAATTATGTTACACTCCTCTGAACATACATTGCTTTAACTTGATGTTATTATCCTTTATTATATTTTGTTTGAGTCTCCTGGTATGGAACTGATAAGGAGAGCTGATACTTTATTATGTTCAGTATTGTAATTGATTTTGCCCCCTTTGTCTTAGCTTTGTTATATGATTTTCTTTTGCTATATATATTGTATTCCCATAAGGAATTATTGTTTATATACAACTACTAGAGGCCTGGTGCATGACATTCATGCACTGGGGGGGTGGTCCTTCAGCACAGCCTGTGCCCTCTCACAGTCGGGGACCCCTTGCGCCTTATCTCCCACCTGCAGCGGAGGCAAGAGAGGCTCTCGCCACTGCCACTGCACTCACCAGCAGTGAGACCAGCTTCTGGCTGAGCGGCGCTCTCCCTGTGGGAGCACTCTGACCACCAGGGAGCAGCTTCTGCATTGAGCGTCTGCCCCCTGGTGGTCAGTGCGTGTCATAGCGACCAGGTGTTCCACCATTTGGTTGATTTGCATATTAACCTTTTATTATATAGGATAATACATTCCTAATTTCTGAATGCATAGTTTCTATCCAGAGAATATGGAGATATATATACACATATATATATACTAGAGGCCTGGTGCACGAAATTTGTGCACGGGGGAGGGGGGTGTCCCTCAGCCCAGCCTGCACACTCTCCAATCTGGGACCCCTCGAGGGATGTCCGACTCCCTGTTTTGGCCCGATCCCACCAGGATCGGGCCTAAACAGGCAGTTGAACATCCCTTTCACAATCCAGGAGTGCTGGCTCCCAACTGCTCTCCTGCCTGCCTTCCTGATTGCCCCTAACCACTTCTGCCTGCCATCCTGATCACCCCCTAACCACTCCCCTGCCAGCCTGGTTGATGCCTAATTGCTCCCCTGCCAGCCTGTTTGCCCCTAACTGCCCTCCCCTGCAGGCCTGGTCACCCCTAACTGCCATTCTCTGCAGTCCTGGTCACCCCTAACTGCCCTCCCCTACAGGCCTGGTCCCCCCCAACTGCTCTCCCCTGCAGGCCTGGGTGCCCCCCAACTGCTCTTCCCTGCTGACCACCTTGTGGTGGCCATCTTGTGTCCACATGGGGGAAGCCATCTTGTATGTTGGAGTGATGGTCAATCTGCATATTACTCTTTTATTAGATAGGATAGAGGCCTGGTGCATGGGTTGGGGCCAGCTGGTTTGCCCTGAAGGGTGTCCTGGATCAGGGTGGGGGTTCCCTTTGGGCATAGGGTGGCCTGAGAGAGGGGCCTGTGGTGGTTTGCAGGCCGGCCATGCCCCCCGGCAACCCAAGCGGAGGTCCTGGTATCTGGGATTTATTTATCTTCTACAATTGAAACTTCGTAGCCTGGAGCGAAGCCAAACCTTCTGCTCGCTCTGTGGTGGAAGCCATTTCTGTTGGGATTTATTTATCTTCTATAATTGAAACTTTGTAGCCTGGAGTGGAGGCCTGGGCAGGGCAGGGTGTGTGGAAAACTTGGCTTCCTCCATCGCCTGGGAAACCCAAGCCTCTCTCCTGCTCTCTTCGTGGCCACAGCCATCTTGGTTGGGTTAATTTGCATACTCGCTCCTGATTGGCTGGTGAGTGTGGCTTGTGGGCGTAACCGAGTGATGGTTAATTTGCATATTACTCTTTTATTAGATAGGAGATATATATATATATATATATATATATATATATATATATATATATATATATACACACATACACACATATATAGATATATATATTTTATCTAGGGAGGGGGTCATCTCAAAGTTTGAAAGTAATTTTGAGGATCTATAGTCATATTATTGCTGGAAAAAAACAAGGGTATCTTGAAAAATTTTCTGGATGGTGAGAATATTGTTGGCATCATCTTTTAACGGCAAAGATTTGATTATCACTGATTTATTTAAATAATGAATGGTATGCATTTCTTCAGCCAATTTTTATATACTAGTATACATACATACATATACATACTTGTTGACTGGCTTAGGTAAAAATAATAATAGTAAAATTTAGGGAGCTTTATAAGACTTAAATAAGATAATACAAATAATGGGAAGTTGAACAGTTTCTGTGACATGATAATATTCAATCAATGTTAGCTATTATTATTTTAATAGGCGGTGTATATTCACATCTTTTTTATTTAAACAAAAGCATATGTAGCACTTTAGAAATATAATTATATCGTTTTTAACTAATGAAATTGAGTTTTCAATACTATGTTTCCTAACTTGGTTCTAAACACCTTGTATGAAAGCTGGAGAGTGTTTTTATTTTCTAGTAATATTCAAAAATGCAAAATTAATTTGCTTTTTAGCAAATACAGTTTTATTCTAAACTTAAACATCAGAAGGAAGAATTGTATGACTGACAAATTATGGTTTAACATAGTGGATTAGAGATTAATCAGGCAAATTTGTTTTTTATTCTTTGAGTCTAATTGTATCATTTTTATGTAACTTGCATTTAGTGAAAATTTGTTTCGAACTCATATTGCTAAATTCCATAATTATACTTTATGGCACTACTTTGGGTATTTTTGACATAGAACTGGTAGAAAAAATTATATTTTGGTTCATAGAGTGTTTAACCTTCTGTATTATTTTTATGATGGGTAATACAGGCTATGATGAGTGAATATAAAAAAGAATAAATTCAGTTAAATAATACTTTGAGAAATTTTTTGAACATAAAAAAATTGCTTCAGTTAATTTAAATATGAACATAGTTATCTAAGAAAAATTAAGGAAAATATATCATTGTTAAAGAACTGCAAATGTGATATAGGAGAAAGAATTGTCATAGGTCTTAGCTGAGTGTACCTGAGGGCTGAGGATGATATGAATACAAACTAGGAAATGACATGTAAGGATCTTTTGTTTACAAAGTAAGGTGGAGGGAAGGTTGATTACATGAGAGGCAATGAGTTGAGAGACTTTTAAAATAGTACATGTAGAGCCCTAACTGGTTGAGCTCAGTGGATAGAGTGTGGGCCTGGAGACTGAAGGGTCCCAAGATCAATTCCAGTCAAGGGCAAGTACCTTGATTGCAGGCTTAATCCAATCCTGGGCCCTGGTCAGGGCAACTAATTGATGTGTTTCTCTCACATCGATATTTCTTCTGTCTTTCCCTCTCCCACTCTCTCTAAAAAAATCAAAGGAAAAATATCCTCAGGTGAGGATGAAAAAATAATAATAATAAAAATAAAATTGTACATTTAGAAATAGTGAAATGCCACATTGGTATAGTGCTTTACACTTCTATAATTTTAGGATTGAATCCAGTATTTGGAGTTAGTCAGAAAGACATTGGGGATTATTCTCCCCATTTTATAATTGGGAAAGTTGAGATTTATGCAGGGGTCCTCAAACTGTTTAAACAGGGGGCCAGTTCACTGTCCCTCAGACCGTTGGAGGGCCGGACTATAGTTTAAAAAAAACTATGAACAAATTCCTATGCACACTGCACATATCTTATTTTGAAGTAAAAAAACAAAACGGCAAAAACATCTGCATGTGGCCCGTGGGCTGTAGTTTGAGGACGCCTTTTATAGAGGGTAAGACTTTTTAAGATCATTCGACATGAATTGTCAGAGCTAAAATTAAGACCCTAGATTTTCAGGACTAATGCAGTTCTTTTCATCATACCCACCTGCCTCCTAGAAAAACTAAATCTCCTGTCCTTGTGTTCAAATTGGAGTGTCAGTGGGAGTATGGACTCCTAGCCATTTTACAATCTCTGGTGTGTGAAATAAGGCAGAGGCTGATATGAGAAAATCAAGGAAATTAATGGCCAATTTTCTCAGTGTGGCATACTGTAAACAATTTCTTAAGGTAGATTAATGTATATAATTTATATTTATACCAAAAACTTTAAGAAAGAAAAAAAAATAACAAGCTTTTACAGCATGAGCAATTTTTATTCCTTTCTACTTCTCTTTCTCATATGTCATCTTACCTTGAAAATCAATAAAAATGATTCTCTTTTAAATCCATTTATGTTCAGATTCAACTCTGAATTCAACAAGTGCTTCAAAAAGACAAACTAACCTAGATTTCTAGACCCCATGAATTTGCTCTGCTGGATATAGATGCCATTTTAGATTCTTGTATGTCCCAAAGCTTATTTCTGATCAGAGTTTCTCTTTTCAATACAATCTCCATCTTTCCTCTCTTATCCTTGCTGACATTTCATTTCAATCAGGGTTCAGACCTCTTCTTCAATCTTTTTGAATCAACTTTTGATGGATATAGGTGGTTTGTTAACAGCAGTGGCACCTATTAGGAGCAGTGGTGCCTGTCACTCTTTGATTTTCACCCTACAGGTCATTGTTTATCTATTCCTGTCTATTTTAGAGACTTCAGTGAATTTTAAAAATATATTTAAAAGCCAATTTACCATTTTGAAAGTGAGAGCTTTCTTTTGTTTTTATTATGTTCAAGGGCATATTTGGATGGAAGTTTTCCTGCTTTATTATCTACAAACATGATCAGAGAAATGAAGCAGAATGTCCCCAATATGTAAGCTATACTGTGGACTTGCGTTAACATTTTTGGAAGTGGTATTATTCTTAAAGTTCAATAATAAAACCTCATATAAATTAGTGCTTTTTAATAACTATATTATCAGTAAATAATTATATTAAAAATGACAGAGTTCAGTATGTTGTATTGTTCCTGACATTATGGAATAAATAAATTAAAAAATTATAGCCTTTTCTCAACTAAGAATTTATTAGCTGAAGCCCTTACATAAGAACAATACTAATTTCTCATTTTTAGAAGAAATAGTGAAATCACAGATCTCAGAAATTTAAAAACAAATTTCAAGACCATTTTATTATGGAAAATAAATACACATAAGTAAAATATAATCTCATAATAAAGATTAGACTAGGTAACATGAAGAGTAGACTATGATCACAGCCTGGGATTCACAAGTCTTTTCTTGGAAATTATAACTAAAGAGAGAAAAAAAACAAAAGTGTACAAAGTTTTTGTTGATGGCATTTTTGTGGGTGGTAAAATTATGAGATTGACTGAATTAGAGCAGGTGTTACATCTTGAGTCATAATTTGAATGAATACTCAGAGGTTAGTGGAAACTGATTAATGTAAAAGATAAGCAAGTACAGCTTGCTCATTAGCCAACATAGAACCTAAGTTTTTATTATTTTTTAGTATAAGCATTATACACTAAAATCCAGAAAAAATAATGCAGCATTCAGAATAGGAAACTGAGGGAATGTGAAATGAAAGTAAAATAACCAGAATTAATGTTTTTATTTTAGATTTTTTCTATCTACTTATCTATTCACTCTCATATCATATAGTAATTTCTAAGAAATGTTCAGAGTTAAGAAATAACATATTAAGACAATTTAAAAATATTAACTTAAGCAAATTATAAAATTACATATAATATAAAGAAAACTATCTTAATATAGAAGATTATTTCAAAAGGCTTGGTGTGAGGGGGCACAGGCAGGCTAGAAAGGGTCAATGGGAGAGAAAAGGGACATATGTAATACTTTCAATAATAAAGATTTTAAAAATATAGAACTACTACAATATAAAATAAAATATTACTTCAAAGGACTTAATTGAAGCCCATCTTTAAAAAGTAGTACATGATAAAAACAGTGACCTACTAGTACTAAATAATGCTGAGCCAAATAAATGAAATCTATATGTATAAAAGCCCAACAACCAGAACGGTGGAATGACTAGAACGACCAGTTGCTATGACACGCATTGTGGCAGCCAAGCAGCCTAATCTGGGACTCGATCACCCACCCGCCAACTGCCCACAGTCCTTCCCCCCAGCCAGCTCTGCCCCTGCATGAATTCATGCACTGGGCCTCTAGTAATAAATATGCAAGAATTACTAATTAAATAAACACAGAGGAATATGGAACATACAAAAGCATACACATGTAAACTTATTTTAAATGATTTTAACATGCATAAAAATAGATCAATAGAATTCAAGACTTGAAAACAGACACCAAAAGTCTAGAAATATACATGATCAGTTTTATAAATATAACAATAGATATGGCATTACAGCTTAGTTTATAAAGATGAATTATTTAACAATAATTCTGTGTAAAATGTGTTCTCTATATAAAATACAATTAAGTAATATAAATATTTCACAGCACCAATCAAAATTAAACTTAGATGAATTAAAGAGAAACATGTAACATAGCAATCCATACAATAACTAGAAAACCTGGGTCAACCAAATATTCTTTCTGAACATAGCAGTGAGGGAAAAAAAACACAAAAGAGGACATGAGGAAATTGACTTCATAAATGATGCAGTTCCATATACCAAAAAGTGCCATAAGTAAAATTATATTAATAAAAAATAATTCTAAATATCCAATATGTATTAAGGCTTATTATTCACAATATGTAGCAAAATATAAATACGATAAGAAATGATCACAGTAGTATATATTTTCAAAAGTTAGCAATAGTTTGATTAAGAAATCACAAATACTAGTAATATCTAAAAATTTCAAATGAGCATAAGAATATTCTTTTTGCACATTAGCAAGTAAAGGTGACATAAAATAGCAAATGCCAATTTTGTCTGTCAAAATAACAAAGAATAAAATCTATTTCTTCTTTTGTTGATATTAGTACAGTGAAACTCACTCTTTCAGACTTTGCTGGTGAGAATATAAATTGGTCCATGATCTTTCTGGAGATAAACTTGACAGCATTTAACATAAACTCTTAAATATTCATACATTTTTAGTAACAATATTTTTTAAAGGCTCAACACCTTTCTTAATTTTATTTAATCAGTAATTCTTGCATATGTATATGAGGCCTGAAAGATTTCAGAGAGGAAGGGAGAGGGAGAGAGAGAGATAGAAACATCAATGAAGAGAGAGAATCATTGATCGGCTGCCTCCTGCACACCACCTACTGGGGATCGAGCCCGCAACCCAGGCATGTGCCCTTGACCAAAATCAAACTTGGGACCCTTCAGTCCCCAGGCCGATGTTCTATCCACTGAACCAAGCCAGCTAGGGCTTGAGTAGCGATTTTATATATAAATTTTATCAGAAGGAAATGATAGGTTTGTATATATTCTTCATAAACAGGATGTTCAGTACTTACGTTGCATAATTGGAAACAACTTATTTGTTCAATAATAGAATACTAGTTAAATTATTGTAAACATGAATTTGAATATGCTTCAACTATGTAAAATGATGTGGAAGATTATTAGATTACTTAAAAATGTTTACAGCCTATTTATTTGTCTTTGTTTGAGCTGCTATAACAAAATACCACAGATGGGTGGCTTATTAATGCAATACTTTCTAAGGCAGCATGGCTGGGTAAGATTTCACCTTCCCATCACAGACTCTTATTGTAACCTTACATGGTGGAAAGAGCTAGAGAGCTATCTGAGGTCTTTTTTATAGGGACACTAATCCTATCTGTGAGGGCTCTATCCTCATGACCTAGAATTTCACAAAAACCTCAACTCCTAATGCATCACATTGCGCATTATTTCAACATATGTATTGGGGGAGAGCAAACATTCAGAGCAACATTGTTAAATAAAAACAATTTGCTAAATATAATGCAAATCCTTCACTGATACTGATCCTAGGGCAATGGAAACTAAAGAGAAAATAAAAAAAATGGGACTACATCAAAATAAAAAGGTTTTACACAACAAAAGAAACTATCAACAAAACAACAAGAAAGCCCATTGCATAGGAGAACATATTTGCCAATGTTATCTCCAATAAGGGTTTAATCTCCAACATTTACAGGGAACTCATACAACTTAACAAAAGGAAGATAAACAATCCAATCAAAATATGGGCAAAGGACCTAAATAGATACTTTTTGAAAGAAGACAGAATTAAGGCCAAGAGACAAATAAAAACATGCTCAAAGTCACTAATTATCTGAGAGATGCAAATCAAAACGACGATGAGGTACCAGTTCACACCTGTCAGAATGGCTATCATCAACAAATCAACAAAGGACAGGTGTTGGTGAGGATGCGGAGAAAATGGAAAGCTCGTGCACTGCTGGTGGGAATGCAGACTGGTGCAGCCACTATGGAGAACAGTATGGAGTTTCCTCAAAAAACCAAAAATGGAACTCCCATTTGACCCAGTGATCCCACTTCTAGGAATATATCCCAAGAAACTAGAAACACCAATCAGAAAGGATATATGCACCCCTATGTTCATATCAGCACAATTTACCATAGCTAAGATTTGGAAACAGCCTAAGTGCCCATCGGCAGATGAGTGGATTAAAAAACTGTGGTACATCTACACAGTGGAATACTATGCTGCCGTAAAAAAGAAGGAATTCTTACCATTTGCAACAGCATGGATGGAACTGGAGAGCATTATGCTAAGTGAAATAAGCTGGTCAGAGAAAGATAAATATCACTTGATTTCACTCATTTATGGAATATAATGAACAACATAAACTGATGAACAAAAACAGATCCAGAGACAGAGAAGCATCAATCTGACCACCAATCCTCAGAGGGAAGGTAGGGGGAGGGTGGGGGTAAAGGGGAGAGATCAACCAAAGGACTTGTATGCATGCATATAAGCCTAACCAATGGACACAGACAACAGGGGGTGAGGGCATGAGTAGGGGGATGGGGGGCCATGGGGGGATAAGGACACATATGTAATACCTTAATCAATAAATAAATTAAAAAATAAACATAATGCAAATCATAATATCAAAATGCAAGTTTTAAGAAAAAGATTAGAAGGGATACACACAGTGGTAGTAAAATAAAAATATTCTGATTATTTCTCAAATATCTTTAAAAAATAATCAGGTTATGTAACTGGACAACCAAGGGGCCTGGGCTGCCTGTCCCTACTTCAGCCAATTAAGCAGAGACAGAGTTAAATCATATATGACTGTTTATTCCAGTAATGTAGGCAGTATGGGAGAGCAGCAGGTCATCCACAAAAATTGCTCTACCCTACCATAAGCCAGCTGCTTATATTGGGTAGAAGGACAAAGATTATGTGGGAAACTAAGAGTTACAGGTATGGGAAAGTGGGCACAAGATAATCATTACAGGTTACAAGTCATGCAGGCTAGGGGGAGGGGTGTCCACAGAGGATGGGCACCTCCGGGCGCCACAGGACCAGATTATAGGCAATAGGGGCTGCAGGTTGTAAAGAGCAGGTGCCTCTGGGACTAGATTGTTTCAGCCACGAGTTTGTAAATCTTTCCATATGATAGGCAGTTCTTTTGACAGGAGGATGGACTGCATTCTAATGTTAACTCCCATGTCCCAGGGTGTACAATTCCCAGCCAGGTTAGAATGTGCTCTCTCCAATCAGAAAAGAACAATCATGGCTAACAGAACATGACTAATATTTCTTATAATTATAGTTAGTTTCCAATATTCTATTTCTGCCCCTAACAGATACTCCTAGTAATTTTCTACTTAAAACTAAGAAATATGGATCAACACCATTAAAAGTTTTTGGTTGAATTATTTAACCAGACACAGGTAATTATAGTTTTCCTGTATAGTCTTTTATAAATTCCAATTTTACCTTTTTAAGAATTATTTACTCTGTAGTTTATTTAGTCATTTATTCTTTTACTCAATCTGCCATATTTTACTGACTGCTTCTTAAGTGGTAGGCATTGTATTAGGAATTGGGACTTAAATGGAGAGAAAAAAACCAGCAAGTTTTCTACTCCAAGAGAGCTTGATTTTTATGTTGTGTTTTATAAATAATGAAGATACAGTGGTGACAATGTAACTATTCTCAAGAAGATGGAAATGCAATACTTTCTAAGGTAGTTAATCAGCGACTCAGAGAGCTTTAACTTTTGCTTGAGTTTTGGAAAGATTTTCCCAAAGTACATTTACTGCAATTGTCATTCAAAAAGATTTTAAGAAGGAAAAAGAAAGAGAAGGGGGGAGAGAGGAAGGAAGGAAAGAAAGAGAAGCAGAAAAGTAAAGATGAAAAATCACTGCTTACATAAATTTGGTAAACGAGAAAGTGATATTTAATTTATTTTCTTGTAAGAATTACCAAATTTGACATGCTAATTTATGTTGCCAGTCTTAGAAGGGATATATATTTTTTTAACATTTCCCAAAATTCCATGACCATGGAACTTAATTTGACACCTTCTATATCTATTGTTCTGTATAGTACACTGTAGGAAATAGTCATTTAGGAATTATTTGTTTTAATGGAAAGCCTATCATTTACTATAAAATAATCTTGTTTACTACTTCTAAATCAAGCCAACACAAGAACGTTTCTGGAAAGACTCATGTTAAAATCCTTTATTGCTATAGCAATTGAGGGGAAAAATCTCCTCTCAGGTAGAAAATGGCAAACATCAAAACTATTTTCATTTACATAAGTGAAAATATACTATCATGTTTAAACACTTTCTGTATTATAGTTCAGTTCCAAAGGTAGTGAAAATAAAAATTTTTAGTGGACTTAAATATTGAATTTGAAATATTACTTATATTTCTGGAACAAACTAATAAAAAATTAACATTTGAAAACAATAACCTGCTCAGAATAGTGCTCTATAGAACAAGGAGAGGAAAACTGACCTCCATTTATCAGTATACACATATAGATGCAATGCTATGGGACATGGAAGTAACATATTAATTAATGGAGGATAGAAAGTCCAGATACTGATCTATATATTAATGAAAAAATTTATATGTTAAAATCGTGGCATTTCAAATCAGAGGGAATATAATTGACTATTTTACTCTTATACTGGTATAATTTACTAGCTATTTGAACTTCATATTAAAAATTATTATATCTTCTCTTACTTTATCAGTACACAAATTCCAGATGATTTAACACAACAATTGAAACTTGAAACAACTAAAAATACCAAATAAAATATTAGAAAATGTTTGGTGAAGGCATTTTTACTAAACTAAATGTAAAATGAAATATACTAATATTACTTGGCTCTTTTGTATGTTATAAATTTATGATTTGAAACTTTTAATTGAACATTGTTAAAATAATAGGTATCAGATTTACAATAAAAGCAGTTTGTATAACATGCATAAAATATTAATATATATAGAATACTTACATATATAGTTATGTATTAAAATATTATACATATGAAGATTATACCAAAAGTCCTCATATATGTATGAGCTGAAGCAAGATTTAAATTACTATTCTCTACAGGTATGTATTACTTAAAGTTTACATAGTGAGTTTTTATTATTTTGGTACTTTTTAATTAAAAATGTTTTTTTATAATTTAAATTTAAAGAAGTATTTGTTTCATATACCCCAGAATGTTGACATTAACATATTTCAGATAACTTCAATCACATTTGAGAATATAGAGGCATTTATCAAGTGAATTCTCAATTTCAGCATTACAGCTTTGGTTAGTATAAAATCCATTTTTGTTTTACTTCCCCAAATGTCTAAATCTAATTTTAAATTGTTAATAGATGTTTCCAGAAAGAATTGTAAGTCAGAGCAAAATAAATTATTTAAACACTGCTAGAGGGGAATAAAAGTATAAAATATCATTTTACTACATCATTCTGATCTATCAAGTAATTTCAGGAAATGGGTATCAAGTTAATCAAATTGAACTCTCTTGTTTTGGTCACAGACTGTCCAAGAACATTCCTCATATTTCTGATCAGGAATGTGGAAAATAAAAATAAAAAGAGGGTAGTGCTTCTTCAGTGAATGACTTTATGTTCTTTTTTCTACTCTGAACAACAAAATGGTGGTTTATTAAAAGGTAGGCTGGAAGAATCACTATGGAGAGAGAAAAGGTAGAAAGCTTCCAGAGGAAAAAGCACTTGTGTCCTAATCACACTCTGTCCTAGAGCAAAATTATGTCTTTACTTGCTTTTGCCAAATAACCAACATTGTGCACTAACTTTTGTTGCTATCAGTGCAGCAGGTGTGCAGATGGATATTGCGAACGACTTGACAGACACTGAGTTTAGTAAGAACAAGCAGCTGCTCTGAGCCATACTCACACCAGGTGAGGCCTTCAGGGGAGATAACAATGACTGCGCAGGGCTTTCTTTCTTGGCTAGAACTGTTATTTGGCATGGAAAAAGCAATTGCAATATGCTGCGTGATGACAACAATGGAAACACATACTTAGTCCAGAGGTGAGCTCTACCCAATAGATTTCCAGAAGCCTTCATATATTTTCCTCAATAGACAAATTTTTTCAGGAAGTTTTGACCTCTTACATTTGCACTGGATATCCTCAATTATCTTTCTTGTAATCAGTGTGACAATGTGAGAGTGTAGATAATTAAAATACTTTAAAAAAAACTGGTAACATTTTAGTCACTTAATTTTCTGCTTGTGGTGCTAAGTTTAAACTTGAGAACCTAGGTATCATTGCTTTCTGGTGAGCCATCTCAATTATAACTGTTCTTTAGCATTATTTTTATTACACACTGTCAACAATTCTAGAAAAGTATATTAAAAAACAACAACAACACATAAACTGTCCCTATTTTGTGGAGCATTTAAAAAGAGGAAGATACATGGAAAATGTATACTAAAAGCTTTCTCATAGTTAAGGCTTTTCAAAGTCAGTGTTCTAAGTCAAAGGCTCAGAATCTCAAAGGGCCACTCAATAATAAAAGTAAGGAATTTATAAATAAGCATTGTGAAAATTTAGAATTTTTTAAGGAAAATGAAAATAAAGAAATATACCATATATTTAAATGACACACACAATTCAAATTATTTCAATTTAAAATATTATATTATTTTTAAAATGTGATATTCTTATATTAAAAATTAAACTGACTTAATTTTCGACCTCTACTATTTTAATAAAATCATTCTTGTCAAAATCACCAAAACTTCCCCTTCCCCTTAGTCCTCTTCCTAACTTCTTACCCAAAGCAATTGACAGAGTTCATCTACCTTTTTACTGAAAAGTTAACAAAAAGCAGTTAGTACAATAGAGAGAATGTCAAAACATGGAGAAAAATATGCCAAGGATGTTTCCTTTTTATCCCCTTTCCTCATTTCTCTCACAGCTTTGGCCTGAAGGCCTCATCATTGGACCACATGGCAGAACAACAGTGTGGGTAGCTAAAATTCTAAAAGAATCTGATCTTCCTGACCAAAGATACCAGTAAATGTAGGTCTTCTTTTATATAATACTAGACACCCGGTGCATGATATTCATGTACTGGGGGGTGGGGGTCCCTCAGCCTGACCTTTGCCCTCTTGCAGTCTGGGACCCCTTGGGGGATGTCCACATGCCGGCTTAGGCCCCCGCCCCAGGGATGGACATCCCCCGCGGGGTCCTTAGCACTGTTGTGGAGGAGGGAGAGGCTCCCGCCACTGCTTCTGCGCCTGCCAGCCATGAGCCTGGCTTCTGGCTGAGTGGTGCTCCCCCTGTGGGAGCACACTGACCACCAGGGGGCAGCTCCTGCATTCAGTGTCTGCCCACTGGTGGTCAATACGTGTCATTGTGACCAGTCATTCTGCCATTCAGTCAATTTGCATATTAGCCTTTTATTATGTAGGATATCTTTTATTGATTTCAGAGAGGAAGGTAGAGCGAGATAGAAATATCAATGATGAGAATCATTGATTGGTTGCTTCCTGCCCACCCCATACTGGGGATTGAGCCCACAACCCAGGCATGTACCCTTGACTGGAATGGAACCCGAGACGCTTCAATCTGTAGGCCGACGTTCTATCTACTGAGCCAAACCAGCTAGGGGTAAATGTAGGTCTTGCTGACCAGAGAGTATGGGGAAAATCTCAGAGAAGAGAGATCTGAAGAAGGAGATTCCCTGGTTTTGTATATTTTCCAAAATAAGCCTCAGCCTCACCTCTGAGCTGTGTATGTGAGGGATGGACCAAGGCTTTGAACCTGAGTGGAGAATGTGATGGACAGAACCAAAGCAGCATAGCAAGGGCTTGATAGCAACCACTTCTCACAAAAGGCAAGACAGAATTTGTGATCTGAAGGTAAATTGCTTGAGTATCTAATAAAACAAGTGAAGAAACAAAACAAAGCCAACATTTAAAAAATATATATATTTTAATTGATTTCAGAGAGGAAGGGATAGGGAGAGAGATAGAAACATCAATGATGAGAGAGAATCATTGATCAGCTGCCTCCTGCATACCCTACATGGGGGACTGAGCCCACAATCAGGGCATGTGCCCTCACCAGGAATCGAACTGTGACCTCCTAGTTCATAGGTTGATGCTCAACCAATGAGCCACACCAGCTGGGAAAAATCAACATTTTTAAAATATATATATTTATTGATTGATTTCAGAGAGGAAGGGAGAAGGAGAGAGAGACAGAAACATCAATGATGAGAGAGAATCATTGATCAGCTGCCTCCTGTACACCCCTTACTGGGGATTGAGCCCGCAACCCAGGCATGTGCCCTTGGCCGGAATCGAACCCGGGACCCTTCAGTCCACAGGCTGACACTCTATTCACTGAGCCAAGCCTGCTAGGGAAAAATCAACATTTTTTTTTTACAAAATTATGACAGGACCCAGATTCCATATGATCTAATAATTGAAGTATCAGGAAATAAAAAAAAAATTTCTTGACATACAAAGCACCAGGAAAATATGAGCAATTTTGAAGGGAAAAAAAAAACAATAAATATCAATGCTTGCTTAGATGACTCAGAAATTAAAATTGCCACAAAAATATTTAAAATTTTTATTTATTGATTGATTTTTAGAGAGAAAAACAATGATTTGTTGTTCCACTTATTTATGCATTCATTGGGTTGTAGTTTTTAAATTTTAGAGAAAGAGCAGAAAGGAGAGAGATATACATTGAAATATTGTTCCATCTACATATGCATTCATTGGTTCCTTCTTATATTTATCCTGACCTGGGATTGAAACCACAATTACAAAGATAAATGCTAACAAAACATTTTTGTTGGCATATTTTCCAGATAAACTCTAGACTGGTCTTTCCAGATTTTGTCACCAAAAACTTCCATTAAAATTTTAATCGTAATTACATTAAACTTAGGAATGGTTTAGAAATAATTGACCAATTCACTATAATGTCCATTTTTCAATGTCTATTTTTTAAGTTCTCACTCAGCAAAGTTTCCATTTGTGTGCCTAGAAGAGTCTGCATTTTTGTGTCTGTTTACTCATAGTGTGTGTATTGCATGCTTTTTATTCACTCATGCCATCCCACTCCAACTCTAGAAATAATGTAAGATATTTTATATAAAAACACTTTCAACAAAGATGAAATAAAATACTTTAAAAGTATAAATTGTGAAATTTATGGTTCATTCTAAAGTACCACATGTACAATGAATCACATGTCTTTATGATATGTAACAATTCTTAATAGGAAGGAGTACAGTACAGTCATTGAAGATTCAGGCCCTGGGATATTCAGGGGAATTTTAAACCCACCCCTGCTACTCATTGTTCTGTAATGTTTAGCAAAATATTTTAATTCTCTAAGACTTTTTTTATTTATAAAGTGGAAATAATAAAAGTTGTGAGACTTATTATGACATGAGGATTAAATGAAATCAATAATGTAAAATGTTAGAGAAGGAACAGTCAATAGAGTTTAGCTATTGATTAACATTACTGGTTTATTTCTCTAAATATTACCCTTTGTCTCTGCATTTTCTGTTAGAACATGAGCCTCCCTCACTCCCTTTCAGATACCACCACCTAATCCTACTTGACAATTACAAAGCCCTTTACTCCTTAGAGTGAAATGAAGCTAACTTGCAATTGGGTTTTTTTATTTTCCTGACTGAATCAAGAAACTGTCTCTTGAATAAAACCAATGCAGCATGGTCTTGGCTGTTGGTTGGAAAGGAATTACAATTTATACTTTTTGCCTGAAACTGCATGGAGAAAATTATATTATATAACATGAATTAAAAGTTATAGAAGATGATCATATATCAGTTTTCAGGGAAAACCTAACTATTGTTATGGCTGAAGGCAGATTGTGTGTGTGTGTGTGTGTGTGTGTGTGTGTGTGTGTGTGTGTGTGTGTGTGTGAGACAATGTAGAACATAGCTTACAACTTGCCAAACAATATCTTCAACAACATCTATTCATTCTGCAGCATAGCAACAGGCTTATTAGACCTGCTTCTTAAAAATTCCATCTGTGTAGACTGATATGATGACAAAAGAAAACTCGCTAAATGTAATTCTAAAATAACCATATAACTTAGTTTAGAGTAGATTTGTCCTCCTTTCAATGAACTGTCAAACATTTTTGTTGAACTTATTTATTGATAGTTTATGTGTATTTTTTTAATTTAGGTATAATTGACATATAACATTTAATTAGTTTCAGGTGTACAACATAATAATTAGATACTTGTATATGCTGTGATATGATCACCACAATTATTCTAGTTACCATCTATCACCCACCATATAAAATTATGCCTTTGTGATAAGAACTTTAAAGATTTACTCTTTTACCAACTCTCAAATATGCAATGCAATATTTTTTACTGTGGTTACTATGCAGTAAATTATATCCCTATAACTAATTTATAACTGAAAGTTTATACCTCTTTAACTCCTTCATCCATTTCACACACTCTCCAAGCCTCTTCCACTCTGACAACTACCAATCTCTTCTGTGTATCTATTGGTTTTGTTTTGTTTTATTTGTTCATTTGCTTTGTTATTTTATTTTATTTATTTATTTATTTATTTATTTATTTATTTATTTATTTATATTAATGAGAGAGAGAGAGAGGAGGGAAACATCCATTTGTTGCCTCCTACATAGGGATTGAGCAGAAACCTGGATATATGCCCTGACTGGAAAAATTGAACCTGACACCTTTTGGTGTATGGAAGTTAGCCAGGACTGTTTTGTTTTTTAGATTCCACATAAAGAGAAATCATATGGCTTTGTCTTTCTTTGAACTAGGTTTTCAAAGATGAGTGATTTAGGCAGAGAAAAAAATAAGCCTCTTGGCATATAGTGGTATTTTACTTAATCTTCTGAAAAATCAAACATAGATTTCATATGGAACATGTAAGAATTCTATGAAGTTAATGATATGACACATATAGTAGCTATAGATTTGGCATATACCTTGAAATAGAGAAACAAGATTAAGGTGTAATATAGTTTTGCTATATTTGATCAAAATAAACTTATAGAGAGATTTTATTGGAATACTAGAAGCCCAGTGCATTAATTCGTGCATAGGTGGGTTCCTTCAGGGTGGCCTGCAGAGATCGGGCCCCAGCTCATGCCCCCAGGCTCGCAGTCCCACAGCCCCACCTGGCACCCCGCCTTGGCCTGGTGCCGCCCCCTCACCTGCTCCACTGTCCTGCCTGTGGAGTGATCGATCAGGGCCCAGCCCCCTGCCTGACTCCCTCAGTTCCTGGGAGCTGGGCAGCAACCCCGCCCCCCACCTCCACTGCTGGTTGCCCTCTGCAGGGCAATCGGCAGGGCAATCGGGTCCCTATTTGCACCCACCTTGACCTGACATCACCCACTCACTTGTTTCACCATCCTGCTGTGGTACTGTTCTCATCGGGGCCCATCAGGGCCAACAGCACTTCCACTGCTGCCTGCTGCCAGCACTGTGTTGCCAATGTCTGCCATGCTCTGTGCCACCCCTGTGGTCAGTGCACGTCATAACGAATGGTTGAACTCCTGGTCAAACTCCCAGTCAAACAACCGCTCAAGGGGACAATTTGCATATTAGGCTTTTATTGTATTGAACTAGAGGCCTGGTGCATGAAATTCGTGCATGGGGGGGTATCCCTCAGCCCAGCCTGCACCCTCTCCAATCTGGGACCCCTTGAGACATGTCCAACTGCTGGTTTAGGCCCAATCCTACTGGGATCGGGCCTAAATGGGCAGTTGGACATCCCTCTCACAATCCAGGACTGCTGGCTGCCAACTGCTCACTTGCCTGCCTTCCTGATTGCCCCTAACTTCCCTCCCCTGCAGGCCTGGTCACCCTTATCTGCCCTCCCCTGCAGGCTTGGGTACCCCCCCAACTTCCCTCCTCTGCTGGCCTGGTCACCCCTAACTGCCCTCCCCTGCAGGCTTTATCGCCCCCAACTGCCCTCCCCTGCTGGCCATCTTGTGGCAGCCATCTTGTGTCCACATGGGGGCAGCCATCTTGTGTGTTGGAGTGATGGTCAATTTGCATATTTCTCTTTTATTAGATAGGATAGAGGCCTGGTGCATGGGTTGGGGCCAGCTGGTTTGCTCTGAAGGGTATCCTGGATCAGGGTGGGGATTCTCTTGGGGTATGGGGCAGCCTGAGCAAGGGGCCTTTGGTGGTTTTCAGGCTGGCCACGCCCCCTGGCAACCCAAGTGGAGGCCCTGGTATCTGGGATTTATTTATCTTCTATAGTTGAAACTTTGTAGCCTTGAGTGGAGGCCAGGGCCTGCGAGGGTGGGTGGGAAGCTTGGCTTCCTCCTTCGCCGGGGGCAACCCAAGCCTCCGGCTGTCTCCAGCTCCATGGCCACTGCCATATTTGTTGGGTTAATTGCATACTCGCTCCTGACTGGCTGGTGAGAGTGGCTTGTGGGCCTAGCGGAGGTACAGTCAATTTGCATGATTCTCTTTTATTAGATAGGATATTTTTACACGATCAATATTAGCTAATTCAAAAACTTTTTATTAAAATAAAATATCCATGTAGAAGTATACATATATCATTATTGCAAAAGTTGATAACTTTTCACTAACTGAACACACTTGCATAACCAGCACTCAAATCAAGAGCATATCATTATCAGCATACCTGAAACACATCGGGAGCCTTCTCGTTGTTCCTTAAAGTCATTATGCAATTCCCCATGTGTACCATTATCCAGGCTTCTAATATAAGTTGGTTGTACATTATATTTTCACTTAATACAAAGGAAATAAGACAAGATATATATGTATTCTGTGTGTGATGACTTTCACAAAACATTTGGTTTTTGAAATTAAACCATGTTATCAAGCATAGCAGCAGATGGTTTATCCATATTGTTGTATAGTACTTTATTCTATAATTTATTCACTAGCTCCATTCTCAATAGGAATTTATGTAGTTTTAAGCTTGAAGCTACTTTGAGTAGTGCTGCTATAAACATTTAGAACTTGTATTTTGGTTAACATATGTATGCATTTCTGTTGGAAATATACCTAAGAGTGAAATTGCTACATTATGGGATGTACATATGGTCAGATTAATTTGACCTTTTGTTTCAGGTTCAAGTTCAGTTTGTGGAAATAGAGGTTATAAGAGTTTGGACAGAAGGTGGTCAGGAGATCAATACCAACTGACACTTCACTCTCCACTCTAATTTTCTTGCTAAATGAAGTAACTATTTCTGCATGTTGAATTATCTTCCAAGGGTCTACTTAGCCTACACAAAATTAGTCTTCTGACTGGTCCATTTTAGATGTGCAGTTTATACTATCAGATGGATTTCAAATGGGATAAGCCCACTCTCTCCTCACCCCATCTGCCACTGTACCAAAAACCATACTGTGTATACAGATCTAATAAATATAAACCCAGATGTGGATCTATATTCCAATGTGCACTGGGAAATAAACTGTTCAGAAAAATAAAAGTAATATGAAAATATTGTTGAACTTAAACTGAGAAAAATAAGCACCATATTGTTTTTTTCTAAAGTATAATGAAGCATTCATTTAGAAATGAGCTGATTCATTTATACATAGGACATAGACATATTTGCAGGTCATATTTTTAAACTGAGCCCCAGAAAAGATTCAGTTTGTACTTGTTTTTTATAAGAAGGTAAATGTTTAGAAGAACCTTTATAGGCATGTGATGTTTTAAGTAGCCACATTGGTAGATAACTAGCAAGACAACAGATGTGAAAGAAGGGAAGGGTAAGGCCAGATAAAGCAGAGGTGCAAAGATAAAGTGAACTGGAAAAGTGTCATAGAGTCTTAGAAAAATTGCGTGTCCTTAGAATTAATGATTGTTGCTCACCCACTACTTTCAAGATTGTGTATTGGTAGATTTTATTAACAAACAAAAGCAACATCTGCTCAGGAAAATTGCAAAATCAGTTGAGGAAAGTACATTGCAATAAATGGCTGGGATACAAAACAGCATGGGATGTGCTTTATAAAAGAGGAATAAAGTGCAGAAGGATAGGAGGTAATGTAAAATCCCAGGGGTGGGAGTAAATATATTTACAACTTTGCAGGAAAGTGCATAAAACGCTGATGGGAACCATGTCGTGGGCAGCTGAGACCCACAATGTAGAGGGAGAGGATTTTATCTTTAGCCTGCAGGAGAAGAAATCTTGGGTTTAGACTAAGGAGGACACTGTGAGATATAAAAATATTTCCAAGAGTAAAACTGGAATTCAGTCTCAAAGTGTGACCCTCCAGTGGTGGGGAAAGAACACAGAAAACCTGAAACTAGAGGAGGAGAAACTGAGGTGAGGGTCATGCCAACCATAAAACAATCATATTCTATGAAACAAACTGATAAGTGATCTCTGTGTTTTTTTTAATGTATATGAAGTCAATATTACTATGACAGTTATTGTCAATATAAATTGATTAGAGGATGAACAGGAAGATGATGATATGGAAGTAATAGGAATTATATGTTGTGGTAATGAGGTAAGAAAATGATTTTTCACAATCACCAATTATTACACTAATGAGGAAATTAATCAAATGTAGAAAACCTAATTGGAAAACTGATGAGTGAACATGACTGACTATACTACTTGGGGGATAAGTTAAGGCACAAAATAGGAGGTTTTTATATGTTAAGTGTTAGAAGTTTATGCTGAATGTTTGCCTTCAGGAAGAAAGGATAGGAAAAGGACAATTGCCAAGAACTAAATGCTGATTTTCTGAATAATATCAAGGTTTATTACTAGTGGCCTAACATATACTGGTAAATGCCTTTTTCTTTACGTTATATAAAATATTGACTTTTTCTCTGTGTTTTAATCAACTGCACCGGAACATAAGCTCTCTAAAGGAAGGAAAGGTGAATTATTATGTTTAGGATCTGGAGTAATATTTCATAAAAACCTGATTATCTTGCAAGAAACGCAACTGCCCTGAAGCTGACTTAAGTAAAATGTTGTTATATAGCCAGGAGAGCATCTCAAAGAACAGAAGGGAAAGGACATCATAGCAATATTGAGTAATATTGTGTATGTCAGTAATAGGCTACAAACAGAGCCTGCCAAAATTCTAATATTCTCTGTATCTGTCAACATTGTTTATTTACATTTATAGCTAATTCTTTTCTTAACTCTTTGCAAAAGAGCCTTCTCTAGCTCTCTTATCTTCAGAGTGAAACATACTGCTGCTGAGTGCCTCTGAGTTCCCACGTTACAGAAGCCTTCCACCCAGGGGAGATGAAGTGCGCCTTTGCTAATACCCATTTGAATTTCCAGGAAGGAGTAACTATATGAATAAATTTGATACAGGTGCCCAATTCTGAACCAATCAACTGCAGCCAGGGGTGCAGCAACAGATGGTTCCAGCATGGTGCCTGCCCAAAGGACAAACATTTACAAAAGAAAGGACAATTGTTCTGAGATCCCTACAGTGACCTACAGTTCTCATTGTGGATGTGTTAAATGAATAATAAGAATGTCACATCCAGTTCTTCTCTAGTGACTCCTGTGTGTATTCCTCCTGGCCAGACACTCTCTGTAGCTGAGCTATTTTAAGAAAAACTATTAGATGTAGTAAAAGAGCCAAAATTATTTAGGATTAGAAGAGACCAGTAGAATTTTCTTTTATTGTTGAACTATACTATGTGACATAGAATATTCAATGTTTATGTGTTCAAATTCCATCTCTTTTATTTATTAATTTTACATGCTTTAGATACGCTTTTTTATTTAAAAAGATACATTTGAGCCCCGGCTGGTTTGGCTTAGTGTATAGAGCACTGGCCTATGGACTGAAGGGTCCTGGGTTCAATTCCAGTCAAGGGCACATGCCTGGGTTGTGGGCTCAATCCCCAGGGTAGGGCCAGCAGGAGGCAGCCAATCAATGATTCTCTCTCATCATTGATGTTTCTATCTCTCTCTCCCTCTCTGAAATCAATAAAAATATATTTTAAAAAGATATATTTGACTCACTTGTAAAATGGGAATAATAATATAAAGTATTGCCTAGCACTGTATGTAGATAAAACAAGATATTTTCTGAAAAGTGCCTCACATAGTGCCTATCATATAGTAAGCATGCTAGTCACATTGTATTGTTCTTATTTCTTTTAGTCTTTTTATTAGGTAGTTATTTAGTTATCCTTTGGTACTGTAGCAGATACCACAAACTTTGTGGCTTAAAACAACACAAATTCATTGTCTCACAGGAGATCAGAAATATGAAACAGGTTTTATTGAGTTAAAATCAAACTGTCAGAGGGGCTGCTGAGGGTTTTAGGGAAGAATCTGTTTTCCAGCTCCGAGAGGCCA
Organism: Ia io; assembly: GCA_025583905.1. Classification (NCBI taxonomy): domain Eukaryota; kingdom Metazoa; phylum Chordata; class Mammalia; order Chiroptera; family Vespertilionidae; genus Ia; species Ia io. Next base: position 40,150,836 of record JAJQQW010000003.1, read on the forward strand.
GAGAACGAACTGCATTTCTTGACTCATGGCTGCTTTCTCTATCATCAAAGCCAGCAGTGAAGCATCTTCAGATTTCTCTTTCTGATTCTGACTTGCCTGCCCGCCTCTTACACAAAACTTTGTGATTACATTAGGCCCACCTGGATAACCTAGGCTAAGCCCCAGCCTCCATCTAAGACTCTTAACTTAATTCTTTTTGCTGTGTAAGGTAAAAGCATTCGCAGGTATAAGGATTCAGATGTGGACATCTTTGGACAGCTATTATCTTGCCTACCATAACAACAATGATCTTTCTCAAAAGTAAGTCTGTATTTTACAAAACTTACTCTATGAGGATGTCATTCAGTTCTAAATCAATTTTGGGTCCACAAATTCATTTCCTCACTATAAAAAGAATATAGTAACTGAAGAAAAAATACTAACAAATAAAGTCATGTCTACAGGATGAAAAAAGAATAAAATTATTGATGCTGGCATTAGACTATTATGAAAATATTTCTCATATATATTCATGAGAACCTTTTGATATTATGTTAATATATACAAAACAAGCTATAGGGAGGTATATCATGTTGCAGAAAATATTATTCCAAACAAAGTACTTCTCAGTTATCAAGTTGTTCTTTATGACCTACTGGTGTATGGAATTAAATTACCAGTGATCCATATTGCTTAAAGCAGATCAAATTTGTTGACCAGATATAAACAATAAAAAAGTATTCTAGGCATATTGCCAACACATGATTTTAAATTTTACTTAATTCCACGAAAAATACATTTAAGTTGAAAGAGAGAATATTTAAAAACCCTAGCTTATTAGTTCCAGAATTGCCTAGACCATATGCACAAATATGTAGCTTCTAACTATGTTTTTTCTTCCTATCATTTTATGTCACATGCAGACCAGTTTTGCTCTTGATAAAAGAAAACAGAGACTCTGCCTGGCCCTTTACAACTTAGGCAATCCTTTCTAACTGCTGTGAGATTCCAAAGCAAGGTTTTTATTTAAATTGATTAGTAAAAATAAAATATATAGTACTACAATAAATTGTTAGTTTGTTCTGAAATTTCTTCAATGTTTTATGAGCTGATTCTAAATGTTCATTCAGACTTTGGAAAAATCATTATTAGTCAAAGGATACCTTTTATTGTGCCACAAGAGCCTAGAATTTAGTCCTTATTGGGCCTCTCATGTTAGACAAATTCTGATTAGCTTTAAAGTTTAAGCTTAAAGCTAGTTTGACTTCAGTTAATCCTGAATTATTTGAAAGATCATTGATTTTTCTGTGTGACTTTTGTCTTATTTCCAATTTTGACCATGCTTTGGATGACTTTTCCCCAAAAAGCACTCCATAGAATAAAGTTGTGGTAAAAAAGCCTTGCTTTAAGGTTACCTGGCATTATCCCCACATGACATTTGCTTTAAAAGAACTCTGTGAGAAATAAACAACCTTGCCAAAAGGAAAATAGCACTTGAAAAAGGGGGGGAAAAAACTTGCCATGGAAGATAAGCAAAAAGGATAATGAATGCTATAATCTCCCAAAATTACTGTTCCATTTGTTAATGTTTATATGTCAGATGAAGGAATAGTAGATTAAAAGTACCTTCTTGTTTATATGCACAAAGATGCCAAATTAAGTCCCCATTTTCTGGTGCTGAAACTTGATTAAGCTGTTCTGGACATACTCCTTTTTGAAGGTTAGAGAGGCAAATAAGTAGTGAGTGAAAGGGTTTTGTTTGATGACCTGGACAATTGCAGGGAATGAATACACAGTAACACATCATCTATTAAATCAACTGATATAAAATATGAAAACCCATTTTGATTATGAGGCCAAATAATAGTGTTTAACTAAGAATTTAATTTCTGAGTAGGCAATTTAATCGCATAGTTAACAAAAGATTATAAATTATGCTTTGCTGATAATTCAATTCACAATTTTTGGCAGACACAATGCTAGGTCCTGGGAATAAATTTGTAAAAGAGATTGAGTGGCTCCCTTTCCACATGAACTATACATTTCATTGGAAAAAATGGGCAATACTCACTCATTTCAAATATTATGATGGTTATGAAAGCAGTAAAAAGGCATACTATGGGACCATCTGGAAAAACAACCTAACCTATTATTTCTACTTTACTGCCATTTATATTCTTTAGTGTGGTCTGACACCATCCCTCAAAGAAGTAGGATGGTAATTGCTTCCTTCCTGCCTTTCTCCCTTCTTTTTCTTTTTTTCTCCATCTTTATTTTAAATCTGCCCTCCCTCCTTTACATAAATATCTAAGTAAAGTATATGCACAACTTTCTTTGCTATAACAGTGAATATAGGCACACAACCCTACCCTCCTAAGGTTTAAAATAAACCAGGTTATACAAATATTCAAGAAGCAACTACTTGAATTATTAATTAGTTAGTTGCTACCAGTAACTTTTTGAATGAGAAGTACAAATTTCTATAAGAGAGGCATCTGATTATTGTTTTATAGGAGGAGATGCTTAAATTGAGATTTTTAAATAACAGGTAAAAAAATGTCTTCCAAGCCGATGGAACATCAGCGTATGTGAAGGCTTTAACACAGGAATGATTTGGAAGAATTAAAGGAGCTTACTGCAAAGAAGATTTGGATCACCCTAACCGGTTTGGCTCAGTGGAAAGAGTGTCGACCTGTGGACTGAAAGGTCCCAGGTTCGATTCTGGTCAAGGGCATGTACCTTGGTTGTGGGCACATTCCCAATAGGAAGTGAGCAGGAGGCAGCTGATCGATGTTTCTCTCTCATCGATGTTTCTAACTCTCTATCCCTCTCTGTAAAAAATCAATAAAATATATTTAAAAAAAAGAAGTTTTGGATCAAGAAGCAAGAAGAAAGATGCTTCAGAGATACATGAACATTTTATAGATGAGAATACTAAGCCTTAGGAGCCAATTAAATATAGAATTTTATCATGTGGTAATAATTGAAAGGCTAGAGATGAAGCCTAGAACTTGATTATAGAGAATGTAGTGAATATTAATATGCAATACTTATCCCCATGGGGAGGCACTCAGGCAGTTAGGATCTGACTCTTCTTCAAACATAGATCTTTATAAATACAAATATTACTCCTCTTTGCCAGTGAATGATTAAGGGTTCCTGACCAAAGCCAATCAACTGCATAGCTTTCCTCTATAAATAATGAGTGCACATGTGACCCAAATTGACCCAATAAGACATGAAAGCATGGACTTTTTATGTGCTGATATAAGGCCTAGAACTATTGCAGCCATCACAGAGAGGATGCCAAACTAAGAGAACCTCAAAGAAATGGGATTGGAGAAATGTAATTAAATCAGTCTCACACCCACAATAGGTCTGGGCTCTCATGTATGTGGGCCAGTACCCAGAAGTATTTTCAGTCATTGGAAGCATAGAAACTGGAGATGACATGAAGAAAATTATGCTTAAGGAGGTTAATCTGATGACAGTGAGAAAATATTAAGGTTTATTGTGCCTATGTATTTATTGTTTATAAGCTTCTGATCTGTAAAACAATATAAAAATGGTATATATTTTCATAGATTTCTTATTATTTAAAGTGTTTTTAGCCTTCATGTATTTTTATAGAGTTCAATTTGTCTAGGGAGGGCCTCATAGGGGAGTATAGGCTTGGTGGAAATATTAAGAATCATTACTGATTTATCTTTTTTTGAAAGGTGCAGGTGTTCAATTTTGTTAGTTTATCATAACCTGATAGCTAAATATAATCATACTAGAAGCCCAATACATGAAGATTCGTGCTAGAATGGGCTTTCCTTTCCCTGGCTGCCGGCACCGCCTTTCCACTCCAGCTCAGCCCCTTTCCTCTCAGGCCCCGGAGCCCCCTCTTTCCACTCCGCGAGCCACCTCTTTCCACTCTGGCCCCTTCTTCCCATACTGCCAGAGGCCCTGAGAGACCTGGGGTGGGGCAGAACGCCTGAATCCCACCCCTGTCCCTTGGCTGCTGAGTATGCAAATTAACCACCATCTTTGTTGGGTTAATCTGCATATCACTCCTGATTGGCTGGTGGCATAGCGGAGGTATGGTCAATTTACATATTTGTTTATTATTATGTAAGATGTCACTAAATCACAAGAATAAAATAAGACACTAATCTAACATCATATACAAAAATCAACTCAAAATAAATTAAAAGCTTAAATATAAAGCCTAAAACCATGAAACTCCTAGAAGAAAAATAGGAAAAAGATTTCTTGACATTGATCTTTATAATAATTTTTTGGATATAACACCAAAGCATAGGCAACAAAAGCAAAATAAACAAGTGCGCCTACATCAAACTAAAAAGCTTCGTTATAGCAAAGGAAACAAATATTTAAAAAGGTAATCTATGAAATGAGAGAAAATATTTGCAAGCCATATATCTGATAAGGGTGTAATATTTAAAATATTTAAGGAATGCCTATAGCTCAGTAGCAATAAAAACAACCCAATAAAAATGAGAAAAGGAACTGAATAGACATTTCTCCAAAGAAGCCACACAATGGCCAACAGGTGCTCAACATCGGTAATCATCAGAGAAATATAAATCAAAACCACAACAAGATATCACCTATTATGGCTCATATATATATATACACATACATATACACACACTGAGTGGCCAGATTATTATGACCACCCCATCAGTACTTCGTTGGGCCAACTTTGCCTTCAATATTGCGGCGATTCATCTTGGCATTGACTCCACAAGATGTTGAAAGGAATCTGACACCATGCCTAATGAACAGCACTGTCCAGTTCTGTGAGATTTGATGGTTGTGGAACCAGCTGCCTGATGGCTCTTTTAACTTCATCCCACAAATGTTCAATTGAATTGAGATCTGGTGATTGTGGGGGCCACCTAAGCAAGGTAAAGTCTCCCTCATGTTCTTGAAACCACTCCTGCACAATATGAGCACCGTGGCATGGTGCATTGTCTTGTTGGAAGAAGCCATCTCCATTGGGATACGCCATCAACATGATAGGATGAATTTGATCAGCAATGATACTTCGGTATGTTGTGCTATTCAGACGTTGTTCCACTCTAATTAAAGGGCCCAAATCATGCCAGGAAAACATGCCCCAAACCATAACACTGCCCCTACCAGCTTGAAGGATTGTACTTATGCATTTGGGGTGCATGCTTTCATGCTGTTTCCACGAAATTCTCACTCTGCCATCTGCATAATGCAACTGGAAACGTGATTCATCGGACCACATGACTTTTTTCCAATGCTCGACTGTCCAATCCTTGTGTTCCTGTGCGAATTGGAGACATTTTATCTTAGTAATGGCAGACCACAAAGGTGTTCGATCAAGCCTTCGGCTTCCATATCCCATACGATGCAGTGTATGGCTAATTTGCCTACAAATGTCAGGTGGTCATAATAATCTGGCCACTCAGTGTGTGTGTGTGTGTGTGTGTGTGTGTGTGTGTGTGTGTGTGTGTGTGTGTATCAACAACAAAGAAAAAAAAAAACCCAAAACATAACAAGTTTTGTAGAATATGTAGAGAAAAGACAATCCTTATACACTGTTGGTGGGATAAATTGGTGCACCCACTATGGAAAACGTACATTAATAAAATAGAGAATGTTGCCATTTGTGAAAACATGGATGAACCTGGAAAATATTATGTTAAATGGAAAAAGCCAAACACAGGAGAACAATACTACCTTGTCCACTATGTATAATTCATCTAAAATATTAAAAATTGTAGAATCAGAAAGTGTAATGGCAGGTGGCAGGTGCTGGAGGGAGGAGAAAATGAGGAGTTATTATTCAAAGGGTACAAATTTTACATTATGCAAGATGAATAAGTCCTAGAGATATATAGTACAGCATATTGCCTACAGTTAACACTGATGTACTATTACTTTAGAAACTTGCTAGGAGGGTGGATCTTATGCTTAGTGTTCTTATCATCATCATCATCATCCTATCTAATAAAAGAGTAATATGCAAATTGACCATCACTCCAACACACAAGATGGCTGCCCCCATGTGGTCAAAGATGGCTGCTCACATGTGGACAACAAGATGGCCACCACAAGATGGCCAGCAGGGAGGGCAGTTGGGAGGGACCAGGCCTGCAAGGGAAGGCAGTTGTGGGTGATCAGGCCAGCAGGGGAGGGCAGTTGGGAGGGACCAGGCCTGCAAGGGAGGGCAGTTGGGGGTGATCAAGTCTGCAGGGGAGAGCAGTTAGGGGTGACCAGGCCAGCAGAGGAGGGGAGTTGGGGGTGACCGGGCCTGCAGGAAAGGACAGTTGGGAGGGACGCAGGCCTACAGGGGAGAGCAGTTGGGGGCTACCAGGCCTACAGGGGAGGGCAGTTAGGGGTGACTAGGCTGCAGGGAAGGGCAGTTAGGGGTGACCAGGCCTATAGGGGAAGGCAGTTAGGGGCAAACAGGCTGGCAGGGGACGGCAGTTAGGGGCAAACAGGCTGGCAGGGGAGCAATTAGGCATCAATCAGGCTGGCAGGGGAGTGGTTAGGGGGTGATCAGGCTGGCAGGCAGAAGCAGTTAGGGGCAGTCAGGAAGGCAGGCAGGTGAGCAGTTGGGAGCCAGCACTCCTGGATTGTGAGAGGGATGTCCGACTGCCCGTTTAGGCCCGATCCTACTGGGATCGGGCCTAAACAGACAGTCGAACATCCCTCGAGGGGTCCCAGATTGGAAAGGGTGCAAGCTGGGCTGAGGGACACACACCCCCATGCACGAATTTCATGCACTGGGCCTTTAGTTATAAATAAGAGAGTGACAGAAAAATTTGTAAGAGACAAATAGGTTTATTGTATAACTTATGTTCATGATATAATAGATATATTATCTCCAGTTAATCAAGTTGTATACATTCAATATATACAGATTTTTTAGGTTAAAAATATTTTTCTTATTTATTCTTCTGCTTCCCTAAGTGATATCTCACAACTATGCTGGTTTCTGTTACTTGAACCAAACTTTAATATTTTCAGTTTCTTGAACTCATTTCTGGCCATCTGCTCTGATTTCACTCTCTTCCCAGGAAACTTCATTTATTGATTTAGTATTAAATTTGTTCATTAAAACTTAACATTTTCCCAGACATGTTGAATTATATTATGAGCAGTAACTATCTATGTTTTATAGGTATATCAGCTTTCACAAACCTCAAAAGTTTTGATATTTTAACTTAAACCTCACCCAGGCTTGCTAGTTCAGATACTCTGCTGATTTGCACATTAACAACAAAACACAGACCCACACACCCTCACTCAAGCATTCTCCAAATTGCATTGTTTTGATATGAACAAATTACTTTTATGAGAGTGCATTAACTGAATAATTGCATAAAGTACACATTTTGCTGCTAGCTTTTTAGTCCATAGATTGCTATATAAGTAATAGATGTGATTCATTCATGATAAGTAACCAATCATGTAACTGTTTGCAATGTTTGTGGGTGATTGGTCACCACATGTTTTTAGTCATTTCATGTCCAGGCAGCACAGTATATAGTTGTGTTGCCTCCTTATCACCTCCCAATAAACTTATGTGACAAAAAAAAAAAAAAAAAGAATAATGGAAGAAAGGCACTGCTAAAAGAGTTAAAACTGCAGCAAAGAAATGAACAATGAAAATGCTGAAGGTGATATTCAAATATAATCTGACTAGAATTATAGAAGAGATAGCTGACCATAGAAATATTGACATTGTCATTGTTGGAAAGACTCTAGATGTGCACCAGAGGGATTTAGTGAAGGTGAGATTGTTGACTTAAATGAGGAAAGCAGTTGTGATGAAAGGAATAAAAATATCCCAGAGTAAGTGACACCATAAAAAAAACAAAACACACACACAAAAAAACAAAAACAAAAAAAAACACAAAGCTTCACATTCGAAGTGAAAAGACTTACTTAGAGATAATTCATGACAATGAAGTGAAAAGGATAAAACTCTAAATGCTGATCCAAACTTAGAAGGGAGTATGGTAATTTGACAAGGCATAGAAAGATGCACACTCAGTTTTAAGTTATAGCATGAAAAGAAGGCAAGCATTATTCAAACTACTATTGATAAGTCACTTGAATTTTCAATGTTTCTAAGGCTTTAAATTACTAAACATATGTTAATTTTTCTATTTAAAAATTCTCCCTATCTATCTATATAAAACCCTAATAAGCAAATCGACCAAACAGTGGAATGACCTGAGAATGGCCAGTCACCCCATAGAGCAGCCCTGATCACCAGCCAGGCCTAGGGAACCTACCCTATATATTGGGAACTGTCTCTTAGATTTAAAAATTAAAACCTGGCAAGGCTACTCTAACACAAAAAACAGGATGATGCAGCAATGACATGCATGGACTCTGGCTTGCACATTTTTGTGGTCAGTTCTTATTCTGACACTTATAACTGTGTGACAAAGCCAATTACTTAACTTCTCTCTGCTTCAGTTTTCCACCCATAAGATGGGAAAATGGTACTACTGCCTCAGAAGGATCATGTTATGTACTACTTTTTATAATCAGGGCAAAATATGTAGCTGCCCATACAACAGCAAGATGCCTTTCACCTGTATAAAAAGTATGGTCACTGATGCATGCAGCATCCCGGATTGTGAGAGGGATGTCCAACTGCCAGTTTAGGCCCGTAAACCAGCAGTCAGACATCCCCCCTAGGGGTCCCAGATTGTGAGAGGGAGCAGGCTGGGCTGAGGGACCCCCAACACACAAATTTTGTGCACTGGGCCTCTAGTACATATATAATTGACAGTGTGAGAGTTTTTTGTTTTGACAAACATTTTTTAAACATTCTTAAAGTTTGCAGAACAATAATTTTCTCCATTGATTATTAAAATTATTTTATACAGTTTCAACTTACATGACTATTTATAATCAATCCATTATTTTCCATTTTTGTTTTAGGACCCTGAAATGAGCCATCACGTTTCTTATTTAGATAAACACAATGATCTCTCTCCATCCTCTTCTTCCTTTCTGGGTTTCAACTCACCAATTCATCCTCCACAGGGCAGCCAAATTGAACTTCAGATAAAAATAAATCAGTTCATATTACACTTACAACACTGGGACTAAAACTATGACCCTCCCTTCATTTACAGCTCAATAGGATGCCCCAGAGGCTTGGCGTAACCCCAGACTTCCCACATTTCTCAACTTCACCCACATGGGTCAGTGTCCATACACAGTAGACTAAGACTACTCCTCCTTCCCTATACATCCAAAGAGAACCCCAAACACTGAGACTAAAACCGTGCATCCTCAAGATTCCCACCCTCTATCAACATACACAGTCAGGAGGGAGTTCCAGACTTTCATATGCTCTGGCACTCACAGCTTTGCTACCTGTGTCTGCCTTGAGTTCACCATGATTTATTTTTTTAATCAGCCCACAATTGAAACTACTGGCTTCAGAATCATTCCACATCTCCTGCACTCTAATCGCTTCTTTACTTCCTGTTAAAAATCTCCTATCCTTCTTGCAAAACTTCCAATATGCCCTTTGGAGAAAAATCTCCTGGATCCTCAACATTTTCTCTACAGACTTCATCGTCTTCCTCATGAGGAAACACTACCTGCAAATTCTCAATCAACACAGAGTTTGTCTCCTCCCTTAATTCACTAGGTTGGTGTCCTATGTACTCCTCAATTCAATTTCCAGATGATTCTCTTTGTCCCTAAAAACTAGCTTGGTGTCTATGATAACTGAGCCTCTCAGTTACTGTTTCTCATTCTTGTCTATTACCAATCCTATCTAATAATAGACAAATATGAAAATTTACCATACCTCCGACACACCCACAAGCCACGCCCACAAGCCACTCCCACCATCCAATCAGAGCGAGCATGCAAATTAACCCAAACCAAGATGGCTACAGCCACAGAGAGCAAGGTTTCCTAGGTAACAGAGGAAGCCCAGCTTTCCGCCTGCCCTTGCCAGGCCTAAGCCTCCACTCAAGCTACAAAGTTTCAATTATAGAAGGTAAACAAATTCAAACAAATGGCGGCAGAATGGAGCTTGAGAGAGCAGGCCAGGGTTGCCGCCAGCAACAGGGGAAGCAAAGCTTTCCGCACACCCTGGCCGAGCCCACCCGCTTAAGGCAACAAAGTTTCAATTATAACCCCAACACAAATGGCTACCAGCCTTGGAGGGAGCCCCAGGCTTGGCTCCACTCCAAGCTATAAAGTTTCAATTGTAGAAGGAAAATAAATTCCAGATACCAGGCCTTCCGCTTGCATTGCCAGGGGGCGTGGCCCACCTGCAAACCACCACAGGCCCCTCGCTCAGGCCACCCCATGCCCCAAGGGAACCCCCACCTGATCCGGGATGCCCTTCAGGGCAAACCAGCTGGCCCCCACCCCTGTACCAGGCCTCTATCCTATCTAACAAAAGAGTAATATGCAGATTGATCATCACTGCAACACACAATATAGCTGCCCCCATGTGGTCAAAGATCCTTCCCCCATGTGGACACAAGATGGCCACCACAAGATGGCCAGTAGGAGAGGGCAGTTGGGACGCACCCGGCCTGCAAGGGAGGGCAGTTGAGAAGGACCAGGCCTGCAAGGGAGGGCAGTTGGAGGTGATCAACCCTGCAGGAGAGGGCAGTTAGGGGTGACCAGGCCGGCAGAGGAGGGAAGTTGGGGGCAAACAGGCTGGCAGCAGAGTGGTTAGGGGGTAATCAGGCTGGCAGTCAGAAGCTGTTAGGGGCAATCAGGAAGGCAGGCAGGCAAGCAGTTGGGAGCCAGCAGTCCTGGATTGTGAGAGGGATGTCCGACTGCCCGTTTAGGCCCGATCCCTGGGTTTGGGCCTAAACGGGCAGTCGGACATCCCTTGAGGGGTCCCAGATTGGAGAGGGTACAGGCTGGGCTGAGGGACAACCCCCCTCTGTGCACGAATTTCGTGCATTGGGCTTCTAGTCTTTTCATAAACTCTTTCATTTTTTAATCACTTAAACTTTTGGCTAATGGGCTCTTCAACACTACTCTGGTGACTTTTCTCAGGGATCTTATCAGTTTCTATTTCTGATGCCTGGACATTCAGTTTCCTGAGTTACTCTCTTTATTTATGCCATCCTTCACCCTAACTCAGTTACTCCCAGAAGTACAATCTATAATCTGTCATCACCTATGGCATCAGACCCTTTATAATTTAAATTTGCTGAACACTAAACTCTGTTTCTACCTCATTCCATCAAATATTTCAACAATCTTTTCAACCCTATTGAAACTTTTCACTTTCCCTTATTTCCTTCATATTCCTTCCTTCCTGCTTACCCAGATTACATTCAATAATCAATCAGTACAACCATTACCTTTCATATACACTATACTTTTTTTACTGCCTCCTTGATTTTCTGTACTCTTTTGGCAAAATCACTAACCAATTAAAATCATCTTTTTATTTATTCCATGTTTGTACCAATGAAGCTGAAGGTGTGAATAAAAACACAACCACTGTGACTCTCTTATTTTATAATTGTGATTATAAACATTAAGCAGATTCTTAAGGTTGCTCACAGTCATACCTTAATTCCTTATGCCATTAACTTGCTTAATTTCCTATATTCTCATGTCATATCTACTCCTTTTTCCTTGAACTTCAGATAGCTTTTCCATAGGCTCATTCTTTTACTAATGACCTTTTATTAATTTTTTATTAACAATTTCTCTGTAAAAAAGTGCAGGTAACTGAGCAAAAATTTCCCCTAACTCTTAGTATTATATCTCCCTACCTACCCATATCATCTGTACACACCACTTGTTAATCTCTCTAAACCTAATCAGGTGGTCAACTGGCACTGAATCTCATCTTTTCCCCCTGTTCTAAAACATTGCTCCAATAATTTTACCAGCTTTTGTAACATCAATTTTTACCTGTCTATTAGATCCATTTTAATCATCATACAAATTTGTACAAATTTTCATCTTTACAAAAGGAAACAAACAAAAAAAAAACTTCACAATTTTTTTTATTGAGTTATATTTTCCCATATGCTATTTCCACATTTATTTTTTGCATTCCTTTAAAGCAAAATTCCTTGAAATATTATTCTTCATCATTGTGTCATTTCAGATTTTCTTTTGTTTAATTGATTTCTTGGAGAGAGAGAGAGAAGGGGAGAGAAGAGGAAGAGAGAGAGAGAGAGAGAGAGAGAGAGAGAGAGAGAGAGAGAGAGAAACATCAAGATGAGATTAAAACATGGATTAGCTGTCTCCTGCACACCCCCTACCGGGGATCAAGCTTAAAATGGGAATTGAACCAGCAACCTTTCAGCACACAGGATGATGCCCAACCAACTGAGCCACACCTGCCAGGGCTAATCAGACTTTCACTCCAACTACTTCATCAATATGGTTCTCATTATGGCCACCAAGGTCCTCCATACTACTAAATCTGATGGTCTGTTTCTAATCTACTTGTTTGATCTTTCAATCTGCTTTTTACATTCTTGGTGAGATATTATCTTCAAATTTCTTCTATGATTCTACTTTTCTTTGATTTCTTCCTTACCTCACAGGTCACTCCTTTCAATTTCCTTTGCTGATCTCTTCTCCTTCATTTTGGAGTGTCCAGGATCTTCTTTTCTTCTCTATCTGAAATCACTCCCTTAAAGATATATATGATTCATTGTGTAGCTTTCAATACCATTCGCATGCCATCAACTCTCAGATTAATATATCTACTCAGAAGCAATCACCTGAATTTATAAATCCACCAGCTTATTTTATACTTACCTGAGATAGAAAATATCTCATAATTAGCATTTCCCTGGAATGTCTAATAAATATCTCAAAATTGACATGCCCAAACCTGAACTCTTGATTTTTCACACACAGTCTAATGCAACCATGTTAGTGGAAACTCTATTCTTTCAGTTTTCAACCTAAAAACCTACACTTCTACCTGTTTCTTATACTCTACATTTAATTCAAACAAAATACTGTTGATACTATTTTTCAGGTCCCATTAAATATTGAACTGTGCATAATATTTTTTTATTGAAATCAGATTCTCAAGTGGATTATTAAAATAGCTTCCTAACTGGTCTCCCTGCTCCATCTCCTCCCTTTAGCAGCAGTCAGCGTAACCTTTTAAAAATGTAAATCAAATAATTCTACTTCTCTCCTCTAACCTTGCTAATAGAGCTCCATGTCAATCAAAGTAAAAGCCTAAGCCTTTTTAATTGCTTACAAAGCTCTACATGATCTGCTCTTCCTCATCCTTCCTTCTCTCATCACCTTCTGAGCTCTTATTATGTTTTGCCCCTCCACTGTGATCCAGAAATACAGGCTTCTTTGCTTGTCTCAAAATACAACATATTTCCTCCCATTTGAAATCTTTTGCCCTGGCATTTTCTACTGCCTGGAATGCTCTCTCCAGCCCGTCTCCGAATATCAATATGGCTTTCTCCCAACCCAGTTTTAAGGTTTTATTCAAATCACAATAAGGCCCACCCAGAACAATATTTAAATTTTTTATTCTTGCCCCTTGCCAGCATTTTAAACCCTTCTCATAACTTGGACTCTGTGAGGAGGGATGGGGTCCTTCTACTGACGTCGGAGAGGGATGCGTGTAGGCATTGCCTGCACAAGCTGCTGTAGGGGACCCACTGGCTCCTGTGGACTGTTACCCACCACTGCAGCTGACCTTGCTCTGTCCTTTCTCTATGCAAGTCAAGCATTGCTTCATCCAGGGCTTGACTTGTTGTGTTTTCTTGGTGACTCTGTTACCAAGATGCGGTGGCAAAAGTGTCTGGACTTCTATTCTTGGTAGTTGCCATAGTGATCATGTTTGCTCCTTCATGTACTTGAAGTCCTCTCCTGGCATTGGTAACAGGTACACATTGTCTACTGGATGGAACAGAACACAAGGTGTGTGATTCATAAGCTAATGACATCAGTTTGGAGGCAGTTAGAATAGAATTTAAGAGTGTAAGTTATGCTGTCAGGAAGTTTGGGTTTCGGTTCCAGTTTTGCCATGTACTTATTATAATGTTCCTATGCACCTGGGTGTCCTAGAACAGAGGGATTATGCTTGCAGAACATTTTTTTTCCTATTTTAAATCCACTTTCTCTCTCAAAAGTGTCCTGATCTGGAAGGAAAATTATATGTCCCTCTACATCAAATTAAGCATTTTTCCTTGGCACAGGTTTTTCTTATTCCAGTTTCTTCATTTATAAAGCAAACATAAAAATGATGCCTAACTCATATAGATGTTGAGAGAATTAAATAACCATGCATTGCTTATATGAAGAGCACACAGTTTGCATGTGTATTTATTTATATGTACACACACATGCACACAGAGAATACAAAAGTCAAAGATCTCAGACCAATAATTATAACATATTGATAAGTTTCGTCTTTTAAAAAATGTTCTATATTAGCTCATTTAATTAAAAAGTTACAGAAATACAGAAATATATGTGCTAACTAACAAAGCTTCATCTGACAAGACAAGTTAATTGCTAATAATTCCCCTTACAAAGGATGAACATATTATTCATTTATACTGGAGGTTTAATAATATACTTCCCAATGACTACCTACTTGCTTATGGGTAGAGACAAAATGAGAAAAACTATTGAAGTATTTCCAATAATATTGTCAATTAGAATGAGCAATGGTTTTTCTCTGATATATAGTACATATAATAGAAAAAATAGTTTGGATATACAAAAATACATTTAAATACCTATTATAAGAAATATGTTTATTATATAATCCTAGTTTACTTACTTTTCTTTTTATTACTTAAAAATTCCTTCCTTATTTGAACTTTTGTGACTTTTTCAATTCTTATTTAATTTAAAAAAAATACAAGATCTTTTTTACTTAGTATAATCATTTAAATCACATAATTAGTACGATTATCATCAGACATTAAGAATGACAGAAAGAAAAAACATTACCATTCATTCATTAGTGAGGATTATGAACTTAAAAAAAAAATGAACATCTAAAGTAGAACACAATCCATTCTAATAAGCTAAAGTGCAACAGTTAGGCCAAAAGACAAGATATGTGATAAGCAGCTGTGGGACCTAAAGGTCATCACTAAACATGGTTCTCATTTACCCTTTTACTTTCAGTGTCAGGATCTTGTTCTGGCAACATAAGCCCTTGAGATTTCTCAAGCCTACCCTCTGTATTGAGCTACCTTGCTAATTCAAAAAGCCTTAGTGATTATACTCTGTTATGATATCAATGGAAAGGTCAATGAATTCATGAAAATACTTTTTTTTTTCACTTTTATGACATTCTGAACCTTTTCTCCTTTTACAATTTTCAACAAGAAATGGGTCATCTGGGTCATTTTGCATAATAAACAACCATACACAGTCACCGTTTGTGATGTCACTTTACTTGTCACACACTGAATATACAGAACGAGGACCTCTGGATTGTTTGATACAATTGCTTGTTTTTCTTAAAAACAAGAACTTTAATAGGAAAAGAAAAAGGAGAGACAGTGCTTTTAATAAGACAAGCTACAATTTAGAAGATGAAAAGGTTAAAAGTTACCTTCAAAATCTTATATTAAGAGCTAACTTAGTAACTGCTAATATCTTTCTAAAATGCTTTTAAATAGTGTTTTCCACTGAAATTTGTCTCTGTGTATGGTGTTTGAAGGAAAATAGCAGAAGCAAGGTCTAGAGAATGTTGAGTTAATAAAAGAATGGAAATGTTGAATAAAATAAAATAGAAAATAATAATAACATGCAATGCCATTTCTCGTACACATCCAAGTCTGTAAGCCATAATGATGCTTATATTTTCCCATTTATTATAGTCATATATTAATAAGTATGAATATGAACATGTTTTCCATTATGTGACAACAGAAATGCCTGTCACATAGAGTCAAGACAAACTGCTTTTAAGCATGGATCACATGAAACTGGCACCTCCCTCTCATTTGTGCCAATAATAAGAAGTCACTTAAAGAAGGATTGGCTTGAATAGCTTGTAATTTTTGTGGATTAATTATTTTTAAAGTAGAGTTTGTGAGTTAAGTGAATTTTGAGGACTTAGTTTTCACTGTAATAATAGGTTCCTCATTTCACTCTGTGTAGATCCAAGAGCAAATTAAGTTGTATTCTACCAAAGTTGAATGACATCTAAAAACAAGTTCTGACTGCGCACGTGTGATGGCCAATCCTCATAGAGTCCAAGATTTTTATACACACTTTATCATTTATCCAGCAAATGATCACATGCTATAATTTACCACATTTCGTAATATGTTAAGTCCTAACTCTGGACACAGGCTAATACTATTTGAGTGCTCTGATATCACTCAAGCAGGCTGGTGGGGCCCCCAGGAACAGATTAAAATCTATTGAAAATCAACCATAGAAGAGCCCACTATACACTCTTACCTGACAGGGAAAATAACATGATCAGGAAGGTGGTTTTCCCAGGATGAGGTTTATATATTTCCTCAGAATGTGCTTGACCCCAGCTACTTCCCAAAATATGGGGAACTCGGCTGCATAATTTATGGTGGTGAGGGGACTGCATGCATGCTCTCCCCTGGCAGAAAAACAAAAAGAAACCAACACAATCAGGCTTAGTCAGTCCCACATATTCAGTTCCCAAAAGCTATGAACACACTCAGTACACACACACAAACACACACACACACACACACACACACACACACACACGCACGCACATCAAAACACAAAGAGCCATACTGAGAAATAAAGCATCTTGAGAAATAAAGGAGCACAGGTACAGAGACTTGATTAACATTTCAAAGGAAGTCACAAATAAATAAATTAAGAAGAATGACAAAGGAAACAGAAGTAAAATACTATAAGCATTAAAAAATAACTATAAGACATTATGTTCAACTTTTTCATAATAAACTTTAAAACCTTCAAAAAAGATAATTCCTAGATCAAAATAATTATAATTCAAATGCACCTAGACAGATATATAAAATATCTCAATAGATTTTATTAAATAAAATTTTAAAAATAAGCTACAAATTGACAAACAATATTTGTACCACACACAACAAGAAGAGAATTTGTATCGCCCTAACCAGTTTAGCTCAGTGGATAGAGCATTGGCCTGGGGACTGAAGGGTCCCAGGTTCAATTCCAGTCAAGGGCATGTACCTTGGTTGCAGTTGCGGGCACATCCCCAATAGGGGGTGTGCAGGAGGCAGCTGATCAATGTTTCTCTCTCATCAATGTTTCTAACTCTCTATCCCTCTCCCTTCCTCTCTGTAAAAAATCAATAAAATACATTTTAAAAAAGAAGATAATTTGTATCTAAAATATATAAAGAATTTCTATAAGTAAAACAAAATAAAACCTAAATTAAATTGCAAAAAAAAAAATCAAAAATGATTAACAGACATGAGGACACTCTTCAGAAAAGTGGAAACCAGAATTGTTTGTGGTTATAATTCTATCATTTACATTTGTCGTATGTCATATGTATTTAGACTAATCAAGGAAATGCAATAACTTAGATTAATATTATAATTTATATTAATAATCAAGGAAATGAAAACACATTCATAGTGGAAACTATTTATACATGTAAGTCTGACAAATACAAAAGTTTGACATTATCAAGTGTTAGTTAAAGGAGAAACAAAGGAAACACCTCTAAAGGGCTGCTTTTTGCTATAATTATTTGGAAAAAATATTAGGTTAAATATATATATGCCATTTTCACCTGTAGTTAGTAATTTAGAGAAAATCTTGCACATGTACCCCAGGTATAGGGATAAAAAGAAAACTATGTAAACAATCCAATATACATAAACAGAAGAATGAAAAACTAAATTACAAAGCATTAATTAATCCTATAAAATAATATTATAAAAATACAGTTTGGAATAGTAGTAAATTAATCAATCTCTTATCTGCAACATCAGTTGATGGATTTCATGATTATAAAAGTGAGGGGAAAAACAAAGTTGTGGAAAATATAGGACTACATTGTAGATATTTTTTTTTAAAGTAAGCAAAATAGCCCTAGCTGGTTTGGCTCAGTGGATAGAGTATCGGCCTGCAGACTGAAGGATCCTAGGTTCGATTCTGGTTAAGGGCACATGCCTGTATTTTGGGCTCGATCCCCAGTAGGGGGTGTGCAGGAGGCAGCCAATCAATGATCCTCTCCTATAATTGATGTTTCTATCTCTCTCTCCCTCTCCCTTCCTCTCTGAAATTAATAAAGAAATAGTTTTTTAAAAAGTAAGCAAAATAAAACAATAGATTATGTATAGATACAAACATATGTAGGGAGACTATGAAGAAAATAAAGTTCATAGAAGAAGATTTTGAAAGTAAGGTTTCCTGTGACAAGATAGAGAATAGAATGAGCTCAAAGGGAACTTCAAAGAGAATAGTGGTTGTTATTTTTGTCATTGTTGTTTTCATTTAAAAAAACAACGTTTGTATTGATTTTGAGAGAGAGAGAAAAAAAAAATTGATGAGAGAAAAACATCTATTGGTTGCCTCCTGCATGCACCCTTACCAGGAACTGAGCCTGCAACCTGGACATGTGCCCTGACTGGGAATCTAACTGATAACCTTTCAGTGCATGGACAATGCCCAGCTAATTGACAGGCCAGGGCTGTTTTCTTTTGTTTGTTTGTTTTTTTAGTTTTTTTAAGCAAGTCAATACAATAGTGTCTTAATATATTTTTACTATACAACTAAAATATATTTTTGAAGTACTTTGTATCAAAACGATTAAAAATTCTAAAGATTATTTCTTTTTATCTTAGAATTTTAAAAAAAGAACAAGTTATTAATTTGTTATAAAGCATATGATATTTCAGTGTAGATCCACATACATGTACATTATACTGTTAGACACACATAGGCAAAGTATCTAAGGTTATGTTACTTTGTATAAGGTAAAATTAAAAAATAATAGTTTGTGGATTTGATTATGATGATGTGTAAATATTTTTATACTTGGAGGCATTTAGAAAATTTTGTTATTAATTATAACTATTAGTATGATCATCTTAAAGAAAACTGAAAATTTTGCTCAGTTTTGTAAACATTTGAACTATATTTTGATAATAGAAAATTATATTTATTTATTTTCATTTATTAATTCTTTTGGTTATTGTTAACTTATATTTCAATAATGTGAACTTTGCCAATTTCATTTTATACAGGCATGTTTTTAACAAAGATTAGGTAGAAAAGAAACCACAATAATAAAAGTCTATGAGAAAAAATTCATCAATATTTTACTTTTAAAATATAAAATAATTGCTTAAAACTTGATATCTTGGAAACTTTTCTTTTGAAACTTTCATCAGTTTATTTTTATTTTTATTAAATTTATTGGAGTGACAATGGTTAAAAAGATTATACAGGTTTTAAGTGTATACCTCTGCAGTACATGAGCCTGGTATTGCATCCCACCACTCAAAGTCAAATCACCCTCCATGACCATATAATTGATCTTCCTTAATCTTTACTAACCCCCACCACCCATGGTATTTAAAGGTATAATCTTTTAAAAAATGATCTCCTTCCTTTGTGCATTCTAATATACAGATAATTAAAAGTTCATCAAGCCTTTCCCTAGCTGGTTTGACCCCGTGGACACAGGGTCAGTCTGTGGTCTGAAGGGTCCCTGTACCATTGGGGCCAAGGGCACCTGCTAGGGTTGTGGGTTTGTTCCCCAGTGGGGGGCACGCAGGAGGCAGCCAATAAATGATTCTCTCTCATCATTAATGTTTCTATCTCTCTATACCTCTCCCTTCCTCTCTGAAATCAACCTATAATAATAAAAGCATAATATGCTAATTAGACTGGACAGCCGAACATCCTTCCAGATGTCCTTCCAGACAAAGCTGTGGCTAAGAGGGCCGAGGGCAGGCAGCTATGGAGGCCGGCAGCTGCCACGGCGGGGTGATTATTTAAAATGCACATTGTACAGTACCTTCCCCGAATCGGCCTGGTCGCCTCCTGTCAGTAGGACATCCCCTGAGTGCTCCTGGACTGTGAAAGGGGGCAGGCAGGGATGAGGGATTCCCCGCAGTGCACCACGAATTGTCATGCACCAGGACTCTAGTAAAAATATATTTTTTAAAAAATTCTTCAAACCTTGACTCATATATCCATTAAATACTTATAAAAGGAACTCGTAAGAAATTCTTTCCATTATCTAAATTTTCAAATATTTCAATTCTAAGCAAATGATGAGATATAAATTACATGTACTACTATAAGACAAAAATGATCTTGCATAAAGAGATGATTTTCTATTTCTTAAATTTGATGTGCTTTTTCTACATAACTTCTAACTAAAAATAGTATGGATATGAGGCAATAGTATGTAATGAGAGGACATGTACACAAAAAACATTTAATTTTCTTCTGCTCAACTTGTATTTGAAAGGAAGAATATCTTTAATTTCCAATGACATCAAAGGTGTACCTTAAAAAAGATAAATTAAAGAGCAATATAATCATTGTGTTATAAATTAATAAAACTCTCAAAGTCGTCAACATATTTAACATCTTCCTGGATTTATGATAAACACTAAATTTGATATCAGATACCATACCTATTAATTTTATTTCATCTGCTAAATCTTTAAACACAAAAACCAATAGAGTTACAATCTAAATTATGCAAAAATTTATAACAAATAAATAGAGAATATTAGTACTGGCAGTTTACCTAATGAGATGCTGCATCAATGTAAAAGCTTGTCAATGACTTGTAATGTACAATAGGAAATTATACAATATTTCTTGAAAAATTGTAGTGGCCAGACACTGAAATGTCTTTATTCAATTCAAATTTCTAATCCTGAACCTTTCTGACAAGATGATATAAGTACATATGTCAAAATTAGGCACAAATTATGCTCTAACATCTGATATTTTTCAAGTAAAAATTTGGGAGAACAAAATTTGGAATACTGTTTATAATGTGATTCTGAGGCTGCTGTGTAAATTGCTAAGATTTATTTTGACAAAAACCTCCAAAAAGTCTTTATTTTTTACCTTTCTTAGTCTAATTGGGTAGTAAAAGAGAAATAATAGGCTTGGTTTTTATTCTACAGTAAAAGTATAGAGTAGATTAGTCTGTGTTACTCCCTTCAGTTTAAGCTTCAAATCATTATAATTACTACATTTACATTAATCAGTTTATTTTTCTGTAGCTAAAAGGGAGAATTTTTGCTTAACTCTATCTTGACAATTACATTTTGAAATGATTTAAAGGCTCTCAGTGATGAAAAGTTGTACTTTTATTTTCATTAAGAGAGTATGACTGTCAGTAACCTAAATAGTTAAAAAGGCTGAGAGTAACTCCTTTTGGTAGTTAAACCAACACCAACAGTAGTTTAATGTAAATTTTCATTCTCCTAAACTTTACCTCTATTTTGATGTTTATTTGCTCATTTTTAAGAACATTGAAGAATCTATTCATTAAGTGGATAGCTGTTACAAAGGATGGCAACTTACATTTTCCATGTTTAAAAAAGTCAATTATGTATAAATTTTGTCCTTATTTATTTAAAACTATGACATAACATTATAAACACTACCTTTTAACTTAATGTTTCTTATTTAAAATGCACATTGTATAGCTGTAAAAAAGAAGAACTCTTACCATTTGCAACAGCATGGAAGGACCTGGAGAGAATTATGCTAAGTGAAATAAGCCAGTCAGATAAAGACAAGTATATGATCTCCCTCATATGTGGACTCTAATGAAAAAAGTAAACTGATGGACAAAATAGATCCAGAGACTCAGAAGCATGGAACAGACTATTGAACTTCAGAGAGAAGGCAAGGGAGGATGGGTGGGTAGGAAGAGATCAACCAAAGAACTTGTGTGCATTTATGCATAACCCATGGACACTGGCAATAGGTTGGTGAAGGCCAGGGCGGAGAGTGGGGTGGGCTAGAAAGGGTCAATAGGGGAGAAAAGGGGACATATGTAATACTTTCAACAATAAAGTTTTTTTTTTAATAAATCTTTATTGTTCAAATTATTACAATTGTTCCTCTTTTTTCCCCCCATTGCTCCCCTCCACCCGGTTCCCTCCCCACCCTCTGCCCTTAATCCCCACACCACTGTCCTCATCCATAGGTGTAGGATTTTTGTCCAGTCTCTTCCCGCACCCCACACCCCTTTCCCCACAAGAATTGTCAGCCCACTCCCTTTCTATGCCCCTGATTCTATTATATTCACCAGTTTATTCTGTTCATCAGATTTTTTATTCACTTGATTTTTAGATTCACTTGTTGATAAATATGTATTTGTTGTTCATAATTTTTATCTTTACCTTTTTCTTCTTCATCATCTTCTTAAAGAATACCTTTCAGCATTTCATATAATACTGGTTTGG
This sequence comes from Ia io, assembly GCA_025583905.1. Lineage (NCBI taxonomy): Eukaryota > Metazoa > Chordata > Mammalia > Chiroptera > Vespertilionidae > Ia > Ia io. The sequence continues at coordinate 40,173,218 of JAJQQW010000003.1, forward strand.
TGGTGATGAACTCCTTTAGCTTTTTCTTATCTGTGGAGCTCTTTATCTGACCTTCAATTCTGAATGATAGCTTTGCTGGGTAAGGTAAACTTGGTTGTAGATTCTTGCTATTCGTCACTTTGAATATTTCTTGCCACTCCCTCCTGGCCTGCATAGTTTCTGTTGAGAAATCAGCTGACAATCGTATGGGTGCTCCCTTGTAGGTAACTAACTGTTTTTCTCTTGCTGCTTTTAATATTCTCTCTCTGTTTTTTGCTCTTGGCATTTTAATTATGATGTGTCTTGGTATGGTCCTCTTTGGATTCCTTTTGTTTGGGGTTCTCTGCACTTCCTGGACTTGTAAGTCTATTTCTTTCTCCAGGTGGGGGAAGTTTTCAGTCATTATTTCTTCAAATAGGTTTTCAGTATCTTGCTCTCTCTCTTCTTCTGGCACCCCCATCTTTCAATGTTGGTATGCTTGAAGTTGTCCCAGAGGCTCCTTACACTATCTTCATATTTTTGGATTCTTTTTTCAAATCTTTGACTTGATTCTTGCGATCCTCTAGTCTGCTGTTGGATCTCTGTATGTTATTTCAGTCAGTATGTGCTTAATTTCTAGTTGGTCCTTTTTCATATCCTTGAGGGTCTCGCTAAATGTATCAGCCTTTTCTAGAAAATTCTTGAAAAACCTTATAACCGTGGTTTTGAACTCTATATCCAGTCATTTGCTCTCCTCTATTTCTTTCATTTGTGACCTGTTTCTTTGTCTCCGCATTTTGGCTGCTTCCCTGTGTTGATAGAGTGGCTTTGTGTGCTAGGTGTCTTATAGGGCCCAGTGGCTCAGCCTTCCCAGTTACCTGAAGTGGACACTCTTGGTGAACCCCTTTGTGGGCTGTGTGCACAGTCTTGTTGTAGTTAAGCCTTGATTGTTGTTGGTATCACTGGGAGGAATTGACCTCCAGGCCAATTGGCTGTGAGGATCAGCTGTGTCTACGCTGGGAGAACTTCTGTGCTGGAGACATCCTTATGAGACAAGACTTGCAAAAGCCTCTGTGCTCAGCTTGGATGGAGCGAAGTCTCAGGGCTGAGCAGACAGCAATGGCTTCCTGTCAGCCCTGCCCTAAGAAGCCCCTGGGTCTCAGTGTCCCGCAGTAATCGCTGCAAGCACCTCTGAGAGAAAGCCACCCTCGAGTTTCGCCTGCTGCCAGACAGTCCAGTTTCTGTCCGAATGAGCCTGGGTCCCCAGAGTTTCGTCCGGAACTGGAGTTCAGAGCCGTCAGGAGCTTTTGTCTCCCTTCCAGTTGAGAAAGCCAGCCACATACTCAGTTGCCAGCCCTCTTCGCACGCGCGCCTCAGTACCTCTGCCTTCTGCAGCTCCTCTGAGTCTCAGAGTGTTTTTCTCTTTCCTTCTAGTTGTAGAATTCCCACTCAGCCAGCCTTCCTGTGGTTCTGGATGATGTCTATTTTGTCTTTTAGTTGTCGTTTTGAAATTGTTGTGCCATCTTGGTTTCTGTCAACAATAAAGTTTTTAAAAAATAAATAAAATAAAATGCACATTGTACACAACCCCCCCCAGGCTCTAACGCATTCTGTTAGACAACTGCTTAATGCTCCAATGTGAGTTTACCATTCTCTATCCACCCCTCCTTCCACAGCGGGTATTCATACTGTTTTCAAGATTTCTTCTCAATGGTGAAATTATTGCTATATAACATTGATCACATTATTTTCATTTTATTGTATGATTACTTTAGTATTTTTATTGTTTTTTTATATGATAAAATACCAAATGAGGGATTGCTTTTACTTCACTTGTGCTTTAGGTAATGGATTTTGCCAATTTTTGAGTTATTTTCATAGCTTTAGTAGATTTTTATTAAAACATATTTATATATTTATATAATTCTGAGATAGCCTATATTGTTATTATTTAAATATTCTTATCCAGAAACATGAAAAGTCTCACCATTTGTGCAGAGGTTCTATATGTTGATTTAATGATAATAAAATATGTACCTTTTGTTAAATTTATATTTTAGTTTCTGCTACTATTGTTAATAGGATTTTAGGTTTTTGTTTTCATTTAAAAGTGGTTACTGCAATTAAGAGAAAACTCAATAACAATTTTATCAGTTAGGTTTTCTTTACCTTACCACAAACAATATGGGACCTTGTATTTTTCTTTGTATGATTAGTTTTTCTTGGCCTGTCTGCTAGGTGGAAAATATTTTGTCATTTACATTTATTTAATTAAATTTATGGATACCCATGTCTTTGGTTATTATGGATCCACTTTCTGAAGAATCACCTTACACTCTATCTAACCGTAGCTTCTCCACTTCTCCTTGTTGCCTAGGATCCACTCCTTATTTTCTTTTTCCAAATAAAGTACAAAATATCTTGGTGCTGATTTGGAATAGAGTCAGATTTGATTCTTTCTCAATTTTTTTTTTTTCATTCTCAGTTGACATTCAATATTTTTTATATTAGTTTCAGGTGTACAGCATAGAAGTTAGACCATTATATACTTTACGAAATGATCCCCTGTGATAATTCTAGTACCTGCCTGGTACCTTACGGTTACTACAATATTATGGATTATATTCCCTATGTTGTACTTTACATTCCTGTGACTATTCTGTAACTACCTATTTGAACTTTTTAATCTCATTTAATCACATTTTTCACCCACCCTCCACCTGCCTCCCAGCTGGCAACCCTCAGTCTGTTCTCTGTATCTAGGAGGGGGACTGCATTTTTGATGTTTTACTGCAGACAGTTTTCACTTCTCTTTTGCCCCACATCAGGGGAAGTGTATAAATATTGGCTTGTACATGGACCCTGATCTAGTCCCAACCCATAAACACAAATGAAGCCCAGGAAACCCAACAGCACTCTCTTCTTCCTGTTTTACCCCCAATGGATACTGAGCCCCACGTAGAATGCTTGCAGAATTATTTTGCTGTTTACTAAGTGAGTAATACACTTTATTTCTGATCCACTGGTACCTCTCTGTCATTAATCCCAGCATCCATAATTTCCTTATGGAGGGGAAAGGCTGCCCAAACTCCAGCAGAGTGTTAAGAGACCAAATGAAGCAATTTTGTTTTAGTCCGATTGGGCTGCTTTAACAAAATGCCACAGACCGAGTAGCTTATAAGCAACAGACCTTAATTTCTGACAATTCTGGTAGTTGGAAGTGCAAGCTCAGAGTGCCAGTTTGCTTAGATGAGGGCCCTATTTTGGGTTGCCGACTTCTCCTTGTATCCTCATGTGGAGGAAGGGGCAAGGGATCTCTCTGAGGTCTCTTTGAAAAATCATTAATCCAATTTGTGGGGGTCCCTCCCTCATTACCTGATCACCTTCCAAAGGCCCTTCTAATACCATCACATTGAACATTAATATTTAACATGGATTTTGTAGGGACGCAACATTCATATCATAGCAATGTTCTACCTAGGAAAGTCTTTACTACAGTTTTAGGACAAGCTATTATTTTTCTTTTGTGTTCTATACATGATACAGGATGCTATATCCAACACAAAACCTTAGGACTCAAGAATATAAGAAAACTAGAAGCCCAATGCATGAAGATTCATGCAGAATGGGCCTTCCTTTCCCTGGCTGCTGGCACCGCCTTTCCGCTCCGGCCCTGGAGCCACCTCTTTCTGCTCCAGCCCCACCTTCCCACGCTTCCCAGAAGCCCTGAGTGGCTGGGGCAGTGTGGAACACCTGTGTCATCGCCATGGTGACAACGCAAGCATCCTGCCCCCAGCCGCTCAGTGCCTGCATATGCAAATTAACCCTCCATCTTTGTTGGGTTAATTTGTATACTCACTCCTGATTGGTTGGTGGGCATCGTGAAGGTATGGTCAATTTGCATAGTTCTCTTTTATTAGTGTAGATGTTAATAAATAATAGTTTAAAAGCTTTTCACACTATTCTATTGAAGTAGTTTTGCTATTTTTTATTCATAGTTCAGGCTTTAAGCACTCATCAAATTAGATTTTACTACTAAATGTATATATTTTGACTCATTTAATACTCAATAAATAGTACAGCAGTATTAGTTATTAGTACAAGTGTACAGATAAATACATTGAAGCACCAGGTATGGCCAGTTAAGGACATACCTAGAATCTCATTCTAAGTGATCTTAAATCACAGCTGGAGCCCTAGCTGGTTTGGCTCAGTAGATAGAGTGTCGGTTTCCAGACTGAAGGGTCCCAGGTTCAATTCCAGTCAAGGGCACTTGCCCGGGTTGCAGGCTCTATCCCCAATATTGGGCAGAAGGCAACCGATCAATGATTCTCATCATTGATTTTTCTCTCTCTCTCTCTCTTTCTCTCTGAAATCAATAACAATATTTTTTAAAATTTAAAATAAATAAATAAAATCACAGTTGGAGAAAAATTGATAGAAGTCATGTTTGGCATTAAAATATGCTGTATTCTCACCAACTTTTAATAGTCTTATAAACATTAACACACACGTGGTAACTAGTGTAATGTACATAGGAAAATAATAAAATAGAAATATCAAGAGCCAATGTGTGCCCTGAAACAAAACCAAAGAAAGACACTAAACAAAATGTTAGTTTAAAAGCTTTTTAAATAAATAAAACAAATAAGCAGCAATAAGGAAATGTTTTATGAAAATTCAATTGCTGCTTTATCTTAATGTGATCTTACTATCTGTGAAAGTGTAATCCAGATGTTTCATTTATTTTAAAGCACTAAATCATATTACCAAATTATAATAAATGCAAAATGGGCTAATTTAAGTGCTTAAAACCAGAAAATGAAGACTTTCCCTTTTCTTTCTAGGTATCATGATTAAATTTCCTGGAATTGCAGAAGGAATATTTATAGATGTCAATAATTTAGCTAACATTTTAATTATTCCTTATTACCCAGAGCTTATAAAAATAAAATGCTCCTAAATTATTTGGAACCCGGTAACATCAACAAAACTTATTCTGTATTAGTGTCCTTTCATCTCTAGAAATATAACAATATAATTTCATTAATCAAAGACAAAACCTTGGCCACACATTTAAAAAATTGTCACATTGTAAGTAGCATATAGTTTTGGTGGTGAATGGAATCATTTCTGCATGAGTACAAATTGAAATGAAAACTGATAGAATATTAAATCATTAGGCTTTAAATATATTTGAGAGATCCATTTACAGCTAATAAAGTTGAAATTCAAATAATTTAAGATGTATGTTTAATCACAGAGATGGTAATTGTCAGAGTAAGGACTACAAAACTGGTTTCTATACCAGGTTCTAAGACAGCTGTCTACTACTGATGGAGTGCAAAGTATCATGGTTTGTGTCCAGAATAGGGAGTATAAAGTGATGAGAACATATCTCCTTTTGCACAATACGGAGTTTTTAGGAAGATTCCAATAATTGACTGGATGAATGATTATCAGTTGGGTTGAGTATTCATCCTATGAAGACAGAGTAACAGAATGATCAAGTAAAATAAAATAAAAAGATACTGTGGCAGTCCACAGATCCAGATTCTGTCTCTATTTTTTATTAAAGAATTTGCTCCTCTACTGATTTTGATTGATGGTCTGCTGACACCATTGAAAAGTTATATCTATGGAGGAACAAAGTTAGTGCAGTAAAATATGATAAATTAACTGTCTGGCAACCATGGCTCAGTGGTTGAGTGTCGACCTCTGAACTAGGAGGTCAAGGTTCGATTCCCTGTCAGGGCACATGCCCGGTTTTGGGGCTCAATCGCTGGTAGGGGGTCTGTGAGAAGCAGCTGATCAATGACTCTCTCTCACCATTGAATTTTATCTCTTTCCCTCTCTGAAATCAATAAAAAATATATATTTTAAAAAGATGATAAATTAACTGAAGTGACATTCAACATTGCTCATCATTTCAAATTCGATGTTTTTTTCTCTTAATTATTGCCCAAGTATGTTGGATAAAGTCTCAGAGATCAAATTGTCTGAGTTAATCCTAAGGATAGTAGGTAATCACATTTTATTTCTCTTGAAAGATTTTAATATATTAGTTAACCTCATGTCACTGTGCATCACTGTGTATATGTAGTTTTCATTATATATATATATATATATATATATATATATATATATATATATATGCATTAATTAGAAAAATGTTTAGTATTAAACATAGGAAATATAAAAAAGAGCTAATATTTTTGTTAGTCTAGGAAAGACTTAAAAAAAAAAAAAAGATCTCCCGAACAGAACTCTATATTTGCATTTGGAAACATTCAATATAAATACCAGGTAATTGACAGTTTTTATTTATTCTGATTACCAAGGTAGATTTGACTTGAAACTTGTCTTTGTATGAGGAGGTGATGAGATATAGCAGGAAAACCGTATAAGGATTCAGACCAACTGGGTATCAGAATGTTTATATTAATTGAATAAATGTGGGGCAATCATTACCACCTCCTTATTGCTATGTTCTTTCATCTGTAAAAATAAAGGTATTTTGACATAATCTTTCCAGCCTCTTTTTTTTTTCAATATTTTGTCATAAAGCAACTGCAAATTCTTTAAAAATGAAATGCAAATTGATTGTGCTTGACTACCAAAGAGAAGAGTGCTACCCTTCCTGTTCGTTGTAGCAGAGCAGACAGGTAAAACTTTAAATAAACAGCCATTTGACATTTAAGTGCAAGCGGAATTTAACTTTCTTGACATGATTTAGTTGCCAATAAACTAGCACTGTGGTAACTTACTGGGTTCCAGAGCTCAAAATGTTTCCATAGGCTTCCCTGCCTGTCTGTTGTTTAATTTTAATGATGCCTGTGTATTTAAATAGAAAATAATAAACTCCTTTACTGAAAATGAAAGTAGGTCTTGTGCTTTGGGTTTATCAAATTGTTTACAGCTACTTTCTACTATATATGAAACCATGTTGATATCTGCTTGTCCTCCATTCATTGTCATGTAACAACTTTTATGAAATTATATTAATACAATAAAAATAGCAGTTTACATTTATTTTATCTGAAATTTGAATAGTGATGTGAGGGCAGAAAAAATTTAACATACTTCAAAGTTTGAGGTAGAAAATGATTGCTCATTCTGTACAATGGAGAGATCATGCACGTATAAAGCCAGTGTACATCAACAGTAAAACACAGCAACTACATACATCTAAAACACTAAAAAGTATAAATTAAAATGATTATCCTTAATGTTTAAAAGAAAGAAATAACTATGCTGTAATTTTTGTCATAAAGAACTTTAATGTTGAGTAATTTGCATTCCAGATAGCTTTGTTGACCATCATCTGAGAGCAGGGTGAGTCAGTTGGGCAGCTTCTTGAGATATCCAAACTAAGAAATAATTGGGAGGAGGGGAAGATGGCGACCAGCAGGAAGGTAGGGAGGGTGAGTGTGTGATCGAGTGAAGGAGTGATAGAGGTGTGTGTGGACGTGTGTGGGTGTGTGTGTGAGTGAAATAGGGACAGTTAGACCCTGCAATTCTTCCAGGGGGCATCCAATCCAGGCAGTCTTGGTTGGCAAAACCCCGCGGCCGCTGCAAACACTCTGGGGAGGACACCAGTGGCACAGAGACCCCGCCATCTTTAAGAACGGAACTGCTAGAGACTAGAATCCTAAACTTACCACCACCCAGTCTGGTCTCGGAAGCAAACCTGGTCACTACAGCCACTCTGGTAGAAGACCTGCCACCCCAGCTGCAGATGCGCGAACCCTGAGACCTCCACCTCCAAAAGTGCGCCGCTGAAAGCAGTAAGTACAACCTCCCCCTCCCCAGCGCCGGAACTCAGAATTCGCCACGTCCCCAGCCCATAGGCACCCAGGCACTCCACTGAGAGCCTTGGGAACCACTGAGAGCCCCCAAGAGGGTGATTCTGCACAGTCAACGGTGCGCGGCCCTGCAGTAGAATCTCTGAACTGCCTCTTCCTAAATAACTGCCCACGGACACCCTGCAGTGCAACTTCAGGGCCAGGGTGCATCAGATCTTTGCTCCGGTGGGCCCGCCACCAGTTCGCGCACACTCAAGGGCAGGCAAACTCACGGCCACAGCAAGGGAAGGCACCCTGAGCCCATATATCCACAGGGTCCTCTGGGGAGCTGCTTTGAGCCCCTGCTGGGTGTGATTCTGTACAGCCGAGGACGTGCTGCCCCACAGCAGAAACTCTGAACTCCTTTCTCCTGAATAATTTCCCACATACACCCTAGCTGTTTAACTTCAGTGCCAGAGTCTCTCAAAGTGCGTCAGAGCTGTGCGCTGGCGGGTGCGCCACCAGTTCGTGCACACTCCAGAGCAGGCAAACTCACAGCCACAGCAAGGGAAGGTGCCCTGAGCCCATATATCCACAGGGTCCTCTGGGGAGCTGCTTTGAGCCCCTGCTTGGTGTGATTCTGTACAGCCGAGGACGTGCTGCCCCACAGCAGAAACTCTGAACTCCTTTCTCCTGAATAACTTCCCACATACACCCTAGCTGTTTAACTTCAGTGCCAGAGTCTCTCAAAGTGCGTCAGAGCTGTGCCCCTTCAAACACACCTCCACAGAAGCGAATTTACAACAGGCAGGCACCCTGAGCCTATCTATACACAGGGTGCTAGTGGGAGCCACTGGGAGCTCTCCCAACAGACGGTTCCTGGGTGCCACTGTGAGTTCCCACTGGACATGCGCAATTTCAACTAAGGGTGCAAGACAGCAAAAACTGGGACACTCCATAGCTGCTGACTTTTAGACACCACATCTGTGCCTCTCAAGCTTGCAGGCCTACATCAAGAGAACCCAAGTAGCTCAAGTAGGGAGCTACACTAGATTACCAAGCCCAGGAGAACTGAGAGATTACACCAGTAGCACCATCCCCAAAAGAACCTGGGTAGCAAAGCAAGTGGATCTACAATTAAAACATTACAGGAAAACATGGGGAGAAAAAAAGGAAATTCCCAAAGGGAGGAAAAAGAGGAATCACCAGAAAGGGAGTTAAATGAACTTGAGGCTAGCAGTTTAACAGAGAAAGAATTCAGAGTATTCGTTATAAGGATGTTTAAACGGATGGATGAAAAATACACACAACTCAATGAGAACTATAAGGAGCTGAATGAAAATGTCACCAACATGAAAAGAAACCAAGAGGAGATGAAGAACGACATAGCTGCAATAAAGAACACAATGGAAGGCTTAAAGAGTAGAGTAGAAGAGGCTGAGGACCGCATCAGCGAATTAGAAGACAAGGTAGGAAAAAACACACAAACACAGCAGCAACTGGAAAGAAGACTCAAAAAGCAAGAGGAGAGCCTAAGGGAGCTTCGGGACAACACAAAACGAAACAACCTTCGAATAATAGGGATAAAAGAAGGAGAGGAAGAGAAGCAAGGAAAAGAAAACCTGTTAGAAGAAATAATGACAGAAAACTTCCCTGCTATTGGCAAGAAAAAAACTATCCAAGTCCAAGAAGTACACAGAGTCCCAAACAAGTTGAACCCCAAAAGACCGACACCAAGACACATCATAATTAAATTGACAAATACCAACGACAAAGCAAGAATCTTAAAGGCTGCCAGAGAGAAACAGAAAGTTACCTACAAGGGATCTCCTATCAGAATATCAACTGATTTCTCAACAGAAACACACCAGGCCAGAAGGGAATGGAATGAAATATACAAAGTGATGCAAAACAAGGGACTGAATCCAAGAATACTATACCCAGCAAGGCTATCATTCAAAATTGAAGGTGGAATCAGAAGCTTCACAGACAAAAAAGGGCTAAGAGAGTTCATCACTACCAAACCAGCAATGCAAGAAATGCTAAAGGGGCTGCTGTAAAAAGAAGAAAGGGAAAGGCAAGAAGAAACACAAACACTAAGGAAAAATATGTCAACAAACAGGTACTTATCAATAATAACAGTAAACGTAAATGGATTAAATGCACCAATCAAAAGCCATAGGGTAGCTGAATGGATAAGAAAACATGACCCATATATTTGCTGTCTACAAGAGACCCACATTAGAGCAAAAGACTCACACAGACTGAGAGTGAAGGGATGGAAAAACATTTTTCAGGCAAATGGAAATGAGAAAAAAGCTGGGGTTGCGATACTTATATCAGATAAAATAGACCTCAAAGTAAAGGCTTTAATAAGAGATAAGGAAGGCCACTACATAATACTAAAGGGAGCAATCCAGCAAGAAGATATAACTCTGGTAAACGTATATGCACCCAACGCAGGAGCACCCAAATACATAAAAAATCTGCTGGAAGATATCAAGGGAGAGATCAACATCAATACAATCATAGTAGGGGACTTCAATACACCACTGACATCAATGGATAAATCCTCTGGACAAAAAATCAGCAAAGAAACAGAAATTCTAAATGACACATTAGATCAGATGGACCTAATTGACATCTTCAGAGTATTTCACCCCAAAGCCATGGAATATACGTTCTTCTCAAGTGCACATGGGACATTCTCAAAAATAGACCATATATTGGGTAACAAGCAAAGTCTCCCCAAATTCAAAAAGATTGAAATCATATCAAGCATTTTCTCAGACCACAATGGCATAATATTAGAAATAAACTACAATAAAAACATTCCAAAAAATTCAAACACTTGGAAACTGAGTAGCATGCTACTAAACAATGATTGGGTTATCAATGAGATCAAAGAAGAAATTAAAAACATCCTGGAGACTAATGACAATAAAAACACAACATTGCAAATCCTATGGGACACAATGAAAGCAGTCCTGAGAGGGAAATGTATAGCTCTACAGGCCTACCTCAAAAAACAAGAAAAAATGGTAATAGATCATCTAACTCAACAACTCAAAAAATTAGAAAGGGAGCAACAAGAAAAGCCCAGAGTGAGCAGAAGAAAGGAAATAATAAAGATCAGAGCAGAAATGAATGACATAGAGACCAAAAAAACAATACACAAGATCAACAAAACCAAGAGCTGGTTCTTTGAAAGGATAAACAAGATTGATGAACCTCTAGCCAGGCTCACCAAGAAGCAAAGAGAGAGGGCCCAAATAAACAAAATCAGAAATGAAAGAGGTGAAATAACAACAGACCCCACAGAAATACAAAGGATTGTCAAAAAATACTATGAACAACTCTACTCCAACAAACTAGACAACCTGGAGGAAATGGATACATTCCTAGAAAAACACAACCTTCCAAAACTTACTCAGGAAGAGACTGAAAATCTCAATAGGCTGATAACTATGGAAGAAATTGAAGCAGTTATGAAAAAGCTTCCAGCAAACAAAAGCCCAGGGCCAGACGGCTTCACAGGGGAGTTTTATAAAACATTCAAGGAAGAGCTAAAACCTATCCTCCTCAGACTATTCCAGAAAATTCAAGAAGAAGGAACACTTCCAAGCTCCTTCTATGAAGCCAGAATCACCCTAATACCAAAACCAGATAAAGATAACACAATGAAAGAGAACTACAGGCCAATATCCCTCATGAACATAGATGCCAAAATCCTCAACAAAATTCTAGCAAATCGAATCCAGCAATACATCAGAAAGATCATACACCACGACCAAGTAGGATTTATCCCTGGGATGCAAGGATGGTATAATATTCGCAAATCAATAAATGTGATACATCACATAAACAAATTGAGACGTAGAAACCATATAGTCATATCAATTGATGCAGAAAAAGCATTTGACAAAATCCAACACCCTTTCTTGATAAAAAACTCTCAGCAAGCTGGGAATAGAAGGATCATACCTCAACATAATAAAAGCCATATATGACAAACCCACAGCCAACATCATACTCAATGGGCAAAAACTAAAACCATTTCCCCTAAGAACAGGAACAAGACAGGGATGCCCACTCTCACCACTCCTGTTCAACATAGTGCTGGAAATACTAGCCATTGCAATCAGACAAGAAGAAGAAATTAAAGGCATCCAAATTGGAAAAGAAGAAGTAAAACTGTCCTTATTTGCAGATGACATGATACTGTACATAGAAAACCCTAAAGACTCCATCAAAAAATTACTAGACTTAATAAATGAATTCGGCAGAGTAGCAGGATACAAAATAAATGCTAAGAAATCTATGGCATTTCTATACAACAATAATGAACTTACAGAAAGAGAGACTAAAAAAGCAATCCCATTTACCATCACACCAAAAAAAAAAAAAATTAAGATACCTAGGAATAAACTTAACTAAGGAGGTAAAAGACCTATACACGGAAAACTACACAACACTGAAAAAAGAGATAGAGGAAGACATAAACAGATGGAAGAACATACCATGTTCATGGATTGGTAGAATCAACATCATCAAAATGTCCATACTACCCAAAGCAATCTATAATTTCAATGCACTTCCCATTAAAATACCAACGGCATACTTCACAGACCTAGAACGAACTTTCCAAAAATTCATCTGGAATAAAAAAAGACCCCGAATAGCCACAGCAATCCTGAGAAAGAAGAACAAAGTAGGTGGGATCTCCATACCAGATTTCAAGCTGTATTACAAAGCCACTGTTCTCAAAACAGCCTGGTATTGGCACAAGAACAGACATATAGATCAATGGGATAGAATAGAGAACCCAGAAATCAATCCAAATCACTATGCTCAATTAATATTTGACAAAGGAGGCATGAACATACAATGGAGTCAAGACAGTCTCTTCAACAAATGGTGTTGGGAAAATTGGACAGATACATGCAAAAAAATGAAACTAGACCACCAACTTACACCATACACAAAAATAAACTCAAAATGAATCAAGGACTTAAACATAAGACAGGAAACCATAAAAATACTAGAGGAATCTACAGGCAGAAAAATCTCTGACATATGCCAAAAGAACTTCTTCGCTGATACTGCTCCTAGGGCAATGGAAGCTAAAGAGAAAATAAACAAATGGGACTACATCAAAATAAAAAGCTTTTGCACAGCAAAGGAAATCATCAATAAAACAACAAGAAAGCCCACTACATGGGAGAACATATTTGCCAATGATGTCAACGATAAGGGTTTAATCTCCAACATTTACAGGGAACTCATGCAGCTTAACAAAAAGAAGATAAACAACCCAATCAAAAAATGGGCAACTGATCTAAATAGACACTTTCGAAAGAAGACAGAAGGAAGGCCAAGAGGCATATGAAAACCTGCTCTAAATCACTAATCATTAGAGAGATGCAAATCAAAACAACAATGCGGTACCATCTCACACCTGTCAGAATGGCCATTATCAACAAGTCAACAAATGACAAGTGCTGGCGAGGATGTGGAGAAAAAGGAACCCTCGTGCACTGCTGGTGGGAATGCAGACTCGTGCAGCCACTGTGGAGAACAGTATGGAGTTTCCTTAAAAAACTAAAAATAGAACTCCCATTTGACCAGTGATCCCACTTCTAGGAATATATCCCAAGAAACTGGAAACATCAATCAGAAAGGATTTATGCACCCCTATGTTCATAGCAGCACAATTCACCATAGCTAAAATTTGGAAACAGCCTAAGTGCCCATCAGCAGATGAGTGGATTAAAAAACTGTGGTACATCTACACAATGGAATACTACACTGTGGTAAAAAAGAAGGAGCTCTTACCATTTGCAACAATATGGATGGAGATGGAGAATATTATGCTTAGTGAAATAAGCCAGGCAGAAAAAGATAAATATGACATGATCTCACTTATTTGTGGAATATAATGAACAACATAAACTGATGGGGGGAAAAATAGATCCAGAAACAGAGAAACATCAATCAGAACATCAAACCTCAGGGAAGAAATTGTGAGGTAACCAGAAACCCAAGAATGCCTGAGAACGCCTTTCTAGCCATGCTAGCAATCATCAGATATACGGTAATTTTACCTGGGACAAGAGGGTAAGAATTTTGGTCTTATGCTCCTGACCCTTCATGGGTAAGACCCCTTACATGGGCTGATCCCCTGACTAATGTAGTTACCAATAATACCAAACACCCTGGACATCCAGGAGGTCCATGGGTGGGGCAAGAAAGTATAAATACACAGGGGTTTCCACCCATCTTCCCTTTTGTATGACACGAAATCAAAACAATGCCCCTTTGTGTGTACAATTAAAGAGAGGTTTCAGGCTTGTGTGGACACCAAAGAAAGGGTGTCACTACTATCACTACGTGCCCCCAGTAGAGGTGCAGAAAATGTAACTAAGACCTTGTCTATATAAAAAGAAATGGACAGCCAGTTTGAAAGGGAATTCCCATGGACTAGAACAAAGAATATCCTTGCATGATATTATTCTACACTATCATTAAAATTTTTCCCAGATTTGGATCACCCCCAGTACTTGTAATAGTTCCTCGCACCCTTGGAGGAAAAAAAAAAGTCATCTGTTTGGTGCTTGGAGACAAACTTAACACATCTCTTGATACTTTAGAATTACTATAGTATAATATACAATTATCCCAAGCAAATGTACAAACTAATTCTTTGAATGTCTGGCAGCAATTTAAAAAGGACATGTAAGGATTTAATCCTTTTCATTGTGTAGAGGGCCTCCTGGGAAGGCACCTGAGCATTCTGTATTGGTCCCTCTTACCCTTTAGGCCAAGAGAGACCCTCTTCTCACAATTCAATTGCTCACAGCTGTTGCATGAGCTCTCTGTTCATGTCGAGGTTGAAGGCTCGTGATGACTGGTGCCATGGATCTGTCTCCCACCCAGTGGGGCAAACTGAGCCCTCCCTGGAGAAGAAACCCGGGTTCCAAAAGATATGTGATCAGTGCTGGGGCCCCGCCAGCAGGCGAGGGGATCCCATGGCAGGTGCTGGGCATGGAGGCCACGGGGGCATAGGCTACCAAGGAGACAAAACTGAACCTCACGTCACCCTGCTTGGCCCCGGAGGATGGCTGGTTAGCCAGAGACGGGTAAGATTCCTCAAGGAAGGAACAACCTAAGACAGGCACAGTCGCAGAGGGGCCATCAGGAGAGAATTTGGGGATCAACAGAGGTGGGGCACAGACCCTCACCCCCCCAACATTGCAGGGGCCTGAATCATAGCCCCTTCTGAGGGAGGTCTCCTGCCCCCATGGCTGCTTTGTGCTTCCCATGCCCAGCTCAGATCAGGACCCAGGTGACCGACAGAGACTTGGCCGACAGCAGCTGCCCTCTCACTCCAACAAGAATTGTTTGAGTTGTCTTGTAACCATGGTGTGGGGAAGTGGGTTTACGATATCTAAATCCAGCCTACCACCAGGTATGCTCAGGACCTACTCAAGAAGGCAAATAATCCCTTCTACCAATATTTACAGGGTAAAATAAGATTGTTGTTAGAGTAATAAATTTGATAGTAAAACAGTAGTCAAGTTTTCAGGCAAATTTAAATTGGCTGGTTGAAACAAGCGAATATTGTAGAAAAATTAATTGTACTGGACAAAAAGGTGTTCCTAAAGTGTTAACTAAAATTTTTATTGGTACTTCATCTCATGATAAAATTGTGCACCATGTAATGAACCTAAAACAGTAATATTATAGTGCAAAAAATTAAAATTTAAAAGCCATCAAGACTACATTATAAAATTTTCAAAAGCCTCCTAACATTTAAATCAAAAAAGGAGGGGATAGTAGAGGAATATCATGTAAGGAAAAATATCCTGTAAGTAAATTACATCTAGAAAATTAATACTTTAGAAAATTAATTGTAAGGCTAAAAGCAAGACACCCATGAAAAACACACAAGGTGACAAAACAAGCCAGAGGAAAATCATTTGGGCAAAAAAATGAAAAAGGATCCCCAGTCAAATTTATAGAAAATATTCCTTTATTAACTTTTGGTCGAGAATATGTTTGTATATTTTCAGAAAACAACGCCGAGACCATGTGGATTCCAGCAACAGAGAGGAATCGACAGGACTACTCCAGCCATGAAGACAGAAGAGAAGCAGTCCAGAGACGGAAGATGCTGATGTGGCCTTCCCATACTAGCAGTTAACAGCTGTGCATCACTGCAGGTTGCCCAGGACCAAACCAGACAGAGTCGGACCTGCATTACCACCATTTGTCCACCATCCAGAACTGAAATGTCATTGCTGACATGTACACATAAGGAACTGTTGGACATTGAAATTGGGTCTCAAAAGAACTGTTGACCCAGAAAGAAACTCACTACACACTGATTCATTTGCCTGTCACCATGACCATTATTGCTTGTCTCATTTTCGGTTCTTATAAGTATATTTCTAATAGCACATGATCTCACTCATCTAGGGGAAATGATGAACAACATAGACTGATGAACAAGAACAGACCCAGAAACAAGGAGGCATGGATCAGACTGTCGGGCCTCAGGGGGAGGGTAGGGAAGGGTGGGGGTAAAGGGGAGAGATCAACCAAAGGACTTGTGTGCAAGCATATGAGCCTAACCAGCGGTTAAGGACAACAGGGGGGTGGGGGCATGTGTGGGGAGGGGTGAGAGATGGGAATGGGGAGATGAGGACAAATATGTGATACCTCAATCAATAAAGAAATTAAAAAATAAATAAATAAATAAATAAGAAAAAAAAAGAAATAATTGGAATAACTTTGCTAGTTATGGGGTGTTCTGCATAAACTGTGAACTCAAAATTGCAGCTCACTCCCACATATGACACAACCACATTTAGCGAGACCAGAGGGTAGGAAAACAACCCTCATTGGCACAGAAGTCATCAACACTAACAAAATGCTGAAAGTTATTTGAAGACTACAGAATACAAAGAAGCAGCCAAATATTAGCAAGTATGCTCATGCTCATGGATTAAGTCAGCAAAATTAATCTAAAATTTTTCACATAAAAAGGTAACAAACAATGCCTTTGAATATTATATAACTACAAGATATTTCTTAAATGATAAGAAGGAAATTGGCTCAAATAATAATCTTAATCTTCAAAAGATTGAAATTAAATAAGATTTTACCTATCCTCTCTTTTATCCAATTTATACAATTTTCCAACATGTTTGGAGTTATGTTTTCTAGAGTACAGAGATGAGAATTTGTTGAATTAGAAACTGAAATTTAAATACTCATCATTATATTGTTTAAAAGCCATTAGAATGTGCAATGAATGCAGAACATACATGCATATATGATTTTAAACTTATTGATCTAATTGAGTTTAGTTTAAATAAATAATGACTTGGTCAAATTAGGTACTTACCTAAGTTAACTGGTAAGATTAGATTTATAGGCAGTGAGACATGAAGCAGCAAAGACAAGAAATTTCAACAGAAACAGGAATTTAGGGAATAAAGGCTGATTTCTTAGCAAATTATAGTCAGAATAAAAGGACACTAGATACTAAGCTTTAGACAGTGCATGCTTTGGATATAGATATGGGATTTTGATAGAAATACTGTAAAGAAAGTAAAAATACTAAACAGATAGTGTATATGGAAATACAAAGCCTACTGCTGAACCCAACCCTAAATGACCATATAGAAAGAGTAACCTTAGGAAACAGTTGAATTAAACGGGGCAAATAAAAACTGAATGAACAGGAGTACTGGTTTCAGTTCCAACATGTCAAGAGTGTGGAATGTGTAACGCCCATATTTATAACAAAAAATAGTTTGACAAACTGAAAAAAAAACACACAACTTATTATAGGCCCATCGAAACTGAAGTCACAGGGCAAATGTCTTTCTGAAATGTGGAGAGACAGGTGCATCCACAGGAACACAGCCAAGATCTGTTTAGGTGGCAAATGCCACAGGAAGCATCAACTGGTAGGAACATTTAAAAGGTAATTTTGATGAGCTAGAGGCTGAGTTTAAACTAGCATAAGCCTGAGATATCCATTGGGGGCTGCAATATTAGTGGAGTCCCCAAACATTCAAGGATTCCTCCTGGAATGCCATTAGTGTTTGTTTTGTTTTTTAATATATTTTTTATTGATTTGAGAGAGAAAAGTAGAGGAAGAGAGAGATAGAAACATCAATGATGAGAGAGAATAATTGATTGGCTTCCTCCTGCATGTCCCTTACTGGGGATCGAGCCCACAGTCTGGACATGTGTCCTTGACCGAAATCAAACCTGGGACCCTTCAGTCCACAGGTTGATGCTCTACCCACTGAGCCAAACCAGTTAGGGCTTATTTTTCAATTTTTAATGTAGCTATAAGAAAATGTAAAATTACTGAAACAACTTGAATCATATTTCTATTGAATTATGCTGTTCTAAATTACTGACTTATCTCCACTACCTCTTTCTCTTCTACTTCATTCCCTGATCCAGGTGAGGGGAAGCAAAAGATGCCCTCCACCCAAATGTGTCACTTTGGCATATTGATTGTTTTAAATTACAAGCAATTAAAACACAGCCGACTTAGGAAACTCTTTTATTTTTATTTTTTAAACCACTTTTCTATTTTTTACTGATTTTAGAGAAAGAGTGAGTGAGAGAGAGAGAGAGAGATCTGTTTTTCCACTTATTCATGCACTCATTGGTTGATTCTTGTATGTACCTTGAGCAGGGATTGAACCCACAACCCTGGCATATCAGGACAGCGCTCCAACCTGGTCATGCAGGAAAAGCTTTTAACCTCTTTCTTAACTGCCTAAAAGAATTTTGAAAGAAGGCCCGAACCAGGAAGAGAGCTATTACCAGAGATAAATTTTTATAGCAGAAGACTTATCTGCATGGCATAGGAAGCATTTATTTACTGAACATTTGCTTTTCTCATCTTGCTATGAATTAACTTCCTTCCCTTTGAAGCCCTACCCCCTTCTTCTTAGCTCAGGCTGGAATATATAAGCCTCAATTTCCTGACTGCTTTGTAGTTTAATATTTTTTTCAGGAGCTCCTGTACATACGATATTAAATTTGTTTTTAGCTATTAATCTGTCTTGTGTCAATTTAATTATTCAATCAGCTAAAGACTCTAGAAGGAAAGAAAGGTTTCCCTCTCCTAAACAGGAGGGCATTATCTTTACCCTGGATTTCGATTCTGGCCTCTTATTTTTTCTCTGCCTCACACACATCAATGTATTCTTTCCTTCATCTCTCTACATTTCCTCCTTCATAGAATTGAGATCATCAAACTCCTTATCGCGTAGCACATGCAAGTTTCCAATTTGATTTATTTTATACAGTGACCTTTCTTACATGGAAATCGTATTACACTGTTGATTAAAACCCTTTCATCTCTAAACTTTATAGCTTGCTATTTTTCTCATAATTTTGTCCCAGCTCACTGCACCAGTCTAATTTCTAACACCTGCCTCCAACCCACATTCTGTGCTCCAACCAAATTGACCTTATTGGTTTCATCAAATGTTCTATGCATTTGCATTTGGATCTTTTCATATTCTATTATTCCTAATATACTGTTCATAGTTTTATCCCCAATGCCAAAGCAATCACTGGCATAAAGCAGCACTCAGGATAAATTGAATGAATGAATGAATGACTACTGTTCTATAAATAAATTATTACAGAAGTTTAGTTAGTTTATAAATATATTTCCTGAAGCAGAAGATAGAAAAACTTAAGCCATATTGTTTGCAAAGATTAATAATTATATTAAACATCTTTATAATTGCCAATTGTGATTCTAAGCAGTTTCACTGAAGTCAAACTGCTAATCTTTTCCCTCCCAAATGGTTTTAATTTTGAACTTTCAATTGTTACTTTGTAAAATATTCATAGCATAACCTGGAAAATCTTCAAAATATCTCAGCAGTTTGCTTTAGCATCTAGGGGTGAAACAAAAATTAACTTCAAAGCAAATTAGCAGTTTTTCTCTTCTATTCTCATCAAAGAAAGTGTAGGAGGATTTTAGGTCTTCTGAGAGCATATATTATAGTTCATTATACAAAAGAAAAAGGGGTAAAAATGAATCCAGGAACAATTAATATGTGAAGTTAGTATGCTACAATACAGTATTACCACTGCTATATAGAGGGTGTTTTTTTTAAGTGAAGACATACTAACAATTAAAATGTAATGCACATATTTTATTAGTAGAATTTTTATTAATATATCATTGCCATAACTCAAGTTCCTATGATCTGTTCCCAAGAACATGAATAGAGGTATTCCTTCCCACTCCACTAGGTTTTCCGGGGTTTCCAAGGTAATAAAAGATAAGTGGTAACATTAGAATAAATGGGTTAATTATATTGTAGGTGAAAATACCAAGATTAAAAATTATTATAGAAGCTTCTAAGATTCAAAGAGCTTCAAGAGTCTCCTTTCTCAGTGTATTAATACTTTAGTTCCTCAATAATTAAGAATAATATAATCCTATCTAATAAAAGAATAATATGCAAATTAACTGTCACTCTGCGACAAAATGGCGGTGCCCATAGACACAAGATGGCGGCGCCCAGTCCTCTCAGGCCCGCCAGAGTTCCCCAGTCCTAGGGAGGGCTGCTGATGAGAGCCGGCAGTGTGCGGCCCAGGCTGTTGGCCTGGGAGGCGGCCACACTCCCCTGGTGCAATCCGCTCCCGGCCCACGCCCCCCCGGCATGATCCGCTCCCAGCAGCAGCCCGGGCCATCAGCCTGGGAGGCAGCCGCGATCTACTCCCCCCCTGGCATAATCCACTCCCCTGCTGGCTCGATCTGCTCCCAGCCACGGAGCGATCTGCTCCTCCCCTGGCGCGATCCGCTCCCAGCCACAGTCAGGGCTGTGGGCCTGGGAGGCTCCTGTGCCTCACTCCCACCCAGCTATCAGCTCCCAGCCGCAGCCTGGGGGTGTAGGCCTGGGAGGCAGCCGTGCTCCCCAGAGCGATCCCCTCCCAGCAGCAGCCTGGGGTGTCAGCCTCCAAAGGGCCTGCACCCCCATGGAGTGATCCTCCACACATACACCTATAGCCTTGGAACTTCCCTTGCCCCCAGCTGAGTGATTGGAGATGGGGGTGGGGGTATCTGGGCAATGCTGCCCAGCAAACCTCTCCCATTGGGTAGAAACTTCTGACCAGGTTAGGGAGGTAAATGGGTTTTGTTTAAAATCTTTACAAACCGCAAAGGAAATGTCTGAGGTAGGGTTTCACATCGGAAGTAACTTACAACTAATTTCTGAAGGCAAACAGGGACATTGCAGTTACATTACTGGAGAGTACCCTGAGGTCTGAAGGTTGGCTCTGCAAGGGCGGTGGCGGGTGCTCCCCACCCTGGTTCCTCAGCACCTTGGGCAGGGCTTGAGCCCACCCAGGAAGGCCTTTTCCCCTACAGTTTTCACCAAGGCAGGGAGGTTTTGTAGACATGAATAAGAAGTGCCCATGCACAAGTCCTGAAGATGCCGGGGCCGGCAGAAATGACAAACAAACCGGGAAAAGAGCAAAACCAGAAACACCACTGATCCCAAAATAGATCATCTTTTTCTTCACATGACGGTGTGTTTCCCACTCGTCTTCTGGAAGCAAGACAGATTCAAGTACTGACGATTCTACCAATGGAAAAGTTAAGAGAAAGAGAGGACAGAAAAGGAATAAAAGGAGAAAAGAAAGAAAGGGCAAAAGATGAAACATGAAGGAAAAGAAAGAGAAGGAAGAAAGGAAGAAACAACCACATGATATCATATTTCCAAGGTCTCATGAAATTCCTGTTTAAGGAGTTTATTTTATGACACATTTAGTTTGGGTTTACATTTTTACTGGTTTGTCAAGACCATGGCAGGTACGCTGTCCAATATGTTAAAGAAAAAACCCTATCTAATAAAGAGGGAATATACAGGGGAGGGCATTTGGGAGTTACCGGGCTATCAGGGGAGGGCAGGTGGGGATAATCGGGCCGGCAGAGGAACAGTTAGGAGTTGATCAGGCTGGCAGGGGAGTGGTTAGGGGGTGATCAGGTAGGCAGGCAGAAGCTGTGGGATTGGGCCTAAACAGGTAGTTGGACATCCCCCGAGGGGTCCCAGATTGGAGAGGGTGCAGGTTGGGCTGACGGACATCCCCCCAGTGCACGAATTTTGTGCACCAGGCCTCTAGTCCTATATAATAAAACCCTAACATTCAAGTCGACTGAACCGTGGAACGACTGGTTGCTATGACACACACTGACCACCAGGGAGCAGACGCTCAACTCAGAAGCTGCCCCCTGGAGGTCAGTGTGCTCCCACATGATGAGCACCACTCAGCTAGAAGCCAGGCTCACAGGTCTAGCAAGTGCAGCAGCGGTGGGGGAGCCTCTCCCAACTCTGCTCCTGCCACCACAGCAGGGCTAAGGATTCCTCGGGGGTTGACCACTGAGGGGTCCCAGACTGCAAGAGGGTACAAGCCGGGCTGAGGGACCACCCCCTGCAGTGCACAAATGTTGTGCACTGGGCTTCTAGTTATAAAATAATATAATTAAAAATAATTTTGCAGGTCATCTAGCACAATCCCCAACCTAATGGAATAGCCTCTTTACAATGACAGAATATAATTGTTTGCTTTTGATTTTTTTCCAGTAATATGGCCTTCTACATTAAAAAGCAGATGATTCTGTATAGGGTCATTCTAATGGTCAGAAATTAGACATATTTTACCATTTGAAAGGAAAAAGAATAAATTTAATCTCTCTTCCACATGACAGGTTTTTTGTTTGTTTATGTGTTTTATTTTGTTGTTTTTGTTTTTTGTGTGTTTCCAGTCTAAAGGTTACTTCTTCCTTTTAGGGTTTTTAAAAATACATTATTTTCACAGTCTTCATAATGTTGGCACTCATTTTCTTTATAAACTTCAGTTTATCATCATTATTAAATGTGGCATTGAAATGTTTACTCATCCTGGATATTAGCATATTCTTTTTTTTAACATATTTTTATTGATTTCAGAAAGGAAGGGAGAGGACGAGAGAGATAGAAACATCAATGATGAGAGAGAATCATTGATCAGCTGCCTCCTGCACACCCCCTACTAGGGGTCAAGCCTGCAACTTGGGCATGTGCCCTTGACTGGAATTGAACCGGGGACCCTTTAGTCTACAGGCCAACACTCTATTCACTGAGCCAAACCAGCTAGGGCTAGCATGTTATTTGATCTGGGTTCTAAATCTCTTACTATGGCTTTTTTTTTTTTTTTTTTTTTTTACAATTAATATTTAAGGAATACCTATTCTGCACAAAATATTGTGGTATATTTCAAAGGGGATGTAAAAATTCAAAAAGAAGACTAAAATATTTAAGGCTTTAGGTACTTCTCATCTAATAGTATCCTTACATACGCTGGACTTTTACACCAGGATTATAATTCAAATGTATATTAGTATTTCTAAACCATAGTTCACATTTTGTATAAAAATTGATATCATCACCTACTGCCTGCCAGTTCTGCCTTCAGACCTGCCCTCCATGAGTGCCAGTTACAAACTTAACCCAACCTGGTTGGAACTGGCTGCCAGCCCCACCAGCAGCCCGTCCTCATACAGTCAGGCCGCAGCCAGGCCCTGGGAGGCCATCTACTGTGGGTGGTGGACTGTTGGTAGGGGACATATTAGAGCCCAGACTGTTGCAAAAGAATGAAACTGGAGCTCTGATCAATTGATGAGCTCTGCTTACTATTATACATCACAAATCTTAAAAAGGATCCCCCTCCTCCATCAAGCCAAATAATGCTAGTCATTATAGCCATGCAATGTTTTCTAGTAAAGAGACACAGTTTGCACAGGTATTTGAACTTCTGCATAAGAGCCTAGATCCAAGCAACCTGGAACATTGCATAACCCCATTGGTTACTATTGGTAGCATTGTTCTTGCACATGAGCAATTTGCTGGTCCTTTGAAGTCTTTGGTAGCAACTTTGTGAAAGCTCTTCTCATAAATGATCAGGTTTCAGGAAACAAGACAGCTAAGCTTTGGGTTTCAGATGAAGTTCTCCTGAGACAATGGTCAAAATTCAGATTATTAAGATGATGGTTTGATGGCTACTTGGAATGAAGAATAATTACAGTAAATCAGGAACTTCTGCCTTAAGATTGCTGTCAACAATATTGCACAGCGATGGAGATTTGACAGAACCAGGGAAAAATCAATAAAAGCAATCCTCTGAAAAAAGCCAGAGGTATCATAATCCCTGAATTCAAATTATATTACAAAGCAACAATAATCAAACCAGCATGGCATTTTAAAGAAAGAAACAAAAAAAGGAGATACACCAAAGGAACAGAATTTAAAGCCCAGAAATGAACCCACATGCATATGGGCAAATAATTTTCAACAAAGGAACCAAAAACATACAATGGAGCAAAGAAAGCCTCTACAGTATATTTTTTCTTAAAAATAATAATTAGTAGTGCTTTGTAGGCGTGCATATATTTTATTATAATAAGTTTTCATACAGTAGTTATTTCAGAAAGAAAGCCACATGTTTGGTGAAAGGTACTACTATACATTATATTTATTTAGAAAATACATGATTACATTTTAAAATATCATATATATATATATATATATATATATATATATATATACACACACACACACACACACATATATATATATATATATATATATATATATATATATATATATATATATATACATCCCTAATATGCAAATAGACCAGATGGCAGAACAACCAAACAACTGAACAACTGGTAGCTATGACGTGTGCTGACCACCAGGGGGCACATGTGGAACATGGCAGGCATTGACAGCAGGTGGCAGAACATGGAAAATGACAGGCTTCGACCGTGGTGGGATGGTGGAGCAGGTGAGTGGGGACACTAGACCAAGGCAGGATGCCAGTTGCTGTCATCGGGGTGAGCCTCTCATGGTTACTGAAAATTCTTTGCTCCCACATGCCAAAGTCCCTCCTGGCACTCAGACCCCCTGCTGGCGCTGGCCCCAATCTCTCTGCACCATCAGCAGATACAAGCAGGGCTTGGGAGTGGCAGCGACAGGAGCAGGGCTGCCAGCAGACAGGGGACCAGAGGCTGTGGCAGGAAGGGCTAGATGGGGGCACGGAGGATGGGTTGAGAACTGCCCCTGTTCCCACTGCAGCCTCATGGCCCACAGTTCCTTTCAAGGTACACTATTTCGTGCACTGGGCTCCTAGTATGAAGATATTAGTGTACCAATACGTAACTGATATATTACGTTCTTGTTAATATTCAAAGGAAAAAGAACAGACTGGGTAGAATACAATTTATTCAATCTGTTTCCAAAAGTATAAATATATAATTTTTTAACAAATCAATGTCATCAGTTTTAAGCTGTCTAGTGTGCTGCTATACACTTAAAACTTGATCTACCTTATCTTATTAGCAGGTATTTGCTAGCTTTATTGTCATCAGCATGTTGGCTAAGTGTACATTGCATATTCATTTTAGCTATGCTTTTGTTTCTTTGAAGCTATCATTGATATTACATTTTTAATAAAGGTGCTAAATAGTAAATTTATAAATATAAAATTCAGTGTTATATTTTTCTAAGTTTAAGCCACATTGCTATTGAATTTTATGCTCTTTAGATATAGAGTTTATCCACTATCTCAATGGAATTTATATATTTATTTTGTCATTGACATGTTTCAAGTTTCTATAATTTGGTATCATGAACATGAACAGAGATTCCATCACATTTTTCCAGGTTAAGATACAAGAGGTAACAATAACATAAAGGGGTTAATCATAACGAATAAGTGTGTGTGTTTGTGGTGTGTGTGTGTTTGTGTGTGTATACAGTAGTGCTCCAAAGGCCATCAGTCTAATTACTAAAAAGAAAAAAGTGGTTTATTGGGATTGTTATTCTAAATGAAAATCTGCTGATTCCCAGTAAGAACTGTTTCTGAATGAGACAATTCTTCTATTTGATAGTGCAATTTAGAATTGTGTCAATATTTAAACAAACCTTGTATTCACTGTGCTTCCTCGAATATGATAGAAAGCCATTGTATTTCCCTAAAATTATCAAAATTTAATACAATCCTCTGCTATTTGTAAGACATTGTACTAGATATAAACTTCTTTTGCTTTGGCATGCAATGTGTTTCAGCCTGAAAAGTTAGTCATTTAATTAAGCTGGGATCTTGGTTCATATTTTTATACATACCATGAATTTCCATTATACTTAGGATAGTTACTTTTCATATTTTCTGATTATTATTTGAATTCTCCAATCCCAATGGATTTTAGTTTATTTGAAGGAAAGAACTGGCATATAGTAGGCGCTAAACAATTATTTCTTGTTCCGTTATTGACACTGAACTATTTTCACTTTTTCCATGTGTAGGTGTCTATGTGTATTTTGTATCCCCTTGCTTCTCATTATTTCTCCTCTGTGCTGTCTATTTGCTCTTTTATCTTTGCTGTATATAAATCAAGAACCACAGAATATGAAAAACTAATGATAAAATTATATTTAACTCTTATTTTAAAGTTTTGGGTATGCTTTTAAGTACTAGTATGTATCCATTGGTATATAGCTATTTATGAACACAAAGGGCAGAAATCCTGCATTGTAAAGTGCCTGGAGAATTTAGTATGGAGAAGCAGAGTGACTGAGGGGAAAGTACTAGAAGGTCAGGTCAGGCAGCAGGTGGTTGTTTATGGCTTGGTGAGAATTTTGGATATTTTTCCATGTGAGAGGCAAAGCCATTAGTGGATGGTTTAGCTTTCAAACAATCATTCTAGCTTCTGTGAATATCATAAACAAGATGGGAGCAGGGATGAAGTATGGAGTTAATACGTATGCTATTACAATAACCTGGTAGAGCTACAATGATGGCTTTGAAAATGTTGGGTTTTATCTCAACCTTGTGCTCCCCAAAAGTGACAGCAGTTAAGAAATCATCTCAATCCAAACATATGCCTATTTCCCTGGAAATGGATAACTACAAAGGACCATCCTGCCCTCACATAAGCCTTCCTCCAGGCTCCCATAAAACTCAACAAGGACTCTTTGGTTAAAGGCCTCTATACAATCCCTATCACCCACCCTTTCCTTTGAGCATTTTCCTTATTGTAATAGCCTTTATTAAGTCATCTCTTTAATTTTCCAGTGCATTTATTCCTTCAAAGATAGGGGAGAGTGGTTGTATGGCAAAATGGATTGCTCAGAAGACTGGCTGATAGATTTGCTAGTGGGATATGAAAGAAAGAGAGAAACTCACAATGGATCCAAAAGATTTGGCTTGAGAAAGGGAAAGAACAACAATAACAAAAATATGACTGAGGATCACAGTGAGAGGAACTATTTGGAAGAGTCCTGGGTGAATTTAGGATTAATTTTAGACATGTGAATTATAGGGAACCTGTGGATCATCCCAATTATACTTTTAATTAGGCAGTTAAATGTTCTAATGTGAAGACATTAAGAGAGAAGATGGCACTGAAGGTATTAAATGGTAGAGTCACCAGTCTGTCGCCAGCAATAGGCATGTATGCTTTTACCTAAGGCAGGGCTTCTCAAATTTCAGCATGTATAAGAATCACCCAGAGAGATTGTGGAACACAGATTCCTAGGCCTCACACCAGATTCTGATTCTGTAAATCTTGGGTGGACCTGAGAAATCTGCCTTTCTAGCAAGTTCTCAAGTGATGTTGATGTTGGGAATATGATGACCATACTAAAAAAAAAATGAGTCTATCTGGGAAAGGAAGAGATACTAAGACTTAAAGAGGTGGCATGTCAACGTCGAGGCTGAGAAGATAAGGTTAAACTATCAAAGGAGCCTGCAAAAGGAGCATTCAGGAACTTAAGAGAAGCACAAAGAGACAGTGGTGTAATTCTATGCATACTGTTAAAGTTTTACATCTCTGTTCTTTTTTAGAAAAAGGTAAATAGCTTTTATTGGTTTGGCAAAGGAATCTCAAAAGAATTAAAGGCTAGGTGGACAGCTTCTCTTTTGGGCTATTGTTTTTCTTACTCTAACCTGGTAGGGGTCATGCTGTCATGATATATAGTTTCTGTTGTGCAAAATAAACTTCTATTATCTGATGACTCACTTTCCTCTTTAAGAAAACCTACAAATTAAAATGCCCACTCAGTAAGGGAGGCAAAGTGCATATGACCCCGAACCACAGGTCTTAAGTAAATGCTGATTTTTCTAAACAGAACATGCCCCATTATGATATTGTGCCCTGTTTAATCTCATTCTCACAGAAAATTGTTTTCTTATTCAAAGTAACAAATATATGTAAATAATGCCTCGGTAAACAGACACACAAATTCTTTAATTCAATATTACTATTATTTATTTGAAATTGCATGAAGCAACATCTTATATTTGTAAGAAAAAAGATCATGTTAAACAATAGACAAAATGAAAACAGAAAGTAAAAAGAGTATTGATATAATTAATATAATTTAAAAAATACTTATTTTTCCCTTTGCCAAAATGTAAAGAAAAGTGAAATAATGAGAATCCATGGGGGTACCAAGGTATTGAGGGGGCTTTTAGTGTTTCCCAATGATTTCCCTAAAACCATCCTAAATAAACAAAGATGAAATAAAAGCAGATACTCTGCCTAAGAAACCATGCTATGATGCTTATCACTGACCTTTCAGTAATAATGAAGGCTTTAACTCTCGCCCCCCTACATAAACAGTATAGAACCTCCATGGAATGGAGTAAGATGACAGTGGTGGCAATGATGCCCTTTTCAAGGATTGCCAGGTTAATATTCTGAACAGAGCACTGTGGTGGAGGGGACTCTACTGTTTATTATATCATACTGAAGCAGCTGCGGTATAAAAGTTTGAAATCTGTATTAATAAACAAAAATATAACTTAACCTTTTGCACTCGGATGTCGAGTGTGACTCCACACGGTTAGCATCGGTAGCAGCTCGTATGTCAAGCCACACTCGACACGTAGTTTCACCGCAGGGGGAAGGGGGATTTTTGTCTATTTTTCCAGTATCTTTACTTGTTTTCATTAGCATGAAAGGACAAGTAAAATGTAAATGCCGTCTCAACTGATGCCAAAAAAGGAAAAAATGAAAAACCGGTAACGCATGTGAAATTTATTAGGATACTAGTACATGATCTTGTTGGAGAATTCAGAGATGGTACACTAACTTCCAGGGGTAGATTATTATCCACTAACTGAGAGCAACGTTTAGATGGAAAGCTCCATATAATCACACCTCACCCTAACAAAAAACACAAAGATTGTGTTGTTTGTTCTAACAGAAAAATCAAAGGAGGAAGAAGGGAGACGATTTATATTTGCGAAACATGTGAATGTAAACCAGGTCTTCATGTGGGTGAATGTTTCAAAAAATATCACACCATGAAAAATTATAGAGATTAAAATTACTCTTTGAATGTATCAATAATTTGAAATATAAAAAAATCCAAATAAATAAGTTTGTATGAAAAGAAACTCTAGTTTTTTATTCTACTGCCGCGCTTTGTAAAATCTGGGTATTTAAAAAATTAAATCCCGAGTAGAATAAAGGAATCGAGAAAAAAACAAGTGAGTGCAAAGGGTTAAATAATTCACTAATTGCAAAGCCAATGTGCCCAAGTGGTATGTCATGGATATTAGTATCAGACAGATCTGGGCATGATGATATCTGATGCCCTTAATTTGTGAAGTAGGACAAAATCCTTAAATTCTTGGAGATGAAATTTTCCATATATGTTTTTATTTGCTAGAGCCGTCATAAAAAAAAAAAAAATACCACAGATTGGGTGGTTTAAACAACAGACATTTATTTTCTCACAGTTCTGGAAGCTTGAAGTCCATGATCAAGGTGTCAGCTGATTGATTCCTGATTCGCTTCCTTGTGAGGGCTCTCTTTCTTGCTTTGAGATCATCGCCTTGCTGTGTCCTCATGTGGCCTTTCCTCTGTCATGCAAGAGAGAGCTCTCATTTATTTGCCTCCTCTTTTTTTTTAATATATATTTTTATTGATTTCAGAGTGGAAGGGAGAGAGAGAAAGATAGAAACATCAATAATGCCAGAGAATAATTGATTGACTGTCTCCTGAAAGCCCCACACTGGTGATTGAGCCCGCAATCTGGGCATGTGCCCCTACCAGGAATCAAACTATGGCTTCCTAGTTGATAGGTCGACACTCAGCTACTACTGAGTCATGTCCACCAGGCCCTTTCTTTTCTTGTAAGGACAGCAGTCCCACCCCCATGACCTTATTTAAGTGTAGTTATTTCTTTGTGGCTCTGTCTCAAAATAGTCACATTGAAGGTTAAGGTCTCAGCACATAAATTTTGGGGGAATACAATTCAATTCTAACAATCTTAAAAGAAATTTTAGAAAGCGAACACGTGTTCAGAATTACCCATTGCTGACCCTCTGTTTTGCCTTTTCTAAACTTCAGCCAGGTTTCTCTTTTTCCTACAGACCCCTGAAATCTACTTGCCCCCAATCAGAGTAAGTATAGCAAAAAGGAGGCATGCCCCATATCATCTTCCCCTGGGAACCAGCTGATTGCATGGAGACCCTTTTCCTATCAGACTCCACTATCATTTCCAGTTTCCCCACCAAAGATCCTGTTTATGTCTGCTGGCCCCTGTTTTACCCTAGAAGAGAAAACTCTTGCTCTCTCTGAATTTGAGGTGTTCATAGATATCTGAGATTAAAACAGTCTCTCTATTGAAATATGCAGTTTTTCTAATTAAAGTCTCTCGAAGTCCAAGTTTGTTTTAATTTAACAAAAGTTAAAAATGTATATCTTATTGACTTATTTTGAGAATGTCTAAACCAGTTGGGTTAGTGCCTATTATATTGCAGGTGAATGATTATGTGTACTTGGGCATTCGACTTGCTTATTAAAGTCCATGTACTTTGTTAGTTAAATAATAATTTAGAATAGATATATTGCTCTATTTTTATGCTCTCAAACAATAGACAGCCTTTGGAAATTGTATCTTAAGAGGTCACATTCCAAAGACTTTATGGAAAATTATCATACTTAAATTTGTAGTTGCATACCAATGCACTGAGTCAAATAACATCAAAATTTCCTAGGGCAACAAATACACACATGGAATTTAAATGTCTGATTTTATTACTTTGACTTCTAAGGCCTGTCAAAAAATCTTTACCATATGCACAATGATGAATATGAAATGAATGAATAATATTTTCCCAAAATGTCACTACACTGATTTTTTTCACCAGCAAAGCTCCTGCTTTATCTTAGGAGAACTTGTTATACAGTAATAGGACGGAGGCGTTAAATAAATTCATATTTGTGAAGTGCTCACTACCGATTTGCTCTCTGTCTGATACTTTAATTATGTCACATAATTTACCTTGGATACAACACTTGGGGGTAGGTGTTATTATCTCCATTTGCACATCTGGAAAGTAAGGATCAGCGAAGTCAAGTTGTTCGCCCAGGGTCACACAGCTCTTAAAAGGAAGAATCAGGATTTAATGAGTTCTATTAATATATCCCATAAAGTGTTATATTTTTACTATAACATCCTGTATTCCTACGAAGAAAAAAATTCATAATCCCAGCAGCACAAGTGAGCAGGCTTGTGCTTTAGGAAATTAAGACATGAGGCAGGAAAATAGAGGTTTCAGAAGATAGAAAACTTTTGCTTTTGTTATGATTACATGAAAGGTAATCATAAAAAAGTGATATTGCATTTCTATGAGAAACCATAAATGAAAGTTAAAAAACTGAGAGAGCCTACTTCAAAATATTCATGATGTAGGTTCTATGCTTAGTCTCACAGAGACACCACTCTGTTAGTTTTTAAAGCTAAAATGTGTGAAATTAAAATGCATCTATACTAATAAAAGGGTAATATGCTAATTAGACTGGATAGACTGGACGTCTTCTGGACGTCTTTCCAGACAAAGCCATGGTGGCAGGTCCGAGGCAGAGGCAGTTAGGGGCTATCAGGCCAACAGGGGAGAGCAGTTAGGGGCGATCAGGCTGTCAGGGGAGAGCAGTTATGGGCATTAGGCAGGCAGGCAGAGTGGTTAGGGGTGATCAGGCAGACAGGCAAGTGAGCGGTTAGGAGCCAGCAGTCCCGGATTGTGAGAGGGATGTCCGATTGCCAGTTTAGGCCTAAACATCCCCCGAGGGGTCCCGGATTGGAAAGGGTGCAGACAAGGCTGAGGGACAACCCCCCATGCACAAATTTTGTGCACCAGGCCTCTAGTATGTTAATATGATCAAAACTATTTTAACTAATTAGGACAAAACTTTTATGTTATTATGTTAACCATGGAAACTGCAACATTAAAAATGTTTAACAACAAATACCACTTTCAAACTTGGTATAAATAAAAGGGGTGCAAAAACCTTTAGCAATAAATGTCAAAAATGTTAAAAATAAAATAAATGTATTACATGGGAGGAATAATACTTAGAACATTTAACTATAAACCTGATATTTTATAGAATGGTTCTTTTAATGTCAAATAAAACAAAGTTTTGTTCTTTAGTTAGTTAATTCATTATTTTTTTGATGTACAGTCCTTCATAATGATATATTGTCATTGGCACATAGATTAAATCATAAATAAATGTTTAAATTTTGCAGAGTTCCCCTTATATATAGAGCAGTATGACTGAGTCTGAATGGATTTTTTTCTCTATTTACAGCTTTAGTCTGTAGACTAACATTCATTAATTAAAAAAAGGGGGTAGGGAATAACAATTAATGTTTTTATGTTCTTCAAAAGAAACATATCAAATATGATTTATTTTATTCCTGAAAAATCAACATTGAAAATCTTGACTTTATTTTAAAAAATAAATTATGAAGTATTATTTGGAAACAGATTAAACTGGAGAGCTTTACCTTTTTGCAGTTTGTTCCTACTTTTGCTTGATCACAATAAGTGGCAACATGGATGTGATAGTGCAGCATTTCATTTAAAATCAATAATTTCCTCATTGCCTAGTAAGTCACTTATTATCCTAATAATGATTCTAATTGCAATAATTTTGCTTCTGATTCATAATGTTATTTTATTTTTACTGGATTCACTGCCTACATCAAGTAAAATAATAAAGATATTATGAATGTAGAATTTCTTCCCCTATATTTCTTGTCTTTTCGTTAAGCCTTCTTCCCACAATAATTCTCTTTTTGCTTCCTCGTTGCCCATCTTTCAATGCGAGAATATCAGTAGCCTCTTTTGAGTGTGCCAGCAACTCAACCATCCTCTGTGAGTGACATCTCAAGCGTTCCTCTTCCTTTTGTATATTACATCAATGTGGATCCCTGGAGGCCCAGTTAAAGTTTATCCTTATTGGAGCACAATAAGAGTATTATCTGCAAGTCAAAGCCCATAAACTTCAACTGAAAATAAATTAAAAGGATTTCAACTTTCCTTACTTGCACAATAACTTAGTGACCAAATGTCAATGATTATATGTCTAAATAGCACTCACATGTGGCAAGCTACTTGACAGCAGAAAGAAACAACATATAAATATTTCAGTACCATGAAATGAAACCAACTTATAACATTAAGTTGTGCCTGTTTAAAATCTTTCCCAAAGTGTATCACTTTTAATTCTTCACCAAGCCTGGCTGTGTCTACAACAGTTTAATGGAGTAAAGAGTTACCCATTGAATTTCATCTACTTCAAGAGAATCTAGGCATCTCAATTATAATAGGCTGTTTCTCTCTCTGTTAACTAAATTTTATTCCTTGAAACAAAACATTTGCCACTACCTTTGTGTCTGTTTGCAAAGAAGCACAGAGAGTATTATGAGTATATATAATGCACAGTGGTTTTAAAGAAAACCAGAAAACAGCTTATTATTCTTGATAACTAGCATTACATTGCAGAAAAAAACATTTTAAAGCCTTCAAAAAAAATAAAAATATGAAATAAATAAAGAATAAGTTATCATATTAAGAGACTGACATTCACAAAAGAAAAAAAGTATTTTTCCACTGATAAAAATGGGCACTAGTTCTAGCTACACCTGGAGGTAATGTATCTAGTATAGAGCCAGTTCCATGATATATACTTAGAGTCAGTATTTATTCTGTGAATTGGTAGTAAGTTGTTAATGTTCATTCACATCCATATAAATTGCGTCCACACTTTTAAAATGTGTTAAAGAAAAATTTGAGTTGACTATGTAATATACATAATTAGACAATGATTTGTAACAGTGGGCACTAATTAATATAATACAGTACATAAATGAAAATAAAATAATAAAATTCTCAGGACATTAGATTTACACAGGACATTACTTTTTTTTCTAAATTAATACTTTCTGATTTACTTTTTATTGATATGTAAATCAATTATATTTTATGAAAATAATTAGAGCAAATAGTGAATCTTTTTAAAATATATCATCTAAATATACAAATATATACCTCAAAATAGACATACACTCTTTTAATTGATATAATTTTCCACATATTTGGTAGTTTTGATAATGAGGCATAGTAAAATTAATATCAGAGTTCAAAACCATGTCAATTTAAAGCACTGATGTTCAAATACTTAGATTGTCTTTAATGCAAATTTACTAGTAGATCATCAATGTTTTTTGAGAGTTAAACACATTAAAAGCATTGCTGAGTACCAATATGTTTGATAAAGAATAAAATATTTTTTTGCCTTTTCTGAATATCATTTGTAAAAGCCACCTTTTTATAATATAGCTACTATTTGAATAGAATAAATTTAAATGTGGTTCTTTCATCCCATCTAATAAAGAGGGAATATACTCATTGACCCTCACACCGTTGCAAAGATGGTGGCACCCACAGCCAATAAGGAGGGAATATGCTAATTGACTCTCCCGCCCTCAAAGATAGTGGCGCCCACAGCCACAAGATGGTGGCGGTAGGCACGCAGCAAGGCTGGGCCCGCCCCCAGGCAGGCCCGGCCACTTCAGCGTCTGCCTCTGGAATCCCCCAGTCCTCTCAGCCCCACAGCCGCCCAGGGCCGCCCAAGGCTCAGGTAACCAGGGCAGGCTGAGGCTTGTTCTGCCAGCAGTGGCAGCAGCAGAGGTGTGATGGGGCGTCACCTTCCCCTGATTGCCGGGTCGCCTCCTGCCCCTGAGGGCTCCCAGACTGTGAGAGGGGGCAGGCCGGGCTAAGGGACCCCTCTTCCAGTGAATGAATTTTCATGCACCAGGCCTTTAGTGTTTTAATGAATGAATGTGAATTCAGATGTTTGGTTTACTCTGATGGAAAAGTCACTAAATGATAAGTCAGGCCACACAGCAAGTTTTAGGGCTAGAGCAGTAAGTGGATTTGTTGAAATAAAGTTTTTATTTGTGGATTTGTTAAAATGAAGTTTGTAGAACAAATTAATATATATCAAACTTGAAGCACTATGCTAAGAACACAGGTTACATTTTCTTTTAAGAGATTTTAATTATGTGGCAAGGCCTGCTAAGGAGGAGTCCAAAGAGTGTTAGATGCTGACCAGTGAGAAGAAAAGCATGAATTCTGTATGCTGTATTAATAAGGGACAATCTTTTTCTTTATACTTTTTTTGTGTGTGTGTCTTTATTTTTGTTATTAAATTGATTGGGGTGACATTGGTCAACATGATTATATAGGTTTCAGGTGTGAGTTTCTGTTACATGATCTGTATATAGCATCATATGCCCACCACCCAAAGTCAGATCTTCTCCTGTCACCATATATTAGGACCCCCTTCTCTTCTCACCCCCTTTCCTTTGGCAACTGCTGTTTGTATTCACAAGTTTCAGATGAGTGAAATCATATGATTCTTAGCGTTTTCTGACTGACTTAGTTCACTTCGCATAATGTTCCCAAGGTCCTTCCATGTTGTTGTAAATGGCACTATTTCATCCTTCCTTACGTCTCTGTAGTGTTCCATTGTGCATGTGTACCGCATCTCCTTTACCCAGTCCTCTATCGCAGGACATGTTGGTTGTTGCCAGGTCTTGGCTTCCATGAATAATACTGAAATGAACATAGGGGTTCATATTTCTTTGTGAATACGTGATTTAGAGTTTTTCAGGTATATACCCAAGAGAGGGATTACTGGTTCTTATGGTAAGAAGGAATTGCTCCATTTTTAAGGAATTGCCAGATAGCTTTCCATAGTAGTTGTACCAGTCTATATTCCCACCAGCAGTGAATGAGGGGTCCTTTTTCCCCCACAACCTCTCCAACACTTGTTATTGCTTGTCTAGTTGATAATGGCCACTCTAACAGGTATCTCATTGTAGTTTTTTATTTTTAAGTTTCTTTTTCTTTTTTATTTTAAATCTTTATTGTTAAACGTATTACATATGTTGCCTCTTTTCCTTCATTGACTCCTTCTATCTGCCCCAACCCCTGTTCCAGGCTTTCACCACTCTATTGTCTGTGCCCATGGGTTATGCACATATGCATACAAGTTCTTTAGTTGATCTCTTTCTACCCACCTACCCACCCCACCTTTCCTCTGAGATTCCAGAGTCTGTTCCATGCTTCTATGTCTCTGGACCTATTCTGTGCATCAGTTTATCTTGTTCATTAGATTCCACATATGAGTGAAATCATGTGATACTTTTCTTTCTCTGACTGGCTTATTTTGCTTAGCATAATACTCTCCAGGTCTCTCCATGCTTTCTCAAAGAGTAATATATACCTCTTTTTTATTGCTGCATAGTATTCCAGGTGTAAATGTACCACAGCTTTTTTATCCACTCATCTACTGATGGACACTTGGGCTGTTTCCAGATCTTAGGTATTATAAATTGCACTGCTATGAACATAGGAGTGCATACATTCTTTCTGATTGCAGTGTTGGGTCTCAGAATATATTCCTAGAAGTGGGATCACTGGGTCATATGGCAGTTTCATATTTTATTTTTTGAGGAAACTCCATTCTGTTTTCCATAATGCTGTACCAGTCTGCATTCCCACCAGCAGTGTACTAGGGTTCCCTTTTCTCCACATCCTCACCAGCACTTGTCATTTGTTGATTTTTTTATGATAGCCATTCTGACAAGTGTGAGGTGATACCACATTGTTGTTTTAATTTGCATCTCTCTGATGATCAGTGACTTTGAGCCTTTTTTCATATGTCTCTTGGTCATCTGAATGTCCCCTTTGGAGAAATGTCTATTTAAATCATTTGCCCTTTTTTCTTTTTTGCCTTCCTTTTGTTAATTGATATGAGTTCTTCATATACTTTATATATTAACTCTATAAGGGACAATCTTGAAACATATGTCCAGGGCTACTGTCCTCCAGGCTGATATGGGCTGTGCACCATACCTTCTGGTTTGGTGATCAGAGAGCAGGCAGGATTACAGCTGTGGTAGCAAACACCCTACAAAACTGATGGGATTTAAATTCATACTAACATTCTAATGCTGATTCTACCTTTTATTGAGTTAGAGTTATTTAACTTTGGGCAACTTAGCTAACCTCTCTAAACACCATTTTCCTTGTGTATCTACCAATGAGAATATCTTCCACATAGGGTTGTGAAGAAAATAAAAATAAATATCTAATATCTAATAGTGCTGAATTAATGTTACTTATTATTTTCTTCTATATGATAATGTCAACTCCATGATGATATTTGCATGGATTTATAAGATGCAGTAATATATAATAATTTTATATGGTATATTCTAAAGTGATGGATAAAAATTATGTAAATAATTTCCATTGATTGGCGGATGTGGAAAGACATAGAGTAAATATTTTGTGGTTTAACGTTTAAAAAGAGGGATTGAGCCTGGCCAGCATGGCCCAGTGGTTGGTTTCAACTTATGAACTAAGAGATCACGGTTTGATTCCCAGCCAAGGCACATACCTGGGTTGCGG
This sequence comes from Ia io, assembly GCA_025583905.1. Classification (NCBI taxonomy): domain Eukaryota; kingdom Metazoa; phylum Chordata; class Mammalia; order Chiroptera; family Vespertilionidae; genus Ia; species Ia io. The sequence goes on from JAJQQW010000003.1 coordinate 40,210,843, forward strand.
GCTCGATCTCCAGTGTGGGGCATGCAGGAGGCAGCCGATCAATGATTCCCTCTCATCACTGATGTTTCTACTTCTCTCTCCCTCTCCCTTCCTTTCTGAAATCAATACAAATATATTTTTAAAAATAACAATAAAATAAAAAGAGCAATTGAAGCCCCTTTAAGGCTCAGTACTGTAGCAGGATTGGAGGATGTGCTCTATGCTCCTGACAAGGAAACTCAATGGTCTCTCTAGAGCTCATGCTATATAATAAAAGCCTATGTGGTCGTGACGCCCTCACGCTGCAATGACTGATCACTAGGGGGCTGCGTGCGCAGCAAGCATGTGTGGGTGGGCGGGGCTACGTGTGTGGCATCAAGCCCCTGCCCATCCATGTGCACCTGCTGTGCATGCAGCCGCATCCCTGTGGGCACCGGCAGGAGCCTGATGCACCCCTGCGGGCGCCGGCAGGTCTGGATCTGCATGTGCAGCAGGTGCATGTGGGTGGGTGGGGCTGCGTGCGAGGCTAGGCGCGTGTGGGTGGGCGGGGCGTGGGTGGGCGGGGACTTGACTCTGAGTCTCATGGCAATGGTGGGACTTGACACTGCGTCTCCATGGGCACCGGCCCAGACTCTGACAGGAGGGAGGAGGAAGCCAGATACCCGCACCCAGAACTTGACTCTGGGTCTTGTGGTGCTGGGGGGACTTGATGCTGGGTCCCTGTGGGCGCCGGTGGGGACTTGACGCTGCTTCCCCACGGGCAACGGCCCAGACTCTGACAGGAGTGAGGAGGGAGCCAGATACCTGCACCCAGGACTTGACTTTAAATGGGAGGCCAGTGTCAGATGGGGAAAAATCAATTCTTCTATTATAGAGAAAGGGCAAATAGCAATATTAAAATATTTCTTCTAATTAATTCCCTTTTAATGTGCATGAATTTTGTGCACGGGGACACTAGTCTCTAGATAAGCATTGAGGCAATAAAACATCCCTCATACACAGTGTATCAGCAGGGTGGGGAAAATATACCTCCACAAGCTAAATCAGTGTATACTGAGGAAAACCATAAAGAAGGGAGATTATATCTCAAGGAGTTAAACTCAGTAACACTGGAGGTTCATCAATAGCATTATGATCAGAACAATTGGCTTTTCAGAGGTCAGAGGGATAAAGGACTTTGAAAACTATAACTTTTCACAAACAACAGGGGGGTGAGGGCATGAGTGGGGATGTAGGGGGATAATGGGAAGATGAGGACACATATGTAATACCTTAATCAATAAAGAAATTTAAAAAAAAGTTTAAGATGCAAAACTTACTGAATACTGTATTTCTCATTTTAATATACATGTTAGTTGTTCTCTAAAAAAAAACACTATAACTTCAACTTTAAATTAATTTGAACTAAAAATAAGCTGCTATTAAATATATGTACTTTTAGAGGTAAGCTTGACACGCAATCAAGAAGATAGAGAGTTTCAATTTTTCAGAGTTGCTTGATGCGTTTTGTAATGTGTAGGTGGAAAATAGGTTATGCTCCAGATGGAGCAAAGTTAAGTTTCTAGGATGTGTTACAATCATGCTGACATTATTGACAAGAGACAGTTTCAATGATCTGTAAGGCATATATAAAATTACCAGGCTTTTTGTGCTTTCAAAGTGATAACTATTGGAAATATTTAATTTTTAATAATAAGCATGGAGCTAGTGCTCTAATACAATTTAAGGATAATGTTCACTTGCATGTTAACAGTTATTTAATTATATAAGATAATTATTCTAAGATTGAGAAAAGGATATATATTTTAATTATGACTTCTTCCCAAGAGAACCAATTTACACCAGTGAGCCAAAATAATAAAACAGGAAAAATGGTACATTACATACTCTCTAGAATTCAGGGAATCAAAAACTCAATGAAAAACTCATATTTTCCTTTCAAGAAAATATTGGCTTCTTAATTATTATTTCTATTATGAGCTGTAAATTAGTTTTTCCTAGAGGTATAATGAAATCAATCAGAAGCAGGGATTAATTATTCAGTTATTTTTTCACACACATCTTTAGCAATAGTTCTAAGGTTAAGTTATAATTTTCTTTTTAACACAAAGAAAATTTCATTAAATACAATAAGGAAATAATTTATTCTCTTATGTTGTAACTTTTTATAGTTTATTACTACAATAATTTCAATGCTCACAATTTTATTTTAAAAATCACAAAACCGGTAAGAACATTCATTACAAAATAAGAATTAAGCAAATTCACTTATTTTTTCTATTTCTGTTCCCTATTTTTTACCATTTGAAAATGCACCTCAAATTTCTTTTCAGATGAGCACTTCCATTTACGCATCATGCAATCATACATTTAACAATATTAACTGAGTATCAAGTAGGTATCAATCACTATGCCAGAAAAGCAGCAAACGTTTCCTCCTTGAGGTTGGAATTATGGATATAGTAAATAAAAGCTGTTGGCTTTAATATTCAAAACACATAAATAAAAGTTGCTACTATAAATTCTATAGTAAAAAGAACATAAGAGGATGACATAAGACTTAAGTTGTATGGCAAGGAAAGGATCAACATAGATCATAATTATTGATTTAGTATATTTGAAAGTGGTATAGCTTATTATAAGAAAAATGTTGAAAAAAATTTAGAATTTTTTTTAGTTTACTTTTAAAAAAGCCATTTTGCATAGCTTGTGGAATAGGTTAGCAATTTAACAAAATAGAATTTTATTGCTATAAACACTGCTCTGGGTTAATGCTGTACTAAATCATGGCAACATACAATCACAAGGACTTCCATGGATTTAAAAAAAAAAAAAAAAGTGAATAGAATAGCAAACAGAATTTGAGCGCGCTGCGGGCGGCTGGGTTCATTCTGCTCCCTCTGGTTCCCCTGCGCCCGCCTCCGCCCGCGTTCACCCTGCCACTCGGGGCTCCGAAGACACACTCGCCTTCTCCCCCAGCAAGTGGCCCCCGGCCCCGCGGAGGAGGGCGGCCTTCGGCTCCGTTTCGTGAGGCTCTGGGAGCCCGCCCCCGCCCCCGCCAAAGGGTCCGCGCCCGCCCCTGGCTGAGGCCTGCACAGTGCCTCTGATTACACAATACCACCCATGGAGAAAACCCACATTCAGGTGGCTCTTCCTTCTGGGTGCTGTGGAAGACTAGCTCCACGTTCCGGCTTGGCTGCAAAACACTTCACAGACATAGGAGCTGGTGTTCGAGTTGAAGATTGTAGAGGAAATTTTGGTGTTGTACTGTTTCATTTTGGCAAAGAAAAATTGGAAGTAAAAAAGGGTGACCGAATGGCGCAGCTCATCTGTGAACGGATTTTTTATCCAGAAATAGAGGAAGTTCAAGCTTTGGATGACACTGAAAGGGGCTCAGGAGGTTTTGGTTCTACTGGAAAAAGTTAAAATTTATGCCAAGAATAGAAAATGAGAAAGAGTTCTTGTTTGGTGTTTTGCACTTCTGTAAACTTAACATCTTTAGATTCTAAAAATACTTGGTTCTCTTATGATCAAGGAAAAAGGTACTCTGTTGGGATCACATTGAACTTTTTTGTGTTTTTCTACATTTGTTGTTGTATAAATATTCATGGTAACCTAATAGGTTTTTTTTTCTTCAATCAAATGTACATTAATTATAGATCCCCAGAACCGTATTATTTAATTCACTAAATGCTACCCATTCAACAACTTATTCTTTGGTTTGCTTTATAAATCATAAGCAAAGCCTTTTATTCAATGAATTTGAATTCTTTCACAGATACAAATTATTATGTAAACTGAACTAAAAGATAAAAAAACTTATTCCTTGTTCTCTTTTAAAAAAAGAATAGCATACATAACATATTTGCTTCAAGGCATTAAAATTTTGGATGTCTATCTCACTATCATCTATCTATATCTATCTATTATCTATCATCTATTTATATCTATCTATCTATCTATCTATCTATCTATCTATCTATCTATCTATCTATTATCTATCTATCTATCATCTATCTATCTAATGAACTTTCAGAGCCTGAGAACTTGGAAAGTACACAGAATGGCTGGGTGGAAAGACCAGACAGGATAAAATAAATCAAGTACCCCTATCTCTGCAGACTTGCTAGCCATCTCTCTTTATTATATGCTTTACAACAGCCAAAGCCACATAGCATGTGTAAGACTTTGAAAAAGATTCGCTTTACTCAATTCAGCCAACTGAAAGAACTATGACTTTTTGAGCTATTATGTTAAATGCAGAATCTGAGTGTGTGTGAGGATGGACATATACATACACATGTATAAGCACGCATACCTATAGGAATGAAATAAGCCAAAAATTGCATGCTCTTTTATTAAGGAACTTCAAAACTGCACTAGCAAAATCCCATGTAAATTGGGAAAGTCTTATAAATCCTTTTTGAATGTCATCTTCTTCTTCCTTCTGAATATTTCACTTCACCCTGAGTACTATATTGAATTATAATTCTGATCAAAGTCCAGTGAAAATGAGTATTGAAAAATGGAGCAAATTGCTTGTTTTCCATTAAGGTGGAGCTGCAGTGATAATTTCAGAATACTAATATAGGAAAGGAATGGGACTGCAAAAGTTTCTGATCCTATACATCATCTATACCATCACTCAATTTTTCATCCTTTCCAGAATAATGTTCTAACATCATGAGAGAGAAGTAAAACCTTTGTGAATTTAGCTGACGGTGTATTGTGTTGAAGTTTTATTTTCTGAAATGGTTTTTGGCAGTCTTAGCCCCAAGACTATAAGCAGTAAGAAATTCCTTCAGGAGCACATGAAAGCTTTACATTTTATTCTTTACTTGAGGTAAACTTTTGAGAGTGGAAATAGTCATACTATTATTTTGAGTTGTTTAGAAATATCAAAAGCAACAAACTAACCCTTTCTCATCTCACACAGATCTCTGGCAGCAGGTTCTTTGTGTTTGTTAGCAATAACAACTGACCTTGGCTCACTTGAGTGAAAAAGAAGAGAAAAAAAGGACTTTATGAGAAGGTGGCAGGAGTGACTGAAAACTTAAAAGTGAACAAACATACGTTTAGATAGATCTCAAGACCTTAGCTGCAGGAGCTCCTGAGAGTTTCTGTATGGCCTCTTCAAAACCAACTATTTTCTTTGTATCTATCAGCTGAAGAATCAATATTATAGGAAAAGAAATCTGCTCTGTGTTAGGACTTTGCCCTTGTGTCCATCATCTCAAACCAGAAGAAAAAGTGAGGGGCTTGCAGTTAATCACTGAGAGTTCAATGAGCATGACAATTCTCAGTGTGGCGGTTTCCAAAACAGAGACAAAAATCACAAATTAAATATCAAATGCAACCAGTTTTCTCCATTCTTCCTGTATATATTGATGTATAACATTATAAAAAAAACTTAGAGAGCAACCAAAGGACTTGTATGCATGCATATTAGCATAGGCAGTGGACACAGACACTGGGGTGGTGGGGGCTTGCCTGAGGTAGGAATGGCGGTGGGGGGGGGTCAATTGGGGAAAAAGGAGACATATGTAAAACTTTAAATTAAAAAAAAAAACTTCACATATAAAAAAGAAGAGAAAACTTCATTATCCAAAATTTTTCCACTTTCAAATTTCTGAAACATCTTATGTTATCTTTTCTAATTTTCTTTTTTGAATAGGCTGCCAATTTTGATCTAGATTATACTTTTTAAACAATCAGGTTTTTATTTCATAATAATAATTTAAAAGTTATGCTTTTAAAATTTCTCTATTTTATTAATTTCTTATTATATCCTATATAATAAAAGCCTAATATGCTAAGTGTCTGGTCGTCCGTTCAACCAATCCAAGTTTAATATGCTAATGATATGCTAAGGTCACTCAACCATTCGCTATGATGTGCACTGACCCCCAGGGGCAGACAGTCAACCGCTCAACCAGTCACTATGATATGCACTGACCACCAGGCGGTAAATGCTCCAACCAGTAGGTTAGCTTGCTGCTGAGGTTCGGCTAAGCGGGACTGAGCGAGAGGGGCTGGACACACCCTCAAGCCCTTCCGTGATCCCTCCTAGGCCCCAGTAGTGCACTGGTGGGGTCCCTTGGCCTGGCCTGCAACCTCTCGCAATACGAGACCCCTCAGGGGATGTCGGGGAGACAGTTTCAGCCCATCGCTATGATGCACACTGGCCACCAGGGGGCAGTCGCTCAGCCAGAAGCTGGGTTCATGGCTGTCGAGCTCAGCGGCGGTGGCAGGAGCCTCTCCGGTCTCCACAGCAGAGCTAAGGATCTCTGAATGATGGCTTAGTCCTGCTCCCTGCAGTCGGACATCCCCCAAAGGCTCCTGGACTGTGAGAGGGTGCAGGCCAAGATGAGGGACCCCCCCCCAAGTGCACGAATTTCGTGCACCAGGCCTCTAGTAATATTTTATTTTACTTCCTTAATATATAGAAATTTACTGGTATTGTTCAGTTAATTTTTATTTTCAATTATTTCTCATCTTACCTAAAAATAGACAAACATGTAAATTGACCGTACCTTCACTACGCCCTTAGCTAATCAGAGTGAGTATGCAAATTAACCCAAAAAAGATGGCAGTTAATTTGCATACAAAGGCGCCCAGCACCTGTGTCCCAGGAACATCCTGGCACCCAGGTCACTGTGAGGTAAGGCCGCGTGGGCCCAGAGCAGCCTGGAAAGGGCCTGAGCCAGGGGCTCCTGGGCAGGGCCAAGCCTGCAATCAGAACGAGGGGGCAGGAACGGAGCCTGCAATCGCAGGGAGCTGGGTATCTGCTCCTGCTCAAAGCCGATCGCAGGGAGCTGGGGTCCACTCCTGTCCAAGGCCGATTGCAGAGAGCTGGGGGTCCGCTCCTGCCCAAGGCCAAAAGCCTTCACCAGAGGCTTTCAGTCTGGGCAGGACTGGACAGGGGCAGAGCCTGCGATCACAGGGACCTGGGGGTGCCCTGCCCAAGGTTGAAAGCCTGGGCCAGAGGCTTTTGGTCTGGGCAGGCCTGGACAGGGGCAGAGCCTGCGATCACAGGGAGCTGGGGGTCCCCTGCCCAAGGCCGAAAGCCTCTACCAGAGGACCTGGTAGAGGCTTTCAGCCTGGGCAGGCCTGGGTAGGGGCAGAGCCAGAGATCAGAGTGAGCTGGAGGTCCCTTGCCCAGGCCTAAAGCTTTGGCCAGAGGCTGTAGTCCTGGGCAGGGCCCAGCCCGCGATTGGAGTGAACTATAGAGGAAACACCTTTTCTGACTGCACATTGGCTAAGCTTCCTGTATGCCACTGGTAATATTCTTAGTAATTTGGGTAATAAGAATCCAAAAAGGTGATCTAGGGTTTTTCCACCACACTTCTGGAGAAAAAAACGAAGGTCCACTGCTGGAGGGCTAAGAAATGTCATATTCTGCCCTAGCCGGTTTGATTCAGTGGATAATGCCTTAGCCTGCCTACAGCAGGGTCTGGGTTCGATTCTGATCAAGGGCATGTACCTAGGTTGCAGGTTCCTCCCTGGCCGGGACCCAGATCAGGGCTCATGCAGGAGGAAACCAATCAAAGTGTCCCTCTCACTTTGATGTTTCTTTCTGTTTTTCCTTTTCTCTTCCACATTCTCTAAAAGTCAATGGAAACATATCTTCAGGTGAGGAAAAAAAAAAAAATAAAGAAATGCATATCCTATGAAAGACACATCTTGAAAATGCCTAAAGAAAGTTGTCATTTTTTCTTGGTGAAGGGACTGGAGTCCGTGTTGATGAAAACACCTTGGTGGCTGTGGTGACTGGCAGTGGCTGCAACAGCGGGGTGATGGGGCTGATGCCTTCCCCTGATCAGCCCAGTTGCCTCCCACAAAGGGAGGCCAGACTGTGGCTTAGAACCACTTCCCGTGGGGATCGGGCCTAAGCCATCAGTAGGACATCCCCTGAGGGCTCCCAGTATGTGAGAGGGGGCAGGTTGGGCTGAGAGACCCCCCCAACCCCCAGGGCACGAATTTTGTGCACCGGGCCCCTAGTAAAAATATAATAAGTGCTGACAAGGATGTGGAAAACACTGTTGATGAGAATGTAATTTTGTACAACAATTATGGAAACAGTATAGAGGTTCAAAAAATTAAAAATAAAACTACCATATGATTTAGCATTCCCATTTTAAGATATATATCCAAAGGATATAAAATCACTATCTCAAAGAGATAATTGTCCTCCCATGTGTATTGCAGCATATTTCAAGATATAGAAACAACCTAAGTATTCTTAGATGGATGAAGGGATATAGAAAATACTATTAAAAACAATAAGTTACTATGTAAAACATATAATCAGTATGATTGGAATTTTTTTAAAGATTGCTGAAATAATAGAAGAAAATATCTTAATAGTGGACTAAAATTTTGTTTAGAAGTGAACTTATAGAATTTTAAATTTAAGTTTAGGGATGTTCAGGAAAAAAAATCTATATATATCAACACACACACACACACACACTTAATCAAATAATAAAGAAAGTAAATTTATAACAAGTCATTATAAAATATTTATTAGACCAAAAGAAAATCTCAACATATCCCAAACACAAAATATTACATTCCACCACTTTCTCTCAACAAAGCATCATAAGACATTATAACCAAATAACATTATGAAAATATACTCTTTCCACTCTTCCCTTAATTCAATCTACCTTGAAAATATTCCAAAGCATATGGAAAAAGATGTCAAAGTTGAAATTGTAAATTGATCATGAAAAACCCGAGTACTACAAAAATACACTCCCAGAATATTTTCTACCTGGAATCAAGTAAGCTTATTTAAATACTAGGGGCCCAGTGCACAAAATTCATGCACTGGGGGTGGGGGGATCCCTCAGCCCAACCTGCCCCCTCTCACATACTGGGAGCCCTCAGGGGATGTCCTACTGATGGCTTAGGCCCAATCCCCACGGGAAGCGGGCCTAAGCCACAGTCTGGCCTCCCTTTGTGGGAGGTGACCAGGCTGATCAGGGGAAGGCACCAGCCCCATCACCCTGCGCTGGAGCCACTGCCAGTCACCACAGCCACCAAGGTGTTTTCATCAACACGGACTCCAGTCCCTTCACCAAGAAAAAATGACAACTTTCTTTAGGCATTTTCAAGATGTGTCTTTCATAGCATATGCATTTCTTTATTTATTTTTTTATCCTCACCTGAGGATATGTTTCGATTGACTTTTAGAGAATATGGAAGAGAAAGGGAAAGACAGAGAGAAACATCAAAGTGAGAGGAACACTTTGATTGGTTTCCTCCTGCATGAGCCCTAATCTGGGCCCCGGCCAGAGAGGAGCCTGCAATCTAGGTACATGCCTTTGATCAGACTCAAACCCAGACCCTGCTGTAGGCAGGCCGAGGCATTATCCACTGAGTCAAACCGGCTAGGGCAGGATATGACATTTCTTAGCCCTCCAGCAGTGGACCTTTGTTTTTTTCTCCAGAAGTGTGGTGGAAAAACCCTAGATCACCTTTTTGGATTCTTATTACCCAAGTTACTAAGAATATTACCAGTGGCATACAGGAAGCTTAGCCAATGTGCAGTCAGAAAAGGTGTTTCTTCTATAGTTCACTCCAATCGCGGGCTGGGCCCTGCCCAGGCCTAAAGCCTCTGGCCAAAGCTTTAGGCCTGGGCAGGGGCCCTCCAGCTTCCTGCAATTGCAGGCTCCACACCTGCTCAGGGCAGGGGACCCCCCAGCTCCCTGTGATTGCAGGCTCCGCCCCTGTCCAGGCCTGCCCAGACCAAAAGCCTCTGGCCCAGGCTTTTGGCCTTGGGCAGGAGCGGACCCCCAGCTCCCTGAGATAGGTCTTGGGCATGAGAGGACCCCCAGCTCCCTGCGATCACAGGCTCCGTTCTTCCCAGGCCAAAAGCCTCTGGTGGAGGCTTTCGGCCTTGGGCAGGAGAGGACCCCAGCTCCCTGCAATTGGCCTTGGGCAGGAGAAGACCCCCAGCTCTGCGATTGCAGGCTCCGTTCCTGCCCAGGCCAAAAGCCTCTGGTGGAGGCTTTCGGCCTTGGGCAGGAGAGGACCCCTAGCTCCCTGCAATCGGCCTTGGGCAGGAGCAGACCCCCAGCTCCCTGTGATTGCAGGCTCTACTCCAGCCCCCTTGTTCTGATTGCAGGCTTGACCCTGCCCAGGAGCCCCCTGGCTCAGGCCCTTTCCAGGCTGCTCTGGGCCCACGCTGCCTTACCTCAAAGTGACCTGGGTGCCAGAATGTTCCTGGGACACAGGCGCTGGGTGCCTATGTATGCAAATTAACCGCCATCTTTTTGGGTTAATTTGCATACTCACTCTGATTATCTAAGGGCGTAGTGAAGGTACAGTCAATTTACATGTTTGTCTATTATTTGGTAAGATATATGACTAGAGGCCCAATGCATGAAAATTCGTGCAAGGTAGGCCTTCCTTACCCCAGCTGCCAGCACTGGCTTCCCTCCAACATGTGGGTGCAGGGCTGCTTCCCTCCTCCGGCTGCCCGCAGGCACCCAGGACCCAGGTTGGCTTCCCTTGGGTCACCTGCTGGCTTCCCTTCGACCCTGTCTTCATTAGGAAGAACTTCCAAAATGACATCTGATATCCGGTCTAATTAGCATATTACCCTTTTAGTATTATAGATAACAGCCATCCTAACAGGTATAGCATATCTCATTGTATTTTGACTTGCTTTCCCTGATAATTAATGGTATTAAGCATCTTTTCATGTAAAAGTTGCCCAATTATATGTCTTTTTAGAGGAAATGTAGATTTAGGTCCTTTGCCCATTGTACTGGATTATTTGTTTGCTATTGAGTTGTGTGAGTTCTTTATATGTTTTAGATATTAACTTCTTATTGAATATATGGTTTTTATATATTTTCTCCTATCCAAGGTTGCCTTTTCAGTTTGTTGATTATTTTTGTTGTGCAGACATTTTAGATTGATTTAGTCCTACTAGTTTATTTTTTATTTTGTTGCCTATGCTTTAGGTGACATTTCCAAAAATCTCTGCTAAAACCAATGTCAAGAAGTTTTCCACCTATGTTTCCTCCTAGGAGTTTCAGTTTTAGGTCTTACATTTAAGTCTTTAACCCATTTTGAGTTGACTTTTGTGAGTGGTATAAGTGTTCAACTTCTTACTTTTGTATGTGGCTATCCAGTTTTCCCAATACCACTTATTGATGAGACTGTCCTTTTCTCATTTTGTATTCTTGGCACTGTTGTTTTTAAAATTTGTTAAACATATATGTGTGGATTTATTTCTTGGTTTGCTGCTCTATTTTATTGATCTCTGTGCTTGTTTCTATGCCAGTATTATACTGTTTTGATTACTATAGTTTTGTAATATAGTGTGAAATCAGGATATGTGATGTCCCAGCTTTGTCCTTCTTGCTCAAGATTGTTTTAGCTATTGGGTCTTCTGTGGTAGAATTAATCTTCTTAAAATACAGTGACATAATTAAATTATTTTATTTTAGAATATTCAACTTACACAGATAAGTGATTTTTGCCCCTGATATTGCACTATTATATTATATTTTTTATTATTTTATTTTATTTATTTTATCTTATCTTATTTATTTTATTTTATTTTATTTTATTTTATTTTATTTTATTTTATTATTTTATACCAGAAGTAATCTTGGAACATGTAAAACTTGTTAAAAAAAATTCATAGGTAAGTAAAAACTCTTCTGTAAGTAAATAACATTAGTGAACCTGCCAGGAGGTCTGTCAGTATATTTATGACATGACACCAGGTCTTCTGGTATTCCCCTGTACCCCTGTAATGAGGGCTTTTATTAATATTTTCCATATAGGTTTTAAAGTCTAATATTTCCTTTTTGTCTATTATCTTTGCCTTATTTTCTTTCCCATATTGTACTGGCCTCATAAAGTAATTAGGTATTATTTTTTATTTATTTTTAAAAGGCTTTGTGTAAGATTGGCTTTAGCTTTGTTGTTGTTGTTGTTAATGCTCACAATTCTGCTGGAAGCCCACAAACACCACCTTCTGGCCCTCCAGTCAGTAAGATTACTATTTTCTGATAGCTTTTCAACTTTCTTGGACAGAACCACTAGAGAGTGCCCTCAGACCAAAGGCACATCATTACTCATTGCAACCAACTTGTTAACCTTTTCAAAAGTTAGATTACCAGTTTCTATCTGCTTATGATCACATGCCCAGTGCATTTAAAAAGTTGTATTATTAAAAATAGTATGTCCAAAGAAGTAAAACTGTCTTTATCCACAGACAATAGAATTTATCTACAGACAGTAGAATTGCCCATATGGAGAATCCAATGTAATTTATAAAAAAATCTACTTGAGCTGGGCCACTATGGCTCAGTAGTTGAGAGTCAATCCATGCACCGAGAGGTTGCTAGTTTGATTCCTAGTCAGGGCACATGCAGGCTTAATCCCCAGTGCAGAACATACTGGAGGCAGCTGATAGATGTTTCCAGATATGTTTATGTTTATCTGTGGGGGTTTGGGGGGTGGGTAAGTCTGTTATAGTTTACTAGAGGCCCGATGCACGAAATTCATGCAAGAGTAGGCTTTCCTTCCCCTGGTTGCTGGCATTGGTTTCCTTCTGGCATTGGTTTCCTCCAGCCACCAGCAGGCACTTGGGACCTGGGCTTCCCTCGCAGCCCCAGATTTGTCTAAAAGGTCATCTAGAAGGACATCCGGTCTAATTAGCATTTTGCACTTTTATTATTTTAGATTCTTCCATTACCATAAATGGAACTCCCTTCTATGAAACATTTTGAAATGCATAATCTTCCTGGACTCCACCTCAGAGTTACTAAGGATTAGCACTCTCTATTGTTTAAGATTTATTTCTATGTATTGCTTAAGATTTCTACAGTTTATTATAGTCATCAGCCCACATTAGAAACTTTTCCATTTAAGCCCAGAAAACTCTAGAATATTTTTAATAAATCCTTGAGTCTATCAAGAAAAACTTAATAGATATAAAATTTCTACTTATTTATGTTTAGAATTTTAATAAGTAATGCTTATCTATAATTTTAAGAACTATAATTTGAGGTAAAAAAAATAAAGACTCTTTAAACATACGTAAGAGAGACTTGAGGCAGTAATTATCACTATATTAATACTTGCTAACTGTCTCAAAGACTTCTGACTATAAGGAATACTCATTGGGCTGTGTTGTCACTATGTTGAATAACGGTACAGATTATATTTTCCCAACCCATTGAAATTCAATTGTGTGTTTGCCTCAGATCTTGGCTCAGGAAAACAAACAAACAAACAAAACAAAACAAAACAAAATAACATTTAGGGGACAGGAAAGGAAATTTCCAAAACAAAACAAAAATGCTCAAGAAACAATACTTTCATGTTGAAAGAGCAATTCCAAGCCCACTTTAGTCTGATTATTTGTAACACAGAGCCATTTTGGAAAAGCTTAACCTGGTTTGAGACTGCTAGAGCTCACACTTAAGGAAGCAAAGATTCAAAATATAATTTAGCATCCATTAAAATATGTCTGAAAATGAAGTTATCAGAGACATTTATTACATAAGACTAAATTATGACCATCTTTTAACATAATTATTCTTAAGTTGAATGTAATAAAGTTAGAATAATTTTGTTAGAATTTGGGAACTATGTAAAAACAGCTAATTTTCATAAGGATATATATTTTAATCTCATAAGATATCATCTGTCATTAGAATATCAGTGAATTACACCTTTCTGCATCTGTGCAATGCATTCCTGTGGTACAGAAATTCTAAGGTGATAAACACAGGTCTGCGAAGCCAATAATTAGAGAACTAGTCAAGGTTAAAGTATGATTAAAAAAAAAGTCTCTGCTTAACTGAAAACTTACTTCAAATATTAAACCTTTTTAACAATAAAACTGAAAAAGAAAAACATCACAATAAAAAATTTTGTTTTTCAGTCAGTAAACAAACTTGGGAAACAAATTGAAGAGTTATGAATAAGTACATTGCTAAACTTCAATATAATAAATACCTAATCATGTGTCATTATGAAAGAGAACAGTGATGAATAATTTATATTGTCTCAGTGTCATGAAAAATATGTTGTCTTTATGATACATATTTTTATTATTAACCATTAGTATTCTCATCTATAAACTAGAGATGACAATAGCAGTACATGCCTTTTCATAGCACTGGGGTAAAATGAAATGTGATAATGCACATATTTAACTGGGTCTCTGGCACATAGTACCAGATCATAACTAACCAAAATTATAATTAGTTTTTATCTTATTGTTACTATTGTTTTTCTTTTTATTATTTTGGAACTTGACTGGGAATTCTCAACCATTAGAAAAAATCTCTATGCTCTGAAAACCCGAATCAGAAAAAAGCTACATATTAAAATTTAATTTCCTCTCAAAACTTCAAATTATGTGCTGATATTGTTATTTTTATGCTGATGATAAAGATCAGTCTACACTTAGTCTCTTTCCTAGAAGTTGGTATCTTTTTTTCCTTTGGCTTAAAAGGACCACAGTATAAACAGGGCAAATAAATGGCTTATTTTGGGAGAGCTCCAGTTTGAAACCATGTGCTTCTTTGAAAAGGAAAGCAATTAATGAGTAAAGGACTCTTTAACTAGAGGTTTGTCTATATATTTATGCAATCATGGTGGCCAGGTGGTCTATCTTTGACAATGACCCATGTGCACTTGAGAAGATTGTATATTCTGTAGCTTTGGGATAAAATGTTCTATAAATGTCAATTAAATCCATCTGATCCAGTGTATCATTTAGAGTCACTATTTCCTTGTTAATTTTTTGTCTGTAAGATCTAAGCAGTGAAGTCAGCCAGGTGTTAAAATCCCCTACTAGGACTGTATTACTGTCAATTGCTCCCTTAAAGTCCTCCAGAAGTGTTTTTTGTTGTTGTTGTTGTTGTTGTTTTAGTTTATATTGGGTGCAAATATGTTTACCAGGATTATATCCTCTTGTTGGATCGATCCCTTTAGTATTATGTAGAGACCTTTATTGTCTCTTATGATAACCTTCATTTTGAAGTCTATTTTGTCAGGTACGAGTATTGTTACCAGCTTTTTTTTTTTCATTTCCGTTTGCATGGAAAATTTTTTCCCACCTCTACATTCTCATCCTCTGAATTTTTGTTGTTGTTCTGAGGTGGGTCTCTTGTAGATAGCATATAGTTGGGTCATGTTTGTGTATCCATTCAGCTACCCTACGTCTTCTTATTGGAGCATTTAATCCATTTACATTTAAAGTTATTATTGATAGGTACTTATTTATTGCCATTTTAATTCTACATGCCTATGTTTCTCTCTATATATATTTCTTCTCATTATAGCAGTCCTTTTAGCATTTCTTACAAGTGCTGGTTGTGTGGTGATAAACCCCTTTAGACTTTTGTCTGATAGCATTGCTGGATATAATAATTTTGGTTTTAGAAACTTGCTTTTCATTTCCTTGAGTACTTCATGCCATTCCCTTCTGGCCTGTAGAGTTTCTGATGAGAAATCAGGTGTCAGCCTTATGGGAACTCCTTTGTAGGGTTCTTCTTGCTTAGGACTCTTTGTGCATCCTGAACTTGTGTGACTTTTCCTTCACCAAGTTAGGGAAGTTTTCTGCCATTATGTCCTCAAACACGTTCTCTATCCCTTGTTCACTTTCTGCCCCTTCTGTTACTCCTAATGAAACAGGAAAATTGGACTGGAACGCGTGGTGTTCCCTGGGCAGGATGGTTCTAGGGCTCTTGTCCGGTGGTGTAGAATAATGAAACCACGGACGAAAGGTGGTATAGTAAAACGGGGAAATTTATTGAGAAACAAGCACAGACTCCCACATGGGGAGGGGGAAAGAGTCCCACTGAGTCCCTTTTCTCTACAGGTTATAAAGGCTGCAGATCTTTGTGCCTTGATATCCCCTCTGATTGGTCACTATCCCTTCTGATTTGGTCAGTATGAGGAACTGACTCAGCACAGGATACCACAGTGGTTGCCTTCTGAGCTCTGACCCCAGAGGTCCCAAACCTGGCTTCTGCTCACACAGCTCCAGCACACTCGGCCCTCTCTCTGCTGGAGCCCAAGGTGAGTAGCTACACACAAAATTTTGTGTATAGGCTCTTTAAGAGGATGCCTGTATTTCCAGCTCTCTCCCAGGCAGACAGCAACCCTGCTGCTTTTCACATCCAGATGTTATGTAGGCACCTTTCTCAGTTCTGGGGCTCTGGGCGGGGGAGCTCAGCCTGGGGTTTAGACCCCAGAGTTCTCAGGGGAACCCCCACAGTTCAGCTATCTCTCTGGAACTTCAGCTGCTGACTGTGGGAGCCCAGCCAGGCCTTTTGCATCTCCACACTTCCTATCAGCTTCTATGTGGTCTTCACCTTCTGTCCTTGGTTATCAGGGTTCTCTCCAGCTAGTCTTCAGTTGATTATTCAGGTTGATTTTTCATTGTAATTCCAGTTTGGTCTTCAGACTGTGTCAGTGTAACTTCTACTCACTTTGCCACCATTTTAGTACTCCCTTTCCATTGATTTTTAGAGAGACTGGAATGGAGGAGGAGAGACACAGAGAGAGAAACATCGATGTATCACACATGATTGGTTCCCTCCTGCACCACCCTGACTAGGGCCGGGGATGGAGCCCACAACCAAGGTATGAACATGCACTTGACTGGTATTGAACTGGGGACCCTTCAGTCCTCAGGTCGATGCTCTACCCACTGAGCAAAGCTCCTTGGGGCGATGTTTGACTTATTATAAAATGAAATTTAGCTCTATAAAAAGAGATTTTTCTAATATGTTTGACACATTATTATAAAGCCTTAGTGAACCAATTTTAAATTATTTGTTCCCAAGTTGGATAAAATATCATGTTTTAAGATGCTAGAAAAGAACTTCCACAGGGAAGGACATCAGAAATGATTTCCCTCCAGCCAAACACTCAACATGCAACTTTTACTTGGAACTGACTGCACTCTACTTCTGGCTCCCCTATCACCATGCTTCATGTTGGTATGACAGCAAACCATAGAGCAAGAGACTAAATTCTAGGTCCTGGGATTCAAGTTGGGAAGTGAAATTTCAAGTTATATACATTTAAATTACACTGGAGTGTTACATAAGAATACAATGGAAGGCAGCCTTTTGTATTTTATAAAACCATAGTAACCAAGAGGGGAAAGGATATGCTGTTATTGGGTAGAAATAATATTCCCTAGATATGGATTCTTTACCAAATATTAAAGTACTATCTATAAAAAATAAAGAAGAGACATTTATGAGATTTTTCTCTATAAACACACTTGAGTAAGAAGTTAATTTGTTAAATAAGGAGAAGAGATAGTATTGTAGCAAAGTTGATTTAATAACAGAGTAATAACTATCATAGCAATGTTTGTTAATTCAAATCAGAGAAAATGTACTTAGGCTTGCAGCCTTTAGTATTCCTTTAAAGATTATTAATTTAATCTTTAAAGATGAGTAATTCTAAATAGAGACTTTAAATAAAATCTAAAATAAACCTAGATATTGTATTTCTTTAAAAAAGAAGTTACAAATATAATTTTATGCATTTCTTACCTATTAATAGCTAGTTAATAACTTTATGCATCTGAACATCTGTATTTGTCAAAATGGGAGAGGTTATGATTCAGTAACAAATAAACCTCCAGCTTTCAGTGGCTTAATGCAACAAGATTTATATGTGAGTTATTAAATGCCCAATATGATTCTCAGGGACAACCTTCTTCATTCAGTGACTCAGGAAATTGGGCTGGGAAGTATACTGGGATGGATATTTACTAGGTCCTAAATATTGATATAATGCAATCAGGCTTTAAAAGCTCATATTTTAAGAGGTGTTTTGTTGTTGTTGTTATTAATAATCTTGGAGGCTTAAATATGCTTATAGTGATTTATATATCCAGTTAGTGAAATTTATGATTGTTTATGTGTGTAGAGACTGGGTAGACACATACAATGATGAGCAAAACAGACTTCTGTTCTAAGGAAGCTTACAGTCAGGAGCATGTTTGAGAAAAAAAAGGGTGAACAAACATCAGTCATAAAATCACTTCAAAATATAAGGGTCTATGCAAAAAGCCTATGCTATATGCTGCCATTTTTATTTCCCAAAATAGAGACTAAAATGTTGGGTATAGAGCAGGTGTTGAAAGCTTTATAGCATTAATGAGAATCTTGCCATTGGTAGTAAAATATGTCTTGAAAAAATAAACTTTTTTGGATAATTGTGTAAAACGAAGACTGTAAATACAGAACTTTATTTGTTTCTTTACCCTGCCTTTGAATTGCAATGGTGTCATGATCAGATCTTATTTCAGGCCTACTTGTTACTGATTGGGGTTACCAGCTGGGACTTCAGTTCTTCTCATCCCCGCAGAAAAGATTTTAAGGTCAACAAAAATTAAAGTAAAGAAAACAAGAATGTATTGACCTCAACAAAAATATACTTAGGAAAGTGAAATAAGGAAGGGCAAACAGGAGAGCTTAGTGTGGGCTACTTTAACTCACTGGGAAGTCAGAGAAAAGGGGGCTTGGAGACAGGATCTTGGGGTTAGCCTGGGATGAGCTGCCACTGCCTATTGCTCCCCTTGTTGCATGTCTCATAAGGTTCCTTAGAGGCTAGGGAAACATTCCTGTGGGGGAATGGCACAGGTATGCTCTTTGGAGGGAGAGCCCATTTGGGTCCTTTGTCCTGAGTGTATTTCTCTCTTTCTCTCTCAGGTAGAAATCTTGGAGGAGGTCTCTGGGAGAGTCTTAATAGAATATTCATCAGCTTATAGGTGTGCTCTTTCAAGGTCCTGGTCTCCACTGATTGGATGATGTCAGGGAATGAGGTCATTAATCAACATAGCTGGTCCTGACGCAGCCATAGCGTCATTTGTCTGTTTTTGCTATTTTTCTGGGCCAGGAGCTGAAATACAACTGAGGCTTAAATGTTATCTTTAGGGAGGAAAACATCAAGGGGGGGGGGTTGGGGGACGGGCGGCAGTGTCTAAACTGCCAGACCAGCAATATGAAAGATCAGGGGTCCAAACCGCATGACCAGTGATATGCTAGGGAAGGAAAGGTTATCTTGAGGATGAGGTTCTTGTATGCCCAGGTTTGCTCCTTGCTAGGCATCTGGGGCTTTCTGCCCTTGTGAGTTTCTGTACCTGGCCCATCATCCTTGCTCTACACCACATGTTTAACAAACTGGAGAAGGTGGGACAGACACAGCCTGCTAGAACATGAACAGTTTAAGATATGGAAAAATAAACACAGTTTTTGGTCCCTTTATGTTGCTTCTGGATATCTTCCTTAACTCTATTTTGAATCAAATTCATTCACTCTGTTTTTTTGTCCCCATTTATACCAGTATTTTTCTTGTGTGTATGTACTATTAGTCAGATTCTGCTCATTTCTCTACAAATAAGATTTTTACAAATAAGTGTCAAGTTTATAAACACTGAAAGCAAGTAGCAAGTTATGTGACACAAAACAAGTATTCAATATATAGTGGTCTCATCTTCCTTTTCTAATATATTTTGTTTACATTTAAAAAATATTCTATGAAATAGTCAATACTTACTTAGAGAAAGCAATAAACAAACTAAAGTTTTATATATATATATATATATATATATATATATAGTTGGAAATGCAGAAATAGTTTTAGGTACTAACTTAAGAGCCAATAACATTGTGGTCAGATAGCTGTTTTGTGCAGGAGAAGGCAAAAGCAAAGTAGTATTAGAGTTAGAATCACAAAAGCAAGTATGTTAAAGACTAAAAAATAAATAGTGCAAAACATTACTCTAGGTTAAGGTCATATTGACCTACTGATACATGACATTTAAGTGGTAGTAATATAATCCTGCAAAAAACTAAAAGCAAGTATATTGATTGAATATAGAGAATTAAAATTTATTAAATATTTGGTATACAGCATATCTTTCCATAATAGTAGCTTTGTTCAAATACACACATATTAAAATTTTTCTTTTGTTTGATTTGTTTCATTTAAAAAATATAAGATTATATTTAAAACATTTCTACTTTTTTCCACTTAAAATATGGATATCCTTCCAAATTGATAAAATACATATGATTATTTAATATACAATACACTTGTCATTTTACCTAATAATAGACAAACATGTAAATTGACCATACCTCTGCTATGCCACCAGCCAATCAGGAATGATATTCAAATTAACCCAACAAAGATGGCGGTTAATTTGCATGCACATGTGCCATGGCGATGATGCAGGCATTCTGCCCCACCCCTGGTCTCTCAGGGCCTCTGGGCAGCGTGGGAAGGCGGGGCCAGAGCAGAAAGAGGTGGCTCCCAGGTTGGAAAGAGTCAGCTCCAGGGCCTGAGCGGAAAGGTGCTGGGCCAGAGTGGAAAGGTGTTGCCAGCAGCCAGGGAAAGGAAAGCCCATTCTAGCACAAATCTTCATGCATCGGGCTTCTAGTCTTTTAATAGTTTATAGTTTCAATATTCAACCATTATCCTCTACTTGGGAATCCACACTGTTACTAAATTTTTCTAATTGTAGTCATGCCAATATCTCAATTATTGATACTTCCATATCTGTAGAGAAATTTCACCAAAGAAAAAGGCTGTTTTTAAATGCACGTATATTTTAAATTTTAATAAATACTATAATTTACTAAAATTTCTGTAATTTACAGTTGCACCAACAATATGTAAGAGTATTTATTCCTCTATACCTTTCAGGGTGACAGTAAAATATGATATCTAATTTTTAATTCAATTTACATTTTCCTGGTTTCTAGTAATGTGAGATATCTTACAGAATGTTAATAGTCCTTTTGCATTTCTATTCTGTGAATTATTGGAAACTTTAATGTTTTTAATTGAGTTATTTAACTTATTAATGTATAGGAGTTTGTTTGCATTAATTTAAAATTGTTATTTGTATTTCTTTATCAAGTACATTAATAATATTTATCCCAGTGGTCTGTTATTTTTGTTTCAATAATGTTTATTATGTCTTTTACCAAATAAACACTTTCATTTTGACCTATTCAGTTCCTTAGTCTTTTTATTTATGTTTTTGGTTATATGTCCTATTTACTTGGAAAGATAATCTAGTATCTATTGATATATGAATGTTTATATTTCTATGAAAAACTAGAGAGAATAAGAGGTACTATTCCTTTGTCATCTCAAGATGGTAGCTGAACTTTTACGTTTTTTTACTTCATATGTGTGAGCTTTGAATTATAGAACCAAGAGATGAAACTGCCTAGTGCCCAGGAATCAACCTCATTAAAATTTTGTTGGGACCAATGTGAGAAAAAATGTGATAACATTATGTTAAATAAGATACTATCTTGCAGGACTGTGAGAAATTATCCTGTTGGCATTAAAAAAGGTCAATTTTGCTTTTCTCTGAAGGCCACATGGGCGAGGATCTGAGGATGGCAAGAAAGTTGGGACCTTAGTTTTACAGTCACGAGCAACTGAATGAGTCAACAACCTGGCAGAGCTTGGAATAGCACCCCATGCTCCAAACACAGTATTAGAGAGATCCTTACTTTTAAGATCCTGGCAAGAAAGAGGCTTATTTCTTCCCTCTAATCACTGACATTGGATTTCCTAGCACTCTGAATACAGTTTCTGAGTAGATTAAATTTGACTTATAAAAATTAGGAATTTCAGCATTCCTTGAATCCTAATATTCAAAATAATAACTATTTCTACTACAGTAAAGATATTAAAATATTTGTACCATTATTATTTTTATAGGTTTGTAATAAAAAATAATTGTTAAATACAAAATATCTGTTGTTTCAAAATTTAGCTTCATTCTTACCAGCAAGTATTTAGTTTTTCCGTATCTTAGTTCCATTATATGTAAACTAAAGATGATTGAAAAATTACTTGGCTCAATTGTAACAGTGCTTTACAACAGCACCTGGAAAAATATAAACATAATGATTATTACTTATAGTCATAATATTAATTATTCTTATATTAAAATATTTAATTTATATTTTCTTTATTTTGGAATGCTATGGAAAGCAGGGATATAATGTATATTCTTGCAACTGAATAACCTGTTGGCCCTTTTCATTTTCCTATATAAGTGAGCCCTTCCTTTAATTGTCATATTACCTCCCTTATTTATATCTTAATTGGATCTATTTTTAGACTCTGTTCCAAATACCTATTTGCCTATCCTTCCACAGATACTACACTATTTTTATTATGGTGCTTATAATAACTTTTAGTCAAGCATCACAAATTTTCACTCAGTATTCCATTTATCAAAATTTTCTTATTTACATTTATTCTCTATATAAGTCATAGAAACATTTAATCCAGTTAAAAATGTGATAAATTTAATATATCATTAATCCACTTGGTATTTTAATGATACTAAGCTTTGAACTCTTAGAGAATGGTTTATTTACCATTTGTTATAATTTTTTATTTACAATTAAATTTAATAATGTCACTATGGGTATCTACATTATGCATTTTCAGTGTATGTACTTGTCATAAATTTGACTTTTTTCCAGGCTCCAGGAATAGAGCATGTAGCCTATATCTAACCTTAGCCATGATGCTGGCTAAGTGTTTTGCATGTCACCAAAAGCAGGCCAATCAGGTTTCATTGAACTTCAAAATTAAGAATGTGTGGTGCTGGAGCTGATGTTAGGTACCATTTTATTCTGTGGAATCTCGTTTACAGTCAAATTTAGAAAACCCAATAACTTCAACCAGATGATGTTTATAACTGTCAATAGATTGCTAAGATGCTTAGATGCTCTCTAACTACTGTTTGCTTTTAAGTGTTAATACACTGGGTATCCCTTAACTTGCTTTGTTCATCTTATCTCCACAATCTATCCTACTTGGTACATAGGATTCTATCTCTTCCTGAAGCTTTTGGCTATTCTGGGCATTAGAAAGATAGAGTCCACTTGGGTTATATATATATATATATATATATATATATATATATATATATATACATATATATATATATATATATATGTATGTATATATATATACACACACATATATACATATATATGTGTATATATATATATATGTGTATATATATATACACACACATATATATACGTATATATATACATATATATATACACACATACATATATATATATATAGATATATACCAAACAATATAAGTGTGATAGAAATGTAATTTCTATCTGATAGAGTATATATATATATATATACATATATATACATATATATACATATATATATACACACATACATATATCTATATATATATAGATATAGATACAGATATAGATATAGATATAGATATATACCAAACAATATAAGTGTGATAGAAATGTAATTTCTATCTGATAGACAGGAAGTAAGCAAGTTAATGGATGAAATTGGAGGGGAGTCACCATTGGACATTGATAGGAAGTCACCTGGCAGAGGTTCTTGGAACAGGTAGTTAGAAATTCTCAGTCAAGTGAGTTTCGATGCATTAGTGAATGAAGTTTTGGCTCTCAGGGCTATTGGTCATATGGACCATTTTCCTAGAAAGAGTCCTTTTGTATTTACTTACCTGGCAACTGACCCTCTTTCTTGGGCAACTTCTGTACTAACAGCAAGGTTCCCCCAGTTGGGAAATACTGCTATTAATGTAGTTCACTTCTTTTTCTTCTCCTCAGTAGTCAGATTTTCTCTCAGATTTTTTTTCACTGCCTCACTCACTAAATACCCATTCTCTATTTTTGTCTTCTGCTAAAGTATATTTTTATACACCTTGATGGCTTATTAAAACAATGCTCTTAAATCATTAATGAATAAAAACTTACAGTTTTTCTTTTTCTTGAAGACAGAAATAATGTTTGCAACTTGTTAAGAGGTGAAAAGAAAATGCCATCATTTTAGTGTAAAAATAAATGAGAACAAAAATAGTATAGTTTACTTTTCATTAAAACTCCCTGAATATTCTTAGCCAGTTACACCAACAATAACCAAGTAAAACAAAAATGACAAAACAAACGTGTCTTGATAAAATTTATATAGTTATCACGAATGCATTTAGCAAAAAAGGTACAAGATCTATATAAAAAGATATTTAAAAATTTTAATGCATTTCCTAAAGACAGAATCTAATATTCCAGAGCCAAAACTATCAAGAAGCTATTGCCCTTATTATTATCTATAATAATAAGAGCATAATATGCTAATTAGACTGGATGTCCTTCTGGACATCCTTCCAGATGACCTTCAGGATGAAGCCGTGGAGGTGGGGGCCAAGGCAGAGGCGGTAGAGGCTCCCGGGGCAGTGGGGGCCGAGTGCCTTGCACGGATTTTGTGCATCTGGCCTCTAGTAAATTTGATAAAATAAAAAAACACAAGATACAGTTTATAAACAAATGTCTGTGCTTTGTACATAGCTAAGAGAATGGAGACTATATGCTGCTATCTTAAAATGCTGTGATGTCTGTAGCCTCATACCTGCTTTACTACCATGTTGGCTTTTCTCTGCCTAGTGATGTGCCTCCCTGTGTTAGCCCTATGTTCTGGAACTTTAGATACCATCTGCTGCCAAACATTTGCATTTCCACCAGGCATTTGTTGTTCAATCTATTTCCTTGATCTCATTTCATTTCGGTAAATTTACTTCTCATGGTGAGGGAGATCTTTCACATCCACTATGTCTGTGGAGTCTGGTTATACATACATTTCTTAACTTGAGTCTTAGCCAGACACATGAAAACTTCTCTTTCTCCTTTTATGTTTTTTTTTTTTTTTCAAAAGCTACCTACTTCTACCAAAAGCAAATAAGGAGAATCATAGTTTCATGTTTTCTCTTTCTTTACTCTTCGTGTGTGTGTGTGTGTGTGTGTGTGTGTGTGTGTGTGTGTGTGTGTGTGAAAGAGAGCGAGAGAGAGAGAGAGAGAGAGAGAGAGAGAGAAAGAGAGAGAGAGAGAGCGTGGTATCTCTTTGGTACGTATTTGAGAAAAAGAGTCAACCATTCATGTAAAATTACCCCAGAGTGATCTTGATTTTTTTGTATAGAGAATGGAATTAGATCTTTTGTATATTCTTATTTTTAATATTTATGACACTTAACAATGAAATCAATATTACTATCATCAGCGTTCTACCAGGGCTGTGATCTTTTAATGTTTATTTCCCTAACATACCTCAAAGCCTAGAATCATGCTTCTTGTATAGTAGTTGACCTAAAATATATTTTAAAAATATGCTAAATGAACAAATGATATCTGACTCTACAACCAGAATTCCAAATTTGTACATAATCACAAAAAAATAATTGTTATTTAATCTGAAAGATCTGTGAAATGTAGAAATCTAAAGTGAGCTGCACTGAGGTATTATATAAGGTGACAATTTACTTTTAAAGTTATTTTTAGGGAGAGTTGGGGGGAAAGCTGGATCTATAATAGGTAAAATTAAAGCTTAAAATAATTGTTATCATTTAATGAGAGTATGTCATGTTGCAGCTTGAATTATTTACATATATGTTTTGTATGTTCTCAAAATACTTTTTTACATGGACTCTGCAGACTATTTCCCAGTTTTACAAATGAAAATAAAAATCCTGTAATTTTTTTCCTGGTCAAATAGTAAATAGAAGAACCAGAATTAAAAATCTATCTCTGTCTACTGTAAAGAATGTTTTGCCCCCAAGGTCACACTGCCTCTTCAAAGATAATTGTCATTTCCTAGGAAACATTTTATGTGATAATTGCTTGATATAAAGATTACTTAATTCTCACAATAACGCATTTAAAATATTCAGTCTTCAAGTAGAAGAGAAATCTTTTCTTCCTTTTTCAGCCTCATGGAAGCTCAGGTCATTTGCTTTGAGACTCTATATACATAAACACTGAAAAGAAGTGTGAATACACTAATCATGTCTCCTTAGAAGATAAGACACTGCTACTCCACTGTAGGGAAAGCAGTATAAGACCCTTCAGCTCTATTCCTCTGTATATCCTCTAATACCTTCCCACCAGAGGGCAATTAGCTAATTGATGAGCTGTGGGGAAAAAGGTTCTTATATTTCTGTCTTAGTCCATTTAGGCTGGTATAACAGACTGTGTGGCTTATAAACAACAGAAATTTATTTCCCACAGTTTAGGAATCTGGGAAGTCCAATATCAAGGCACTGGCAGATTCAGAGTCTAGTGGGGCCTGCCTGCTAGTTTATGGACTGCCACCTTTTCCCTATAATCTCACATGGCAGAAGGGGTGAGGAGTTCGCAGGGGTCTGTTTATAAGGGCACTAATGCCACTGCCGAGGCCTCTGCCCTCATGTCCTAACCACTTCCCAAGACCCCACCATCTAATAGCATCACACTGGGAATTAGGTTTCAACACATGACTTTTGGGGGACATAAATATTCAGTCTATAGCGTACAGTATTTAAGACTTTCTATGTTCTCACTCTTTGGAGTGGCCTCTTCTGTGGATTCATGTACTAGTACTCTCTCTTCCAAGATGGGGCCCTGGCCTACACTGACGGGGACAGCTGAGTTCTTTAGGCTATGCCAGTGATTCTGGGAAAAATCTGGATACTGACCAGTAGTGAAGCGTTAAGATTTCCCCTTGTGTCTCGACACTAAGACATATTTTCCAGTTCAGTTTTTGTCAAAATTATAAGTCTTTTGATTTCGATTTGTGTAGCACTCCTGACTATCAGTTCAAACATCTGAGAAGGAACAGTGAATTCCCTACACCTCTTTATCACCTCTTTCTTTAACCAGGCAATTCTAAACTCAGGTCTTCATCAATTCCTTGAATATTTTAAATTTTTGTTACATAAAAATGAATCAATTTAACATTTGTGAAAGCATTCTATAAACAAGAGTGACTTTAAAAATGTTAGCTGTTTTACATTGGATTCAAGTGAAGACAGGCACTTAGAAATAATAACATACAGTCTACATTTTTTCACTCCCCCCAAAAGAATTATATTTAAAATTATATGTAAGAAAAATAAATGTTGGAATGTTAAAACCTGCTGAAGAAAGGACATCTGAGCAGACCCTGTCATAGACCGCAACCGTCATAATGATATCATTGTGTCAATAAAAGTATAATATTAAAAAGTGTTCTGTTACTCCTATATAGTGACATACATTCAGTCTGTGCCGAGACCTGCACAGTGGGTGCAGGGAGCCAATGCACAATGAAGACACTACACAAGAAATGAGGTTTAAGCATGGAGGCCATGTGGAACCTCTCTTAGGAAGAGGAGGAAGCACGAGTCTTGTCTTGCCTGCTTTTATTCAATTTGGTTACACCTTTGCCCTTAGCAAAGCATGTAGGCAGAGCACCTAGTAAGCTGATAGTATCAAAGGTCAGTAAAGCTCTGTTAAGTTCATTAAGCGTTTACTCAAAGGTTATCAGGTCAAGAAATCGCTTCAAGACCCCAAAATCTCAGCAAGAACAATCTGTGCTGGCATCAGCCCTGCTGCTGCCCTAGGTTTATGGCCTTCCAAATTCCTTGTTGCACTTTCATGCCAATGCTGCTATGCAGTGGTCTCCGGAAATCTGGGAATGAAAATATAAATAATCCAGTTAAAGGCTAATTTAAATGGACATAGCTTTGAGATAGGACAAATTATCTGGAGGTTGCATTTCTGCTTGTCCCAGTGGCAAGAATAAAACCCGGGTCTGCTTAAATGAGAGTTTGTGTAAATCACACCTATTATAGGATCTAGTACAATGCCTACATCTTAGTAAGTATTAGTGTATTCTTTTCAATTCAAAGATTAGAATTCTTATATTCCATTTGCTTCTACTTCTGTTAGTTAAGGGATCCAACCCTTTCCATGTGGTCAGTGGAAATGTATCAGGTGAGTAATTTTCAGAAAGAGGGGAATAAGTTTTTATTTTCAAAATTGATAATGTCTCATTTTGCCCACTTGTAAAGCTACCTAATTTTCATGGGTAATTGTGTTCTAAATAAGCTGAGTTTAGCCAAATTTGGAAAATGGAATTGTATTCCCTATAGAAAGGAATGGCTCAATATAGAATGAAAAATGTTGGTAGATACTGTAATTGAAAAGCTCTCAAAATGTAAATATTAACTCCATAAATCTATCTGCTGGCAATTAAACGTTTTGCCTTTTTTGTTTTAATGTGAAAACTATTTTTAATTTCTATAGGATTTAGATATACTAGCATAAGAGTGGGAGTGTGATTGAACATGGGTGTGAGTGTGGGCAGTGTGGGTTAGTAAATGTGAGTGAAAGTGTGCATGTGTGCCCTAACCAGTTTGGCTCAGTGGATAGAACGTCGCCCTGTGGACTGAAAGGTCCCAGGTTCGATTCTGGTCAAGGGCATGTACCTTGGTTGCGGGCATATCCCCAGTGGGGGGTGTGCAGGAGGCAGCTGATCGATGTTTCTCTCTCATTGATGTTTCTAACTCTCTATCCCTCTCCCTTCCTCTCTGTAAAAAAATCAATAAAATATATATGTATGTAAAAAAAAGAAAGTGTGCATGTGTGAGAATGTAAGAGCACATGTGAAACAAACTGCAGGCCAGTGTGTGAGTGTAAGTGATCAGGCCCTCATGGAACTGAGATGAAGGCTTATATATACACTGGATATCTGGTACATGAAATTCGTGCAAGGGGGGGGGGGGTCTACTCAGCCCAGCCTGAAACCTCTCCAATCTGGGACCCCTTGGGGGATGTCTGATTGCCAGTTTAGGCCCTATCCCGAGGATCAGGCCTAAACCGGCAGTCAGACACCCCTCTCACAATCCTGGACTGCTGGCTCCTAACTGCTCACCTGCCTGCCTGGTTACCCATAACTGCTTCCTGTGCTAGCCTGGTCACCCCTTACTTCCCCTCCTGCTGGCCTGGTCGCCCCATGCAGCCTGCTGTTCAGTGGTTTGGTTGTCCCTCACTAACCCCCCTGCAGGCCTGGTCATAGGCAGCCATCCTGTGAGGGTGTCAGGATTAATTTGCATATTACCTCTTTATTATATAGGATAGGGAGTATGTTCAATATTCCAGTGTTAATTAGAATCTCTGAGCTTGCTTTACCTCTGCCAGCAAGTCTGCTGAGGCCTCTTGAATGATGATCACCTTTATTTATAAGGTTTGAGAAAGTTACCAATGTGTTCCTTACACTCCTCCCCTCTCTCCATGAGAGGCCTCTTATAGATTATTATTTTCATGAGATCATACCACTGGTGTGCTTATTTTTTCTCTCCTTTTCCTCCCTATAGGCAGCTAGTAAGGTTGCTAATATCTTCTCAGTTGTGCAAATGTTACCTAAAAGACAAATCTGACTCACAGTTAGGTGACATTATACATATGCAAAAGATTCAACTTTGGGTTTAATCTTGTAGCACTTTTGTTCAAAGTGACAGCCTATTTTGGAATGTAACTGCTGAGTTAGTCAAGGTTCTGTCCTTTTCCTTAGCCTTCACTATTGTTCAGCATCAATAATATTTTCTTATAGGTATGCAGCTAATATTCAGTCTTTTTGTGAAAATATATTTTTTCACTTAACTTTTTTCTTACTTAATCTATTCCAATAGGTAATGTTTTGCCATTCTTTTCTATCCTGCAAATCAATCCAGAATTTATTAGTTAACATTGAGATATTTTTTTGTTTGTTTTGAACTACAATGTAACTCTAAGAGACAAATTGTTTTAATTTTTAACATTGATGAAAAGATAACTTCCACTGAAAGTTTAAGTTTTTAAAGTAAACCAACTAGTGTTTTGTTTGTTTTTCTACTTTTAATTGTGCATGGCTCTATTTGTTCCTCTACATGTTACTTTGTACCAGGATTTTATACTTGATAATGGTCCCTTATGTTCAATTTGA
Source organism: Ia io (assembly GCA_025583905.1). Taxonomy (NCBI): domain Eukaryota; kingdom Metazoa; phylum Chordata; class Mammalia; order Chiroptera; family Vespertilionidae; genus Ia; species Ia io. Next base: position 40,240,657 of record JAJQQW010000003.1, read on the forward strand.
CTGGCATAGTGTATTTTAGGAATTTGAATTTGAATAATTTTAGAAAAGGCATCAAGTTCTAATTATCTAGGTTTCTAATGACTGTATATTTCATGAGCTTTCATATATATAAATTTATCCACTTGGCCACTCAAAACACTTAAGACTCTCTAAGTAAAGGGATGTTAATGCCCTGTTAAAAAAAAGAAAAAGAAAGAAGTTCGGTGAATGCAGAACAACATGAACACCACCAACAACTTGAAAAGCTTAAATACAGCAAATTTTAAAAAATAGGTATATACACTGCTCCCATGAACACATATAGATGGCCAACAGATATATGAAAAGATGCTCAACTTCACTAGCCATTAGGGAAATGCAAATCAAAACTGCAGTGAGATACCACCTCACACCTATTAGAATGACTATTGTCAACAAGACAAGGTATAATAAGTGTTGGAGAGGTTATGGAGAAAAAGGAACCCCATTCACTGCTGGTGGGAGTGTAAACTGGTATAGCGACTATGGGAAAGAATATGGAGGTTCCTCAAAAAATTAAAAATAAAGCTACCATATAACCCAGCAAACCCTCTCTGGGTATCTCTCCCCAAAATGTGAAAAATGTATTTGAAAAAATATATGCACCCCTATGCTCATTGAAACATTATTCACAGTGATCAAGATATGGATACAACTGAAGTGTCCTTTGATAGATGGTTTGGATAAAGATGTGCCACATACATACAATGGAATACTACTCAGCTATAAGAAAAGATGAAATCCTGCCATTTGCAACAATATAGGTGGATATTGAGACTATCGTGCTAAGTGAAATAAGTCAGACAGAAAAAATCAAGAACCATATGATTTAACTCATATATGGGCTATAAAACTGAAACAACAAATAAACAAATTAGACAAACAAACAAAAATTCATAGACACAGATAAAAATATGGTGGTTACCAGAGGGAAAGAAAAGTTGGGAGTGGCGAAGGGTAGAGGGGGTTAAGTGTGTGATGACAGAAGGAGACTTGACTTTGGGTGGTAAACACACAAAGCAGTATACAGACAATATATTATAGCATGGTATACTTGAAACCCATATAAATTTATTAAATAACTAGAGGCCCAGTACATAAAAATTTGTGCACAGGGGAAGGGGGTCCCTCAGCCTGGCCTGCCCCCCCTCGCAGTCCGGGAGTCCTCACAGGATGTCCTACTGACGGCTTAGGCCCGCTCCCATGGGGAACGGGCCTAAGCTGGAGTCTGACCTCCCTCTGCGGGAGGCCACCGGCCGATCAGGTATATAGATACTTTCTGGAGGCAGCACGGGCTCCTTCCTTATTTCTTTCCTCTGTGGTTGGATGGAGAATAGGGGACTAAAAGGTGGAGACAGAACTGTGGCCAGGCCTGGGGCTTTTGTAGGCAGCAGAAAGAGGAGAGGGCTGGGAAAGTCTAGACACATTTTCCTCAATTGTCCTCCCTTCCTCCGGGCCCCTCCCTCCATTTTTTCCTTCTAATGGTGGACTCTCAGGCCTTGGACCGACCGGAGCCCAGCGACATTGGTGTTCAGCCCCCTACTTCTCAGCTGAATGTACAGCCACCTCGCATTCCAAGCAGGGCTGTTTTCAAGTGACTAAAGCGCTCGCAATCCACAGCTCCCTGCCTCTCCCCACTCGGTTTCCTCCTTGGGTCGGTTGCAAAGTTCACCGAGACACTGAAGCAGCTCTGCGCTGGGCGAGGGGCGGGGGATGCATGCAGGCAGCGCCATGTCCCAGGTCAGGGACACAGGCAGGCAGCATCACATCCCTGGCCAGGGATGCAGGCAGGCAGCTTCACCTCAGCGCTGGGCAGGACAATAGGGCTTGGCAGGCCTGGGCGTGCCTCTGTTGGGGGCAGAAGTCCCCGACCCTATCCCCACCCCCCCAGCTCCTGTGCCTGCACAACCTGTTGACTGGTAGTGACTCGGACACCGTATAACGGACAAATTAGCATATTACCACTTTATTATATAAGATGCCACCCCAATACATTTACTAAAGATAAATAAAATAGATATAATATGTGATGAGTTTACAGATTGTAGTACAGCTGGATACTTAGGAAAAGTGAAAGAAACAAGTACAATTTCTTTCCAATCTAGGAAGCCCCCTGGAAGAACTGGGACTTTAAAATCTACAGTTACAAAGAGAAGATATTAAAAACAAAAGACATGCTACTCCCAAAAGTTACTTATATAAACTGAAAAAAAATGGACAAAAATAAAATGTTGGGAGGAAGTTATGGGAAGGGGACACAGAATATAGAAATCAGGAGAGCCTGAGTTACCTTATTGAAGGTAAGCACATAATTATCTGTTTTATGTATATTTTCAGTTTCCTATTTAGTTAATTCGGTCCTATAATTCTTACTAGTATATATTTTTGTAACATTTTCCTCCAGTGAATATGAATTTCACTTTTACTGAAATAGGAATCACCTCCTATTTTGCCACTGCATAGCTGCTATATGTCAGGCCAGGCCCACCCTACTGGTTTCCCATATTTTACTTGGTAAAATGTGAGGACACAACATTTTTAAAAGTTTACATATCAGAATACTAGAAAATGCAAAGCAAAATCCACAACCCATGTGTACTTAAGTGCAAGGCACAGGAATATATATCTATGACCTCCTTTAAAATGAAATAGACCAATAAAAATACAATCTAAGGATAAAGTTACTCATTAACTTTTTTTTTTTTTTTCATTTAGGCCAAATGGTACATACTGAGTTCTCAGAGGTGTAATGTGTCTCTTTATCTGATGATATGGAAAGCCTATACTTGCTATGTTGGCTCTCAAAATGGTGGTTAGAGAGAAGGATATAATGAGTTTAGTTATATATTACTTGGCTTTACCAGATTAGCACATACTAGTACTATTGTTGCAATTAGAAAAATATTTGAGTGAATTTAAATCTAATTCTGAATATGTTTCCAGTTAGTTAGCAGACGCAAATAAGATCTAATAAACAGAGCAGTTAGTGAAAACACATCTGATATTGAAGTCTTTCTTAAAATTGCACTATTTTCCATTTTATTTTGAGTTAAGATATATACAACACAGAGGTTTTATATTTCCTTAAATCCTTTTGGGTAGTGATCTAACCTTTAATAAGCTCACCTTCTGAGTTCAAATTCAGTTCATAAAATGGCATTTCCAAAGAGCAGGAGAAGTCATATTTAGAAAATAAGAGGACATTAGCCAAAAGTCAATTTGTGCATTTGCTATTCATTTTCCTTAATGTTTTCAAATCATCCAAAAATATCTTTCTATGTGCTGAAACCAAAACAATGTTTTCCTTCATATATTAACAACATATTTTTGTTGGATAAGAATATTCAGTGTTTCTTTCTTCAAAGCACCTTAAAATTTAGTTGGCATTTCATACTTTTTTTATAAGCTTGTACAAAATATCTAGGGAAAAGTATACCGTGGATGAAATTTGATTATTAATCTTTTGAAACAACTATAACAGAAAACTTAGCCAAAAAAAATAGAGGATGCTGAAAATCTGTTGAAACGGATCCCCAAACTTGTTTGATTTCTAAGTTAAATTAAGGTAATTTTCTAGTGAAAGTTTAGAGAGATCTAATAATGCTCAGCACTGCAGTGTTCTCAGAGAGCTAGACCAGCCTCTGCAACTTTACCAAACACACATGATTTACAGGTATTTTACCTCTAAGAAATGGTGCTCCTGAGTTGATAGACGTTGGGTAAGGGAAGCCAACATAAGGTTTAGCAAATGCATCTTATTGCCACTGAAATCTATTTAGTATGAACAACTTACCTAACTCTCTGCCAGGTACGTGTGGATTGAGATTGAGAGAAAAACTAAATAAAAAATAAACAAACAAACCAAAAAACACCAAAAACAACTTCTGAGAGCCACAGAGCAATAAACTGCCAGAAAATAAGAGCCCTTGTTGATTTTCTCTTGGTTTCTGGCTCTCAGAGATGGGGTTGTGTTTGGAGAATCATGAAAACAGCCAAAGACACAAACAGCCATATTATTGTTTAGTAGGAACATACATAATAAAAAGCAAACATAATTATGACAGCCTGCTTATATATGAACACCCTCTTTCCCTTATTCATAGCTTTAGTATATTATGTAAATCTCTTTTATTGTAAGCTTCAATAATAAATTATTTTAGTACTGTTTTGAACAAAAGTTTAAGAAGACCGCTTTCTACAGAAATTGCCAAACTTTATCTAAACAGCATTTTCCCTCCTTTCATATTTTTATTATGATTTGTAATGTTTTCTCTCCTCCTACACTCTTTTCTGTACATATGTTCCCAAAGACTCATAAATATACTATGTACATGGAAGTGAGTGACAGGCCTTTCAGGCCACTGTCTGTTAAGATTCTGGCTAGTCAGGGCAGGCCAGCAACATCAAGTGATCCTTTGGTGGGCCTTGCCACACACCAGCAAGGTGCTGGATACTGGGGAGAAAATAATCTATAATAATAAAAGTGTAATATGCTAATTAGACCGGACAGCTGAACGACCTTCCAGACATCCTTCTGGATGAAGCCAGGGCTGCGAGGGCCGAGGCAAGCCGCTGCAGCTGCGAGGGCCAAGCCCCTAGCACCAATTGCATGCATCGGGCCTCTAGTATGCTAGTAAAATAATCCTCTGCTTTGTAGAAACCCATGTTCATATATAAACAAGATATATACATATGTATGTATATCTATTTCTTATTTTTAAAAGCACTCCGTGTGTTGTATATATGTGCATGCATGTGTGCATATGTGTATTGCATGTATGGTTAAAACAAGAGCTTGCTAATTAGAGGGTTGTTTGCTGAGCTCTGTAGTAGGTTTGGGTATACACATTTTAAAAAAATATGTATTTTTTTATTTCAGAGAAGAAGGGAGAGAGAGAGAGAGAGAGAGAGAGAGAGAGAGAGAGAGAGAGAGAGACATCAATTGCCTGGTTGCTTTCTGTATACCCCCCTACTGGGGATCAAGCCGACAACCTGGGCATGTGCTCCAACTAGGAATCAAACTGTAATCTCCTGGTTCATGGGTTAAACTTAGTGTTGAAGTGTTACACATTTTGCCAACGGGTGTACACATTTTGAAGTAGGTACAGAGACAGAGCTGAATGTCACTGCATGATCAAGGCATGAGGAATATGAAGAACCTGAAGAAGGTAGTCAGGAAAGCTGCTTAAACAGAAAGAGAAAGAAAAAGAGCAAAGAGACCCTTTGTTAGGGTTGACCACAGAACTAGTTTTGGAAAATTACATTTACTGAGGATGGAAGTTGTTTGTTATGTTAAAAACTTCCATTTCCACATGTATACTCCTCAGTATATTATTTGTCATTATTGTGTTTATGCATATTTCAAACATACAAAATTTATAGCAAATTATATAATAAGCACATGTGAAACCACCACCTAGTAAAAGAAATTCCATCTTTGCAGTTATAATTGAAGCACATTTTATATCCTTTGATCCCCAGAGGTAGCCACTGTCCCAACTTTTATTTATGATACAACTACATGTTTATATACAATGTAGCATGTTGTTTGGATGAATATAATAGACATCTTAGAATACTTATTCTTTTCTGTACTTTTTAATAGACTATCTTTTATAGCAATTTTAGGTTCAGAGTAAAATTGAGTGGAAGGTACAGAAATTGTTGATACACCCCTCACTTCCACACATGCATAACCTGCCCCTTTTCAACATCTCCTACCAGAATGGTATATTTGAACCTACATTGACACATTCATATCACGCAAAAGTCCATAGTTTACATTAGAGCTCACTTTTGATGTTGTACATTCTATGGGTTTGGACACATCTACACTGAGTGGCCAGATTATTATGATCTCTGGATGCATAATAATCTGGCCACTCAGTGTATATCCTATATAATAAAAGGCTAATATGCAAATTGTCCCCTCGACCAGGAGTTTGAGCAGCAGGCAGGCCAACCACCCATGTCCCCTCCCCCTGACCAGGCTGGCTGGACGCCACCCATGCACGAATTCATGCACCAGACCTCTAATATATATATATATATATATATATATATATATATATATATATATATATATATATATATATATATATATATATTGAGTTGCCAGATTATTATGCGTTCAGAGATCATAATAATCTGGCCACTCAGTGTATAATGACATGTATTCACCATTTATAGTATACAGAGCTGTTTCACTGTCCTAAAAATCCTGTTTTCCACCTATTCATACCATCCCTCTCCCCTAACCTCTGGAAACTACTGATCTTTTTACGGTCTCCATAATTTTGCCTTCTCTGGAATATCAAATAGTTGGAATCATACAGAATATGCCCTTTTTAGATTGGCCTTCTTCACTTAGTAATATGTATTTCAGATTCCTCCATGTATTTTCATGGCTTGACAGATCATTTCTTTGTAGCACTGAATAATATTCCATTTTCTGGATGTACCATAGTTAACCCATTCACTTATCAAAAGGCATCTTAGTTGTTCCATGTTATGGCAATTATGAATAAAGCTGCTATAAATAGCCATGTGCAGGTTTTTGTGTGGACATGTTCTCAGTTCCTTTGGATAATTATCAAGATGTGAGATTTCTGGATTGTACAGTAAGACTATATTTATTTTTGTAAGAAACTGAACAGTTTTCCAAAGTGGCTGTGCATTTCCACCAGCAATGAACGAGAGTTCATGTTGCTCCACATCTTTGACAACATTTGGGGTTTTCAGTGTTCTGGATTTTTTGCCATGCTAATAGGTGTGTAGGGTTATCTCATTGTTGATTCAATTTTCACTTTCCTGATTATCCTATCTAAGAAAAGAGTAATATGCAAATTGACCATCACTCCAACACACAAGATGGCTGCCCCCATGTGGTTAAAGATGGCTGCCCACATCTTTGTGGACACAAGATGGCCACCACAAGATGGCCAGCAGGGAGGGCAGTTGGGAGGGACCAGGCCTGCAAGGGAGGGCAGTTGGGGGTGGTCAAGCCTGCAGGTGGGGGAGGCAGTTAGGGGTGACCAGGCCAGCAGAGGAGGGAAGTTGGGGGTGACCGGGCCTGCAGGGAAGGGCAGTTGGGGGGGACCCAGACCTGTAGGAGAGAGCAGTTGGGGGGGACCAGGCCTGCAGGGGAGGGCAGTTAGGGGTGACCAGGCCTGCAGGGGAGGGCAGTTGGGGTGGACCAGGCCTGTAGGGGAGGGCAGTTAGGGGTGACCAGGCCTGCAAGGGAGGGCAGTTAGGGGTGACCAGGCCTGCAGGGGAGGGCAGTTGGGGACAAACAGGCTGGCAGGGGAGCAGTTAGGCATCAATCAGGCTGGCAGGGGAGTGGTTAGGGGATGATCAGGCTGGCAGGCAAAAGAGGTTATGGGAAATCAGGAAGGCAGTTAGGCGAGCAGTTGGGAGCCAGCAATCCTGGATTGTGAGAGGGATGTCCGACTGCCCGTTTAGGCCCAATCTCGGTAGGAATGGGCCTAAACAGGCAGTTGGACATCCCTTGAAGGGTCACAGATTGGAGAGGGTGGAGGCTGGGCTGAGGGACACACACCCCCGTGCACGAATTTCATACACCGGGCCTCTAGTCTATAATAATAAAAGCGTAATATGCAAATTGACCAAAAGGTCAAACAGCAGAATGACCTTTCAGACAACCATGTTATGACACTCACTGGCTTCAGGCCAGCCAACGCGGGTGCGATGCAATTGGTTGGGGACCAGGCCATAACCCCATTATTGTTCCTCAGAGGGAGGCCCAGGCCACCAATCAGCAGACTGCAGCGGATGGGTGGGGTCTCCCTCTGTGGGGCCATCTATCATGGGGTTCCTAGACTGTGAGAGGGCATAGGCCGGCTGAGGAACCCCCCACCCCCACCCCAGTGCACAAATTTCATTCACCAGGCCTCTAGTATATGATATGGAACATCTTTTCATATGTTTATTTGCCACCTGTGCATCTTCCTCAGTGAGGTAGGTACCTGTTAAGGTCTTTAGCCCATTTTTTAATAGTGCACTTATTTTTCAATTTGTTGTGTGCTCTATACCCTTTTTGGAGATAATTTTGGAGAGTCAGTTTATTCATATAAATAATTTATATAAATTCATTTTTATTTGTTTAATCACTTTTCATAATTTCTCCTTTCTTGATTATTGGTTTGAGAATTATTTAAGTTTATTTCTAATCTTGTAGAAGTTACCTTAAAGAATGTTAACATGTAATTCTTCCCCTAATAAAGTCAAGTTATTGAACATTTTTACTTAATTCCTAAAATAATTAAAGAATCATAGTAGTGAGAGCTGCCCTGACCCTCTTGACCCCAACAACTACTCTTCCCTGCATCACACACACAACTGCGTAATCTCTCTCTTTTGGATAAGAGATTTTTTTTTTTTCTAGACTATTTGATTGCTGACTCTATAGCCACAGAACATTCCAGCCTTATACAGGGACTCAGTGCAGCTCTGCCCTCTCCTGCAGGACTACATGTCTCCTGTCCATGAGTTGTCATTTCTGCCCTCTGAAATCCTGAGAACTGTTACTCCTTTACCCTTCAGTCACCCATGAAGGGTGCTACTTTTCAGCTCAAGTTTACTACTCTGGTTTTTGTTCCCACTTTATCTATGGCTACTAGGACATTTTTTGCTTTCTAGAAAGTGAAGGTATATATTCATATAGTCAACCACAATTTATTGAGCACTTACTCTATGCCAGATATTAATTCTTGACACAAGGCAGACAGCATTGAACAAGACAAACAAAATTCTTTTGCTTCAGAATGTTAGCTAAATGTCATCCATCATTTCTGAGTGGTTTATGGCAAAATATTTTGTTCTTTTAGGTATAGCTACTCCATTGTATTTCTGGAAATGATTCCCTTGACTAGCTATTCAGTACAAATATGCACATACAATTATGACAAAATAAATTAGTATGGTCAATAAACATTCCTAAATTAGTTATAGGCTCAGAATTCCCAAGTTTCCACTTGCCTTTTTTTTTTTTGTCTCTGCTGGGTTATACCTGCAGTAATGACCTACATTAACTTTAAAGATCATAGTGACTCTCTGGAATGTAAAAATACTTAGCATATTGCTTAGTGTGATAGTTGCTTCATAAATAATAATTACCTATTTCGTTGTTCTCTGCCATGAAATGGAGCAGATTATTTGTCTATCTTCTTTCTTTACAAAATAATAAGACTTAACTATACAAGAAATAAATGGGTCATTAAATATCGCACAATAGATTGTGCTGTCCTCTGGGTGTTGAAGTTTATTTTAAGTCTCATCTCCTTATTGGAAGATGAATTCCCAATCTACTAATTGCCATGAAGTCAACTGCTGCCTGTCATCATAGTGCTATGCACCTTGCAGCCTATATATTCTTCCCTTGAATGCCATGACCACAGTTAGATTTCTCTTCGGTTTTGTTAGCAACTCAGAAAGAACCTCAAAGAATCATCAAGGAATTAGCACAGAGACTGATATCAATGCTTGTGAAATAATTAATGTTAATATGATAATTTTGATTGTTTATTACTAACATAATGTGACTTATAAAATGTGTTATATGCCAAAACTTGCCATTTTACATGTGACCCATCTTTCTTTAGAGATTTCTTTTTCTTTTTTTTCCCCGCCTTCCCCCCCCCCCCCCCCGCATCAATTATAGCTGTAAAGGGTAACTAACTCTGGCCCTACTGTGTTCAATTTAGATGACACATTTTACTCTCACCTGGTTTCTTCTTGTCACTTCTGAACACCAGTACAGGTTAAGCAGCCTTAAGTTATTGCAGTAGACTGCTTGTGCTGTCATAAGAGAATACCACAGATGAGATGGCTTAAACAACAGTCATTTATTTTCTAACTGTTTGGGAGACTGGAAATTAAAAATCAAGGTGCCAGCAGGGTTTGTGTCTGGTGAGACTGTCCTTCCTGCTTTGCAGAGGATTGCTTTCTCATTGTGACCTCACGTGGATTTTCCTCTGTGTGTGTCTGGCCAAAGAGTGAGCTCATTGGTACTCTTCTTCTACTTTTAAAAACAAGAGTTTTTTCAGACTAGGGCCCCAACCTTATGACCTTATGTAACCTCAATCACCTCCTAAAATGCCCTACCTCTGAAGCATGGTGGCAACCATGCTTGGGTAAAAATTGTTGTTTAATATTTTAACCCTGTTGTTTGGCTTCTGTAATTATTTGCTTGCTAAAACAATAGCGAAGTTATTTTAATTTTCTGAACTTATGTATGCTATCCTAATCAATTGAATACTCCATTGATGGTGGTTTGAATATCCCATTGATTGTGATCTCACTGGTTATCGAAACACATTCTTCTGGGAACCAGGACAGCTCATTTACCCTAAATTGCCTCAGTAACTACAGATAATGCATTCCGTTTGACTCAGTGGTCCCGGAATCTGGACAGCACAATTATTCTAAAGTGCCTCGGTGGCTCCAGATAATGTGTTTCTGTTGATTCAGTGATCTGTAGACCCAAACTATAGATAACTAACTTGCAATTTCACTTCTGTAACTGCTTTGTGCAAACCAGGTTCCTCATTCCAAGCCCAAAGATGTAATCGATACCTTTGTGATATTCTGCATATAAGCTAGATGTGGCAAGCTGTTCGGCGCTGCGAGATCTGGAGCTTTTGCCCCTTGTATGCCGTCGGCCTTTAATGACTTCATAATTCGACTTTTTGAGGCATCCTTTGTGAGATTAGGGGTACACCTCCAAGTAGTTCCAGTGGTGTTAGGGCTTCAACAGAATTTAGGGGCAATTCAATCCAAACAGGTTTATTTCATTAAATACAGATCTTTTTGTGATTACATACCTATAAGACAATATCTATAAGTTAATGTTAGTGCTTGTTTATCTGATCACATTTTGTTTCTACATGTTTGCTATAAAATAAGACATTTCTATAAAAATACCATTTCTATAAGATCTTGGAGCAGTGATACTCAACTGGGATTATTGTGAAGCAGGAATTTTGGGGGAACATAGGCAGGCTTAGGGATTTTTTAAAATTGGGTACTTGGGAAAAACACAGGGCCAGAGACTGAGAGAAGGTACATTTCCATAACACAAGGAAGCCAGGTGCAGTTACATCTCCATAAGACAAGGAGGCAGCAACAGGTATATTTCCATAAGACAAGGGAACTGGAAACAGCCAAGAAAGGTCACATTTACAAAATAAAGAGAAGGAAGCCCTTCATTCAGAAGGAAGGAGGGGAGAAGAACCTCACATGTCCCCTGTGAGGTTTAACCTTTGAGCCCAGGAGTTACTATAGTAACCAGTCTAAGTGAATAGTGACCAATCAGAGGGAATATCAAGGCACCAGAATCTGCAGCCTTTATAAGCCATAGGGAAAAGGAACTCAGTGGGACTCTTTTCCCCTCCCCACATGGGAGTCCATTCTGTGGGACTCTTCCCCCTCCCTATGTGGGAGTCTGTACTTGTTCTTCAATAAATCTCCACCTTTGCTGTACCACTTTCTGTCCGTGGGTTCATTCTTTGATTCTGGCGGACAAAGAATCCAGGTTCCAGTCTAAAAATTCGGTATCAATTGGAATCACTCAACTTCACTATTATAGCATATATGCCACCAGCGAGTCTACCCAGTAGGTTTGAAAATAAGCTTGAAGAATCTAGTCTTCAAAAGTCTAATAGATCATTCTAAATTATCTGGGAATTTAAAGCAACTACCTAAATTGTATATTTCAATCTATTGGGTGCCCAATAGTTTTCCTACAAGTGATCACTTTTTCCAGGTAAATTATGTGGATATTCCTTTTTCAGAAGATGTTACTCATGCATAATACTTTTGTTGCTTGGCACAGAACAGTGAACATATCAGGCATCAAAGTTTTTTGTTTGTTTGTTTGTTTTTTGTGGACTGAATTAGCAGATGAACTAAACAAATGATAGGGAACAGTGATGAAAACCTATGAGGAATAAAGATGTACTTCTACAATGTGGCATGACAGAGTAAGTTCTATGGATGAGCATTTTCTATAGACATTTTGAGAGAGGAAAATAAAGGTAAAAGGAATTCTGTGGCTGAAAAGGGAAAAATCATATTTAAGAACCTCAAAAAACTTAGAAAATTGGAATGATAACTTAATAGAACAAGAAAGTGACTCTGTCTGGTACAGGTGCTTTATTGTCCTTAGCATGAATCACAGGCTGTTGGTTTATTTATAACTCCGCTGCCATGTTCTGCAGTCATGTAAACCCTTATGATAAAATAGAGTGAGGGTGCATCCAGCAGGGTCAGCTCTACTTTTCCACACATTTTCTTTAATGAGACCTGGGGACTTGCAGAGGCTGACTGCCTATCATAGAGCTGACTGTTGACCAGGCACAGCACAGCATTCCTCTTTAAACTACTTTTTCAGTGATTACTGACATCAGCAACATATTCTTTCTTATTACAGAGCAGGAAGCCACATTAGTGATTAGCACCTTAATGCTTCAAGGAAAAGAAAAAGAATGCAAAAACTTTTGAACCCTGCAGAGACTAAGAAATAAAAGGAAGGAAATCTCAGTATCTCTATGATACCAGGGGCAATTTCAGTGCTGTTGAAAGGGAAGTTCTTTCTCAAAAAAGCCAACACCATAAGATTGCACTTAGAGCAGAATTGGTTCTATAAAGAGGCTTTCTGCTTGACCAACTATATTTTCATGCTTAAATGTCACAGTAGGAAAGCCAAGAACCAGCCATTAGAAAACTTTTTTTTAAAAAAATGTAAGAATCAATGTTTGTCTTTAATCAGGAACAAATGACCCCTTTGAATCTAAAATGGGGAAATAAACAAGTCTGGCTTTCTCGGGAGATTAGTGATACGATACAAAGATGTTAACTTCAAGCTCAAAGATCCATTAAATTCAAACCAAACTACTAGTGACTAAACATTATAATATCTAATAGCTTTTTCAATGGCCTAAGTGAAATTACTTGATATCCCTGTTCAATTTCTAAACATAGATGAAACATAAATATAAGACATGGCTCAATTAGTGATTTCAATCTTTAGCTTCAGCCACAAGTTAAAGGAGCATTTTTGTTTTCTTGAATCTGTAAAGGAGACCTGCAATGCAGCTGGAAAACATCCATTTGTGATTCAAATAGTGATCTCAGAGCAAGAACTTTAAAATCAGAAAATAAAAGTTAGCAGTTAAGAATTTGAACATTCTTTCTAAACCTGAAGTTGTCCTACCCAGTTTTGAACACTCCAGATGATTCTATTTGAGGTTTCTTTTTCATAAGAGTGAATATAATTTCTCTCTGAGTAAATTGCTCTTTGTCTTGCGAAATTAACAATAAATTTCATAGCAGAAGTATAACATTGCAAAATAACTTCCACCAAGCATAAAACAAGATAATGTTAAACTAGAAAAGTTAATTCCTTCATCTTGGGAAGTTACTTATTCTGGGGATATTTATTTCTTTTTTTGTTTGTTTGTTTAAAGTATTACAAATAGTAGTACATATGTCTCCTTTTATCCCCCATTGACCTTCCCCCAGCCTCCCCTACCTACCCCCCGCCCCGCACATGCCCTCACCCCACCCCCAGTGTCTTGTGTCCATTGATTATGCTTATATGCATACATACAAGTCCTTAAATTGATCTCTTACCTCCCTCTCCCCTCCCCAGCCTTCCCTCTGTAGTTTGACAGTCTGCTCAATGCTTCTCTGCCTCTATATCAATCTTTTTGTTCATCAGGTTATAAAGTTCTTTATTATCCATAAATGAGTGAGATCATGTGGTATTTTTCTTTCACTGACTGGCTTATTTCACTTAACATAATGCTCTGCAGTTCCATCAATGTTGCTTCAAATGGTAAGAATTCCTTCGGGATATTTACTTCAAAATACTCTATAAGTGTCTGCTGGACATCGTATACTTTCATTGTCTACTTATTTACTTTTTTGACTTATTTATTATCTAGAGATGACAATTCAAGTCCTCTTCATATAAAAAGAAAGATGAAAAATTCTTGCAGACCCTAAAATAACTGTAATCTTAAAACCTGGTACAGTTATATTAAAATCAATGACATACACTTAATTTCTAAGTGTATTTCTATTTAACATTTCAGTCTGTAAACTCTGAAATGCTCTATAAGCACCAAATGTATTCAATTGGACACAATAATAATTTAAAATTTTATCATAAAAACCAGTATTTCTCTTGATATTTATAAATCTAGTATCTCCAAATTTACATCCTCTATGTCTACACAGTTCAACACAGTAGGCATAAGCCACATGTTGGTATAAAATTAAAATTTTACTTGCATAGTCTCATTCCCCATATTTCAAGTACTCAAATCAACATCTGGCCAATAGCTTCCTAATTGGACTGTGAAAAAAAACCATAGCATTTATATCACATCAGTAAATTCTATTGGAAAGCACATGCTAGATTATAACATATTGATTCATGTGAAATATACAGTATATCACATATGACATATGTGATTACATTTAGTTCATGTACTTTACCTTCCTGTTACTCATGTGTAATTTATATTTGCCTCAATACATTAAAATTGCTTTCAGTTTAGTATACTTATCCTATCCTATCTAATAAAAGAGTAATATGCAAATTGACTATACCTCCACTACACCCACAAGTCATGCCCACCAGCCAATCAAGAGCGAGTATGCAAATTAGCCCAACCAAGATGGCTGCAGCCATGGAGAGAGCTGGAGGCTTGGGTTTCCCCAGCAATATAGGAAGCCAAGCTTTCTGCACACCCTGGCCAGCCCAGGCCTCCATTCAAGGCTACAAAGTTTCAATTATAGAAGATAAATAAATCCCAACGAAAATAGCTGAAACCATGGAGAGAGCAGGGGGCTTGGCTCTGCTCAAGGCTACAAAGTTTCAATTCCTTTCAATAAAGCACTTTTGATGTTTCTCTTGCAATTATCATGTTTTCTTTGATTACAAAATCCGCATGTTTAACCAGTTAAAAGTTAATCCGTATTATTAACGGGTTAAGAGTCAATCTTTATTATTAACTGGTTAACAGTAAATCCACATTATTAGTCAGTTAACAATTAATCTACATTTTTAACAGTTTAATAGTTAATTAGTATTATTAAACAGTTAATAGTTAATCCACATTATTAACCAGTTAATAGTCAATCTGTATTATTAACCAGTTAACAGTAAATCTGCCTTATTAGTCAGTTAACAATTAATCTGCAATTTAAACCGGTTAATAATGCGGATTTTATAATCAAAGAAAAATCAATAATTGCAAGAGAAACATCAAAAGTGCTTTATTCAAAGTAATGTCCATCACAAGCTGCACATTTCCTCCATCTTTCAGGTAATTTGTGGATACCATCCCAATAGAACTTTTCTTGTTTTGAGGCAGACCATTCAGAGACCCAATTTTCTACTTCTTCGTATGTTTTGAAGTTTGTGTGCCATCGATCAGAACAAGTGGTAATCTGAAGGAGCAAGGTCTGGTGAATACAGCAGGTGGGTTAATACTTCCCAGGCAATATCTTTTAATGTGTCTTTAACTGGTTTTGAAGCGTGTGATGGTATGTCATTATGAAGCAAAATTACTTTGCCGTGTCTTCTGGCACATTCTGGTCATTTCACCATCAAAGCGTGATTCAAATTGATCATTTGTTGTTGTTAGCGATCAGTATTAATGGTTTCACCTGGTTTTAGAAGCTCATAATGCACCACACCTTTTTGATCCCACCCAATGCAGAGCATTGTCTTCTTTCCGAAGCGATTTGGCCTTGCAGTCGATGTTGATGGTTGACCTGGATCAACCCATGGTTTTGTGCATTTGGGATTCTCAAAACAAATCCACTTTTCATCGCCAGTCACAATTCGATGCAAAAAAGACTTTCTTTCATGCCATTGAAGCAACATTTTACTGATAACTTTTCTGTTTTCCATTTGTCTTTCATTTAGTTGATGTGGCACCCATTTTCCTTCCTTTAAAATCTTTCCCATTTCTTGTAAATGATCAGAAATTGTTTGCTGAGCAACGTTTAATCTTTCTGCAAATTGTTTTTGAGTTTGACACACATCTGCATCCAATAATGCTTGTAATTATTGGTCTTCAAACTTTTTCGGTTGACCTGGACGTTCTTTGTCTTTCACATAAAGCAGCGTTTAGAAGTATCTTGAGATGGAGCATGTTCACCATAAACTTCCCAAAGTATACTTAAATTTTTCTTCAAAATAATGAATTATAACTTCCCGTAAATGCTCTCTTTTTGGCATTAAATTCAACATTTTTAAGCATAAAAATATCTATGATGTTAACATCTTCAGAAAATTTGACTTATGAAGTATGTCAAACATATGTATAACTCCATCTATTGAAAAAAATTCACATTATTAACCATTGGGTTAATAGTAGTTGGGGGCCATTATTCAGCCTACCACAATGTGCAATAATTCTAACATATAATTTTTATGTATCTAGTCTTTAAGTTTCTTGATGAATGTCATTCATAGAGTCATGTTTCTTGTAATATTTAATGTAATTAAATTTGGGTTCTTCTTCTATTTTTTTTTTTTTTTTTTTTTTACTCTCTGTGGCATCTAATAACCTGGTTCCAGGATCAATTCCCTACAGAGGATGATTTTCCTTTTCTGTTTGAGACCTGAAGGAAATACAAATCCAGCCTACTTTAAATTGGTTTTCTTTGTATTTTTTTAACCAGGAAAATAGTACAAATTTAATTCTCATACCTAGCCAGTTGCCATAAAATCTCCTGGAAAGTAATTTCTACTTTATTTCCACCTAGAGCCTGGAATGAGAGAAATACATTTTTCTTACTTGCTGTCTTCAACGTTATTTTTTAGTTAACTATTTTTCTTATAGAGTAGGTCTTTATCCGTTCCTAACTCTATATGTGGTGGATTCCTATATAGTTCCACACCCTGAACAGTAGAGGTTCACAGACTCCCTATAGACCCGCTCAGAAGTATACAGATTCCAAACATACCACAGCTCCAGCAATCACTTATTACCTTAGCTTTTTCTTACCAATTTGGTTTGACCTCAAAGAAACCCCATTTATCTATGGCATATACTGCTACTCTTTAAGAAATATTATTTTTATGTTGTCTAGCAATTTTAGATATTCTGTAACCATTGGTTCATATTAAAATAACTATGCCTTAGTTTTTGTAAATATTAATTTAGTTAGTAGTTTAAAAATGAATTTTTTGTCAGATGGTAATTTAATTGTACTTCAGAGTTATTTTAAATAATTAGAGCTTACAAAAAAGGTTATAGCAATTCATTTTCATGTCCTAAGTCTTATTGTAGTAATTACTACTTATTGAAAGTTTGTCAGTATGAATTTAATAATTATTGATAGTTATCCTTTTTGAAGTAATATACTACATGCTTTCAGGATACAGTTTTCTCCTTGGTCTTTTGAAGTTAAAAAGAGTTCAAATTAGCTCTTAGATTAAACAATTAGGATGGCAATATTCTGTAGCACAATGCTAGGCATGGTGTTGATAAAGAAAAGAAGCTATACAGGGTGGGGTAAAGAAAGGTTACAGTTGTTAATATGAAAAACAATATAAAAATTAATAAGTAATAATACAAGAATCTGTGTTTCACTTCACATACTCACAACTGTAGTAGTAAACCTACTTTTGCCCCACCCTGTAAATTCCTTTCTCAAACCTAAATGCTAATTATTAGTATTATTCCTATTCTTCAAAAAATAATTTGCTATACAATTTCTTTTTTTTAAATATATTTTATTGATTTTTTTACAGAGAGAAAGGGAGAGGGATAGAGAGTTAGAAACATCGACGAGAGAGAAACACAGATCAGCTGCCTCCTGTACACTCCTCACTGGGGATGTGCCCGAAACCAAGGTACATGCCCTTGACCGGAATCGAACCTGGGACCCTTCAGTCTGCAGGCCGACGTTCTATCCACTGAGCCAATCCGGTTAGGGCACGCTATATAATTTTTAATTCTAAAAATGTCTAGTAAAATGCTGAACTTTATTAAATGAACTTTATTAGTTGTGTTCTCATTCATTTATATTATTTTCAATATATATAAACAAAGTACCTCCATTATTTTTCTGTTACAAAACATACCTCATATTAATAAAATCAACTTCATATTCATTAATTAGTAAATATCCATGGGTTTTTTTTATATTTCATATTTAGTGTTTTTTTAATTACTCTCAAAATGAATAAGCTAAAAAGATATGAATTGACGCTTGGATAAATGACTGCTCCTAGGGTAGGTAAGGAAAACATAAAATGATCCTGGAGCATCTTGCCATGTCAGAAATAGAAAATGCTACCAATTTATCATGCTGTGCACTTTAAATGTCTACAACTTTTATTTGTCAATTATACCTCAAAGCACTGTCAGAGATTCCATAAAAAAAATATTCTGCCTAATTCAATATTTACCAACATCTTTTGATCAGACTTCACTGACAGCAAAATGCACCCCCCCAAATTTACTCATTTTGTTTTTAAGTGAAATCTAAATAAATTGTATTTTTAAAATAAAAATAAATTTTATATTAATTGGCAAAAATGCAATTTTAATTTCAAATGTAATAATAATTACAAATGGTCTACTTCCTGTGTATTTGGAATTGCATTTTCTGGGAAATTTAGAAAAATAATTGATTTAATATATTTTTGTTCATAATCATAAAGGCCAGTATTGAATTTACTAGCATTTTCAACATGGAGTCTCTACTATAATACATAAGTGATATGCTATTCTTGTCACTGACATTCAAGCAAATGGAATTTTAATATTTATATACTATAAACCTGAGGAAGAACCAGTATGAATTAATATCTGTGACAAAAGAGCAATATTCTTCTAGTGTATCAAAGCAAACTGTATATTGTGAATTTCCATACAATATACCAATAACCACATTTTAAATAAAAAAAAACAGAGAGTAACCATTTTGTATTTTTTCTGTTACTACTCATTTTAGTAAAAGCTGTTCATTATTTTGTTTTCACAAGTAATTTTAATTTGTCCACACAATTTGTCTATAAATTGAGCAAAGATTTCTTTCAGGATCTGTAATCTATGAAGTTTATAAAAGTTTGAGGTAAAGAACATGGCAGCACTTGTCTGATAGATCTTAAGCTGTAATTTCAATAATGTGACTTAATGTAAGATTGTAGAATTAAATAATTCTATAAAAATTATATGATGTGGCCTTTATTGTTTTATTTTTCCGCATTTGGTTTTCTACATACATTAACCTAAATATCTTTTTAATTATTTTTTGCTAGGAATTCAATATGAAATTATTATTTTTTAAATAGAGTTTTATTGATTTCAGAGAGGATGGGAGAGAGAGAGGGAAGCATCATGATGAGAGACAATCATTGATCGGCTGCCTCCTGCACGTTCCACTCTGGGGATAGAGCCCACAACCCAGGCATGTGCCCTGCCCGGGAATCGAACCATGACCTCT
Source organism: Ia io (assembly GCA_025583905.1). Taxonomy (NCBI): domain Eukaryota; kingdom Metazoa; phylum Chordata; class Mammalia; order Chiroptera; family Vespertilionidae; genus Ia; species Ia io. Next base: position 40,260,169 of record JAJQQW010000003.1, read on the forward strand.
GGTTCATAAATCAACCCTCAGCCACTGAGCCATGCCAGCAAGGCTCTGACATTATTTATAACATATAGTTTAACCTTGCAGAACTAGTCTTATCAAAAGTTTTAAACAGTTCACATACATAGTTAACACATTACTTTCATATCTACGCATGTACCATACTATTCTGAGGCTCTATGTAATTGTGCTCATGTAAGTCTGTGTTTATATGTCCCCAAACAAAGGAAATAGTATCCTTTTATTACTTAATTTTCTAAAATCCCTTGTTCATAAGATAATAATATAAGCCATCTTACATTTTTAATCAGAACAAATCATGTTATAGTAAAATCACGTGTGTGCCTTTATATATGCATGTATATATAAATGTTTGTGTGCTTGTGTGGTTTTGTGTGTACATATTGATATGTGAACACAAAACCACACATAGGTGCATAAGGTATATGATTTGGCCAAACAGGGTAATGTAAAGAAAGTATAACTTAAAATACTAAAATAATCAAAATTGAAAGTAATCTCTTATTCTTTAACTTATCCAGTATCAAAAATAAATCTTTCAGCCCTATCTGGTTTGACTCAGTGGATAGAGCATCGGCCTATGAACTGAAGGGTCCCAAGTTCAATTCCGATCAAGGGCACATGCCTGGGTTGTGGGCTCAATCCCTAGTAGGGGGCATGCAGGAGGCAGCTGATCAATGATTCTCTCTCATCATTGATGTTTCTATCTCTCTCTCCTTCTCCCTTCCTCTCTGAAATCAATAAAAATCTATTTTAAAAATAAATAAATAAGTCTTTCACATTCTCAATGCTCAATGTATTTTTGTTCAAAAGACTTAAGGAACTCTAATTTCTGTGTCAAGTATTCTAATACCTATAAGTTTAAAATATAAAACAAAGTCAAGGGGTAAAGAAAAAAATTTTAGTGTGATAAATCAATGATCTAGCCCCAGAAATAGCTTTAAAATTTGCATTGAAGCTGTTTTAGTGTTGTTCTTCCCAGATTCTGCTTCATTCCTCATTTGTAAAAACAAACATTTGTTATGAAGACATAACTGCCAATTTAGCCTAAATAAGACAAATGAGATAATGAGATCAGTGTCAGATTCTAGTTGACAAACTCTGCAGAATGCCCTGTCTCAAAGTAAAGAGCTTTCCTTTTCTGCCAAAAGGTCTATATGCTAATACTAACTAATTTGGCAACCTTGGCCCTACATTATTTGACAATAGCTGAGCATCCCAATTCCTTACAGTTGTGACATTAATTTGGATGTAAAATGTAGCTTGATCTAGTAATCTATGCAACCTTTTAACCCAGCAAGGAATCACACAGATGCTTACTTTGTACTGAAAAGGCTTAGAAAAGCAAATATATATATATATATATATATATATATATATATATATATATATATACACACACACACACACACACACACACACACACACACACACACACATACTAGAGGCCCGGTGCACAAAATTCGTGCACGGGGGTGCGGGGGGTGGTGTCCCTCAGCCCTGTCTTGGCCTGCAAAGACGCCAGCATCCCTCACCCCGGCCTCTAGCCAGAGGTTCCTCCCCTCCTTCTGCACAGCCTCTGGGAAGATGCTTGTCCTGGGGCCTCCTCAGGGCCCTGGCCCACGACGCCCTGCAGTTCAGATACTCGGGGGCTAGGGCTTTCAGGTCTGGCTTCCTCACCTGGCATGGTGAGCATCAGCTGCCATGGGAGCCTTGCCTTAGGAGTCACCCCCTTGGACCATACTACTTGCGAGTGTGTGTGGGGGGGTGGCCTTGGTGGCAGCGACTTGATGTCTGTAGCATGCCCGCTGACACCCACCACTGCAGCGCCACACTGGTCCCATCTGGACCGCTGGCAGGGGGCTTCCAGTCTGCGACTAGGGCTGATGGGCTGCGACTGGGGGCTGCAGGTGGAGGACCCTGGCACCCATAGGGCTGTCAGCATCAGGAACTGGAAAGATCCATTTTTCTGGTTCCTCCCCTGCCACGCGGATGCTGAGCTCTGGGCCCCACAGGCCTGTTTACTCCCGCCGCATGGCCGGCCGGGGCGAGGATGTGGGCACGCGGCGCCAGAGGCCCCTTCTGTGCCGCAGCACAGCCATGGCGCATATGCTGAGCTCGTGCCGCCACTGGCGACGCCACCTCAGTGTCCTGCTGTCCCATTCAGTCCCCGCTCAGCGGCGCAGTGGACAATGGCATCGGCGGGAGGCGCGGGGGGCGGGGACTCGTGAGTCCCCGCCCCCCGCGCCTCCCACCGGCTCAATCGGCCACCCCGGCCATCCTGAGTCCCGCCCCTCCGCGCCTCCCACCCAATTGTGGGCATAGCGAAGGTACAGTCAATTTGCATATTACCCTTTTATTATGTAGGATATATATATATATTTAAACATCAGAAAATATTAACATTTAGAAGGAAATAGTATGGACACTGAAACTTTCACTTTCACCTGCTCATATTGTTAGAGCAATAGAGGTGAAATAATGTTATTTACTTTAATATTATAAGGTCACTCAGAATATTTAGAGTATTACATATATATATATATATGTATATATATATATATATATATATATATATATATTTCTTTGGAACTTTCCATAGAGTTTCAAAATAATCACAGGTATTGAAATCTCATATATATTTCAATCAGTTTTCCATATATTTAAAAGAAAAAAATGTTCCTATGTGTTTGCATTACTAATACGACATAATTTTGTGTATTAGAATAAAAAGAAGTTAAATTTTCAGTTTGGAGAAATCTGGAATTAAAAAAAACTGATTAGAGTTAAGAAATGATTTCTTCAAAAATTATCTTAGACCCTCCCAGAGGAAAGGTGGAGGTGGGTGGGTGGGTGGGTGGGAAGTGATCAACCAAAGAACTTGTACGCATATATGCATAACCCATGGACACAGACAATGGGGTGGTGAAGGCCTGGGGCAGGAGATAGGATGGGCTAGAGCGGGTTAGTGGAGGAAAAAAGGAGACAGATGTAATATTTAAATGAGAAAGATTTAATTTAAAATATCTTAGGTTAAGCAATAAGAGTACTATATTGAATACAGAAAGAATGGATATTATAAAAAATGTTTATTTTGAGTAAGTATAAATTGGTGTGAAAATCGTTTAAGAAATAAACTGGAATATCAGGGCTTTAATTCAGAATTTGTAAACTGCAGATAGCTAAAAATAAACATAAAATGTTTTGTAATTGAAAATATTTAATAATCCTACCATTATAAAATCAATTAAGGAAAAAATATTTGCCGTGTTTGGGAAAAGAAAAACCTATCAAGCAAAAAGATATTTGGGCAAATATGTTGACAATACCGATAATACTTAAAAATCTATTTAAATAGAGAGCCTTTTAAATTTCATTTATAATAGATATAGAAGGTTAAATACTTTAAAATTACAAAAATAGAATTTTGACTAAGTATTTTGAATTTTTATCTTCTGAGTCTGTTTTATTATTAAAGGAAAAATAACCTATAAAAATCCATTCAATTTTTCCAAATGTATTCAAAATGTTTCTATAATTTCTTTTTCTATCATTAAATTACAAAATTATAGAAATATAGAGGTAAAAATAACGTGGAAGTCATATGAACTCCCTTCCAGACAAATGTTAATTTGTTGCTTGAATATTTTCTATCATATGTGTGGTAAGCAACCTTTAAGATAGCTCCCTGTGATTGCCCCCCACCCCCCCGCCACTCCCCCAGGACTCATACTCTTAGATAATTTTCTTTCCTTGATTGTAGGCTAGATCTAATGACTCACTTCTAACAAACAGACTATGGCAAAATTATGGGATGTCACCTTTGAAATTAGGTTACAAAAACACTGTGACTTCTGTCTGACTTGCCCTTCTGTACTTTCTTCTTCATTTAAAAGCAGGGAATACATCACCGTCACACCATAAGATAGCATTTGCATTCATGGGTTTCAAAATAGCCAAGGCTCTCTGGGGTCTCTACTACAGAGGGCATGTTTGAATTCAAAAGAAGTGCAGAGGGCACAGATACAGCCCTTCAGGGAAACAACCACTTTCATTCCTCGCCTAACTTTTATACTGCTTTCCCAGGAAGTTCTCCTAGCCATATGTGCTAAGTTGCATTATTCTCAGGGCAGCAGCAACTTACCCATGGAGTTTAACAATGAACAATTCTGGTAACTACCTACAATATGCTTGATACATCTTTAACACGTTCCAGTGGGCAGAGTTACAAGAAGGTAAATCCAGGGTCACATTCTTAACTGTCCCTGGGTATGGAATATGAATTCAGACCCACTATTTAACAATAGTCTATCCTTGAATTCTGAACACAGTCATATTTTAATACCCTTTTCCATCCTTTCTGAAAGATATATTTTTAATATTGCAAACAAAAAGGAAGATTAATTTTCTATAGCCAATAAGATATGTAAAATGCATTCATTTACATATGAGTGTTAGATGATTAACTAGATATATTAATCTTGATCACATTTTTTCATGTTTTAATATTTTTAACCAATTTTGATTTACTTTTTACCCCTTAATTAATTATTAATTGTGCTTTTTAAAAATTGGTATGAAAGATATACACTGAGTGGCCAGATTATTATGATCTCTGAATGCATAATAATCTGGCCACTCAGTATATGTGTGTGTATATATCTATATATATACATTAGAGGCCCCGTGCATGAATTCATGCATGGGTGGGGTCCAGCCAGCCTGGCCAGGGGGAGGGGACATGGGCGGTTGGCTGGCCTGCCTGCTGGTCGAACTCCTGGTCGAGGGGACAATTTGCATATTAGCCTTTTATTATATGGGATATACACTGAGTGGCCAGATTATTATGAGTTCAGAGATCATAATAATCTGGCCACTCAGTGTATATCTAGTTATTATGAAACTGAATTTATTTCCTCTTCAGTCAAATTAGTTTCAATGGAACCTACTTCAAATGAGGTTTAAAATTTTTCCCAAATGACATTCTGTGATTTCTTATTGGAATATATCTTTTTCTACTCAGTATCTTTCAAACAACCAAAAAATCTTTTATATACCAAATACCAGATGTGTTAATAAGGTAATATTTTGCACACCAAATATATACACACAATATATTAATGGTGTCTCATTCATAGTATATACTTATAATAGAAAAAATAGTTATTAAAATGTACTGTTCATTAAATTTGGGGCCTATCAAGTTATGTTTCAGTCATAACTCAGTTACAATCAGTTTGACAAATACTGAATTTTAAATATCACTGTGAACTATGGTCTATTCAGTTTCCAATAGTATGACTTACTGCAGATTATATTTGCCCTGTTCTCATCAATTATGTTACCAGGAAGCCCCTCCTAGTCAATGATGCTCTGTGACACTCTTCACAATTTGGAATTTTCAGACTGTTTACTTCCATAAGTGAGCTCCTCTATCTTGTACTTCCATCATATTCAGTTATTCTTTTCGCAACATATTTGGCTCCATGGTTATCAACACTTAAGACAGCTAGCCCATCCTAAGTAAGGGGTCATGCCTTCTCCCAAAGTTTCACTCAAGAAAATTGTCTCATCATTTTATGGATATAAGTGCTCCACACACCTTTCCAACTCTTGCCAAATTTGGCTAGTTTCTTGACAAAGTAATCCCCTTGAAATTTCTATATTGGATAATATGTACTTCTCAAATGTGTGGCATGCTTCCAAAAATGTTGTTTCTGTTTGGCTCAAAACACCTAGTTACAAATCAATAATTTCTAAATCCCCTTAAGACCAATGGGGTTGGTATTGACTTCACCACTACACTTGCCATTGCTACAATGGAACGTGAATATAGTCTAGAAAAGTTGTATTTTGCATACACATCATATCATGGTTATTAGGATATTATTAATTTGCACAGTCTATTCCTAAGATCTACTCAGTCTATGTGTACCATAAGAACAGCTGAAGAGGGGTTCTTCGGAGTTTTAGAAGAGAATATCAGTGAGTGTGGACCGTATTAGCCCTCTCATTATCATCAACCTTTTTTCAAGTCTCATTCTTGAGTTCATCATATTTACATTTAGTATATTCATATCAGTAGAGCCCAGACTCTGGCATAAAAAGCAAGTCATAGCAATGCAACATCCCTCCTATCCCAGCAACTGCTTCGGCAGTGCATCAGCCTGGTTTGCAGTTATCTTAATGCATATTGATAAAATATTGTGCAATTACAGATCTGTGCAGGTCAAAAGTAATAGCTCCTTGAGATTATTTCCTAAGAACTTGACTAGTGAACACAGTCTATAAACCTTTAACTAAATGAAGGTTCCAAATGACCAAGATTCAGTAGGGTCATTAGAGAGTGCTGCATCACCTTTCCCCCCTCTGAATTCCACAGGAAGACATTTTCAGTAAAGTTCCTACCTCTTCTTCAGTGTAATGCACATGTCCCAGAAGGAAACAGTGCTGGTGGTCTTCCCCAGGGAACAAAAACTAACTTAGGTCATTCTCTTGACTTGAGACACTTTCAAGGGAACAAACATGATCAGTTTTTTCTGGTGTTATCACTCACTTAAAATTTCCTTTACATTAACTACCACGCCCCCTGTTTTTAGTTATTGCTGGATTTACCCTGCCTCTTTCTACCTGGATTAGGTTGAAGATTTCAGGTACAGTCCTCAACCATGTTCACTAAATGCTGACATCTTTATATTCAAACTAGAGGCCTGGTGTACGAAATCTGTGCATGGGGGGTGGTCCCTAGGCCTGGCCGGTGATTGAAGTGCGAATGTCTGGCATGGAAGGGCAGGTCCCAGTTGACCTCTGGGCCCTGGGTAGCACCTGGACCCCTGGGCCTCCACATACTCCCCTCCGCCTGAGTCATCGGGACCCCACCCAGCTCCCTCAGCGCCTGGGAGTTGGGCAGTGGCCCGGCCCCTGGTTGCCACAGCTGGTCACCATCTGAGGGGCAATCAGGCCCCACTCGCACCTGCCTTGGCCTGGAGCTGCCCACTCACCTGTTCCACCATCCTGCTGCAATCCCACTCTCATTGGGGCCCATCAGGGCCCATTGAGGCCAGCAGCGCCTCCACTTCTGCCTGCTGCCAGTGACATGTCAACTATGCCTGCCATATTTCACGCCAGCCCCTGGTGGTCAGCGCACATCTTAGCGAGTGGTCAAACTTTGGATCGAACTCCCAGTCGAGGGGACAATTTGCATAGTAGGCTTTTATTACATAGGATTCTTCAGAAACAGTAATTTAGTTCTAACTTTAGAAAGATCTCTGAGCCAAATGACTCCCAAATTTCATATTGTTAGCCAGTTTTGAATTTTCAAATTTTATCAACCATTCTTTACAAGACTTATGTGTAACTTGTTGTCAATCATTTTTTCCCTCCTTTCTCCATTCTACTACTATTATAACATCAAGAGCACAATGATTCTGCTTGCTCTTCACCAATATTATGCCCATACTAAGGGCCCAGTGCACGAATTCATGCACCTTGAAAGGAACTGTGGGCCGCGAGGCAGCCAAGACACAGAGGGCGAGTCTTGGCCCATCCTCCACGCCCTCACCCAGTCCCTCCCACCTTAGCCCCAGTCTCCTGTCTGACCACAGACCCACTCCTGCCGCTGCTGCTCCCATGCACTGACAGTACAGAGCAATTGGGGCTGGCACCAGCAGCAGATGTGAGTGGGACTGGTGCTGCCAGCATTTGCGAGAGCCTGGCAGGACCATGGTGTGCAGGAGCAAAGAATTTTTAGTAACTACCAGAGGCTCTCCCCAACGACAGTCTTGGTCTGGCACCCCCACTCACCTGCTCTACCATCTCACCGCAGCTGATGCCTGCCATGTTCTGCACTCTGCCGCCTGCTGCCGATGCCCACCATGTTCCGCGCAGGACCCCTGGTGGTCAGCTCATGTCATAGCAACCAGTTGTTTGGTTGTTCGGTTGTTCCCCCGTTCGGTCTATTTGCATATTAGGGTTTTATATATATAGATAAGTATGCTAGTACTTGGTAGAATTTTAATACCAAAGGCAATGTTGTAAACAGGTATTGAATTTATATCCATATAAGGCAACATGAGTTTTATTTTTGCTACTGTAAGGATGAAAACAAAGCACTAGCACAATCAGTTGCATTATATCAGTCTCCATTAGCCTATTGCATCTTTTGGATAATTTATATCAGACACTTCTATCAAGTGCATTACATTATTCATTTCTTGTGAATTTACCACCATTCTCAACAACCCTCTTACCTTTCTCATTAGTCAAACTCAAATTGTTATGAGGTGCATTGATATTCTTACCCCTTTTCTACCATTTTTAAAGTCAAAGTGGACATTTTCTGCTGCCCTTTTAGAATTCTAAATTGCTGAATACGCACCACCAAATAGATCTACTAGAAGTTTCACTTTGTATGTCCAATTTATTCTGAATGAGGATGGACTTGGCTGAAATGTGACCTAAAAGAAATATCAGCCATGTTTGCTATTTATGTCACATTCATTGCAAACATGAATTTAGATAAATACTTTGTTGCTTCTAGTATATTGATCTGAAATTTTATTTCATTCATGAATAATTCATTCATTGTTTTACAAGAAGCATCTCTATAAGTCCCCAATCCCACTGAAGTCCCTGCAGTGTCTTTTCACTGTCATAGACAGGGATGTTGGTCTATTACAGACTTGTATCCAACAAGCCCAAGAAGAATGCTCTGCACACCCTGTAATTTAACCTAAAAAATTTTACATAATCTTAGAGATCCTTTGTGGAGACGCATGTACAACTTCCTAGAGTAAACCATACATCATAGATGAGATACATTTTGCACCATGTTTCAGCTCTCACATTTAGTTCTTTTATCTACTTTAAATGCACCATGTGACAAGATTCTTTCAAGGAGGTGACTTGTAAAGTAGATGCTTGCAGGTACTAGTCTATTCTTTTCTATTTTAATTCCTCCCCTTTAAAATATAAGTAGAACAACCCTACCCTGACTTGATCGTTTTGTTTTTTTTTTCAACCTTAGGCTCAGTTTTCTTTTCTTTTTCTTTGCTTTTTATTTTTAATTGCTTGAATTTTTTATACACTGTCAACTCCATGAACGATAATTGAAGAAGTTACTCCACTACTATATTATAATTTCTCTGAATTATTGTACCCAATTGGAATTTCTCTGGATCATTGTACCCAATAATGTTTGGGGAATAAATATGTCAGTAAGGACTATTCTATTTTAATTATGATATAACTAGAGGCCCATTGCATGAAGAGAGTCGTGCAATAGGCCTTCCTTCCCTTGGCTTCCAGCACCAGTTTTCCTCCGGCACCCGGGACCCAGGCCTTCACTCTGGCCAGAGTCTGCCTTCCTCGTCTTCGCTGCAGACTCAGGCCGGAGTCTACTGTCTTAGTCTTCACTGCAGACTATGGAGTCTGCAGCCTTCATCTTCGCTGCAGGGCCGGAGTGCTCCTCCTATAGATCCCCTCACCCCCCACCCTCCCTCTCATAGCAGGCGTCCTGCCCTGCCCAGCCACTCTGCGCCTGGAGCAGCTGAGCAGCCACCATCTTTGTCCTTCTACTTTGCATGTTCCCTCCTGATTGGCTGGTGGGCATAGTGGAGGTACGGTCAATTTAAATGTTTGTCTATTATTAGATAAGATAAATCCAATGGGGTTGCCACTCTTAGTATTTTATTGTTCAACAGGCATGTTCTATTTTAACATGGAATAGGAAACAGGACACTTCACTCTTTTTATTTTTTGTTTTTGTTTCATTTGGCGAACACTCACATAACTGGCTTTCTCTACCTTGAATAGACGGCTGCACTGTTGTCATTAATGGGTTAAATCATTCTAAACAGATCTCTTTTTTCTGTAATATCTAAGTATCAAAGTATTAGATGAATGAGACATTTCAAAGAGCACTAAAACATTAATATGAACCATTTTTTAAAATACTGATATTAATTGTTTTTTAATGTCAATCTCTAGTTAATTGGTTTCATTGTTGTGATGTAGTCAACTGTACTCACTATTTTTTATTTGGGGGGGGAGGGTAATTTTCACTGTTTGACTCTTTTTTTTCTGTTTAACTGTAGTTAAATTTACATCTTATAATTTCCATGGCAAAATTTTTCACCATCTCAGACCACAAATGGATTGACCATCAGGGATTAAAGTCCTATCAGTTATTTTTTTCACATATTGCCTCATTCCTCTTAAATCATTTACTATATTGGAATCTTTGTGTCAGTAACACTTTTGTTGCGATATGCCTGCTATACCACCATTTATTGAACATCAGGTAATATTAACTTTAGAATTCATTAAGATTCACAAGAGCCTAGCCAGTGTGGTTCAGTGGTTGAGCATTGACCTATGAACCAGAAGATCATAGTTTGATTCCCTGGAGTGGGCACATGCCCTGGTTGCAGGCTCGATCCCCAATAGGGGGCATGCAGGAGGCAGCCAATCAATGATTCTCTCTCATCATTGATATTTCTATCCCTCTTTCCTTCTCCCTTCCTCTCTGAAATTAGTAAAAGTATATATATTTAAAAAAGAAAAGAATTCTGACAGCTAGATGCAATTACCCAGCTTGGTAGAACATAAGGTGTCATTTCACATTTATTTCTTGAGGTAGTAGTCCTGGATCATACTTCCCAGATTTCCTGAATCTAGGCTAATATCTGAGCAGCTATTATCTTTTCATCTGCATATGTATCTGAACATGTCAGCATTATAGTTATCATTCTTTATCATCTTGTCAAATATATTTTTAATTGTGGATTTCAGAAATAGATTCCATACTCAAGATGTGTCTGACTAGCAAAATCACAGAGGCTTTATTACATTTTCAGGAAATTTTTTCTTCATTACAAGCCACTCTAAAACTTAGTAGTAGCTATAAACAGCAACCATTTGATTGCTCATATTTCCACCAGCTGACAGTTTGGTGAGCTGGGCTCAGCTGGGCAGTTCTTTTGCTGGTCTGGCCTGTGGTGACTCATGGTTATAGTTATCTGGGGCTGGATGGTTCTAGATGATCTCACTTACATGTCTCGGGCTTGTCCTGGATGGCTGTATGTTCTTTGTCCATGTGATGTCTTTCTTCACATGATTTCTCATCTTCAAGGAGGCTAAACTGTACTTACTTGCGTAATGAGTGTCTTAGGGTTCCAAGAGTTCATATCTTTTTGGTGAAAGCAAGCATCAGGACCATCTGAGATTTCACAGGAAAGACCATAGATCCAGCTTCTGTGGGAGGAGCAGACAAAAAGGTGACATATTAGCCCACCACAATCCACTCAGCACACTGTATTTCTAGTAAAGCAGAATGATATTATACAATGAAAGATAATATAGTGGTAAAGAGTGAGGATGCTAGAGCCTGGTGCTTAATGAGAGATAATAATATATAAGGCAATAGAGCCATGGGATTAAAATTAAAGATTTTGGAACCAATCTGCCTAAGTTTGATTCTTGGTTTATTCACCTAATATGTCTGTACCTTGGTTAGGTTACTTTAACACCATGACTTGGTTTTTCCTTTGAAAAACAGAAATAATAATTATAATAACATGTGTCATCTAGTTGCTGTTAGGATTGAATGAACTAATTATATGAAATGCTTGGTCTAGTTCCTAAATCATTTCAAGAGTTGAATAAATGTTATGAATTCTTTGTTACTTAATTTACATTTTATATGGCTCATCACATAGTTATTTCTTTTAAACATTTTATGAATGGTTATTTGGATTGTGGTCAACTATATCTCACAGTATTTTTTGTCACATTTATTACAGTTAATTCCAGGTTGACCTAGATCCAATTGCCCAGCTTGGTAGAACATAAATAAGGTGTTGTTTCAATTATTTGAAACTTAAAACTTTTGCACTGTTTTGTTCTAATAAATGACTGGTTTTATACCCTCATTTTAGTTTATAAGTATATTTTTGATTTCTAATTGTTATGCTAAATTATAAAATACTTTATTTTTTGTAGTTATGTTTTTTTGTCTTTATGTTTGTGACATTTAGCAGTATATTTTCATTCTAATGTATATTTGTTGTCAATTAGAGAATATTTTGAACCACTGTCTATTTTAATTTGAATGCTTTCCCAATTATTCCATTCTATTTTACTGAAACTTCAACTAAATATAATTCAGAATTACTCAAACTTTTTATGTTTTTTATTTTATAATGTCTTAGATGACTATCTTTATTCTGTTGATTCAGTCTCTCTTTCCCTGTTTCCAGACTATTTATCTTTTTCTTTTATTTTTATTTTAATAACTATATTTCCCCATTTCTACAGCTTTTATTTAATTATTTGTCATATCTTCTGGTCTTGTTTTACAGATGTTATTTCATTCATAGTCACTTTGAGCATTAAAAACACACTTATTTTAATATTTTTAGGGCACTCTGCTATTTTCAAGTCACCTGTTTCTTCTGGGTTTATTTGCTTTTCTCTGCAGCTTTGGTGTTCTTCTTGTGCACTGTATTTTGTTTTCAGGGTCTACATTTCATGTGAGTTTTCTTTCTCTACATTCATTCAACCACTCAAGCATTTTTATCGTTGTCTCATACCTCAACTATTTCCTAGGGATCACAATTCAGAGGCAATATTGCTTGTGGATACCTTCAAGGGGACTGCACAATAATCTTAACAGTGCAGATACACACTAGTCTTTGGGACTTAAAATTAGTTCTATTTTCTCCCTTTTTTAAAAGACAAATCATGAGTTATATACCCAAGTGTGAGGAGATAGTAGGATCTTCTATTAATTTTTCTTTCACTTGTGAGCAAACATAGTAATAGTCCCAGACTTCACCCGTAGTGCATTTGCCCCTAGTCCTCAGTGTACGTGAGACCTGTTTCATCCCAATTCTTTGCCAAGATTGATGTTCTAGGCTCCATTATCATTTCATAGTACCCAGAGATCTGCATCAGCTCCAACTCACTAATGTGATTTTTTCTCTGATCCACAAACTCAATTCTATGGGATGAAGAAGACTTTATGAACCTGAATGTCACATGTTGAGGATGGCAGTCTCTCTGTCAAGTAGGTTCACAGAATAACTGTGGAGAAGAGCTGCTCTGTGGACCTGTTTATCTGCTCACTAATGTTACCTGAGTAAGGGGAAGACTCCCCTTGTGTTGAGTCTTTACATTTTGAGACTTATTGTTACCAGAAGCTCAGCCAACCTGACTAATGAACTGTCTGAATTGAGTGTTTTATGCCTTCTGGCAAATGCATCCTTTTATTAAGTGATAAACAAGAGAATTGTGCTTTTTAATGTGTGCTTTTTTTCCTCTCAATAGTCATTTCTCTGTTGGAGTCTACCCAAAAAACAAATTTATTAATGTATGAAAATGTAAAAGTCATTTATTTTCTGTATAATATTATTAAACAACTTTCTAAATTAATTCAAAATTAAATCAGTCATTAATGTTAATTAACTTTCTTCTCCAAATAGTATAAGTTTGGCTCTGCACACATAACAACCTGAAAATCTTTTTTCCAACGTAAGACTTATAAAAGACTTCTTGCTATCCTTATCATCCACCCAGAGGTAACAATTCCTTATCATTCCCCTCTTAAAATGCATTTCTAAATTAGAAGCCATGAACTCCATATGGGGAGCCTATTATTGTATTATGTGCATACAAAAAATGTATGTTTGGTGAAAACAGAATACTGTTGTGTTACCATAAAAGAAAGTGAGCCAGAATTCATACAGTTCACAGACTTTGAGGGATGGTGGTATAATGGAGAAGTCTTATAAGGATGCTAAAATATAATATTTGATCTTTACTGAATATTGAGATAGCATTGCAATTAATCTAAAGAAGAAATTAACTTCATTCAGAAAAGAATATAATAACTGACAAGACCTCATGCACCCTTTTTAGGGAAGATAAGTACTTCATTAGCACCTGGACAGTCACATCCTGTAGGACCTAAGTATGATGTTGATATTGTTGTTGTATGGAAGTTTGACAGGGTAGAGAGATTTATATAGTTACTGAGGGGCCATAAGATGGGGTGTCTAATAGTCTCTATTGGATCTTACCTCCACATCCATCCATCCATCTATATTCTTTTATGAGTTGTTAACACAAAGTTGAGTGTGTGTGTGTGTGTGTGTGTACACTAACCATATGCACCGAATACTGGAGAATTCAAAGTTAAAAATAAATCATCATAGCTTTAATACAATAATTTTTAAAACAGTATTTAACACTTCTTGGGGACTCTGGAAATGTTTTAATAATAAACAAATACTTAACCAAAACCATAAAACATTATAGGAGGTTTACCAGGGAAACAAGAGGAAAGGGGACTAAGATTCATTACAGAAAAAAGAGAGAATCTAAATTATTAGGAATAATCTCTGTACCCACCGTACTTATACAGTGCACTATGGCATGACCAGTATACCTTTTTGTCAGTGCCCATGCCAAAGAATGGAATCTATATTTTTTTACCTGCCTCCTGCTCACTTACTGATGAGCACATAGCACCTAAACTATAGTTTTAAAATATCCCTATCATATGGATACTCTTAAAATCATTTTATTGGTGAAACGGGAACTAAGATGACTTTGATATGAAATAATATAACTCTCTAGTAAGCTTTATCTCCTTTCTGATTTTAGCTTTTACAGTTCATCACTTCTGTGCATCAGCAAATCAAAATAGCGTATTTTTGATAAAGTGTATTTCTGATACACTTTAATCTGACATTAAGGAGCAACTCCGTGCTATTATAGGTCAGGCACTCAATATACCTCTCAGTCTTAGGAGCTTCAATATTATCACATAATTAGGCATTCAGAAAATTCTTGTTCTATATGACAGGTTTAGAAATATTTCATTTTTGAAGTTTTCTAAAGGTGCAGAGACCTTTCTGCGCTTTTAATTGTATGGTCATGCATTCTGATTTTTTTTTACAGTATGATATGCAACCTGCAGTTCTTATTCTAAACTGTGCTTAAGCAGTTATCAAAGATGAGAATCACAATGGAGCGACAGTTACTTTTATTTACCATTATGGTCCCCATGAAAGGAGATAGCTTCATCCAGACTGTTTAGAAATTATTTAACAGGAAGCTTCTCAATCAAATATTGTTAAATTATACATTATCACTAACTGTTAGGATTAAAACCTACAAATAAAATGCTGCATTTGGTTCACTAACATACAAATGGTAACAGTGGTGGCTGAGAAATATGAAGTAGCCTGATTTTTCTTTTACAGTTCTATAAAAAAAACAGGAGAATTGGGTAAATTTCAACAAAAGAGCAAATTATATTTATTACTTCTGCCTTGCATTCATTGTCTACTGCAAACATGTGAATAAAAACACCCAGGTGTAATGGAAAAGAATCTTCAGTTCAATTGTCAAATGCTTGTCAAATACAGAGGAGCATAGGACAGTTTCCTAAGGCCTAGCTGAGTGTGTCCAAATGCAATTCCATTAAAGACTACTTCAGTCATCATTTTCTCAAACCAGGTTCAACAGGGCCAAGTCTGTTTTAACAAAATTAATCATTTCATATGTCCTTTCAAGCCAGTGAAAAGGATCACCTTTCATCTCATTGAGAAATTGCCTTTGATGTCCACAGAGGACACTAAATTCCCATAGTTCTAGCTGATACGTAGACAAGCTATGCTACTGTTGAATGATGTTCTTATTTTGGATGGGTCAAGGCCAACATAGCATGCTTCATTTAAACATATAGCAAGGCATAAGTTTGTTTTTATTTTAAAGTAGAGTTACCAAATTGAACACCTTCTCTATAATAAAACCCCTAAAACAAATTGACAGTCAGTTCCTAAACTTTAACATGATTAATCCTGCTCTTAGCAACTGCATCATATACGATCCCTGGTTATTCAATGAAGGAATGAGTAAGTGTTTTGATAAGTGAATTTCAGATCCGTATTAAGCTTTGTAATAGATTGGTGGTATTTAGAGATTATATGTTCAACATGTGTTATGTTACTGTATTTGTCATTACTAAAAACAAGATATTGTGAACATTCTCATGGTTATATAACCCTAATTTTAAAAGGTAGAAATAAGTAACCTAATTGTATCATGGGTGATCAAAAAGATCTTTATTTTTAAAATGATTAACTAATGATGCCAATCTATTGATACTGTAGATTAGTAAGTAAATTTAATTAGCAATATCAAGGAAAATAATCTTAATAAGTAAATAAAGAATCTAATTGTTTTTAAGTGATCAGTAACTTTAATTAAAAAAAACAGCTTTTAACCTAATCATACTACATAGCTTGCTTTATGATTTATAGTGATAAGAAAAAATAAAAATATAAGTAATCTCACAGTACAATTGTGACATTTATCTTAATTGCATTCATGATAATTAATATTAATAATATTCTACGCATTGTGAACAAACCAAGTGTTCTTTTGGAATAATATATTAATGATATATTTAGTTTGATAAATACAATATTTATCCATCTTTGTAAAGTACTATCTATTCAGAAAAACTAAATGTTGCAGCACAAAGACTAAGGGTAATTGTATCAACATGAATATTTGCAACTTCAGAACAATGATGTTGACATATTAAAGGACTAAATTCCTATAACAGAGTGTGATAGTCCAAATAAAATCTAATCAACTAAGGTAAAATTATACCCAATCTGTAGAAGAAAGACTAGATGGGTAAAGCAGGATTCTAGGAAAGTTAAATTACTTTCAGGATGGTTTTAATATTTATATTTTTAGCATATTTCTGAACTAATAGAAAACAAAATTTGTTTCCAACAACAGGGCCAGATGCATGGGATGATTAGTTATGTGTTTACATTTGCCTTCAAATTATGGATCTTTGGAAAAACAGACTTGTACACAAACTGATTTTCATGTTTTTTTTGGCATCCTTTATTTAGTAATTTGTGTTTTCTGTTGCTTTATGATTTTGTTAATTAAATTACTTAGTTTTAAATGAATAGGCATATTTTTAAAAAGGAGAAGAAAATGAACACATGCTTGAATTAACATTGTTTGTTTCTGTTTTCTCTTGCTTTTATCACACTCAGCTCCTCCTAGTACAGCAATATAATACAATGATATATTCTGAACTTACTAAAATATAGACAGAAGTAAAGTAGCTTAAAGGTGTTTCCTTTCTTTAATATGTTTTTTATTGATTTCAGAGAGGGGAAGGGCAAGGGAGAGAGATAAATATTAATGATAAGAAGAATCATTGATTGGCTGCCTCCTACATGCCCCTTACTCCCCTGATCAGAAATCAAACTGTGACCTCCTGGTTCATGGGTCCGTGCTCAACCACTGAACAACACCAGCCAGGCTAGAGGTGTTTCTTAATTATTGTTAAGATAGTCAAAAGAAAAAAAAATCTTACAATAGAGATAGATAAATGATAGATAGACAGATATGGATAGAAATAAATAGATATATTTAAAATGACAATATACTATAGCTTAAGTTATTTCAATACTAGAGGCCCAGTGCACGAATTCATGCATAGGTGGGGTCCGGCCAGCCTGGCCCCGATCTGCCAATTGGGGCTGGGCCTATCAGGAGGAGGACATGGCAGGAGGTTGGCCAGCCGGCCTGGCCTAGATCGAGGCCAATCCAGGCCAAGCTGGCTGGAGGGAGGGGCCATGAGCAATTGGCTGGCAGACCCTGCCCCCAATTGGGGTTGGGGGTCCGATTGGGGGCAGGGAAAGCTATGGGGAGGGGCTGTGGGTGGTGGGCCAGCCAGCCCTGCCCCTGAATAGGGCCGGTGAGGGGCTGTGTGCAGTTGACTGGCCAGCCCCACCCCTAATTGGTGTGGGAGTGCTGATTGTAGGTGGAGCTGGCTGGGGGGAGGGGCTTTGGGCCGATCCGGGTGGTGAGGGCTGGTCAGGGGTGGGGCCAGCTGTGTGGAGGGGCTATGGGTGGTTCGTTGGTCAACCTTGCTCCTGAATGGGGTTACAGAGCTGATCAGGGGCCAGCATCCTGGGGGAGGGGCCATGGGTGGTTGGCCAGCCAGCCCTGCCCTTGATCAGAGTGAGGGGGGGGTGATAGGAGGTGGAGCTGGCTGAGGGAAGGGCTGCAGGAGGTTGGCCTGCTGGCCCCGCCTCCTATTGGAGTAGGGGGGGCGATCAGGGGTGGGGATGGCCAGTGGAAGAGGCTGTGGGCCAAACGGGGTGGTGGGGGCCCATTGGGGACAGGGATGGCTGGGAGAAAGGCTGCAGGAGGTTGGCTGGATGGCCCTGCAATCTATTGGGGTGTGGGGTGCAATCAGGGGTGGGGCCAGCCGGAAGGAGGGGCTGCGGGCCAATTGGGGTGGGGTGGGATGATCAAGGGCAGGACTGGCCAGGGGGAAGGGCCATGGGAGGTTGGCCGGCCAGCCCCACCCCCCCATCAGACTGGTTTGCTGGATGCAGTGGGGGTCATAGTGACTGCCATTCCAGTCGTTATGGTATTCCATTTGTTGTCTTTTTATATATATAATATTCTTATAATAAATATTTATATTTACTAAAGGGAGAATTTTAGATCGAGAGGAGAAATGAGGCTAAATGAAAATAATAGCAAATATTTAAAAGTACTAAATTATTGGTAATCTATCCTTGAAATGTGAACAAAGTGAATGTGGAAGCCTGATCAAGGTATTCTGCTTAGTTTTATCATGGGTATAGTTTAATTGTGTAACCCAATTCATAGGAAATGTATGTGCACAAAGTGTATTTCCAATTAATTGAATCAAGTAATAAATATTAGGAAAGTTTACAGAATATTTTTCTCAAGTGTTTATTGTACACTTTGTTTCTTTTGCTTTGGAAGATTGGTAACACAAAGGGTGATAATTAACAGTAAGTGCCTAACCCAGACTTTGGCTAATCTATATATATAAAACCCTAATATGCAAAGAGACCAAACAGCGGAACAACCGAACAACCAAACAACAGGTAGCTATGATGTGTGCTGACCACCAGGGGGTGTGTGCTGAACATGGCAGGTGTTGGCTGTGGCCGGATGGTGGAGCAGGTGAGCAGGGGTGCTAGACCAAGGCGGGGTGCCAGTCACTGTCATTGAGGTGAGCTTCTAGTGTTTACTGAAAATTGTTTGCTCCCATGTACCACAGTCCTGCCTGGCACTTGCACCTAATGCCAGTGCCGGCCCTGCTTGCACCCGCTGCTAGAGCCAGAGCTACCACTTGCATCCACTGCTCGTGCGTGGTACTGGCCCCGATCGCTCAGCACTGTCAGCGGGTGCAAGCAGGGCCAGTGCTGTCAGTGCATGGGAGTGGTGGGAGCAGGGCCACAGTAGGAGGGGTGAGGTGGGGGCGTGGAGGATGGGCTGAGATCCACCCCTATGCCCACAGCAGCCTCAAAGCCCACAGTTCCTTTCAAAGTGCACAAATTTGTGTACTGGGCCCCTAGTCCTATATAGTAAAAGTGTAGTATGCAAATTGTCCCCTTGACCAAGAGTTGATCTGGGAGTTCAACCAGGGGGTGGGGCCAGCCAGAGGAAGTGAGGGAGGCCCTGGCCAGTGGCAGTGGCATAGTCAGTGGCAGGTAACTGGGGGAAAGGAGGGAAGTCCCAATAGCAGCAGGTGGCCAAAGGAAGGGAGGGAGTACCCGGCCAGCAGCTGGCAGCCTCTAGGGACCCTTACCAGTGCACGAATTTCATATACTGGGCCTCTAGTTATCATATGATTGCACAGTTGACTACATCATCTTGCTAAACCCTAGACATATTTGGCCCTTTGCTTTCAAGTTTATAAGTATGGCCCACTCTGCTTATACATACACCGAAATATCACACACACACAAAATCTAAAACAGAGCTTTTGATGTGTTAGGTGACAGCATTTCCAAATGAGCACCTTCATTCCACTTCATAGTGAGAGTTCAATTCATAAGAACTTGACTTGTGTGCTTTCTATATTGTCAGCATTCTATTCCTTTTGGGAAATAAATTGATATTTTTCTTAGAAATGACCAAACAGAGTGTCAATCTGTTACAATGAAGGGCAACTTGAAGGACAATTTTTTTTATGTTGGAATTTTCATTTTAATAGCAAAATTGGGAAGTATTAATGATAGCACCAAGGAGTAGTCTTTTTTTTTTCTCTAAAATTATTGTTCTCAATTTTTACAGGCTCTGCCATCAAAAATTTTTGTAAATGACATGTAGCACAATTTTGTGCATATTAAATTGACAAAATTAATCTAAATCAAAGTAGAAGAAAGATTATGTAAACAGACATTCCAAAAAATCAAACAACTAATACTTTAACTATAAAATAATGATACTTGATACCTAAATTGAAGATCTATAGAAAACTATTAATAGGATTTGTTAAACTTTTATTTTTAATTTTTTTGTTTACTGCATTGACATTTATGTTTACATTTGGTGTAATGTGTAGGACGACTCTGTAATGCATTATCATCTTATAAAACACAAATTAATTTTTAGGTGAGCAAGTAAATTAAAAAGATTTACACTAACACTACTAATCTAATAAACACTGTCTTAGGGTTAAGATTTGTTGAAATTTGGTGAAACATTTTTAATAAATACCATCTGTCATAACACTTTTTTATACTACATATGAGGAATCCTGTATGTAACTTTGCCTGATTTAAAAAATATATGTGAAGGAGAATAATATTATCCATAATCAATTGCTTTAGTAAGAATATATAAACTATTTTGAAATAAATAAAGAACAAAGGTTTCCACATTATGTCCCTGTTACTGCTTCTGCATAGCTCCTTCTGCAGGATCATGGGTTCGTTGTTCTGATCTAGGTGTTATGTGTTATGTCACTGATACTATTCTGAACCCCAAGAATCATCCTATATAAACAACACAAAAATAAATAAACAAAATTTAAAATAAATAAAAACATGTTTGATGAGATCATTAGGCATCTTTCTTAATTCAACCCTGCTTAAGATGATATAAAACAATAGTGTGATCCAAAGTTTATTCAGATATTATCTAATAAAAGGGTAATATGCAAATTAACCATCACTCCATCGAAAAGATGGCAGCCCCCATAGCGGTCAGGGAGCTGGACACTGGCAGAGTTACCCTGGTGATGGGCCCCAGCATCCCACATGCCCTGGCCCATGGAGGGAGGGAGGGTGGGTGGGCAGGCCTCTGGCTAGAGGCTGGCTGGAGCGCTCGGGACGCTGGAGCAGCATCGCCCTGGCGACGGGCCTCAGCATCCTGTGCACCCTGGCCTGCAGAGGGAGGGTGTGGGACGCTGGCATTGTTGCAGGCTGGGTTGAGGGACCACCCTCCCCCATGCATGAATTTCATGCACCAGGACTCTAGTATATTTATAAATTGCACAGTTGTGTGTGCTGTGTTTTTTGTAAGACGTTCACTAATTTTATTTTGCTAAGAATTACTTCTTTGTTGACATTTTTTTTGTTTTACATTGTGTTAATGTTTTTACATTGAATGTTTCAGAAAGAAGGTAATATTTTTAATTGAGGAAAAATTATGTGTTTGATGCTAACAGTGTAGGAGAAAATGGGGAAAACATTTTTTGTTTGCAGCAGGTTTATTTTGTTTTTTTCTTTTTTAAAATATTTTTTATTGATTTCAGAGAGGAAGGGAGAAGGAGAAAGAGATAGAAACATGGAAGTGAGATAGAAATAGCAATTGGTTGTCTTCTGCATGCCCCCCACCTGGGGATTGAACCTGTAACCTGGGTATGTGCTCTGACTGGGAATTGAAACATGACTTCCTGGTCCATAGGTTGATGTTCAACCACTGCACAACACGGGCAGGGTCATTTTGTTATTTTCATGGAAAAATTCAGAACAAGTGCAGGGTAAAGAATACAAATGATTTAAACTAAGTAGATTTGAGAACTTTTAGTTGCTAAGTTGAGAATTATGTCCTAAATGTGAGGGGAATTTTTTTAAGCCAAGTTAACATTGGATTTCTAAGAAATAAGGAGCAAGTATTCAGGGAGCTGCAGGAAAACCGAAGAGAATTAAAGGAAGCAATACAATAGCTCCTGAAGTTTTGAGGTGTTCCAGATGGGGAACCAAGATGCCCAAAGACAGAAACTATAAAAGTGAAACATTCCTGCTGGCCATTGCAGCAAATCCCAGAAGGTGCATTAACATGGGAGAAGGCAGACCTGGCATTATTAATAAGCTTAAAAACAGATTTAGATGGACCTCCCTAGGTTATCTGATATATTTTTATATTCTATTCTCTCCCTTGTGTTCAGTGTCATTGAGTTTTAATCAGTTTACCTTAAAATGTTCTGAATCCAGGTTAGAATTTAGCATGAAAACAACAGAAGAAGAGAAAAGGAGACTTACTTTTCTGAGTAGAGTATTTCAAGTAACTCACCACAATTATGGTGATGAGGACTCCTGAAGGGCACAGAAAGTGGGGGAAACCACCCGCTTGACAGAAGAAAAGCTGAGTAGCCAGAAGAGTTAGTTAGAGAGAAGGCGCTGGGGATAAAAGGTTGGCCACAACTCCCTTAAGAATTGCACTCTAAAGGTTTGATACAAGCTTCTTTCATTAGTCTAAGTGTTTCTTCACAAATAACTTGTCATGACAATTTGGTTTAATCTTAGAAATTGGAGGGGCAGCAGACCTGTTAGGTCATAGTGCTTGTCACTCCAGTGCAAAATAGAAATAATGGCTCTCACATATAGGATTCTATAAATTAACATAGAAATGGAAAATATGGAACTATTCTTTTCTATAATAAGATTGAGGAGGTACTACAATATTTTTTTTTCTTTTAGATTTGTTTGTAAACTGAGGTATTAGTGCATAGGGCTCTTCCATAAGGAAAGAGGCTGGGCAAGTGTTTGAGGGCTTTAGGACAAGATAGCAGGACTAGTAAATGACATCATGGTGTATGTAAGGACCCATGGAGAAGATGCTGACTTATTTACACTGTATCTTTGATAATGATGCTTAATCCTGCTCTGCCAGACTTGCAATTAAATATAGCAGTAGGGCGCTCAGATCATTGCTATGGAAAGCATTAAATTATAAACTATATTTTAAACTAATCTTTCAGTTTGTTCTGTTCAGAGAAATCCAGATGGTGTAATTTATTTTCCTTCATATACAGTGGAGAACAATTGGTGTAACTGATTAGAAAACATGATTGATTGATGGGCATATTCAGATATGCTGATCCAATGCTCTGATTTTACCATAGCTTTTGTTTGTTGTTTTACAGTCAGAGAAAAAAAAATCAAGAGTATTAAATCACTAACAACAAACATCTCAGTTCCCAAACTGCATAAATATTACATACGAGTGAAGATATAAATTATCTGGAAATTGTTTCTATGCGTTGGACTGAAAAACAATGTGGCATTCATAAATAATTTTACCCTCAGCATTGCTGTCTTTGAAAATTTAAGTTGTAGAATCTCTTTTCATCTTTAATTTCAGATTTCATTCATTTCACTTACCTATTCATTTAGCTGACAGTGATAATATGCCTGTAAAATATCATTTTTTGATCCTGTCTATTTGACAGACAGGTTTTTGTTTCTTTTTCCTGTTTCTCTAGGCTAGCACTCTGTCTAGTGATCTACTCTTGCTCGTGATGTCAGTCATCAGTCACTCTAGTAAATGATGGGAGATCAAAGGAAGTAGGATATGGTTTAATGATCAATCAATTTAATGGGTAGGTTGTTGAGGCATGAAAACATTTCAACCAAATGTAGCTTTCCTGGCAAGATTTGGATGTATGTATTGCATGTATATAACCTTCACTGGGAAATATGATTTGATGATTTATATACCATTTTTTTCTTTGAATGGCAGCTTAATTCAACTACTATCCTACTGAGATTTCTGAAGCTTTTCCCTTAGGAGATGTAGGGATGGCCCCATAATCTACTCTTTCCATGGTCTATTGAAGAGGATCAGAAAGCCCAAAGTTTTTGTTTGTTAGTCTAGAAAATATTTTATGGTGACAATAGCTTCTTTCTTTTATTTTTTTTAACAAAAGGTACAAATCTCAAAAACACTACCATTCAATTTCTCAGCAAATGAACAACATGAATCTAAGAGGCAAGGCTACAAAGAAAACCACACAAGAGAAGTATTCACAAGCCCCTACATTGAATATTCATAAAAGGAGTATAAGCAACAGGGAAATTTAACTTTAGAGAAATAATAGCAATTTCTAAGTGAAGCAAAGCATTATAATTACAAATGGAACAAGTGTTTTTCAGTAAAGTTTGAGAATAATTGTGAGTTTAAGTGATTAGGCTCCATAAACAGCAACTCTAGTTGCATAAGGAAAAACAAGTACAAACTATGCTCAGCCTGAGATGGGCTATTAGTAATTTATTATTTGTTTTCATCCTCACAGATATCATGATCTTCATTTTAAGTATTCTAGTTGTATTTGCATAGCTGAAATGCATAAAATAGATATGTACATTTAAAAGTATTTTGTAATAATTGCTTCATTTAAGTGTGGTTGTTTTTATTTTGGGTTGGGCTCAAGCTTCTCCCTTAACCTATTAAGATCTCCATCTAAAAAGATTTATACATTTATTTACTACTAAAGGCCCAGTGCATGATTGAATCATGCACGTGTAGGGTCCCCTACATGCTTTCGCTTTTTGCGGTAGAGCTGGGTGCCTGTCGGCTGGTACACCAGGCCTTTCAGAAGCCTCCGGCTCAGCGGAGGCTTCTGAAAGGCCTGGTGCCGGAGCAGACAGGCACCCAGCTCCCCCACTTTTGATGTTCTGCGGCCGCTGAGGGGGGCTACCCTGCTGTTGAGAGAGGCACAGGGGGCGGGACTCCCGCCCCCTGCGCCTCTCAATGGCCACTGAGGGGGGCTGCTGCGGACACCTGGCTACCCTGCTGTTGAGAGGCGCAGCGGGGTGTCCGCGGCAGGCCCCCTCAGCGGCCGCGGATCTGGCTGTTGAGAGGCACAGGGGGCGGGAGTCCTGCCCCCTGTGCCTCTCAACAGCAGGGTAGCCCCCGTCAGTGGCAGCGGATCCGTGCCTCTCAATGGCCGGATAGGCCACCCCGAGTCCCGCCCCCCAGCCTCCCACCGCCCAATTGTGGGCGTAGCGGAGTGATGGTAATTTACATGTTACTCTATTATTAGATAGGATTTGCATGAGGTTCTTTGTGCGGAGTACCTTACAGTCTGATCCAGGTCCTAGCTGTCCTTCCCTGCCTTCTCCACTTAAGAATTATTATGTAGCAGAGCACTTACCTGTGAGGCTTGAGTGGGCATGCAGAGCCTCAGTGCTTTCTGTCTAAATCTCTGGAATTTTCTGGATGTGGCTATGAGATCTTCTGCCTCATACAGTTGAGTGAGCTTGGAATAGTGTTGGTAGAAATGTTCTCTTCTATACTCTGCCAAAAATTAACCTGAAACCAGAATCAATAGGTTTACCAAGTTAGTTCCTTACAGACCATAACACAAACTTAGACTAAAAATACTTAACTACTATTCAAATTTATCTGGCCATCTCCCACTTTATCTGACAACTGTAAAATCAAATACAAATTAAAAAGAAGCGGCTTGCCCAGCTGGTGTGGCTCAGTGATTGAGCATCAGCCTATGAACCAGGAGGTCAAGGTTCAATTCCCAGTCAGGGCACATACCTGGGTTGCAGGTTTCATCTCCAGTACCAGGTGTGCAGGAGGCAGCCGATCAATGATTCTCTTTCATCATTGATGTTTCTATCTCTCTCTTTCCCCCTTCCTCTCAGGAAAAAAAAAAAAAAAAAGATTAAAAAAAATAAGAGGCTTAATTTTCCCTGTTAAAAATAAGGGAGATATTTTCCTCCCCTCTTTTCTCTTCAAGCATTTTCCTTAGAAAACGTGTAATTGTAAGCACTTTCACATCACTTTAAAATGCATATAATTTCTTTTAAAGACTACAAAGGCCCTTTTTTTCCCCACTGGCATTTTGTCACTTTTATGACCCAAGAATGTCTTTTTTCAAGAACCTGGGAGCCTTCTCTTTGAAAAGCAAATGTCAAGGAAGATAGGACATTCATTTCCCAGTTTCTGGAAGAGGGTAGGGGTCTACCTTCAGTGGACTCCTTAACCTACAGGGCAAAACTGCCTCCTCTGATGAAGACATAAAAAGTTTGTTTTTTCACGGGATAAAGACAATAAGTTAACACAGATGCTCACCTCCATTGCCAGATGAGACTAACATGAACTACGGTTTTTGTCAAATCCTCTTACTTGAGGACTAGTTAAGGGAAAGACCAAGTCAGAAACTAATTTAGAGCTAGGATTGCCAGATTTACCAAATTTGTCCCATATATGGCATAGTACATATTCATACTAATATTATATATATACTAGAGGCCCCATGCATGAATTTGTGCACAGTTGGGGTCCCTCGGCCTGGCTGGTGATGGGGGCTGATCGGGCCGATCAGGGCCGATCAGGACAGCTGGCCAGGGGAGGAACCGCAGAATGTTGGCCAGCTGGCTGGGGTGGAGGGATTGTGGAGGTTGGCTGTGGGAGCACACTGACCACCAGAGGGAAGCTCCTTCATTGAGCACCTGCTCCCTGGTGGTGAGTGCATGTCATAGTGACTGGTAGACTGGTTGTTCAGTCATTTGGTCACTTAGGCTTTTATATATATATATATATGTTTTCCTCAGAAACATATATTACTTGTTCATTATTATATGTTGAGATTAATCTATGTTCAAATGGGTAATTGCAGTTTATACTTTTTACTATCAAATAGGGAAATGAATTGAATGCATAAGCCTTAATTTTTTAGTGTCCTATAGTAGTGATAAAGAGTTGAGAGGTTGGTCTAACTTATCAATTAATTTATTTATATTTTGAATATTCTAATATTAATGAAAATATATGATGTTTATAGATAAGGTTATTAAACATTATAAGGCATCCATTCTCCTAATATGGATCCATAGATTCAATTTAACTTCATTAAAATTCCAAAAAGAATTATTTATGGTGCTCATCCAACTAATGCTAACCCTTCTTTGGGAGTGCAAAGCATTAAAAAGAATCAAGAGAATAAAAAAAAAGGAGAAAGAAAAAAAGCATAGCAACTTGCTTCATCAGGTAACATGATTTGTCATAAAGACTTTATAACGTGTGATAATATTATTGTGAATAGTATGAAATTAAAGTATTAGTGTAGAAATATAAAATAGAAATGAATCAATTAAATAAAATAGGGAATCCAGAATACATTCATGCTCATATAGAACTGTGAGATACAACCAATTTGCTTTGCAGAACATTGAAAAGAATGGCTATTCTGTAAATTATATTGATAAAAATTATTGTTGGGTAACAATGCTCCATGAATATTTTCACATTTCAGCACAGTCTATGTTATATTACTGAATGACAAACATGCCTTGGAAATTAGGAGAAGTGAATTATTCAGGAGAAATTTAAAGTATCATCTCTCCTATATCTGTTGGCACAATTTCCAAAGGTAATAGGCCTAGAACTATTCCCCTCTTTCCAAAAATGATTTCTTTATATTCTAGAGCAAAGTTCTCTACTTTTTTCTCTCAGATTTGACAGCTGCTCTGTATTAGAGGTGAGTCTCTAAAATATTCTCAATTGTTTTCTAACTTCACCATCAGTCATGTTTCCTTTGAATACTGTTTATCTATAGGCATGAAATAACTCTGCAGTAACATGGAAAACTAAAGAATATCCTAAACATCTTTGAGGAGAGAGAGAGAGAGAGGGAGAGAGAGAGAGAGAGAGAGAGAGAGAGAGAGAGAGAGAGAGAGAGAGAAAAGAAGAAGAAGAAGAAGAAGAAGAAGAAGAAGAAGAAGAAGAAGAAGAAGAAGAAGAAGAAGAAGAAGAAAAGAAAGAAAGGAAGGAAGGAAGGAAGGAAGGAAGGAAGGAAGGAAGGAAGGAAGAAAGAAAGAAAGAAAGAAAGAAAGAAAGAAAGAAAGGGAGAAAGAAAGAGAGAAAGAAAGAAAAAAGAGAGAGAGAAGAGAAAGGGAGGAATCCTATATAATAAAAGCCTAGGTGGCATTGCACAATGTCATCACAAAGATGGCCACCGGGACATCACTACAAGATGGCTGCCACAAGATGGCCAGCAGGGGAAGGCAGTTGGGGGCGAACAGGTCAGTAGGGGAGGGCAGTTGGGGGCGACCAGGCTGGCAGGGGAGGGCAGTAGGGGGCGATTGGGCTGGCAGGGGAGCAGTTAGGAGCAATCAGGCAGGCAGGCAGGCGAGCATTAGGAGCCAGCAGTAACAGATTGTGAGAGAGATGTCCGACTGCAGGCTGGGCTGAGGGACACACCCTCCCGTGCATGAATTTTATGCACCGGGTCTCTAGTAATTAAAAAAAAAAAGAATGCAAAAAAAAAAAAAAAAAAAGACCTGAGCCTCATTATTAGTGATTGTAAGGTCCCTCTCCTGTGGTGGAAACCCCACACTCCATGTATAGTAAGTACATCTGAACCTCATTACCTCACTTTGTGGGCACTTAGTGTGAGGAATATATGCTATTAAGGTGCTCTGTGAGTAAATGGTGTGGGCTGTGTGTGTATGTGTGTGTGTGTATTTAACTGTAACAGGGTAACTGTTAACTTGCAAGTAGGGTATCTCAGACCCTTCATAATTTTGGACTTACTACTTACCTTTCAATTTTTAAAAAAACACAGTAAAACTAACATTTTTCACATAAAAATAAAGATAGATGATAAATAATAAGAAAGGGAATTGAGATAAAATAAACCTAAAGTTCTAAAATGGTCAATCATTAGCCTTTTATTTAATTTTGTCAATTAAACTAGCAATTCATTTAAAACATTATTTAAAATAGTTCACAAGGAAGCCGAGAGGTAGTGGGAAGAACTGGAGATGGATATGATTACTTTTTATTTTAATTACATCTGTAGTATTGTATTTTTTACTATATAAAATATTTTAAGATTTTAAGGAAATTAGAAGAAGAATGAGTGATTCAGCAAAAGATGGCAAAAAACTTAAGGTCTGAGCATAGTTTATTGGAAGTACAGGTGGGGGAACTTTTTCTAGAATAGGAAGTTATTTTCTGCCTAATTCTACAAGAATAATTGCCTTCTTAGAAAAACATTCTTGCCTGTGTTTATAGCTCTTTGGCATTCCTGTGGCCATTATGCCAAGAAGCTGTCAGATTACCAAGCTTTATGTACCTCAGAGTGACACTTAGCTGAACTTCCTTTATATTTCCTAGGCTGCAATTAATTCTTTCCTTGGATTAATTTCTTTTGGAGCTCCCATTCCTCTACTTTCATAGATAAAATGATTACATATCTCATGAAGTCTCTTATTTCAGGATTTTGAGTTTTGTGGTAAGGTGGCTGTATACTTATTAATTCAAGCAGATCTAATATTACAGCAACTGAATATCACATAATAGCAAATTTTAAAATGAAAGTAAGTATAATTTATCTAACTAAAACTAATCTTGAAATCTTTGAATATTTTACTGTGAGGTGAAGCAGCAATAATTAAAATGTATTCACCATTGTATATGAGTAAAAATATTAGAAATGTATCCAAGACATGGATATAAATAATAATAATAATAATTCTCATTTTATTGAAAGCTTACTAAATGCTGATAAAAACCATTTACTAAATGCTGATAAAGGAGCTGATATAAACCATTTACTATATATGTAGAACTCCATTCTCTACCCCCATGAATTAAATAGTATCTTTATATTCAATTTACAGAAGAAGAAATTAAAGTACAAAAGGGTTATTTCTCTTGCAGAAGGCACAAATACTAAATTGAAGAACCAGAATTTTAAGCCCAAGTCACTAGGTTGCTACTATATAAATACCCATGTGGATTACCTTGTATCTGGGTAAAATTTTGGTTCTGACTCAGTAGGTGTGAGGTAGATCTTGAAATTTTGAGTTTCTAACAAGCCACCAGGGATTACTATTGTTGCTATTATAGGTCCAGGTCCAGCCTTCCTCAATCAAGGTTCCTCAGGAGATGAAGAATCACTGAGAAGATTGTTCATGACTATTTTCTCCATTTTCCCAAGAATGACATATAGCTAGTATATTCTAGATACATAGGGGATGTTAATTCATTCTATAGGTGGGGAAAAAGTAGGTTTACAGTTGTTTCTATGGAAAATAATACAATAATTAATACATAATAATACAAGAATAAACTCTGTGTTTCATGTACTCACAGCTGTAAACCTATTTTTGCCCACCCTGTATACAAGAGGGACTTCAGGGAGCCATGATCGAAAGAAACATCATTATTAATTCAATTGCAACAGAATTCTAACAGTGCTACTAACACACCGAGTTAGAATGGTAAAATAAAAATGGAAAATGGAATAAGATGGTGGCTTTAGATTTTGATTGCATTGAGTTATTACTGTTTTGACTGGAGGGTAATATCATCATTAACCATCTATGAGTAGGTCATGGGGAAGTGAAAATTCAGCTTTGATTATTTCGTGCCTAGAAAAACAGGAAAACTTGATTTGGTTTTCCACAAAGCATATAAACAAACAAATAAAATAATAAGTAACATGTACAGAATATGTCTTTTCTTTGTGAATTTCCCCCTTTATTTTTTCTTTTTTCTTTTTATTATGGAAAACTTCAAATGTGCAAAAGTAGACTAAAAGTATAACAAATCCTTATGTTCTCCAAGAACTGTTGTAAGAGCTTCAAATACATTATTCAATAGAACCCTCCCAATCATAAGTGGGAAACATAATCTGAAACATGGAAATAGGCAAAAAATGAATGGGTAATTTTTCAGTGCAGTGCTGAAATAGACTTTGTGTTTATTGGAGTATTTTTTTTAGTGGCAGGATTTATCTTAACCATTTTTTTTTTCTGGTAGAGAATCATAGTTATGGTTTCTAGTCCAATTTAATATTAGCTAATTTTGTATCCAACCAAGCAATTTTATTTTGCATAAATAATCTAGGTTCTCAAATGCTCTTTGAAGGAGTCACAATAAGTTATCCATTATCTTATTAATCAAGTAAGTGAAGAACATCTTTGGCACATGTTCACTTTATATTGGTGCATGAGTCACATTATTTACCAGTAAACTTTTTAAACTTACGTTTTATCAGTTTTGGAGATCATCTTTGTGGATGAAAAGGGGGTGCTGTAATAAATTATAAATTCCTCACTGGGCAGGTCATGGTGGGTAGTCACAGTTGAGGTCTATAACTTTCTTAGTGAAAGGTTTTAAAGCAAGCCTTGTCCATGGGTCTTCTGCATCTAGGTTAACATACCTTTGAAATGCCAGAAGTAATAATACTCCTTAGAGTAACAACCCTTCAGAAAGCATATATTTTTTGTAATTCAATCCTTGTCTTGCTTTCTCCCACTCTCATGTAATCTTCCTTAAGTTCTCTTCTTAATTTCTAATGCATAAAAAAACCTGCAAAACTTATTACCTAGAACATATTAGAGCTTGTTTCTTGGCAATTGTCATCAGTTTTGGCTTAAATAAACTCTTATAAAACTTCTCTACAAGTTTGGACATTTCTTATGTTGACATCCATGAAGATACCCAAGTAGGAGTACATCTAAGGTTCAGAAACTGAGTGGTTAAAAATGCTGTTGTCAAGAATTGTGAAAGGTGCCAGATGTTATCATACAAGCTAACAAGTTAGTCTGCTTTAGTTTCATTGACACTGGCAGAAGATACTAGATTCCCAGTCAGGTCAAAGGACTTGATTACAGCACAGCAGGCAATATCAACTTCAGATTTGCTTAGGTCTCCTTGCATCCCCACGGCCTTGGGACAATGCAGAAACAGGCCCAGCCGAATTCCAGACACAGTGAGTTTGAATCACATCTGAGGAACCACAATTTCATACAGTTCTCATCTTTAGTAGTAACTATTCTCATAGTTACTAGTAACTAGTAGTAACTAGTTCTCATCTTTATAGTAACTCCTAGGAAACTTGTCCAAACTTTGACATGAAAATAGGTATTTTCTTTATCCTTGGGGATAAAGAACAAATCTCTTCCCTGATGTGGAGTGAGGAAGACACTCTATCTCTAAAGCCATTGTATCCTGGTGTTAGTCCAGAGGAAAAAACTGTTGCTTTTGCTGAAGAGCTATGATATTCACATGGAGAACTTTTTCCCAACATGAACCTCATGAGCTGTTTAGCCCAGGCAAGTTTTCGTGTTTGCTTGTTTTACTTTCTTGGCTCCCAGAGAGCCATAAGAGGATTTCAGAAAATTTCAAGAAGTAATAAAAATGGAACTTTGCCCCTTCCCAGCCCCCCTTTTATTTGTTTTATTTTTGTTTGTTTGTTTGTGTTTTTTGTTTTTTTAATTTTCATTTTTGTTTTGAGTCAAACTCTGTTAATACCTTATTCCTCATTGATGGCAGCAATGACTGGGTTTTAGTTTTAGGTGATTTCTCTAGGACAAACATTTGAGAACAATTCTCTGTTGAGTAAGAGATGACAAAGAATCCAGTCCATTAGTCTTTTTGTTTGATTGTTTATGAGATTAGATGAATAAATTATTTTATAATCCATAGGAAAGAAAACAGCCCTTGAGAAATGAACAGTTATTACATTTCAGCATAATCTGTGGGTAATATTGTAGAACTAAAAATATAAACTATATGTCTGTGACTCTGCATGTTTGTACTTGAGAAGAGATTTGCTTTTTTTTGTGTGTATGTGAAATACTTTTCTACTTAAATAAAAGGAGCTTTGTTTTCATTCATTTATAGATATTAACTAGGGGCTCAGTGCACAAATTCATGTACCTTGAAAGGAACTGTGGGCCGTGAGGCTGTGGTGGGCACAGGGACAGGTCTTGACCCATCCTCTGCGCCCCCACCTGGCCCCTCCTGCCCCGACCCCTTGTCTGCTGGCAGCCCCAGTCCTGCCGCCACCGCTCCCATGGGCTAACGACACCAGCCCCGCTCACACCCGCTGACAGCGTGGAGTGATTGGGGCCGGCACCAGCAGCAAGTGCGAGCGGGGCTGGAGCCATCAGCGGGTGCAAGCAGCCGCTGCTGCCCTGATCACCCCTCAGAAGCAGGGGGAAGTGGAGATCAGGGCCAGCAGCTGCCACTCAAACCTGCTGATGGCACCAAGTGATCGGGACCGACACCGGGTGCCAGCAGTGGGTGCGAGCGGCAGCTCTGGTGCCAGCAGCAGGTGAGATTGCCCGGCGGGACTGTGGGAGCAAAGGATTTTCAGTAACCACCAGAGGCTCACCCTGATGACAGCAACTGACACCCCGCTGTGGTCTGGTGCCCCCGCTCACCTGCTCCACCATCCCACCATGGCCAATGCCTGCCATGTTCCGCGCTCTGCCACCTGCTTCCAACACCCACCATGCTCGACGCATGCCCCTGGTGGTCAGCTCACGTCATAGCAACCAGTTGTTTGTTCCGCTGTTCGCTATTCAGTCTATTTACATATTAGGATTTTATATATATACTAGAGGCCCGGTGCACAAAATTTGTGCACGGGGGGGGGGTGTCTCTCAGCCTATCTGGGACCCCCAGGGATGTCAGACTACCCATTTAGGCCCGATCCCGGTGGGCAGTCAGACATCCCTCTCACAATCCACAACTGCTGGTTCCCAACTGCTTGCCTGCCTGCCTACCTGGTCACCCCCAACTGCCCTCCCCTGAAGGCCTGGTCACCTCCAACTGCCCTCCATTGCAGGCCTGGGTCCCCCGCAACTGGCCTCCCCTGCAGGCCTGGTTGCCCCCAACTGCCCTCCCCTGCTGGCCATCTTGTGGCAGCCATCTTGTGTCCACATGAGGGTGGCCATTTTGACCACATGGGGGTGGCCATCTTGTGTGTTGGAGTGATGGTCAATTTGCATATTACCTCTTTATTATATAGGATAGATAAGTGTGTAAGTAAGTAAAATAATCCCAAATTCTCATAGAATAAAGAAATCAAATCTCAGTACTTTAAATGTATAGGATTTTAAGAAAAAGCAACCTTACAGAAATTACTAGCTTAGAAACATTTTCAGAATCTATATTCATAGTTAAGGTAACTCTTTAGCTTAGTGTAATAATTTTGTGTGTTTTTTAAATATTAAATAGCTACATGTCTTTTTCTTGAGGCTAATACACATGTAAATTTTATTTATTTATTTATTTTTTTGTTTGTGTTTGTTTTAAACGAAGAGACTAATTATAATGTAATCATTTAATGTTTACAATAAAAGTTTTTATATCACCATTTTTTTGTCAGCTTAAACTATTTTCAAGATTTTTAGGTAGCTTAAAATTTTGGTTTATTAAATTGAGTTAATTAATAATAATGTTGGTTATTTGAATACTTTCTTAGAAAATTTGAATAATAAAATTGATTACGAAGCACAGATTTAAATTTACATATTATCTTATTTGTACATGCTATAGAGTGGTTTCTCTTTTAGTCATGTTAATCAGTCTGTTCATTTTTTGCATATTTAAAAAGGTGTAAAGGAGTTATGTGTGACCATAGAAATTTGTGTTCAAGTATATTCTTAAGCTTTGCTAATCTTTTAAAACATTTGATTATTACACAGTTCTGAGCTTTCCACCTCCCACCTTTCTCTGTGAATTAGAAGTTAGCTATTTTATTTAAAAGTTATTCATATGGGTAGTTTAGAACATACTCAGAGCAATAGTGACAGAGAAACAGAACCATACATGGAAGATAATGGGATATATTTTAATTTTTTTTAGGGTAGAGTAAATAGTTTTATCTGAAAGTGTAGAAATAGGTTGTCTCAGAATATGAAAAAAATATAATGAAAGACCAAACTTGAGGGAGTATAGCTGTGGTAGGCAGTTAGACAGACATGAGCAGAGCAAGGACGATGGGCCAGGTACAGAAGGTCACCAGGGCAGAAAGCCCCAGGTACCCAGCAAAGCACAACTGTAGGGTGGAACCTCACCCCCAGGGTGACCTTTCCTCCCCTAGCATATCGCCGGTCATGTGGTTCGGAACCCCTTGATCTCTAGGCCTCAGCTGTATTTCAGCTCCACACCCAGAAAAGCAACAAAACCAGCCAGGGCTGACCTCAGGACCAGCTGCATTGAATAATGACCCCCTGACCCTCTGCCCTGACTCTGCTGGCCAATTAATCAGTGAAGGCCGTAATCCCGAAAGAACACATATTGAAAGCTGCAGGATGTTCTGTTGAGATCTTCCCCTGGGACCACCCCTAAAATCTCCACCTTTAAAACCCTTATGGTGGTGGACCCAGTGTTGCTCTCCCTCCTGGGAGAGTGCACAGGTCTTTCCCTTTCCCCTCCTCTTCTCTCTCCCCCTCGCCCCATTACCTTCCTCACATCCAAGCTCCAAGGGCCCTTCCTTTACCTCTGTAACTGTTTCCTTAAACCCATTTCTTCTACAAATTACTTTTCTACCTCTGTGATTTTCCAATTAAGTGTTCTCTTATTGTTGAGTCTTGGCTCTTAATTCTTTCCTAGCCAGAACTCAAGTACGGAGGCGGCTGAACCCAGGTCCAGTCTGACCCCAACACTCTAACCCCTGGTGCCTTTCCTAGTGCCTACAACATAGCAAGTTATCAAAAGGTAAGTGGAGAGTGAATATTATTCGCCTTAGTCCATAGTACTTATATTAGTGTTCTGTTACTGCTTAACAATTTACCACAAGCTTAGTGGCTTAAAACACTCCAAATTTATTTTCTTACAATATTGGAAGCCAGAAGTCCAAATTAGGTCTCACTGGCTTAAAGATGTCAGCAGGGCAGCATGCCTCCTGGGGGCTCCAGGGAAATTTCTGTTAACTTGTAGTAGATTCTAAATGCTACAGCCATTCCTTGGCTCCTTGCAGCAAGCAATCATATCACTCTGACCTCTCCTGCTGTAGTCACATCTCCACATCCTGGAAAGTCACTGTGTCTGATATAATTAGAGCATTCATTGTGTTATAGCATAGTAAGAAGCTAGGAAAATTACAGGACAAGTTGAAGAGGGAAACTGAGACAGATAGTAAAACAGCAATTTGTAGCCACCTAGTAAATATTATCTTCCCTAAACCAGTGGTCGGCAAATTCATTAGTCAACAGAGCCAAATATCAACAGTACAATGATTGAAATTTCTTTTGAGAGCCAAATTTTTTAAACTTAAACTTCTTCTAATGCCACTTCTTCAAAACGGACTCACCCAGGCTGTGGTATTTTGTGGAAGAGCCACACTCAAGAGGCCAAAGAGCCGCATGTGGCTCGAGAGCCGCAGTTTGCCAACCATGGCCCTAAACCAAGGGTAAATGGTTTGCATTTCTCCTCACCAACCAGAGAGTAAATAGCTTAAATCACCCTACACAGGAAGACAGCTGACAGAAAGGAAATTAGTGCCATTTGCTAACCATACTCAAGGTCAGACAAATTAAGAGAATAAACCTCATTTTGGTACATCAGCATAAAGCAGATGAATATTCTATTGATCCTCCCTTAAGACCTCCCCTAAACACCCAGCCTGTAAAACCCCTGAAAATGAAGGTCCCAGTGTGCTCTCCCTCCAGGGAGCATGACTGCCATTCCTTTCCCCTCCTCCTTCCCCCACAGGCACATATCCCCTAACCTCTAAGGGACCCCATGAGACTTGCAACCAGGGGAGCAATGGTCAATGGCAGCTCATCCCTGGTTAACCCTCTGGACCTGTCTCCAAGGCCTCCTTGTCCCTTTTTCTCAGACTTCTCAGTGAGCCAAAGCAGCCCAGCCTAGGTTCCCCTGTTACTTCCTCAATGGCCTTCCTTGTTTCGCTGTCCTAAGTATATTTTCTGCTGAGGTCAGTAAATTCTTGCTTGAATAGTATTTCATTCTGTAAATGTACCACAGGTTTTTGTTGTTGTTGTTTGTTTATTTATTTTTATTAACTCATCGACTGATGGGTAATGGTCTGTAAAAAAGAAAGATCTCTTACCCTTTGAGACAGCATGGAGGGACCTGGAGAGTATTATGCTAAGTGAAATAAGCCAATCAGAGAAAGACAAGTATCACATGATCTCACTTATAGAATCTAAGGAACAAAATAAACTGAAGAACAATCCAGAGACATTGAAGCA
The DNA here is from genome assembly GCA_025583905.1 of Ia io. Classification (NCBI taxonomy): domain Eukaryota; kingdom Metazoa; phylum Chordata; class Mammalia; order Chiroptera; family Vespertilionidae; genus Ia; species Ia io. The sequence goes on from JAJQQW010000003.1 coordinate 40,297,257, forward strand.
TGCAATAGATGGAAATATTTCAGAGGGAAAAAGGGGCTTCGGGGTTTGGGGGGATGAAGGGGAAGAGATTAACCAAATAATTTACATGCATATATGCATAATCCATGGACACACAATAATGAAGGCCTTGGGAGGGAGCAGGAGTGGGGTGAAGGGGGTCAAAGAGGGGGATAAAAAGGGGACATCTGTAATACTTTCAACAATAACAATAAATTTTAAAAATAAGTAAATTACTGCTTGCTCTTCTATACTTTGTTTTTTGATTGAAATCTTTCCTTCAAAAAGACAAGAACCCAGGTCTCCTTGTTTCACTGGTAACAATAGGGTTCATCATATGTGTTGTTCCTTGATTGGGGATCAATGCCTTGAGCTGCCAATTGTTCGAGTCCTAAAACTATTTTTGGAAAAATTCTGTATTTTTGAGTGTTTCATGTGGGAGGGTAAATCCAGGCCCTGGTTTTCTCTTTTGTTCAGAAGTGAAACTCAAAATTCTGTTGGCATTATTTTAATCTTTATTTTACATGGTATATGAAGAAGCTCTTTTTCTTTTTAAGTTATCTCTAATTCACAATTTAGTAGATTATGCTTTTTAAAGATAAATATCACATGATCTCAATCATTTGTGGAATATAATGAACAACATAAACTGATGAACAAAAACAGATCCAGAGACAGAGAAGTATTGATCAGACCCTCAAACCTCAGAGGGAAGATAGGGGAGGGTGGGGGTAAGGGGGAGAGATCAACCAAAGGACTTGTATGCATGCATATGAGCCTAACCAATGGACACAGACACCAGGGGGGTGAGGGTATGAGTGGGGGGATGAGGGGGACAATGGGGGGATAAGGTCACGATGTAATACCTTAATCAATCAATCAAAAAGAAACAAACAGCAGGTGAAACTCTTATCAGTAATCCCATTACAGGTAAAAAACAAAAAGATGAAATAAACCATTCTAAATTAATATCTGATTTTCACTATCTTCTCAAAAGTCAAACACAAATATTTTTGCTGAGTCTTCCTACTTATAATAGTACTTATTTGCAGAGCTACAGTATGACTCTGTCCTCTGTCTTACCAGGATATAATTGGGCAAAATCAATAGTGTAACACAGGCAATACTTGGAATGTTACACTTGAGAAAATCTCATTTGATCAGGTCTGAGAAACTCATATTAAGGTATAGGAATAGACAATATTTGGAGCAAATTTCTGTAATATCTTCTCAAGAAACCCGACTTTCTTCTGAATTATGAAGACTTGGTCTTGCAGCTTTAGAATTCAAACTTCTAAATTAAAAAAATAGAAATTATTTTTATTAAAATGTTTACTATCTAGTAATCTAGGGATTTTAAAAAATCATAGAGAATCTCAATTCAAGGGAAATTTACCCCAAACTGTACATTAACAGTTAAAATGTTATGGATAGTGTGTCTTGGGCTTGGCTCCTCACCCTCAGGAAAAAAAAAAAAAGTAATTTTGAGTCGATCTATGATTCTTTTGAAACTGTATACACAAAAGTTAATTACTGAACATTAGTAGTTACCCAAACTATTCAAGTCTGATTTGCAGAACAAATTCATGGCTTATTGAGTTAAGGAAAACATTTGTATAATATATACAAATAATTGGGCCAAATATAGTGAGAACAGCTTTTTTTTTTTGTGATCCAGAAGAATCTTTGAAGATTCTGATCACAGCAAGGGAAAATGTCATAACAAAGTACCCACAGCTTGGATATAGGTAAGAGAGATTGCTGAGTATCCTTTTAGTGCAGTGCTGCATTCAATTACTGGTGATATTCAACCCTTGAGAGGCACCAGTAAACTTGTAGAATTTTTCCTGGTAGAGATGTAAATAATTTCTTCCTGTAGAAGCGATAACCCTAAATATTATGGTTTATGGATTTGTGGAACATTAGCCAGTTTTGCATTTTACCCAGCAGTTTATCAAATTTCATATCCACCTCTGTATCTATTTTCATATGTATACTTATATGCTCTATAAAGTGTTCATACCATATTATTATTTTTTATATATTTTTATTGATTTCAGAGAGGAAGAGAGGGGGAGAGAGAGATAGAAACATCAATGATGAGAGAGAATCATCCATGGGCTGCCTCCTGCACACCCCCCGCCCCTTTGGGGATTAAGCCTGCAACTTGGGCTTGTGCCTTGACCAGGAATCCAACTTTGACCTCCTAGTTCATATGTTGACACTTAACCACTGAGCCACACCAGCTGGGCACTGCTTCCATTATTAACTAGTGAGTTAAATATCAACTTTGACACATGTTCATTTTATATTTGTAAGTATGAGATTCAGTCATGCTTTATAACCTTTTGAAAATTACACCTTAATAAATTATATTAGAAAGTTTCTATTATTACTCTGAATTTAAAGATGAATATATTGATGTATTATTAAGCTTTTTAACTACTTCCAGATTATATATTTAGGATTAGATGGAGTAGGATTTGAATACAGGAATCTGGATTCATAGGATATATTCCTCTGTGTGTGTGTGCCTGTGTGTGTCTATGTGTTTATTTAAATATTTTTGTTTGCTTCACCTTTTTTACCTAGGATTCCATATGAATAATGTCACCTTAAAAATCTAAAAATCGATCCCATTTCATAATACCACCCTTAGGGGGAAAAATGGGAATTAAAAAAAATTTTTCTTCCATCCAAATGATTAGAATATTCTATATTCTCAATAGAATGTTTTGAGCTTAGCCTTTTTTAGTCTTATCAATCCTTACATTTTAATATTCTTTAATCTAATTATAGTCTGAGTTGAAGCTTTACCAGTGAGTGTTTGTACCAAGGTTCAGGAATTCCTTTTTTTGTTTTTTGTTAATGCTCACCCAAGGATATTTTTCCATTGATTTTTAGAAAGAGTGGAAGGATGGGGGAGAGACAGAGAGAGAAACATTGATGTAAGAGATACACATTGATTGGTTACCAAGGCCAGGATAGAGCCTGAAACCAAGGCATGTGCCCTTTTCCAGAATTGAATCTGGGACTCTTCAGTCCACAGGCTGATGCTCTATCCACTGAGTCAAACCAGTTAAGGCTGAGCTTAGCCTCTAATGTGATTCTGAAAGCTATTTGCAAGAGAAATTATAAGAGCATAAATCTGATTTGATGACAGTCCGGTACTTGACTTCACATAACACTCTTTTATATCTTTGACTATAAAGTCCTCTTCAAAAAATATATTTGGCATTAAACACATCTTTCTGCTGCAATCAACAGGATTTGAGTATTTTTACTATCTTAGATCAGCATGTATCTGACATAGATAATCAATATTAACTATACCAAACATAAATTTTCATATTTGGCAATATATTGAGTGAATAATTAACATTTAATTATCAAATAAATCATCAAGATAATTTATGCCATAAAATCATCATGATAGTCCCATGAAAATATTACAATATATTTAAAATCAGACATTATTAACTTTTAAGGGAAAACTCCATTAATTAATAACAAATTCCCTTTAATAAAATTAATGTTTATTAGGATATTTCTGTGTTGTATTTTTTATTAAGCTTAGCATACAACACTGATATTTAAACCTAAGTTCAATAACAAAGCTATATAAAATTGAAATAAATGTATATACACATTCTTTTCTATTTACTATCCTATACATGAAAATACAATTATGAGTCCACAATTTAACATTTATTAAAAAATAAAAACACATACAAAAACTCAAACTGCCTTCTGTTCTAGATGAATTGGAGGAGTTTTGCAACTCTGACAGCCCACATTGCCAAAACAGTAAACGCATATTACATTGATTTGCTGAATGTACTCTGAAGTAACAGTAACGTCTGAATGGCCTCTGCAGTGCTTTTTCATATTTGAAGTGAATGGGATATAGACTGTTCTTGTACTACATCACAAGAATTAGTTTCTTGGGATTAGCATAATGCAATTCTCTGAATCCTCCTTTCCACTTTACTGTTTCTATGTGCCTGTTAGTTTATAAGAAAGCACTATCACTCACTCCAATTCATTAAAGAAATGCCTAAGCAGCATAGCTCTGTATAATTTTGAGCATCGTTTTAAAAATTGTGCATGATAAAACTGGATCTGTGCAATTCTTTATTCAGCTTTAACACTTTTCATTGAGACATATACTAGATTTATTTCAGGGCTGATTATGCTAATATATGATCAAACTGCAATAAAAGTGTGTAAAAGAAGCTACACTTTTTATTCAATAGGTTCATTTTGATATGAATATTGTTTGTTATGGGCTAACGGGGAAGATGTTGTGCTATTTCTATTATGGAAAAATTATAGCCAACTGCTACCTAGCATTTCATCACAAAATATAGCTCAAAATGACAAAACATGGTGCCAACAAGAGTACACACCATACCTTACCTTGATATTTTGATTAATTGTAGATATTGATGGGCTAAAGTTCAATGCAGTCTTTTAAGTATTCAGGACATCACTCTTCATTGGTCAATTTTCTGGATCAACTTGAAACATTCACTGTATTATACTAAGTTTGTAATTTTTTTTTTAATTTTATTTTTCAATTATAGTTCACAATATTATCTATATATATAAAAGCCTAAGTAATGGGTCATCCGGTCGCTATGATGCACATTGACCACCAGGGGGCAGGCGCTCAATGCAGGAGCTGCCCCCTGGTGGTCAGTGCGCTCCCACAGCAGGAGTGCTGCTCAGCTGACTGACCTGTTCCGGCGGCCCACCGTCCTAGCAGCCCACCAGGCCGGCAGCAGCCACTCACTCCCTCAGTAGTCCTGCAGGTCCAATCTCTGGAGAACGGGCCAGGCACCGACGGACCGGTGCCACCTGCACAATCCGGACAGCACCGCTGGCCTCCTGGAAGTTGGCCTCAGGCACCATGGCCGCTTCCCCTCCCTAGACACTCCACAAGGAAGAAACGATATAGAAAGAAAAGATATAAAAGTGGCCTCCAGGTGGCTTCCTACAACTGCTGTGAATGTCCGTGGGATGGATCCAGATCCTGAGCCGGCAAGGGTGTCCCACCACTTTCCCAGAGGGCTGACCACATCCCGGGCCTCCCTCCCCACTCCTGTACCTCCCTCGAGATGGACGCCATACGCAGGGCTGGTGCTCACCTCTCCCAATCAGGACTGACTGGGCATGAGCCCACGGCAGGCGCAGTGGGGCCAGGATGAGCAAGAGCGACAGGCGGCCTTGGACTGCCAGTTTCGGTCCAATCCCTGCAGGCCATGCTGAGGGACCCCACCCATGCACGAATTCGTGCACCGGGCCTCTAGTATTAGTTATAGGTATACAACATAGGTGTATATACCTTACAAGATGATAACCCCAATAAGTCTAGTACCCATCTGGAATGATACCTAGTTATTACAATACTAGAGGCCTGGTGCATGAAAATTCATGCACTGGAGTGAGGGAGTCCCTCAGTCTGGCCTGCCCCCTCTCACAGTCCAGGAGCCCTCATGGGTGGGAGGCAACCGGCAATCAGGGGAAGGCAATGCCCCATCAAACCTCTGCTGCTGCCACTGCCAGCAGCGCAAGCCTCGGCTGGCCCTGGTTACCTGAGCCTCGGGAGGCACTGGGCAGCTGGGCAGCCACCATCCAAGGCTTGCCTGAAACTCGGGCTGGCCCTCGGTGGCTGGGCAGCCACCATCTGAGGCTTGCCTGCGCCTCAGGCCAGCCCTGTGCAGCTGGGGGGCTGAGGGGACTGGGTACTCCAGAGGGGACTGGGTGCCACCATCTTGTGGCTATGGGTGCTGCCATCTTTGAGGGCGTGGCAGTCAATTAGCATATACCCTCTTTATTGGCTGTGGGCGCTGCCATCTTTGTGACGGCATGAGGGTCAATTAGCATATTCCCTCTTCATTATATTGGATTATTGACTATATTCTCTATGCTGTACTTTATACCCCTGTGACTATTTCTATAACAGGCAATTTGTTTACAGAGTTTATCTTTGATCATGTATTTGTCATTAAATTAACTTTATTGACTCCCATGTTTTCTATACCTAGTCTAATTTTGCCCAAAGCTATCTAAATCTTATCTTAAAGCAGTAGAAGTCCTATATAATAAAAGGCTAATATGCAAATTGTCCCCACCTGCAGGGGTTCAACCAACCGGGAGTTAGATGTGCACTGACCACAAGGGGGCAACGCAGAACATGGAGGGTGTTGGTGACCCAACACTGGCAGCAGGCGGCGGTGGAGGGTCTGCCAGTCCCAATGAGCCACAACGAGAGTGGGATTGCAGCAGAATGGTGGAGCAGGTGAGCGGGTGGTGCCAGGCCAAGGCAGGTGCGAGCAGTGGCCCCGATAACCCTGCCAGTTGGCCCAAAGATGGTGATTGGTGGTGACGGCAGGGGCCAGGCCAATGAGTGAGCAGCACCAGGCCAAGAAAGGTGTGAGCAGGGGTCCTGATTGTCCTGCCAGTTGCCCCACAGATTGGCCTTGATGGCTAGCCAGGCATAGGGACCCTACCTGTGCATGAATGTTGTGCACTGGGCCTCAAATCTTACCTAATAGTAGAGAAACATGTAAATTGACCATACCACCGCTACACCCAAAGCCAATCAGAGTGAGTATGCAAATGATACCAACAAAGATGGCAGTTAATTTACATACATACCTGGGTCCGAGGAACCTCCTCGGCACCCAGGTCACTCCCAGCTGGCCATCGGAGGGGGGCGACCCTTTCCAAGACTAAAGCCTCCACCAAGGCTTTAGTCTTGGGAAGGGGCCGAGCCTGCGGCCAAATGCAGACCATCCGGAAGTCAGCGCTGGGTTGCCCAGCTGTAGCCTGGCAACCCAGCACTGACTGCCCAGGTGGCTGAGACCCAGAAAGTGAGTCAGGGTCTGATCTGCAGCCTCGGTGGAAGCTGTTGATCAGTGTACTTACCTCTCTCTTTCTCTCCCTCTTTCTTTCTGATCTTCGCCAGCAGCCAGGCTTTTCTTTCTCTCCTGGCCTCCGCGGGGCTGCTGTTAAGCCCCGACTCTTTGATCAGGCCCAGAGATAGGCCTGGAGATGCTGACTGGCATAGTAACTGACCAATCAGAACCAAAGGTGGGTGCTGTGGGGAGCCAATGGCTGTCTAGGAGGCAGAGCTTTTGACCCTGACTGGCATAGGAATTGACCAATGAGAACCAAATCTGGATGCTGTGGGGAGCCAATGGCTGTCTAGGAGGTGGAGTTTTTGACGCTGACTGGCATAGGAACTGACCAATGAGAACCAAATCTGGGTGCTGTGGTAAGCCAATGGCTGCCTAGGAGGTGGAGCTTTTGACGCTGACTAGCATAGGAACCAAACAATGAGAACCAAATCTGGGTGCTGTAGGAAGCTAATGACTGCCTAGGAGGCGAAGCTTTTGATGCTGGCATAAGAACCTACCAATCAGAACCAAATTGGCCAGCAGAGGAGGGCAGTTGGGGGTGACATCATGCCTGCAGAAGAGAGCAGTTAGGAGTGATCAGGCTGGCAGGCAGAGGCAGTTAGGGGCAATCAGGCAGGCAGGCAGGTGAGCAGTTAGGAGCCAGTGGTCCTAGATTATGAGAGGGATGTCTGACTGCTGATTTAGGCCCGATCCCTGGGATTGGCCCTAAAATGGCAGTTGGAGATCCCGCAAGGGGTCCCCAATTGGAGAGGGTGCAGGCGGAGTTGAGGGAACGCCCCCCCGCTCTGTGCACGAATTTCATGTACCGGGCCCCTAGTATTTGCATAATCTGTGTCTGAAGCTACACACATTTTCAGATAAAGGGGCCTTTAAGTTCATTTGTTAGATTACCAGTGGACTCATGCTAGCTACTTCAAAAAGTAATAGAGAATTAACCCTGACCAGTGTGGCTCAGTGGTAGAGCATTGGCCCATGTACTAAAAGGTTGATGATTCCAGGTCAAGGGCATGTACCTGGGTTGCAAATTTGATACCTTGCTTGGTCTGGTCACATGCTGGAAATGACCAATCCATCTGTCTCTCTCACATTGATGTTTCTCTCTCCCTCTCTCTCTCTCTCCTCTTTTCCCTCTTCCCCTCCCTCTCTTCCACTCTTTCTACCAATTGGAAAAATATCCTCAGTGAGGATAAACAACAAAACAGTAGTAGAGAATTTGAAAAAAAATATGAATTAGGTTCAAAATAGGGTAATGTTACTTGCTAGCATTTTGTTCCAATATTTTTATTTATTACTGACAAAGAGTTAACTAAAAATCTAGCTTTAAACCAATTAAAGATGACTTGATTTTGTCCCATTTTATCTCTAATTTCAGATATTTTGTCTGGGTTTGTTATTTCTTTCATGATCTGCTTACTTTGAATGACTAATCCCAACATTAGCTTACCTGTATCACAGGTTGATTATGCATGTGTCTGTCTTTGTGTTAGGTAGAAACATGTATTATGTGCACTATATGAAAAACAACTGGTCCTTATCTATACTAATAAAAGGGTAATATGCTAATTAGACTGGATAGACTGGACATCTTCCAGATGTCATTCCAGATGTCCTTCCTGACAAAGCCGGGGGCGTGGCCAGCCTGCAAACTGCCGGTGGCCCCTTGCCCAGGCCAGCCCTGCCCCCCAGTGGGGACCCACACCCAAATTGGGGGCCCCCTTCAGGGCAGGCCAGCTGGCCCCCACTGTGCAGCAAACCTCTATCTTATATAATAAAAGGGTAATATGCAAATTGACCCTAACGGCAGAACGACCAGAATGACCGCTGGACCAGTCACTATGAAGCGCACTGACCACCTCTTGGTTCTGTTCCCTGGCCGGCAGGCTCCAATCTCCTGATGGCCACCCATGGCAGGGGTGAGTCTGGTGAGCGGGCGGGAACAGCTGACCTCTCTGTCCCTTCCCCCGGCCATCAGGCACCAATCACCAATGGCGAAAGGGGAACCAGTGGTGGGTGGCAGCAGGGAGTGAGGCTGGCTGTGGGCAGCTGGGAAAGATGGCCCTGATTGCAGGCCAGGCCTAGAGACCATACCCGCGCACGAATTTTGTGCGCTGGGACTCTAGTGTTTAATAAACTTACAATCTAGTATTTAAAGTGTTTATATATATATATTATAGGTGATATAAACTCACAAACACAGTTGCAAATAATACAACTACAAAAGATTATAACATGCTTGATAAATTAATCTATTCTAAACATCATTAACAAATATTCTATGACAGGCTTTGTTCTCAGCACAGGAGCTCAGAAGATAAACAATTATGAAATCACAGAAGAGGCATCTGCTCTGGATTAAAGAAATGAATAGAGATGTCATTTGGTAACTGGCATATTAATTTACTCCAGAAGATAAAGTAGAATTTTTCCAAAAATTCAAATGGTAAGAGCAAGGTTTTAGCAAGCAGATGAAGAGATATAGGAAAGACAAAAAGAAAAATGATACTCACCTGGATTTTAATAAATTACAGGGATGATCAGTAAGAGTTGTAAACTAATGGTGTCATTATGGAGAGAGCAGTGTTTTAAAATGAGCACTAGAAAGCCAGGGGGTTTTGAGGAGTGTTTTCTGACCTTTTAGCACATGAATAACCGAATAGAGATTGAAACCATCAACAGAAAAAAAAGGGTTCAATGGAAAATAACCTCACAGGGTTATAAATTCCTAACTGAGCAAGTCATAGTGGGTAGTTTTTCCCAGGCCTATCACTTCTTCAGTGAAAGGGTTTAAGTAATCCCTGTCCATTCCTGTGCATCGAGGTTAACACAACTTTGAAAAACAAGAAACAATACCCCTCGAAGGGGGCATTCACTCTCAAGAGCACATAATCTTGGTAACTATTTTGTAATCCAATCCCTGCCTTGCTTTCCCAATCTTCCTTACATCTCCTCCTTAATTTCAAATTAAAAGAAGCAGCAAAACAGTTATTCTTGTGAGCATTGAGCTCTTGCTTCCCCACATTGTCATCAGTTTGGCTCAAAAAAAACCTCTAACAGGTTTGTACATTTCTTACATCAACACTTTGTCATTTATTGTTTTGTAAAAAACATATAAACCTGTAGAAAAATTGTATAAGTTTATTTGAGCCAAACTGACAACATATGCTGGGGAGCCAGATCTCAAATGCTCCTGAGAATAACAGTTTTGCAGCTTCTTTTGTGCATTTGAAATGTAAGAAGGAATTTAAGGAAAATTGCATGGAAATGGGAGAAGCAAGTCAGGGAATGGGTTGCAGAATATTTAACAAGATTAAGTGCTCTCTTGACAGTTAATATCTCCTTCCAGGGATATTATGTCTGGTATTTTAAAGGTGTATTAACCTAGATGCACAAGAATGCATAGGGTTGGCTTAAAACCCTTTATTAAAGAAGTTATAGGCCTGGGGCATGACTACCCATATGACCTGCCCAGTTAGAAATTTATGATCAGTAATCCTGTGAGGTTACTTCCTATTAACTCCTTTTTTTCATCCACAAAATCATTATTGTATTATGTCTCCATAATGCATAACCAATAATATGGTATGCATTAGGTATGTAAGTAAATAGTATGCACTAAATAATATAAACATAAATAGTATATAGTTCTGATACATTACAGTTTTTTAATTAACTAGAGAAAAAATGAAAAAATTATTCAACAAATAGATTAACCACTCCAATTTTATATCAAAAAGTTAAAATTCAATTCAATATTTATAGATTTTACTTTTTTTCTATCATGGATATACGTAATGATAAAATATTAACTTACATGGGCAAATATTTGAGGTAAAATTTTAATTTCTAAAGATATTTCTGAAACATCACTGGAAATTTAGAAGTTTTGTCACACTCATTCAGTTTTTGCTCTGCATTATGTGTAGGGAGGCGATGGGGAATTTAAAAATGAATTACTCCTGACACCTGCCTTGGATGAGCAGATACAATGGTGAGTGAGAGAGAAACATGTGTAAGCCTGTAATCATAATGCAGGGAGAGCAAGGCTTTAGAGGCAGTGAACTGGAAAGCACATTTACATTCGGAAAATTAAAGGTTCAATGTAGTTCACAGGTTATTGTCTTGCTAAGACTGAGACTCCTAATCTGTACAATGGGGATGATAGAAAATAGAAGGACACCTACTAGAGTATGGCCCTGATTAGTATAATGTGATAAATATCCTACAGGAACACTAAAATAAAGGGCTATAGGGACAAAGAGGAGGACCCAATTGCTTTTGTCTGAGAAGGCTTACTGAATACATTTTATTAATCTGGACCTTGAAGGTTCAGATGGAAATAAAATTTCCAGGTCAGAAAATGGAGAAAAAGCAACAAATGAACAGTTTTGTAAAAGCATTTGTCAGACTCAAAAATATTCCTTGGGTATATGGACCAGTAGAGGCTGTGGAAAAGTGGGCTAAACCAGGATAAAAAGAGTCTGTTCTACTATTTGGATTTATTATGTATTGAACACAGAATTCACTGTATATTTTCAAGCAAATTAAATGCTTTAGAAATAGAACTTTAATGGATTGGAGATGGATAGATTGGAGTGGGGAAAAATTGAAATCAGATACACAAGTCAGGCATATACTACAATTGTCTGTGCAAGAGATAGTTAAAACCTAGACTAAGTCAGTACAAATAAAAATCAAAAAACAAAGGGAGCAGTCTGGTACTTGGCAATTAAGCATAAGTAAGAAATATTTTCTAGGTATAAATGGAAATAGTTCAGCTATTTGTTTTAAGATGCTCTTGAAATATCCTAAATTTCTGAGACTGAATATACAAATGGACAATGAAGCCCTAACCCATAACTTCTGCAACAGCCAGACCAGAAGAGTCAATGACTTACAGCTTCCCTAATTTTCCCCTGACTTCCAACTCAGGACCATCTAGAGAAAGGCAAATATGCTCTCCAAAGCAATCCCTAGAAAGTCCACTTCTGGTTATCCTACCCCCAGCTTCTTCATGCAAACAAACTTCAATCAGGATATTTGAAATATTCCTTTTTTTTTCCACTATAATTTTTCCCTATTCCTATGTGAATCTCAAGTGAAAATTTAACATTTAATCCTATCTAATAATAGACAAATATGCAAATTGACCATACCTCCAACACACCCACAAGCCATGCCCACAAGCCATGCCCACCATCCAATCAGAGCGAGTATGCAAATTAACCCAAACCAAGATGGCTATAGCCACAGAGAGTAAGGTTTCCTAGGTAACAGAGGAAGCCAAGCTTTCCGCCTGCCCTGGCCAGGCCTAAGCCTCCACTCAAGCTACAAAGTTTCAATTATAGAAGGTAAACAAATTCAAACAAATGGCGGCAGAATGGAGCTTGAGAGAGCAGGCCAGGGTTGCCGCCAGCAACAGGGGAAGCAAAGCTTTCTGCACACCCTGGCCAGGCTCACCCGCTTAAGGCAACAAAGTTTCAATTATAACCCTAACACAAATGGCTGCCGGCGGAGGGAGCCCCAGGCTTGGCTCCGCTCCAGGCTACAAAGTTTCAATTGTAGAAGGAAAATAAATTCCAGATACCAGGGCCTCCGGCTTGGGTTGCCAGGGGGCATGGCCGGCCTGCAAACCACCACAGGCCCCTTGCTCAGGCCGCCACACACCCCAATAGAACCCCCACCTGATCCAGGACACCCTTCAGGGCAAACCAGCTGTACCAAGCCTCTATCCTATCTAATAAAAGAGTAATATGCAGATTGATTATCACTGCAACACACAATATAGCTGCCCCCATGTAGTCAAAGATCCTGCCCCCATGTGGACACAGGATGGCCACTACAAGATGGCCAGCAGGAGAGGGCAGTTGGGAGGCACCCGGCCTGCAAGGGAGGGCAGTTGAGAGGGACCAGGCCTGCAAGGGAGGGCAGTTGGAGGTGATCAACCCTGCAGGAGAGGGCAGTTAGGGGTGACCAGGCTGGCAGAGGAGGGAAGTTGGGGGCAAACAGGCTGGCAGCAGAGTGGTTAGGGGGTGATCAGGCTGGCAGGCAGAAGCGGTTAGGGGCAATCAGGAAGGCAGGCAGGCAAGCAGTTGGGAGTGAGCAGTCCTGGATTGTGAGAGGGACCCCTCGAGGGGTCCCAGATTGGAGAGGGTACAGGCTTGGCTGAGGGACAACCCCCCTCTGTGCACGAATTTCGTGCACCGGGCCTCTAGTTTATTTTTATAAAAGAACATGAGCAAATATACATTCTAACATAATTAATGACATTATTTCAACTTACAAATCTATAATGTATAAAGATTGATAGGATATGATAAACAGATTTAAACTTTTATATAACATCTAAGGGGACATTTTCTTTTTGAGACAGATAATTTGGCATAAGGATTTTTGCTTCAGGTGTTTTTGTTTTGTTAGAAGAGAGTTTGGGTTATAATGTTTTTAACATTCTAACACCCCTTGTCTTCATCAAAATGAAACATTTATTAAATTCAAGGATGTGTAAACTTTTAGTAATGATAATAAGAATCTGAAAAGGAAAGTCACCTTTAAATAACAACAAGGAAACTTTCCTTTTTTATAGCCCAAACCTGAATCTGTTTATGCATTCATTGTGAGTATTTAGCGTTGTAACGTAAAAAAGCTTACTGGTGATTCAGAGTTTCTCCTCTCATCTTATTGATTGTGGAGAAACTTAAAATGACTACCAGGCTGCCAAAAAAATTTTATTGTTAACGATAATTTCTTAGCATAATAAAACATGAATATGGCAAGCTCTAATTTCCAGAATAAGCATAAAAGATGATTGAATACAAAAAGACAACTAAATGGAAAGATACACGCCCTGATAATTAGAGAAAACACTGGGCTTAAAATGTATTGACTTCAGAACGAAAATAAAAATCTTATAAAGTTACACTGTTTCAGTTTCAAAGGGACTGATTTTAATGGAACATTGTATATCATAAAACAACCTTGAGATGTACTCCTTATGTCATTCTAAAGTGTCTGATGCATGCTCTAGTCAAAATAACAACGATCTATAGATATCGCTACAGATCATTTACCCTGTTAAAGGGTTTGATCTCCTTCAAGAGTTTCATATATCACTCTTATTAACACCTATTTTATTCTATCAATCTCCTTGTGCCTAATCAGAGGTGTGATGTGGGGAGAAAAAAGCAACCATAAGCAGCAATAATAAAATTTGCTTTGTGTGAGTTAACCATGTTGAAATAACAAATACAATCTTCCCTCTCTCTAAAGCATTTTTAACTAAGATAAGCAAGCCTCACATTTGTTACCAGATTTATGATTTGATTTTACAAAATATACTCTTTATTTTTTAAAATATGTTTTTATTGGTTTTCAGAGAGAGTGAGAAACATCGATGTAAGAAAGAAACTTTGATCCGCTGCCTCCCTCACATACCTGGTCTGGGAATCGAGCCTGCAATCTGGGCATGTGCCCTGACCCCGAATCAAACCAGCAACCTTCCAGTGCATGGGACGACACTCAACCAACTGAGCCATACCAGCCAAGGCCAAAATATATTCTTTTTAAAAATTATTTTTATTGAGTTCAGAGAGGAAGGGAGAGGTGAGAGAGATAGAAACATCAGTGATGAGAGAGAATCATTGATTGGCTGCCTCCTCCATACCCTAAAACTGGGGATGGAGCCAGAAACTTTGGCATGTGCCATGACTGGGAATCGAACCATGACCTCCTGGTTCTTAGGTCGATGCTCAACTACTGAGCCATGCCAGCAGGCAAAAAAATATATTATTCTTTATGTTGACTTTCTTTTTCAAATGTTACCATATTATTTTCAAGTAAACTTCAGCTTTATAGTCGATGATGATGATTCTGAAATTAGTATCATATTTGGAAGTGGAATAAAAACACACCAAAACACCGGTTTCAGTGATAGGTCTTATATGTGCTCTAAAAATATTTGAAGATCAAGTTGTATTTGAATTATCAATTCGAGAGTCCTTCTATGCACCATCCTCTCTACAACTCACTTATTGATAACGACATGTTATGTCAATAGTAAATAATTCATCCAAGGATAATTATACATGAACCACACACTTCTATGAAGACAGGACGTTTTTTAATTAATTTTTTGCTGCATGTTGTATCTCTGGAAAAATATTTTCTTGTGCTTACAAGTGAAGAATAGCTCTCAAATATGAAATCCACAAAGTCAGGGAATTTCTTGTATGATATTTTCACATAGTTGATTTTTATTATAGTTTGTGTTTATAAAGAGATTTAAAGCAGAAAGTGTAGATACAAAACCTTTAGGGAAGTACATGAAGATTCATTATGCATTAATAATCCCAGAAATAATCGATGCAATATAAAAACTCATTTTTATAACTCAGACCAGAAACTTAAATAATTTCCTCAACCTGAAACAGCTAACGGGTGAAAGAGACAGGATTTAAGAGCAGAACAAATTATTTTTAGCCATTTTATGAGAGTTTTGTGTGTCCAGTATTCTGAAATCAAACTACTGTTTCATGAGAAAATGTGTTTTGAATTCTGAACATTCAATATGGAAATACTTATTGGTTACAATCCATAGATATGACATGGTATATGCTCTGATTAAAAGATGGATCCAGTATAAAATGTTTAATATGGGAAATCAAATAACCCTGAAAATTACATCATTTGTGAGTGAGTCATCAGCAGGTATGTTTCACAGGGAATGGGTTTTAAACCTTTGAGCTATAACTTGTTTTATGACAAGTTGTTAATACTGGAAGCACATCAGAGACAATATGATGTTATTATAAATAAAATCTTGGCAGAGCCTCAGCATTCAAATTTCCTGTTCTGAAGTCAGTGAGAGATATTTTTCTTTAATGTGTATTAAAGAGAAAGAAGACATCAGAGCCATTTATACAGAAAGTAAAAGAATGTTAAAACAGGGGAATAGGGATAATGCCTGGTGAGATAGGGAAAATCCAATCTAGTCTGTTTTGCAACAATATCTTTTGACTATAATTTGCAATGTCACCCAAGTTAAATTTGTTCTTACAAATATTTAGTTTGGCTACAGAATTATATCTCAAATCCCACCACAAACAGCACAAATGCAAGTTTAAGGCACATATTTTTAAAACATATGTGTTATTTATGTTTTCTGAGACTAATTTATATAAAACAATTTTTTCATATTAAATTGTTTAAATTTTATTTGAATAATTTTTTCTGAATATTTTTGTGTGCATTGGAATAATTTCTAGAAGTAGAACTAAAAATTAAGAAACCTGACTTATTATCAGTTGATAAATTATAGTTTAGATTGTCAAAAGCTATTAGCTATAACCTGGCTGGCATGGCTCAGTGGTTGAGTATCAACCAATTAACCAGGAGGTCAGGTTCCATCCATGTCAGGGCACCTGTCCAGCTAGTAGGCTTGATCTCCAATGGGGGGCATGCAGGATACAGACCATAGATGATGATTCTGTCTCATCAGTGATGTTTCTCTCTCGCCTGCTCCTTTCCTCTCTGAAATCAATAAAAATACATAAAAAATGCTTTAAAAATAAATAAAGCTATTTACTATAATTATAGCCAAAATTAGAAAATATTTAACATTCATTCTCAATTTATTTTACACACGTACATACACAATACACGCTCATATATTGACACCCCCAAACCTCATTATATTTATTTTGTAATTTTCTCTTAGAATTATGAACCTACATAATACATTTAGTTGATACCAAAGCAATATGATAAACATATATGTATTTAAGTCATTGATTAAAATTTTTAAATACTAAAATTTACATCACTAACCAGTGGTGTTTCAGGGTTAATTTTAGAATAAATATTGGACAATAGGTAGGCTTAATAACAAAAGTAGCTAGGAGTCTAATTAAACAGAACTGTTAAATTAGTAATTGCAAGTCCACCTAAGATAAATTAAATCCATAATTATATGAAGAAAAAGCTATTTTTAAACCTGTGATTAAGAAAATTTCCCTGATTTTAAGAAATCACTTGAATGAATGCATTATCATTACAGATATCTTCAGCCTACCTGGTATTGATATTTAGGCTTTAGGAAGAAATATGTAGTTGGTTCAATGGTCACCAAAACAAAATATGCTAAAATACCACATTGATAAAAAAAAAAAAAAAAAAATATATATATATATATATATATATATATATATATATATATATATATATATATAAAAACTTACTTCCCCCCCAGCTTTATTGAGCTATAATTGACATATAACATTGTATAAGTTTAAGGTATACATCCTGATAATTTGAAATATGTATATATTGTGAAATAGTTATCACAATAATTGTTAGTTAACTATCTGCCACCTTATATAGTATATTTTATTTTACTTCAAAAATATTTTTTTAAACACATTTTATTGATTTTTTACAGAGAGGAAGAGAGAGGGAGAGTTAGAAACATCGATAAGAGAGAAACATCAATCAACTGCCTCCTGCACACCTCCCACTGGGGATGTGCCTGCAACCAAGGTACATGCCCCTGACCGGAACCGAACCTGGGACCCTTGATTCCACAGGCCGTCGCTCTATCCACTGAGCCAAATCGGTCAGGGCTCAAAAAATTTTTTATAATTTTAATTATAATATAGTAATTCTTGATAAGTGTTAGAACATCTATAAATATATAGAAAGAAAACATTAAATATCTCACTTTTCTCAAAATCAAACCTCTCCTCTCCCCATAAAGCAAGAATTTAAATAATTTGATATATATCTTTCTGGACATTTAAAAAATATATTTAGGTTTCTGTGTGTGTTTTTGTGTTTACAAGTTTAAAAAACATAAGTAAAATTATATATGCTATATAAATACTGGCCTATTTTAAACAAAATTTCTTATAATTGTCCTTCATTTCAGCATATATATATATATATATATATATATATATATATATATATATACACATACACACACACACACATATATATGTATATATATACATATATATATAAATACTTCATTATTTTTAGTCTATTATAACATTCTATATCATAATTATAACATATTTTCTTCCATTTTTTGTATAACAAACAATGCTACAACTAAAACCCTTAAATATATATACAGATCTGTACAAGATAGATCTCTAGATAGATAATTTCTAGAATCAGAGGCATATGCATTTAAATTTTGATAGATATGCTCAATATGGCTATACTAGATCTTTCTTGACTATACTGCCTTACATGTCCATCAGCAACATTTGATAGAGCCAATTCTCATGCCCACAACAGGGTAAGGTACAACCAACTAATCGGCTTGTAAGTTCTGCCAATAGGATGGAACCAAATCATTGTTCAAATATTTATTATTTTTTTGCATACTCTCATATTAATGATGTGAATTCCAATGCATTTTAAAGTTCACATGTCATGTGTATTTATTGTTCTTGGACTGTATTTTTATCTGATTTGTTCATGTTTCTTTAAGTTGTTTTACTTATGTTATTTTAAGACTGTTCAAGTATTATCCTACCTAATAAAAGAGTAATATGCAAATTGACCGTATCTTCTCTACACCCACAAGCCATGCCCACCAGTCATGCCCACCAGGAAAGCATCTGCCAGAGGCTTTTCCAGCCTTGGACACGAGCGGGGAGCCTGTGATGGATCGCAGGGAACTGGGGGTCCGCTCCTGCGATGGGGTCTGCTCCTGTGGTGGATTGCAGGGAGCTGGGGTCCCCTGCCCAATGGGCGGTGTCTGCAATCACAGGGAGCTGGAGGTCCCCTTCCCAGGCCTAAAGCTTTGGCCAGAGGCTTTAGGCGTGGGCAGGGCACAGCCTGTGATTGGTATGAACTATAGAGGAAACACCTTTTCTGACTGCACATTGGCTAAGCTTCCTGTATGCCACTGGTAATATTCTTAGTAACTTGAGTAATAAGAATCAAACCGGCTAGGGTTTTTCCACCACACTTCTGGAGAAAAAAAACGAAGGTCTGCTGCTGGAGGGCTAAGAAATGTCATATCCTGCCCTAGCCGGTTTGACTCAGTGGATAGAGCCTCGGCCTGCCGACAACAGGGTCTGTGTTCATTCTGATCAAAGGCATGTACCTAGGTTGCAGGCTCCTCCCTGGCCGGGGCCCAGACCAGGGCTCAAGCAGGAGGCAACCAATCAAAGTGTTCCTCTCACTTTGATGTTTCTCTCTGTCTTTCCCTTTCTCTTCCACATTCTCTAAAAGTCAATGGAAATATATCCTTAGATGAGGATAAAAAAAAAAAAAGAAAGGAAGAAAGAAAGAAAGAAAGAAAGAAAGAAAGAAAGAAAGAAAGAAAGAAAGAAAGAAAGAAAGAAAGAAAGAAAGAAAGAAAGAAAGGAAGAAAGAAAGAAAATGCACATCTTATGAAAGACACATCTTAAAAATGCCTAAAGAAAGTTGTCATTTCTTCTTGGTGAAGGGACTGGAGTCGTGTTGATGAAAATACCTTGGTGGCTGTGGTGACTGGCAGTGGCTGCAGCAGCGGGGTGATGGGGCTGGTGCCTTCCCCTAACCAGCCAAGTTGCCTCCGACAAAGGGAGGCCAGACTGTGGCTTTGGCCCGCTTCCCACGGGGATCGGGCCTAAGCCATCAGTAGGACATCCCCTGAGGGCTCCCAGTATGTGAAAGGGGGCAGGTTGGGCTGAGGGACCCCCCACCCCAAGTTCACGAATTTCATGCACCCGGCCCCTAATATATTATAATTCTTATTTGACACTAGAGGCCCGGTGCACGAAATTTGTACATGGGGGTCCCTCAGCCCAACCTGCACCCTCTACAATCCAGGAGCTCTCAGGATATCCTACTGATGGCTTAGGCCCACTCCCATGGTTCTCTGTTCTCTGCGGGGCCTGGAGGTTTCCCTGCAGCCATGGAGATGAAGCCCCCATGCCCTGCTGTCGCTCTCTGCCTGCTGCCGCCATGTGCCATGTGAAGGAAGCCCCAATGCCCTGCAGTGTGTTCTGTCTGCCGGGCCTGGGGGCTTCCCAGACATGGACACACTAAGGAAGCCCCCAAGCCCTGCTGTCTGGGCTCTGTCTGCCATGTCTGGGGACTTCCCTGCCACTGCCCCACTAAGGAAGCCGCCATGCCCGGCTTTGCAGGGTCTGTTGGCTTCCAGGCTGCCGAGTTCAGGAAGCCGCCATGCCCTGCTCTGCTGGCACTGGAGTCTTCCCCATCGCCTCGGCGACCATCGGGAAGACTCCATGCCCTGCACCTCTGCAGGCTTCATGGGTGCAGGGCCTGGCATCTTCCCGATCGCCGTGGCGACAGGCCCTGCTCCTCTGCAGGCTCCTGGTGGCTTCCCGATCACCGTGGCGACAGGCCCTGTTCCTCCGCCGGCTCCATGTGTGCAGGGCCTGGCGGCTTCTCGCTGCCGCAGCACTAAGGAAGCAGCCATGCCCTGCTCTCAGTGCTCTGTTTGCTGGTGGGACAGGCTAGACACTCCAGCAGAGGGGCTGAGGGGACTGGGTGCAGACATCTTGTGGGTATGGGGACTGCCATTTTTGTCGTGGAGTGACACCTAATTTGCATATTACTCTATTATTAGATAGGATAGAGTCCTCATGAATGTGCTGGGTTTTGTTTGTATGGCCTATGTTTTGTTTTGTTTTTCCTCTTATTTATCAGACAATTAGATATTACCTGCCTTCTATTTTCTATGAAAATTTACTAAAATTTCTGGAAAACAGATAGTTCAGTTTCATGATATTTTATGCCAATAATGAATTTATTTATTTAGTTAGTTAGTTACTATTATTTAAATATTTTTTTAAATTACATTATTATATTAATTTCCAGTGTACAGCCCAGTATTTAGACATTATATAACTAAATGATCATCCCAATAAATCTTGTACCCCATCTGATACATACATAGTTATTATAATATTATTTATTATGTTCCCTATGCTGTACTTTATATCCCCTTGACTATTCTGTAATTACCAATTTGTACTTATTAATCCCTTCACCTTTTTCACCCATTCCCCTAAACCCCTTTTCATATAGCAACTGGCAAAATGTTCTCTATGTCAGATTATTACAGTTGTTCCTCTTTGTTCCCCCCATAGCTCCCCTCCACCTGGTTCCCACCCCACCCTCTGCACTTACCCCCCACACTGTCCTCATCCATAGGTGTACAATTTTTGTCCAGTCTCTTCCCACACCCTCCACACCCTTTTCCCGCTGAGAATTATCAGTGCACTCCCTTTCTATGCCCCTGATTCTATTATATTCACCAGTTTATTCTTTTCCTCAGATTTTTTATTCACTTGATTTTTAGATTCACTTGTTGATTGTTGTTCATAATTTTTATCTTTACCTTTTCCTTCTTCCTCTTCTTATAGAATACCCTTCAGCATTTCATATAATACTGGTTTGGCGGTGATGAACTCCTTTAGCTTTTTCTTATCTGTGAAGCTCTTTATCTGACCTTAAATTCTGAATGATAGCTTTGCTGGGTAGAGTAATCTTGGTTGTAGGTTCTTACTATTGGTCACTTTGAATATTTCTTGCCACTCTCTTCTGGCCTGCATAGTTTCTGTTGAGAAATCAGCTGACATTCCCTTATAGGTAACTCCCTTATAGGTACTCCCTTATAGGTAACTAACTGTTTTTCTCTTGCTGCTTTTAATATTCTTTCTCTGTCTTTTGCTCTTGGCTTTTTAATTATGATGTGTCTTGGTGTGGTCCTCTTCGGATTCTTCTTGTTTGGGGTTCTCTGTGCTTCCTGGACTTGTAAGTCTATTTCTTTCACCAGGTAGGGGAAGTTTTCTGTCGTTATTTCTTCAAATAGGTTTTCAATATCTTGCTCTCTCTTCTTCTGGCACCCCCATAATTCGGATGTTGGTATGCTTGAAGTTGTCCCAGAGGCTTCTTACACTATCTTCATATTTTTGGATTCTTTTTTCTTTTTTCTTTTCCGGTTGGGTGTTTTTTGTTTCTTCGTATTTCAAATCTTTGACTTGATTCTTGTGATCCTCTAGTCTGCTGTTGGATCTCTATATATTATTCTTTATTTCAGTCAGTGTATGCTTAATTTCTAGTTGGTCCTTTTTCATATCCTTGAGGGACTCACTAAATTTATCAGTGGTTTCTAGAAAATTCTTGAAAAACCTTATAACCGTGGTTTTGAACTCTATATCCAGTCATTTGCTTTCCTCCATTTCTCTCATTTGTGACCTGTTTCTTTGTATCCACATTTTGGCTGCTCCCCTGTGCTGATAGAGTGGCTTTGTGTGCTAGGTGTCCTATAGAGCCCAGTGGCTCAGCCTCCCCAATTACCTGAGGTGAACGCTCTTGGTGCACCACTTTGTGGGCTGTATGCACTCTTGTTGTAGTTAAGCCTTGGTTGGTGTTGGTATCACTGGGAGGAATTGACCTCCAGGCCAATTGGCTGTGAGAATCAGTTGTGTCTATGATGGGAGAACTTCTGTGCTGGAGACACCCTTACTGGGCAGGACTTGCTTCAGTGGGGCTTTGGTGCTCACTGAGTCTGCCCCCTGAGTGTGTCCCTTATGGATCTGAGGAGTTGTAATCTGGATGGTCCCACTCTGACCACTAGGTACACTGGTTCTTGGATCTCCAAGGAGGTGCAAATTTAGCTCTGCCTGAGGCTACCCAGCAGGAGGTACGGAAAGATCTGCAGATTCCTCTTCTTTGTTTGGGGTTTGGAGGTGCCCAGATGAGGCTCAGCTGTGATGCAATGCAAGCTGCTGTGGAGCCTTGGGCCTTCTTTTGGAGGTTCTGGCACTCTCTGACCCAGCTGCAGTTTGTTAGGTAATTTTAGATTGCAAAGGGCCAGGCCATTCATCTGCAAAAGCCTCTGCACACAGCTGGGATGGGGTTGTAAATTGGGTGGGACAGGGTCTCAGGGAATCAACAGGGCGGAGCAAACAGCAATGGCTGACCTTCAGCCCTGTCCTAAGAGGCCCCCAGGTCTCAGTGTCCTGAGGTAATCGCTGCAAGCACCTCTGAGAAAAAGCCACCCTCGTGTTCCGGCCTGATGCCAGACAATCCAGTTTCCCCCAGTATGAGTCTGGGTCCCCAGAGTATCGCCTGGAATTGGAGTTCAGAGCAGTCGGGAGCTTGTGTCTCCCTCCCAATTGAAAAAGACAACGGCATCCTCAGTTGCCAGCCCTTTCTGCATGCGCGCCTCTGTACCTCCACACTTTACTTCCATACCTCCTCCGAGTTTCAGTGTGCTTTTCTTTTCCCTTCTAGTTGTAGAATTTCCACTCAGCCAGCCTTCCTGTGGTTCTGGATGATGTCCATTTTGTCTTTTAGTTGTAGTTTTGAAGTGGTTGTGCGAGACAGCAAGTTCAGGTGTTTACCTATGCCGCCATCTTGGTTTCTTCTCATCTCAGTCTTAAACTGTCCACCAGTGTGCCGAGTCTGGGGCCTCCCAGGACATGCAGAACAGGGTCAGCTACTGCTTATGATCTGTCTGGGCCACTCAGCATAAGCTACAAAGAGATCTGCAGATGACTGCTATTTGTGCTGGGCTTGGAGGTGCCCATGAAAGGCAAAGCTGGGAACCAAGGCCAACTGCCACTAGTGCCAGGCCTGGGGTCATTTATTGAGAGGTACAAGGCACCCTGAGGCCAGATGCTGCTTGTTTGAGAGATTTTAGAAAACTATGAAGCATAAGCCAAAATAGGCCATTCATTTGTATGGAAAAGCCACTGGAAGCAGCTTGGTGGCCCCAAAAATTAGGTAGTGGGGTTTCAAGAAATCATCAGGTAGGGGAATACAGTGATAGCCAGGTTGATGGAGACTCAGATATGGTGCTGGCTTGCTGGCTTTGTGAGGGGAGGGCTCAAAATTAACCATAGCTTCTGCCAACACTTCTGTCTGGGGGAAAACTGCCTTCCATCTCCTGCACGAATGCCAGACAATTCAGTTCCTCTCCTTGTGTTCCTGGTGCCTTTTGAGTTGCCTCATTCCATGCCTCCACCCCTCCTACCAGTCTTGATGAGACTTCTTTTTTATATCATTAGTTTTAGGAATTCTGTTTAGCTAGATTTCAGTCGGTTCTTAATAATGGTTGTTCTGTAGTTTAGGTGTAATTTTGATGTGGTTGTGGGAGGATGTGAGTACCACATTTACCTATACTGCCAGTGTCTACAGAATCCCAGAATTTATTCTGAAACACACGTACACAAATATTTACCATCTCACTAAGATTTGATGAGGGGAGAGAGTTACATGCATATTCTGAAATACACATTTAGACTTATTCTGACATTAATGATTTACTTAGAGTGATATACTTTTCTGTTGAATTGAGGACATTCGCATGGGCTCTTGAAACTTTCTGTATAACAGTTCCATGGAATAGCAGTTCCATTATTTAATAGCACAAATCCAAATTAACCTCTCTAGGACTTATTTTTTATATGCACAAAGGATAGAATGATTCTACTTCATAAGGTTGTAGGGACTAGGTGAAGGTAAATAATGTTAAAGTTCCAGGAATAGGTAAATTATTTACAAGTTATTGTTTTTCTTATATATGTTTGATGGTTTGTACATAAAGGAAATATCTGTGTCCGTGTTGCTTGTTTTATTAAGCGCCAGACACAAAATTACATATGAATTCAACTCAGGTGTGAAGACATTTCAATCATAATCAATTTATGATTATATACATATTTCTTAATGAAATAGTAATGTCTCAAGAAAAACTTATCTTGAGCTATAACACACCTTCCCTTTTATCAAAAATTAACATCTTAAACCTCTTACTGTAAACCAAGGAGGATATATGCTTTAAAGAGACATGCAGAGGAATGGGCATGAAAGAAAATTCATGTGAATATATCTTTGATTTCTGGGAATACAAAAAGTTAGGTCTATATTTTTATTGCAAGAAGATGATTTTATTGCAAGGAGAAGAGAAGGACATCATACATCTTTAATTACAGCTTTTTTTAAAAAAAGAAGTATTAATTATATGTTATTATTCATCTTGGGCTTATTTTTTCTAACTCATATCATCTCTATTAGTTCATAAATGCACATAAAATAATATTAATTGTCAAATAAGTTATGAACTTTGTACAATTGCATTTAACTTTATACATTTCAAATTCAGAAATAAAGACATATTCACAAAATGGGCTTAGGAGGAAATGATTTCATTAATTGTGCATGTTTTTCTTGGATAGAAGGAAAAACAATAATTTTGTGTGTGTTTTTTTACATGGAAACTTGACTTTGATATGTATACTTTTCTATGAATTTTTATGTTCCCAGAGTAATTAGAAAACACTCCAGTAAAGAACAGTAGTATTTATCTATGTAAGATATACATCTCATGTTCTAGAATTGGGAAAATGCTAATTGAATAACAAATATTTAAATATATGAAGTGATGAATATTGAGACTGTACTCAATTCACCACTGAATGTTGAACCAGAACTATCCAGTTTAATTATGAATTTTAGAATAGTGATGATAAATTTATACATTCAACCAGATAATTTTTTCTGAATATCTGTATTTTTAAAACTGCTGTAGCATATGCATTCTCAACTGGGACAATATCATCCCCGCAAAAAAGAACATTTTGGGGGTGATTTTGTTTTTATTGGGGTTTATGGCCCTCCAGAAGGCAACAGCACATAAACAGATATAGAGTATATATGTGACATTAAAATTTCATGATTGTAGACAGTGAAGAAAATGTTTAATGTAGTGCTTGTAGGATTGAAGTTTTGATGTATTAAATATTGTTTCAAAAGGTGTTCTAAGGCTTGAAAATATATGGGTAATAAACTAAATTCTCATAAAATCTTTAATAAATGTAATAAGAAATGTTTCTCATTTTAGGACAACTCATATAAAATAGAAATTATAAAATATATTTTTCTGCGATCATTCATATTAAATCAAAAATCTTTGCTCATTTGCCTTCTTGGTTTGTCCATTTTATTCTAATTTAATACTATGTAAAACAGTATGTTTTATTCTTCCTTAAATACTTTTACCTTTTAATAAATATGA
Source organism: Ia io (assembly GCA_025583905.1). NCBI lineage: Eukaryota > Metazoa > Chordata > Mammalia > Chiroptera > Vespertilionidae > Ia > Ia io. The sequence goes on from JAJQQW010000003.1 coordinate 40,323,225, forward strand.
ATATTTTCTTACTTTAAGATTCCATTATGTCCTCCTAGGACACAACCTGATGCATGAGAAATGCTGGTACTAAATTCCTGCTCTGCATGTGCTTAATTGCTATGAAATTGTGTTGAGCTTGAGCTATAGAAATAATTCCTTTTCATTTTCCCAAATATAAATCGCCTTATACTAGTGAATACGCCTTTTTATCTAAACCATCCAAGTCAACACAAAGATTTAAATTTTCTCTCCTTGTCCTGCTTATTATATAAATCATTATGGAAAATTGGGACATTGGTCAGCACTTTGTCACTAACTATGCTTTATAATAAGCCACTTAATCTTCATGAGTCTCAATCATCTCAAAAATGAAATATAAATAGGTCATTACTCTGTTTTGTATCTTGTGGAACTATTTTTAGGAACTATATAAATTAATGTCCTTTGAAATAATTTTAAGTATTAAATTTAAATTTCCAAAATATTGGAGTACCAATTGTTCTATTTACACTATAGGAAGCCATGGTTAGTAGTGGCAATTGCACTTTGTTCCTAACTCATAGGATCAGCATCATTAAGTTGTCTAAAATCACATGGTTAAAAGTTTTAAATATATTTAATAGTACTATTTAAATTTATCTTTTCACGGACAGGGAAATATTCATATTTGTTTCTTAGAGACTGCACTGTAGAAGGTATTTAGTAAATATTTGCTGAATCTAAAAAAATCACTCTACCTCAGTTTTATAAAATTTTGGAAATATATGTGACATACTATGTAAAACACTGACAATATTTTTCAAGTTTAAGGGTATAGAAATTTAACATCAATGTAGTTTTATTTGATTATCCTGATATTTTGATGATAAAAGTTGAACAATTATTTGATAACTTCCAAAATTTATCCTGTACAAAAATCCAGCATAGTTATTTATGATATATTATACATCTTATCTAATAAGGAGGAAATATGCTAATTGATCCTTACCCTGTTGCAAAGATGGCGGTGCCCACAGCCAATAAGGAGGGAATATGCTAATTGACTACCCCACCCTCAAAGGTGGTGGCGTCCACAGCCACAGGATGGTGGTGCTCAGTCCCCTCAGCCCCATTGGGGCAGGCAGGCGTGTAGCAAGGCTGGGCTCGCCTCCAAGAAGGCCCAGTCACTCCACTCGCTTGCCTCCAGAGTCCCCCAGTCCTCTCAGCCCCCCAGCCACCCAGGGCAAGCCGAGGAGCAGGCAAGCCTCAGATGGTGGCTGCCCAGCCTCCCAGGGCCAGCCCGAGGCACAGGCAAGCCTTGGATGGTGGCTGCCCAGCTGCCCACGGCCACCCGAGGCTCAGGTAACCTGGGGCGGCCGAGGCTTGTGCTGCCAGCAGTGGCAGCAGCAGAGGTGTGATGGGGCATCACCTTCCCCTGATTGCCAGGTCGCCTCCTGCCCCTGAGGGCTCCCGGACTGTGAGAGGGGGCAGGCTGGGATGAGGGACCCCCCTCCAGTGCATGAATTTTCATGCACCGGGCCTCTAGTTATTTAATACTAGAGGCCCGGTGCACGAAATTCATGCAGTGGGGGGGTGGTCCTCAGCCTGGCCTGCGCCCTCTCACAGTCTGAAACCCCTCGGGGGATGTCTGCCTGCCAGCTTAGGCCCAATTGGCTGGCAGTCAGATACCCCTCTCACAGTCTGGGACTCTTGCAGTCTGAGACCCTTCACTCCTTACTGCCCGCCTACAGCAGAGGCAAGAGAGGCTCCCGCCACTGCCGCTGCACTTGCCAGTCATGAGCCTGGCTTCTGGCTGAGTGACACTCCCACTGTGGGAGCACACTGACCACCAGGGGACAGCTCCTTCATTGAGTGTCTGCCCCCCTGGTGGTCAGTGCACATCATAGTGACCGATTATACTGCCATTCGGTCGATTTGCATATTAGACTTTTATTATATAGGATTGGTCATCAGGCTGCAATGTAAGCTTAGAAAAGTTAAAATTTTCAGTATTTAAAATGCCTTATAAGTAACTTTGATAAAGTACTTAAGAAGTCATTGTGCTTATGATATCTTGCAGGTAACTAAAAAACTCACATTTTTTTTTAAGTTATCTTTGTTTTTTTTAATTCTTTATTGTTTAAAGTATTACATATGTCTTCTTTTTCCCCCATTGACCTATCCCTGGCCGTTCCCACCACCCTCCCTCCCCCTCCAGCACATGGCCTCACACCCCACTGTCTGTGCCCATGGGTTATGCTTATATGCTTGCATTATTTCACTTAGCATAATGCTCTCCAGGTCCATCCATGCTTTTGCAAATGGTAAGAATTCCTTCTTTGTTACTGTAGTGTGCATAGTATTCCATTATATATGTACCACAGTTTTTTAATCCACTCATCTGATGATGGGCACTTAAGCTGTTTCCAAATCTTAGCTATGGTGAATTATGAACATAAGGGTGCATATATCCTTTCGGATTGGTGTTTCTAGCTTCTTGAGATATATTCCTAGAAGTGGGATAACTGGGTCAAATGGGAGTTCCATTTTTAGTTTTTTGAGGAAACTCCATACTGTTCTCCACAGTGGCTGCACCAGTCTGCATTCCCACCAGCAGTGCACGAGGGTTCCTTTTTCTCTGCATCCTCACCAGCACTTGTCATTTGTTGATTTGTTGATGATAGCCATTCTGACAGGTGTGAGATGGTACCGCATTGTCATTTTGATTTGCATCTCTCAGATAATTAGTGACTTTGAGTATGTTTTCATATGTCTCTTGGCCTTCTGTAAGTCCTCTTTGAAAAAGTGTCTATTTAGGTCCTTTGCCCATTTTTTGATTTGGATTTTTTTAACTTCCTTTTGTTAAGTTGCATGAGTTCCCTATAAATTTTGGAAATCAAACCCCTGTCAGATATAACATTGGTAAATATATTCTTCTATGCAGTAGCTTTTCTTATTGTTTTGTTGATGGTTTCTTTTGCTGTGCAGATGCTTTTTATTTTGATGTCTTGAAAGTATTACAGATGTCTCCCTTTTTCCCCATTGACCCCTTCTAGCCTGTCCCCACCCAAAAAAACTCAAGTCTTCACCCATCTTGAATCTCATCCATCCTGGAGTAGTCTAAGCATCATTGGTTAGCCATTGGTATATCAAATGATAATCAGGCAAATAGGTTTTTTTTGAGAAAAAAATAATTTTATTCATAGGTATTTTTAAAATTTGCCATTAAAGATAATTGGTAAATTCTTAAAGGTTGTGTCTGAGATAAAAAGAGTGTGTAGGTTAATATTAACAGGATGTGGTTCATTTCAGCTAAACCATTTCCATGTTATTTGCACACATTGAATATGTTTGATGTTTCTTTTTGATAGTTTTCTATAATGTGACTTTATTTTCTCAACTTTTGGAAATGGATCAATGGTTTAATATTGGCCCACATAAGTGAAAATAAGTATGCAAATTGTAAAATAAGTATAACAATTTACAAATGCAAATTATAAGCCGGATCCTTCTGAAGATTTCTATTTGCTGAGACAAAAAAAATCTGTATGACTATTTTCACAAGCATCACCTCAATAAGAAATGAGGAAAAGTAAAGTTGTAATTAGAAAATTTGATAAAATGTTATGTATTTACTAGAGGCCCAGTGCACGAAATTCGTGCATGGGGCAGGGGGTTGGTGTATGTGTCCCTCAGCCCAGCCTGCACCGTCTCCAATCTGGGACCCCTCGAGGGATGTCTGACTGCCCGTTGATGGGATTGGGCATAAACGGACAGTCGAACATGCCTCTCACAATCCAGGACTTCTGGCTCCCAACTGCTTGCCTGCCTGCTTGCCTGATTGCCCCTAACCGCTTCTGCCTGCCAGGTTGATCACCTTCTATCCAATCCCCTGCCAGCCTGATTGATGCCTTACTGCTCCCCTGCTGGCCCGATTGCTCCTAATTGCCCTTCCTTGATGGCCCAGTCACCCCCAACTGCCCTCCCCTGCTGGCCTGGACACCCCTAACTGCCCTCCCTTGCCAGCCTGGTCGCCCCTTATTGCCCTCCCCTGCAGGCCTGGTCACCCCCAATGGCCCTCCCCTGCAGGCCTGGTCCCCCCTAACTGCCCTCCTTTTCAAGCCTTGTCCCTCCCAACTGCCCTCCCCTGCTGGCCATCTTGTGGCAGCCATCTTGTGTCCACATGGGGGCAGCCATCTCATGTGTTGGAGTGACAGTCAATTTGCATATTACCCTTTTATTAGATAGGACATTCTGCTCCCTAGTAGGTTATCTATTAAGAAGCTATGTCGCATGTTGTCATAAAACCAGCAAAGATTTCACATAATTTTCAAACCAAAAATATTGAATTTACTAGCAAAAAATACTATAAATTTTCTGAAATAACTTTAAAATAATATTTTCCAATATAAAATAATTAATTCTCTTTTCATGTGGAGACAAAGTTAAAGTTACTGTAGCACTTTTTGCATTGCAGCAATTCCAACTATTTTTAAAGTTCCCTAACCATAATGTTACTGAAGTTATATACATGGAGTATAGTAGAATATCATTGTGGTAGGTTATATGATAAACAAGTACATCAAATGTCATAAAGTTGCTACTATTCATACTTACTAGGCTATATTTTGCTTTTCAGTTTATAAGAACATATATGAACATAAACTGATGAACAAAAACAGATCCAGAGACAGAGAAGCATCGATCAAACTGTCAAACCTCAGAGGGAAGGTAAGGGAGAGTGGGGGTAAGGGGGAGAGATCAAACAAAGGACTTGTATGCATGCATATAAGCCTAACCAATGGACACAGACACCAGAGGGGTGAGTGCATGAGTGGGGGGTTGGGGAGCAATGGAGAGATAAGGACACATATGTAATACCTTAATCAATAAAGAAAAAAATAAATCACAAAAAAGAACATATATGTATATACTAGATATATCATGATTTTTGCACAAATCAGCTATTGTGATTATTTTGAAACCTGAGAAAATAATTAACAACTCTTTATTCTATTAACTGCAATTTTATTTATTTTTGTACATCCTTGGTTTGTTGATTATGTTTTGTAGATTCTGGTAACTGATTAAATATGTCATACATACTAGTAGATAGTCAAACTGCATTAGTTCTTGTAATATTGTTGACTGGTCTATTCTTTTCAAAAAGAGCTTCTTTTCATATTTGTACTGGGTTACATCCAATGTACCCCAGAAATGAGATAATATCATATAGCTTAAAGAACTTAAAGGTTAGTTGGTTGAAAGGCCTACTTATTTGAAATTACTGATATAATACTTCTGGGCAAAAGATGATTATCTAGTGTCAGAAAATTTCAGGTTTTAAAGCTTTCACTTATTTAAGAGGCAATACCTTCCATGATCAGTCATTTGTGAGTTTTATATAAGCCTTATTACGTTTTGAATTAATTCAACTTACCTATAAAAATCCAGAACTTCCACTAATGTTTCTTGACCACACACACAGGGCATCTGTATTTCTCACTTTACGTATTTTAAAGTAGCAACTGGAATCCTTCTAAAATTTTCTTTATCTAGAGTACAGGAGACCCTCAATTTATACAATTTGTAATATATATACCAGTTACCAAGTTTATTTAAATAACACCAATCCCCTAACAATAAGGTTCAAATTTAAATCACAATGATGTATTTACATTGAGAAATTGCATAAACAGCCAACTTTGCTGCTAGCTCTTCAGTCCATATGTCATTTTGTAAACCACAGATGCACATCGTGATTTCTCATCTGTCACATTACTAATTTCAGTCTGTTGGTGATTGGTCACTGCGCATCTATTATTTTATACATGCACAGATAACAACACATGCAGTTTTGTTGCCTCCTTTTATCCCAGTGAAAACCAAAGTGGTGTTTCACAAAAATAAATAATTAATAGAGGGAAGGGGGCATCAAGGATAAAAGTACAGCAATGAAACAAAATGTCAGAATGCTGAGAGTAAAATTTGAATCAAACATAAATCGAGCTATAGAAGAAATCAATGACCATGCAAATGCTGACATTGCCACTGTCTGAGAGACTCTAAATTTGTAGTCAGATAAATTTAGTGAAGGCAAAATTATCTATAACTGAAAAATTGGTTGCAGTGAAAGGAGGAAGATTCACCAGAGGCAATGACAGAGGCAAAAACTTTACATAAAAAGAAGCCCTGTAGATAGTTCACAACTTGAAAAGTGCAAAGGATAAATGTTGGGAGAGATCCCAAATTTATGTTTGACAAGAAGGCAAACACCTCAAGTTGTATAAATTACTCATTTTTTTACAAAGAAATAAGACACTTTAATCCCCAGTGTCACTAATAATTTATATTTTAGTGTACAAAATAAATATTCACTTTGTTGCATTTTAAAATTACTCCTTGAGAGGAGAGCCAAGATGGCGGCGGAGTTGAACGGCTGATCTGTTGCCTCGCTTGGCAGTTTCAGAAATACAACTAAAAGATGGACTGGTGAGTGCAGTGACTCCTGCTCGCGTCTCCCCAGGCCGGGCGGCTGCTCCTCTCAGTCAGCACCTCAGCCGGGGCCATGGGCTCGTTGGCGGCCGCGGCAGCTGCTATGGCAGCGGCCGCGGCAGCTGCTATGGCGGCGGCCGCGGACTCGGCGCAGTGGCTCTCGGTGAAGGAAGAGACCATCTTTCTGCAGGACGGGCCCATCCGCGTCACCGACCTGGCCGAGCTGCCCAGTGGGATCCTCGGGGCCCCGGAGGCCGCCGACACCGACTTGGAGGATTTTTAGGATTTCCCGTCTTACATTCAAGTCCTTTAGCCATTTTGAGAGAGGAGAACCAAGAAGGCGGCAAAGTTAAACAAATGAACTGCGCCGCACACAGCAATTTCAAAAATACAACTGGAGGACAGAGCGTCTGCCACCCAGAACCACAGGAGAGCTGGCTGAAGGGTGGATTTACAGCTAAGAGGGAAGAGGACAGAGCGAACTCGGAAGGGATAAGGTGCGGAGGCGCGTGGGTCGGACTGGTGGCGGGGGAAGGGTCGTGCGGCTTTTTGTCCAACCTTAGGGGAGATTAGCTCCCCATCACCCTGAAATCCAGCTTCTGGGGACGCGCGGGAGACCCAGACGCCTGCGGGGAGAGGCTGGACTCTCCGCCTTCGTGTCGGAGAGTGGGAGTAACTTCCTTGCAGAGGTGCGCCCAGCAATCAGGGTTTGCTGCGCTGGAGTGCGGGACGAGGGGACTTGGAAACATGGAAAGGCAGAAAAAGCAGACTTGCAGCCATTTCGGTTCGCCTGGTGGCGCCCTGAGACCCCGCCCCGCCCTGGGACCCGTCCCGCACGTTTTGCAGGCCCACCTGGGCTCCAAGCAGCGGCTTTTGCATGTGGGTGGCCTGCCCTGTGGCAGCTTGAGCAGATGAACTGCGGTTCTAGTCGGATTGCTCCAGGGCCGCTCAGGCAGGAGGAGGAAACTGCAGTTTTTTGCTGTAATTCCTGCTGAGTGGCCTCAGGCAGTAGCTGACCTGCACCCCATTGGAGACCCAGAAACGAGGGCATCTAGTGGTCGGTGTGAGATGACACCAGATTTCAACCACTCGCATAAGGGACACATTCAAGAGGCAAACTCAGTGAGCGCCAAAGCCTTGCTGCAACAAGATCCGGCCCATAAACGTGTCTCCTGCACAGCAACTCTTCCTTTATAGACACAGCGGGTCCTCACGGACAATTGGCCAGGAGGACAATTCCTCCCAGTGACACCAACAACAATCAAGACTTAACTACACAAAGGAGGACCAAGATGGAGGCATAGGGCGGACACCTGATTGTTGCCTACCACAACAATTTTGAAACTACAATGGGAAAACAGAGCAGACACCATCCAGAACCACCGGAGGGCTGGCTGAGCAGATGCTCTACAACTAGAATAAAAGAGAGGGGTACGTGGGATGATGCTGATGCCGGTGAGCCAAAGATCACACTTTAAGAACTATGGCTCAGGCGACACAATGGTGGCCTGGAATGTGCTCAGCGCAGTTCCCCTGGCGGTCTCCTGCTGAGGGGATGGCTCCACTCGCTGCCGAGCACAGACAGATGAGCCCCTGAGAGACATGGGGTGGGAGACTCCGCGCTTGCTGACCTCCGAGTCCTTCAAGAATCTCAATGCCCCGGAAGCGGCCAGGTGCGCACGCCCGGTGACCGTCCACCGCTGCAGACCTGAGCACTGATGCAGCGACCCCAGACCAGCCTGCCACCGCACACCGGGCACACCGGAGCTTCGCCGAGCCCGCTGCCCAACGAGTTCTGCGGCAGCTGCCCCGGAGCTCTGAGAAAATGGCTGAAGGAATTGGTGAGAGGGAATTGACCAACAGGAATTGGGATCAAGAAGACGAAGCCCCGCTGGGTCCTGGGTCCGGGTGAGGCCACGCCCCTGGGTCCGGGTGAGACCAAACCAGAGGGAGTCGGACCTGCATTACCACCATTTGTCCACCATCCAGAGCTGAAAAGTCAGTGCCGACATGTACACATAAGTAACTGGTGGACATTGAAATTGGGTCTCAAAAGAACTGTTGGTCCAGAAAGAAACTCACTACAGACTGATTCATTTGCCTGTCAGCATAACTATTATTGCTTGTCTCACATTCGGTTCTTATAAGTATATTTCTAGTAACACATGATCTCACTCATCTAGGGGAAATGATGAACAACATAGACTGATGAACAAGAACAGACCCAGAAACAAGGAGGCATCGATTGGACTGTTGGGCCTCAAAGGGAGGGGAGGGGAGGGGAGGGGGAGGGGGGAGAGATCAACCAAAGGACTTGTGTGCATGCATACGAGCCTAACCAATGGTTAAGGTCAACAGGGGGTTGGGGCATCCGTGGGAAGGGGTGTGGAATGGGAATTGGGGGATGAGGACAAATATGTGACACCTTAATCAATAAAGAAATTAAAAAGATAAAATAAATAAATAAATAAATAAATAAATAAAATTACTCCTTAATTGAGAATTGAGAGTACCAGAGTTCTTAATGTTTGACAAAATTTTTATTTATTTATGGGTATACCGTTTGTTAATAAAATTATGGAGGTTTCAAGTGTACAATTCTATAATATACCATCTGTATATTATACTAGTATTGTGGGTTCACCATCCAAAGTCAGGTCTCCCTCTGTCACCACTTACCCCTCCTTTACCCTTTATTACCTTCTACCACCCCCATTTCTCTCTGATAATCACCGTATTTTTGTCTGTGTCTCTGAGGGTTTTTTTTTTTTTTCTTTTCTTATTTTACTTAATTCCTTCACCTTTTTTTATCCAGCTCTCCAAGCACCTCCCCTCTGAGAGTTGTCAGTCTGCTCTCCATATCTATGATTCTGTTTCTCTTTTGTTTGTTTATTTTGTTCATTGGATTCCACATGTAAGTGAAATTATATGGTATTTATCTACCTCTGACTTATTTCACTGAGTGTAATGTTCCCCAGATCTAATCCATGCTGATGCAAAAAGTAAGATATCCTTCTTTTTATGGCTGAGTAGTATTCTATTGTGGAAATGTAAAACACCTTTTAATCCATCCATTTACCAATGAGACCTTAGACTGCTACCAAATCTTGGCTATTGTAAATAATGCTGCAATGAATATAGGGGTATACATATTCTTTTGAATTAGTGTTTTGTGTTTCCTTGGGTATATTTCCAGAAGTGGAATTGCTGGGTCATAAGGCAGTTCCATCTTTAATTTTTTTGAGGAAACTCAATACTGTTTTCCACAGTGGCTGCACCAACCTGCATTCCCACCAACATGAGGGTTCTGTTTACAACATTCATTATTTTATTTACTATTTGAAAAATAATTCATGGTTATACTGTTTCTGATATCCTTAGAAATAATAGATTATATCTCTATTTTCTTATTTTACTTGTACTGTTCAATAAACACTATTTTTTAATTTCCACTGTGATGAGAACACAATGTGAAATGAGAATTCAATAAAATGACCTTTTAAATGTATTGTTGAATCCAGTTTGGGGATATTTTGTTGAATATTTTAGCATCTATGTTCATCAGGGATATTAGCCTATAATTTTCTTTCTTTGTAGTGTCTCTGTCTGGTTTTGGAATTAGTATAATGCTAATTTTATAAAATGAACTTAGGAGTCTTCCCTACTCTTGAGTTTTTTAGAATAGTTTGAGAATAGGTGATAGTTTTTTGAATATTTGGTAAAATTCACCTTAAAGCCATCCAGTCCAGGACTTTTTGTTGGGATTTATTAATATTATTATTATTACTAGAGACCCGGTGCATGAAACTCGTGCACGGCGGGAGTGGGGGTTGTCCCTCAGGCTAGCCTGTACCCTCTCTAATCTGGGACCCCTGGAGGGATGTCCGACTGCCCGTTTAGGCCCGGTCCTGGTATCGGGCCTAAACGGTAAGTCGGACATCCCTCTCACAATCCAAGACTGCTGGCTCCCAACTGTTCGCCTGACTGCCTTCCTGATTGCCCCTAACCGCTTCTGGCTGCCAGCCTGATCACCCCCTAACCACTCCCCTGCCAGCCTGATTGATGCCTAACTGCTCCCCTGCCAGCCTGTTTGCCCCTAACTGCCCTCCCCTGCAGGCCTGATCACCCCTAACTGCCCTCCCCTGCAGGCTTGATTGCCCCCAACTGCCCTCCCTTGCAGGCCTGGTCCCTCCCAACCACCCTCCCTTGCTGGCCATCTTGTGCCGGCCATCTTGTGTCCACATGGTGGCAGGATCTTTGACCACATGGGGGCAGCCATCTTGTGTGTTGGAGTGATGGTAAATCTGCATATTATTCTTTTATTAGATAGGATAGAGGCCTGGTGCATGGGTGGGGGCCAGCTGGTTTGCCCTGAAGGGCATCCCAGATCAGTGTGGGGTTTCCCTTGGGGCATGGGGTGGCCTGGGTGAGGGGCCTGTGGTGGTTTTCAGGCCGGCCACACTCCCTGGTGACCCAAGCAGAGGCCCTGGTATCTGGGATTTATGTATCTTCTACAACTGAAACTTTGTAGCCTGGAGTGGAGCCAAGCCTTCTGCTCACTTCGTGGCCAGCAGCCATTTCTGTTGAGGTTTGTGTATCTTCTATAATTGAAACTTTGTAGCCTGGAGCAGAGGCTTAGGCCAGCCAGGGCTGCAGAAGCTTTGCTTCCTCCATTGCCGGGGGCAACCCTTGCCTCCTGCTCTTGCCAGCTCCATGGCTGCTGCCATTTCTGTTTGGATTTGTTTACCTTCTATAATTGAAACTTTGTAGCCTTGAGTGGAGGCTTAGGCCGGCAAGGGCAGGCCAAAAGTTTGGCTTCTTCTGTTGCCAGGGAAACCCAAGCCTCCCTCCTGCTCTCTGTGGCTGTAGCCATCTTAGTTGGGTTTATTTGCATATTTGCTCCATATTGGCTGGTGGGCGTGGCTTGTGGGCGTGGCTTGTGCGTGTAGCGGAGTTAGGGTCAATTTGCATATTACTCTTTTATTAGGTAGGATTATTATTGTTATTATTATTATTATTATTATTACTGCTTCAATTTCATTAGCTGTAATCTGTCTATTTAGATATTCTGATTCTGCCTGGTTCAGTTTTGGAAGATTGTATGCTTCTAAGAATTTAATCATTTTGTATGCATTGTTCAATTTTTTTGGCATATAGGTATTATAATATTTTCTTATAATCCTTTATATTTTTTCTTTATATGTCAATTGGTACTTCTCCTCTTTCATTTCTGATTTTATTTATTGGGTCCTTTTTCCATTTTTTTTTTTTTTCATGAGTCTGGTTAATGGTTTGTCAATCTTGTTTATCTTTGCAAAGTACCAGCTTTTGGTTTCATTGATCTTTTGTATGTTTTTTTTAGACTCTATGTTGTTTATGTCTCCTCTAATTTTATTATTCTCTTCCTTTTATTCATTTTGGGCTTTGTTTGCTGTTGTTGTTTTCCAGCTCCTTTAAGTGTAAAGTTAGATTGGAGTTTGTTTTGTTTTGTTTTGTTTTAGTTTTTTCTTCTTTCTTGAGGTACAATTGGAAAATGGTCTCTGGCCTAGCATCACAGAACTCAATCTGTTCCAGATCCTGCTGGCAGCCCAAGCTCCACCAGACGGGCCTGCTGGCAGTAGGGATGGTGGGGCTAGTGGATCTTATGTGAAGGAAAGGTGCTGGTAAGGCTTGGGTTACGGTGAGGGGATTGGCCTTTGAACCAGAGCCACACAACTCAAGTCTGTCTTAGATTCTGCCAAGATCTTTTGGGGAGTCATAGTTTGGCAGGGTGAGGCCCCCAGAGTTGGGCTGATAGATAAGAGGGGACTTCTGTATTAGTTTTCCCATACAAGTGAAGATGTATTTTTGTCTTCTGTTTTATACCTTTGACTCTTAAGAATATTTTTAGAATCTTACAGAATTTTGGTGAAACAGTTATTTCAAACTTATTTGTAGTTTCCTCTTTATAGAACTTAAGAGGCAACAGAGGCTATATCTGAGGTCAGCGTGAGATGTATTATCATATACTCAAACCAATCCCTGCTTGTCATACCTAGGACATGTCATACCTAGCGCTATAGTACCCATATTCTGAGCCTTTCTCTCTCTTCCCTTAGCATAATGCTTTTCATAGAAGCAACTTAATTTATGATGCAAATATTTTCCAAAGAGACACAGAAAACTAGTCCTTTAGATTCCCAGACATGTTGGGAATCTAAAAAAAATCTCTGATTAAGCTCAGACTTGAACTATACATTAAAAGTTGAATTATTTGGTTTTGATCTGTCAAAAATTGCACCAGACAATGTTAAACAAGCAGGAATCCTTTATTCAAGAATACTGCAAAAGGGGAGGGAGATTTAACTCTGCTGAAACAAAAGTCAAGAGGCTTTTTTAAGCATTGGAGTAAGCTTGTGTAAAGGTAGTGGAGGTCATTAGAAAAGAGGTTGGCCAATAGAATTAGGTCTTCTCTGTTTTCCAACTTTTCCTTATTGAAGTTAGTTTACTACATTCCCACGGGGACTAAAAGATGGGAACACTACCTTTCTTGATAATCACACTTTAAGACATGACCCCCAGGTTCTTGAGAAAGACATTCCTGAGTTGTGAAAACTAACAAGATGCTAGGAGAATATTTACATCCCAAAGGGGCAGAAAAAGAATTTATAATAGCAAGTTTCTAAAGCAAATGTTCTTAGCAAAGGGCAGACATATAGACAGAAATAAACCTGTCTAAAGTTTAGTCATGCTGAGAGGAACATTAAGGCTGTCTCACTCACAGATAGGATCCTGAAGTTCCAAATTTCATCATACCAAAGCAACCTAAGAGAGGTCATGAATACATATTCAAAGAAAAGTAATAATGTTGGTGATAATAACAGAAAAGCTGCTCTACTGATTTTTCTATCAAGCACTATGATTAGCTCTTCATATGGTATTTTAATTAATTATTTAAAATACACCATTAAGTGATCATCTTATTCATTTTCCAATAAAAATTCTGAGTTTTAATAACTTACACAAGTTCACACAAATAGTAGGTGGCAGATTCAAATTTAAACCCACCACACATCCAGTTTTCTTTTCTATGAGAGGTAAAAATAACATGTATTACCAACTGAAAGTTAGCCATACATACCTAGTCCTGAAAAACAAAGCTAAATCAAAAGAAGAAGCTACAAGGATTAAATTGAAGTTTACATAATCTAAGTCAATTGGTGTTCTAACTTCACAATTTATGTCATATTAACTTGCAGTTTGTAGTCTCTCTCTCTCTCTCTCGAAATCTCATCCTAAGCAATATTACCCAAGAAACCATCTTTAATGTAACATAAAAGCACACCATGAGAGATCCCTTTGGTCTCTCCCCTTGAAGTTTCAAAAATTTGAACACCTATAATTCAGCAAATGATTTCCTGCTCAACACACAAACACATCTGAGAGATCCACGTATTGACACATTGAAGGTGGACAAGTGGGAGTGAACCAGGGAGGCGAGGAGGAAGAAGAGCTCAAAGGAGCCAGGGACACAGCTCTGCAGCCCCGAGCTCACCGTGGGGCTCAGCCCAGAGGAGGGAGGAATCAAATTGTGGCTGGAAGAACAATAAGATTTAGTAAGCATTCCTCCAGGAGGGGGCAGTACAAGTTGGGGCTGAACCCAGTGACCTGGGCAGGGACAAAGCCCAGGGATGCAACCATGGCTGTCTGGCAATGCATTTCAGACATAGAAACAAAGCTATGGAGCCTGGCTGCCTTCCTTAACCTCCCAGAGCCTTAATCTCTCCTCACCCTTCAAGTTGGAGTGCAGGGCACAGTATCTGTAAACCCTAGAATTGGTACTATAGAAACACCTTTTTCCTTGACCTGAGCATGTACTCTGCAATTAATCCCAGGGTCGAGTGGAGGAGCAGTGGGTACGCTGTGTAGGTGTGCTGGTCACCATTGCTGGGAGGGAAAACAACAAAAGAGGTGGCCAGGATCCCCCAGCACACCATACCACCACACATCCAGGCTGAATTGCTGTCAACGAGGGCTGTGGGGAAGCACTTGGATTTCACAAATTTGAAGTCCTATCACCTACCACATTCCTCTACGAAGTTGGTCCCTGGGATTGAAATAACTGAATCTCAAGGAAAGCGCTCACCTTCATAGGAAACACAGACCATTTTCAACCAGACTGCAGAGATCTGAAAAGCCAAGAAAGTGAAAGAAAGCTTTAAAAAATCCTTGTAGTTTAGCATCATCTACTGGAAAACAATGGAAAGACTTCTTAACAATCTACTAGAGAAGTGCCACTCATACACAGATATCATGACAGAGAATGAATCCATCAAATACTATGAATACCAAAGCTAACAAGGCCACTCAGAAAGAAGACCAATGAAAAAGCAATGAGAGCCCAGAAATAAAAACCACATATAAATGGGCAAATAACTTGTGACAAGGGAGCAAAAAAATTACAATGGAGTAAATAAAACGTCTTCAATAAATGGTGCTGAGAAAATTGAAAAGCCAAATGAAAATGAATGAAACTAAAATAGTTTGTTCAAAAAATAATTCTACATGCATCAAAGATGTAAAAATTTAATCTGAAACAATAAATTACATAGATAAAACATAGGCACTAAACGTATGAACCTTGCTCATAGAGAAGATTTTATGAATTTGATCCCCAAAACAAGAGAAGTAAAGGCGAAAATAAATGAATGGAACTATATCAAACTAAAAAGCTTCTACACAGCAAAAGAACCTGCCAAGAAAACAAAAAAGCAACCAACCAAATGGGAGAAATTTGCAAACAACAACTCTGACAAGGGTTTAATATCCAAAATATACAAAGAACTCATACAACTCACCAGCAAATAAACAATCCATTTAAAAAAATGAGCATAAATATCTTTCCCAAAAAAACATACAAATAACCACCAGATATATGAAAAGATGCTCACTTTCACTAGTTCTTAGGGAAATGCAAAGAAAACTACAATGTGATATCAACTCACACCTTTAGAATGGCTACTATCAACAAGATAAGTAATAACAAGTGTTGGAGAGTTGTGGATAAAATGAACTCCCATTCACTGCTAGTGGGAATGTAAATTGGTACAGCCACCATGGAAAGCAGTATTATGGTTTTTCAAAAAATTAAGACTTAGCAATCCCTCTTCTAAGTATCTACCTATAAAACTTTGGCAACATTTATTTATAAAGATATATGCACTGCTGTGTTCATAGCAGCATTGCTAATGGTGGCCAAGACATGAAAATAACCAAAGTTTTCTTCAATAAATGATTGAATAGAGAAGCTGCGGTACATACATACAATGGAATACTACTCAGCCATAAGAAAAGATGAAATACTGCCATTTGTGACAGCATGTATGGGCTTTGGGAATATTATGCTAAGCGAAATAAACCAGTCAGAAAAGCTAAGAACCAAATTATTTCACTTATATATGAGATATAAAAATGAAACTCACAGACACAGACAACACTATGGTGGTGACCAGAAAGAAGGGGAGTAAGGAGTTGGTAAAAGTTAGACTAAATATATTGTGAGAGAAGATGATTTGACTTTAGGTGGTGGCCACACAATTCAATACACAGATCATGTATCATAGAAATGTACACTTGAATCCTATGTAATCTTATTAACCAATGTCACTGCAATAAAGTTAATTAAAATTTAATTAGAAATTAGGCTAAGTAGAAAAAATAAACTAGAGTTGCATTAAAAAATAAAAGCATATAGCTAGATTCAACAAAGTTGGGAATTTTTGCCTAATTTTTTTCCTGTTTGTACTATTATATATTATATATATATACATACACACATATATATATATATATATATATATATATATTAAGAGGGAATCAATGAATGACCAACTAGTGGAAAATACATGGCTTAATGAAACAGTGGTCTGTCTAGGTTATATCTATAGGAATGAAAGAGGATCTAACAGCCTTTTTTGTCAGTTTTTCCACACTCACATACTAATTCTAATTTTCTAGATTTTAATAATTTGATATTGAGAAAATTTTAAAATACGAAGAAAAGCATAAACAATAAAAAATGCATTCTATAGGAACTATCAGTATGAATTTTATTAGACCATAAATAAATATAGATGTGATATAGTATCAAAAATATTTCTGCAATCTTAGGATGTGCAATCAAACAGTAGTGTTTAGAATAAAACAAAATAAATGCAGATTTGAAGGATGGTAGTGAGAGGCATTACATAATTAACTATTTTAAAATATTTAAATATTTGTCATATAAAAACAACTGCATTTATGTATGGGTCTACAATGTAAGAAGCAAGATTAAATATATAATCTTAAGAATATCTGATATTTATTAAAATCAAAGACTTCAAAAATTGCTTCATTGTCTACAGTAGAAATAATTGTCTTGATAGTCAGAAACTTCTCCATTATTAAAATTATTCATGAGAGAATTTGACTATAGGATTATAGGATAGAATGAAGAATAGAATAGAGAGTAATATAAATATACACTTTTAGATCTATTATATGTTTATTCTGTGATTCTATAATGTGTCACTTCAGTATCAAAGGGCCTTTGGTATATTTTGTTCTCTCCTGGGATATATCAAGCAAGTCAACATTGAACAATTCAAATGTACTGTAAGCAGGATAAGACTGGGCCTAGGAAAGAGGGTAAAAGTAAATGGTTGTAGATGCTAGAAACACATTAAATTAGAGGAGAGTAGAGCATGGTATTCAGTACCAAAAAAAGTAACTGCTCTTAGAAAAGAAATAAGGCTTAAAATACAACACTACAGAAGTAACAATTCAAAGGGACTTTAGAATGCAGCTTTAAAAAGGAAATTGTATAATTACAGGTTTATTTTTTGAAAGAATGAGATTACATGTGATATATCAATTTACTTCTCCTTGGAACATTTAAAAGAGTGAGTAGAATTTTGTAACACTTCTGCAATTTGGTAGAATATTAACCTGGATAACATGTACTAGTAAGTTTGTTCTAATATTGAAATTAAATTTTTACAGTCTTTTCTATTATAGAAATAGAGATGTTTCAGATATTCTTTATGCTGGATAAGAGACTTCCTATGTCTAATGATTTTTCAAAATACCATCTGCCTTAACACTTTAATACAATGCATCCAATGATATATTGAAGTGGGTATTAGTATGCCACCTGGCTTGTGTAGTGTTTGAATGAACTCTCCAGTACTTTATTATGAGGCAAACACAATGGTCTAGTTGTGTCAGACAGCCACAATCCATTATGTTAGTAAATGTGAAATGACTCTTACACCTTCTGCTCTTATTCAACAGAAGAAAACAAAACAAAAATGACTCTTGTTAGTTCACTGGATCAATACAGTAAAAAGACCACTTGTAGATTCATGTACTAGTATCCTATTATTTGTTTTCTCCTTTTAATATTTCAATTCATGCAAGGTACTGAATGAAATGGATTGAATATTCTTTTGAGTTTGTATAGTCTAATAAATTAATGATTATTTAATGTTCTACTCTTTAGTTTAATAATTACAATTTATTAAAATTATTTATTTGTTTATATTATCAAACCCAATTAAAATTATTTTAAATAATTTAAATTTTTAATGTGAGTAGGTTAGTAGTGATGTATTATGTAATACATTTAAAAAAATAAATCACATGGCAATGCATTTAAAGAATTAATATACATATATATGAATTCATTACTTACAGAAAGGAAGAGAGAGAATGATGTGAGAGAGATACATCGATCAGTTGCCTCCCACTAGCACCTTGACCAGGAATCAAACCTGCAACCTGCGTATGTGCCCTGGCTGGCAATCAAACCTGCCACCTTTTGTTATATGGGATGATGCTAGAACCAACTGCACCACACGGGACTGGGCTTCTTTACTTTTCTAGAGGTTGCAAAGTCATGTGTCTTTTTATAATGATAGAAAAAAAAACATAAATATAAATAATCATAATGTGAAGGTACTGTGGCCTGAAATGTTATATTTTAATGAAAATATCTGTTACATCTTCAACTTATGCTTTTGACACTTTGTCACTAGAGAACAGATATGCAAATATAAAAAAAAAACTTGAGAAAATTTTAATGTAGTGTTAACAGTGACAAAATTGCCCTTTTGAGACTCTTTGAAAGTTATAATCACCATAGTCACTCTTTGAATTTTGTCTTGAACAACATTGCATAGGAATAAAATAGTCACAATTATTATAACTAGCTTTTATTAAGTAGTTATAATGTGACAATTCCTATGCATAGCACTTTAAATATATTATCAAATTTTAGGAGTAAATTTAGAAATAAATTATTTACTTCATCCCTTGGCCCCTCCCTTATCCCTGCTTTAGGTATGTAAATAATATCAATGTTAAGTCAAGTAAACATAATTATTTTGCTGTTAGATAGTAACCTTTATTGTAAATAATTCCAGCATAAAGTAAAAAGGTTTATATATGAGAGGATGGTAATTAACATAAAATGATCAAGATGGGGAGAGGTAGGTGAGGTAATGAGGGGCTTATATACCATGGTAAAAATGTCTGATAATGATCCGAATAATCAAAAACTATTTTAGTACTGAAAAATGGAATTGTAGGATTACATTTTAATGAGCAAGACAGACCAAGTTCTGTAATATTACAAAGTGATAAGTACTATGAAGAAAATAAAGCAGGTAATAGGACAGCGAGTGACAAATGGTGATGACATTAGGGGACTTAATTTGGATATTGTAGTCAAGGAAGAATCCTTTATGCAGGTGACATTTGAGCTGAAATCTTCATAATGAAAGACATTAGAAATGAGACCCAAATGTTGAGAATGAATAAGTTATCAGAAAATCTTGTGGAATGATGTTCTAAGTAGAGGTCAGGAAAAGATAAAATATCCTGAGATTGAGAATAGTTGGTGTATGTTTTAAGGACATCCAGATGCCCAGTGTACATGAAACATAATGAAAGAGAGGGAATGTGATAAAAGATGTCTAAGATGAAGGGCCGTGTCATGCGTATGTAGAAACCATAGTAAGTAGTCTGCAGTATATTCTATAATATCAATGAGAGCGGAAAACCTTTGGAATGAGCCTCTACATACATTGTAGACCCATCATTAAGAAAAAGTTATATAGGAAGAATAACAGATGTGAACCTGAATAAGTGAGTAACAGAGAAAATGATGTTGACATTGGATGTATGGAGTTTTAAATGCCATTGGGGTGTTTACCTTGAGATTTCCTAAGGAAAAATAACATACTCTGTGGGTCTGTAACACAAGGAATGAAGGTTGAAATCTTGGAAATAAATGAGTTTAAATCATTGAATAAATATAAAAAGAATGAGGCCTAAAGATGAAACTCTCAGGGATACAATTTTAATGGGTGCCAAGAGAAATGGAACATTGATAGTCAAAGAGATCAGAAAGGGAACTGGAGTGTGTAGAACAGATGAATACAGAGCAGAAGTAAATTTCAAGAAGAGAACATGAAAGGTATCAAAACGAAATAAATTTCAAATCAGATAAGATCTAAACATTTATTGCATTTTTAGCAATTGAGACTTTGAAATTAGATGAATGTTGGTATCTTAGGATGGTACCACGCATTAATAATGTTCATAAAATACCATCTCTTTAGAAAACCTTCAGAACATTTCAAAGCTTATAAGAAAATCCTGAGAATTTCTGCCCTTGTTTTAACTGGAACAGAGAGCATGGGGTGAGAATCATGAGAGCTGCTCATGCATTGCTGTGAGCCTGCTCATGCATTATGTATGCCACAGAGATGATGAAAACTGAATAGATGCCAGTTTATGTTTTAAGTATTCTTGATCAATCATTCTCCTAAACTATTAATTTAAGCATCCCTCTCCCTTGCTCCCTCTCTTTGTCTCTTATTTCTGTAATTCTCTCGCTTCAAGTTTGCTGTCAATACAAATGCCTGCTACAGGCTGAATTGTGTCCCCTCAAAATCTATATGTTGAAGTCCTACAACCCGTCACAAAATGTGACTGTACGTGGAGAGAGTGAGCCTTTAAAGAGGTGATTAAGTTAAAATATTTTAATAGTCATTAGAGTGTGCCCTACTCCAATTTGAATTCTTTATAAAAAAGAGGAAACCAGCACACAGAGACACCAGGAATGCACAAGAATGAAAAAAAGACTGTGTGAAGAGGCAGCAAGAGTGCATCCATTTGCAAGCCAGTGAGAAAGGCCTCAAAGGAAATTAATGCCATTGGCAACTTAACCTTGGACTTCAGCCTCCAGACTGTGAAAAAAAAAATTATGTTCTTTAAGGGACCCAGTCTGTGGTCTTTGTTGATGGTAGCTCTGCATATAACATGGGGTTCTTGTGTGACTCTGTAGAACAACATCTCAGGTCTCAGCCCATATTTTTCCCCACATGCCTTCCTCTTTTGAATTTTCTATTCTGTATGCTCTCTTAATTCTGATAGTCTTAACAAGTGCACTGATATTTTCAACAATGTAAATTTTAAGATTCCAATGTCATCTGAGAGCAATCATTCATAAATATTTTAGGTATTGACTTATAAAGTAAGATGAAAGTAACAAAACCATGGTGGTAAAATAAAAAAAACAAAAAACAACAAAAACAATGTCTGTTGATGTAATGAGATGTAGTGCTATAGTGATTATGGTGCATGACTGAAGGAACATCCAAGAAAAGGTCTGGAAAGAAGCCAAATCCAATGAAGCAAAATTAAACACAGATGAATGTAAAACTGTGAATTAAATCTAAAAACTACATTTATAAATATAAAGTGCAGATAACAGGGCAAACAACACGCATGAAATGCCCCCCAAATCCTAAGTATTTTAATAGATTATTACTAAAATATTTATAAGTGCTGTTAAGTTTGTAAAAAAAAAATGCTGATGTAAACTTAGATGCAAGGGGAATAATTGCCTCTAGGTTGCTCATACTAAACTTATACAGTTCTCGCTAGCTGGCAGAAGTAAGAGGGATATTAACCAACCTGATTAGGTCAGAAGAAAGGAGCCAGGATGTTGACTAGACCCTGTATCATTGTCTACAATGAAAGACCTGGGGAGATTGAATACTTACAATAAGATAAAGACTGGAGAATCCTAATAATACATATCTTAAAGTATTTAAAAACTGTCATGTTAAATTTTTTTAAAGTGGTCACAAACAAACACTTGAATCAATTAGCAGAAAATAGCACATTTAAGAATTTATTATAAAATAAATTTGCTTAAAGAATAAATTGGTCTAAACAAAAAAGAAAAAATAATTTTTTTAAAAAAAGAATAAATTGGTCTAATGAGTTAAGAAGTTCTGTCATTAATGAGACTCAAATTTTGGCTGAGCAAAAGTTGCTAATATTTTAAAAGTAGGCTCCATGATATTTGGGTGATTTAATTATATTGCTTAATAAACCACACACTACAGCAAGGGCAGGATAAAAGGAGCTAAGTGGTTAAAGTTCTTCAACTTTGTCTTATTTCAACATAGAAGTCTTGCTTTTATATATACATATATATATACCACCCTTCTAAACATTATTATTTCACACCTTCACTTCCTCAGACTTCATTCACTACTGTACCTGTCAGGATTCAGGTAATAAAACAGAAGCTACCACTCTAGATATTTCAATAAGGAAAGGGATATTTTATAGGGACTTAGGTTGCAAAATTGTTGCAAAGACTACAATATTTTACAGTGGAGGGTAGTATCCAAAAGTCCAAAACTGTAGTAAACTGATACCAGCCTTGGAAAAGCAGGCGCTTATCTGATGCTGATGTCATCAGAACTTATGCTTTGCCTCTTCAAAAGACCTGCTGCTCCTTGCTCTTCTCACCAGCATTGTGGGCTTCCCACTGGCAACAAATTCGAAAACTTGGAAGGCAAGGAAGACTAGCAAATGTAATTTCTGGGGTTATAGCATCTGTCATTCAGAAGAGATTATTACAGAGGGCAGGCAGCGTGCTAAAAGGCCAAAAAAGCTCAGCTGATGACACAATCTCATTTACTCTGGTGAAAACTAAAGTAAGCAGACAGGAGCTAGCTCATAGGACTACTCAAAAAAGATCAGCCTATGAACATCCTTATTCACATCTTCACTTTCTTTCCCTTTGCAATGTAACAACCACACTAGCTATAATATTAGACAAACTCCTCCTCTGATACTATAGGCACCAGCCTCCCTCTTCTTTTGGAGGGAGAGTGTCCCTCCCTCAGTTATCCCCATTATCAATATTTTAATACCTCTCCACTGGATTATTATAATTTTAACTAGAGGCCTGGTGCATGAAATTCATGCATGGGTCAGGGGGTGTCCCTCAGCCCAGTCTGCACCCTCTCTAATCTGGGACCCTTCAAGGGATATCCAACTGCCCATTTAGGCCCAATCCTACTGGGATCGGGCCTAAACGGGCAGTCGGACATCCCTCTCACAATCCAGGACTTCTGGCTCCCAACTGCTCGCCTGCCTGCCTTCCTAATTGCCCATAACTGCTTCTGCTTGCCAGCCTGATCACCCCCTAACCACTCCCCTGCCAGCCTGATTGATGCCTAACTGCTCCCTTGCCAGCCTGTTTGCCCCTAACTGCCTCCCCTGCAGGCCTGGTCACCCCTAACTGCCCTTCCCTGCAGTCCTGGTCACCCCTAACTGCCCTCCCTTGCAGGCCTGGTCCCCCCCAAATGCTCTCCCCTGAAGGCCTAGGTTCCCCCCCGCAGCTGCCCTTCCCTGCAGGCCCGGTCACCCCCAACTTCCCACCTCTGCCAGCCTGGTCACCCCTAACTGCCCTCCCCTGCAGGCTTGATCACCTCTAACTGCCCTCCCTTGCAGGCCTGGTCCCTCCCAATTGCCCTCCCCTGCTGGCCTGATTGCCCACAACTGCCCTCCCTTGCAGACCTGGTCCCTCCCAACTGCCCTCCTCTGCTGGCCGTCTTGTGGTGGCCATCTTGTGTCCTCATGGGGGCAGTCATCTTTGACCACATGGGGGCAGCCATCTTGTGTGTTGGAGTGATGGTCAATTTGCATATTATTCTTTTATTAGATAGGATAATTTCTCTCCCTAAAAGAAGCTTCATTTTGTTGTTGTTGTTGTTAATCCTCACCCAAGGATATTTTTCCATTGATTTTTTTTTTCCTTTAGAGAGAGAGAGTGTAAAAGAGAGTGAAAGACAGAAACATCGATGTGAGAGAAACACATCAATTGGTTGCCTCCTGCACATGCCCTGACCAAAGCCCAGGCTGGGGAGGAGCCTGTAACCAAGGTATGTGCCCTTGACTGGAATCAAACCCGAAAACCTTTTGGTCCACAGGCCGACCTTCTATTCACTGAGTTAAACCAGCTTCATTTTTATTAAAGATTCAAATTAAGGCCAATTTATTTACTGCATTAAGTCTAGTTGTGATTCGGCCTGATTATTTGCATAAACACAACAAGAACAGCCATCGGTCACATAGGCTCTTTTAAGTCTATCCTCTAAAATCTCATAAGGAATCTCCAGATTGAGCTTTCAAGGCAAAGAAGCCAAGCCGCATGGTTGCCAACAGGTTTTGCCCGCAATACCTATAGGTTTGGGTATATTTCTCAAGTTCACTAAATTGCTTTTATCAAAATCATTGAAGTTATCATTTGTTCACTTATATTTCTCATGTCTACTTCATTCCATTAGCAAATCCTATTACCTCTAGTTACTTAAAATAAACAAAAAACTAGAATTAGTTCAAAATTTTCCATCTCTGCTGTCATCCACCTAAATCCATGCCACCTTTAATACTGGCCTGGAAGTCACAATAGCTTTCTAACTTGTCTTCAGGCTTCTACTCCCGGGACTTATAGTCTGTTTTCCACCTAAATCCCTACAACGCTACAGGGAAGCCAGAGTGATTTACTTCAAACTAAGTCAGACCACTTGGCTTACTTACTTTAGATAATTCAGGGGATTTCCATTTTAATTGAGATAAGTTTCATTTTGCTCTCCCAATTTACAAAGTGTTGCATAAACTATCAAGCTTGTTGTAGCTTTAGGAGCTATAGTTTGCCAATGCCAGATTGAGATTTAATATTTACAATAAAATAATATGCAAAATTATGTCAGATGGACTAATTTAAGGGGAGCACTTGCAAAATTGTCTTTTATATTTTTCAAATACATTTATTTTCATTTTATCTATCTTTTGCAATTACTACCCCAGTTTATATCATCATTTATTTTATTCTTCTGAGTATATACATTTGTTATCTATTCTGACATTCTTGTTTATAATTCTCACCCTTCCAAGGTACATACCAACTACTTTTGTTGAAATGAGATTTCTTTCTTGCTTTTGTTGGAGAGATACCTCCTCTTCTCTCCTCTTCTTTTTTTAAAATATGTTTTTATTGATTTTTTTTTTTTTTTTTAGAGAGAGAGGAAGGGTGAGGGATAGAGAGATAGAAACATCGATGAGAGAGAAACATTGATTGGCTGCCTTCTGCACATCCCTTTCTGGGGATCGAGACCACAACCCAGGCATGTGACCTGACCAGGAATTGAACCAGTGACCTCCTGGTTCATGGACCAGCACCCAACCACGGAACCACACTGGCTGGGCCAGGCTACTTCCTCTTCTTACGTGAAAAAGAAGCACATTTACTTTTTATCAAAGTTTTAACCATGGATGACTTCAGCCACCTACACTTCAATAACTAAACCAGAAAGCTGAATAAACTTAGAAAAAATAACACTCTCTTCCTTGTACATTAGGCTCCATAGAAGAGAATGGTGATTAATATTTATTGGACTTTCATTATTTCCAATCAATTTTACTCTTTTTCTCTTGTCAGCTTTTCCCCTACTCAACTGAATAACAATATCCAAACTTTTTCAAGCTTCTCATATATCTCATCTCTTTTATTCTCACTCACTTTTGTGAGATGAATTTTGTTTCCATCATTAAAAAAAAGAAGGCTTCAAATGAAAATTTTCTAGCCTTCTCAACACCAAACTTAAAGTCACTATTTGTGTTCATCTTTCTATCCTGACATAATTAGACAGACGTATCCCCTCAAGGTCTAGATGCTTTACCCGTTGTTTTTATTTTCTTCCTTCCCACTTACTAAACCTCATACTGTTGTTTATTTTCTCTCCATCTTCAACATTTTCCTCTCTACTGGATTTTTTCCCCATGTGCTTGTTTATCACATCAATACATAAATAATAGCATTAATAAATAAACAATAGATTGATCATAATATTATAATAAATGATAAATAATAAAACACAAATCATTCATTTGTACACATTCTTCCATCTATCCCACATATCTCTAAAAATTCCTCTCACCTTTTATATACAGTTAAGTTTCTCAAAAAAATTTTCCAAACTCCTAATAAAATTTTCTCTAACTTACTTCCCAACATATTTCAATCTGAAATTCTTCCTTAGTCACTGATGGCATCCATGCTGATGTGTTCAATTAATACATTTCAGTTGAAAGACTATTTTCCTAAAATCACTAGAATCTTTCTATTCTTAGAATAATCTCTTGATAATCTATTCTCATTCCCAGGCCCCACTTACCCTGGATGGAAAATTACATTCCACATCAAAGTCAAAGCAAAGTTACTAAAAATGACACCCTGTACCTTTCTCAAGGAATCTGCGGGGTCTTTTTGTTCTTGTTCACACCAAGTGGCATCCTATTTTGCTGAAAGCTTGCATGTCAGAACCCTTAAAGCCTTGCAGTTTATTTTCCCAGAATCACTCCTACTTGTCCTTAGCATGGCTGCATCTGCAAAAGCCCTATAAATCCCCTTTCCTGTTTAATCTCTTTGAAGCAGTTTCTTCGGAGGCTGCCATCCCTGCTGTGCATCAGTTTATAAAGAGAAAACTTTGTTCTTGCAGACATCCTTGTTTCTTTCAACATGGGCTTATTTAGTTATGCATTTATTGTATTTTACCTGTTTCATTTATTCACATCATTGATCACTACTAGGCAATCCTTTCTTGAAGCATTTGCTTATGGAAGAAACAATATCCCACTTTTACGGTTTCCATTTCATCTCTTGTGGCTGCTCTCTTGGCCTCTTTTTCAGTTTTCCCTCTTTTATCTGACTCATATTTTGAGTGTCTCTGGGTTTGGCTTTACAATATCTATATTCCCCTAAAATATCCTATCCATTTTCATAACTTCAAGTATAAAATATATCTCAGTGAACTAAAAAAGTACATTCTAGTAATTTGTATTGAGCACCAGACTCATGTAGCTATTTTCTTTATTAATCCTTTTTCTTTCTCAAACAAATCACAGAAAATCAACATCTACAACTTGAACTCTTATTCCCGGCAACACACTTTCCCTCCAGTTCAGCCATTTTAGTAAATAAACTACCATTCCCTGCCCCCGGATTTTGCTAACAACAAGTATGACATCTGGCTCTCTCTCTGTCCAGTCTGTCAGTTTCACTTCTGTCCATTCTCCATGCCACTTCTCTAGACTCTGACACTATCATGTCTACCCAAGTGCAGAACAAAATGCTCCTTCCTGGTCTCTATGTGACTTTCTGTTTCTTCTCACGCCAGTCTTCAGACATCTTTCTCTCTTACAATCTTCATAATGTTTCTTTGTCTGCTTTATTTATGCTGAATTTCTCACAATAAACATATGACTTGATACATAGTAGACAATCAATTATTAAAATCATTGTTAAACTCAATGAATATATGACAATGCATTTCTTAGTTCTTGAGAATGTAGAGAAAATTTTAATATTTAGATGCTAATGAGGGAGGTGCAATTATGGAACCAGTGGGTAAAGTTTCCAGCAATCAGAATATATACTGTTTACAAGGATGACTTTTGTGCTCATTTAGGAAATAAAATCTGTGAGAGTAGAAAACTATATCTATGATAAGAAAATAAAGCTTTTGTTATAGATGCCATTCTCTACCTGAATGAATACAGTAATAATAATTTAAAAAAACAACCACTGAGAACCATGATAAAACTTGTTAAAGACTTTAGATTTCATTACATTCAGATATGATTTTTTTAAACAAAGGAAGAGGTTTTGCACATAAAGTTGACTTAGGGGCATTGTGGTTACATGGTCAAGCCATCAATTTCCCATTGAATCAAACCCACTTTGCTTTCACCAGGAAGGGCATTGCCAGACTATTGATAGTGAATAGCAGCAGATTAGTGGCCTGAATTTCATGTTGGTCAAAATATACTTGCTATTTTCAGAACTGTATATTTCTTCAGCAGCTCCTACTGAAAAGCCAAGCTGTCTCTAAGCAGAGAAGGGGCACAAAACTCTCAATTCAAGTAAGACGGAATGAAACCTTATCCTGCCACAAGGGAGCGTTTGGCTTTTTTTGTGGGTGACATTGTATCACTGATTCTCTGCATTACCCATTAATAAAGTCCCTGCACTATCAGGGAGATTATGCATTATTTGAATACCGAGTTGTTCTCATGCATAAAACTAGGATATGGGGAGGAGGGAAAGTAGTTTTTACTATGAATGCACTGAGCCACTTAAGTGGCTGTCAGGTGTCCCTCAGGTCAACAAAATCTTTTCTCAGTATCCCCTGGGAAGTTCAGAACATTCTTTTGGAAATAAAAATGTTTTCCTTCCTACTCCCACTGCATTTCTTTGAAGCCCACATACACACCTTTATTCAAAGAATGAATAATCCCCAAAATTCTCCCGGGAGTACCATCATGATGCATACCGATATAATGTAAGACAGAAGACAGAATGAGATTTTTTTTTTTTAAATAGCTGGTGCAGTTAAGAACAAAAAGAAAAAGTCTAAAATGATATAATTTAAAAAGTTTTGCTTCAGACTATGTCTCTGTGTTAATTTCACCATTAGACAGCCAAATTTTTAAAGAAATTTGAGGGCTAGATTAACCTTTACTGTATTTTGTAAGCGTCATAACCTGTACCACATTTCATCCTGACATTTCCACCATCCTATCTTTGCCATTTAGCTGTTTTATGAGGCTTCATAAAGTATATAAAAATAATTGAAACTAACTGGACGAGAAGGGACTGTGTTTACAGGAAGGAAAATAATGTTTTCAACCCAAATATAAAATATGCTATATTGCAAAATTGATTTTTAGCGATTTAAACCTCATGTGAATTATAACAAAACAGGGGAGATCTACCAATACTTAATCAATAACTTGACTAATATAGATTTTGCTGAATTTAACCATGTGCTTTTTACAGAAAAATATGAGAAAAAAATTTCTAATATGTTTGAGAATAAGTCAAGGTTGCAGTAGTGATAACAACTAACAACTAACATTGACTTTATTTCTTTATTAAAAAATATTGAAAATGTAAAAAAAGTTCTTTCACAAATAGCTCTTTTAGGTTTTTGCTATGTCATTAAAAATTGGCCATACACCCCAGGTAGGCCCTTTCTATCCATCTTCCCTGATTTATTTTTTAATCACAAAAATTATCTTAATGTGACATACTATTGTTTATTGGCTGTATCTTCAGGCACTGAAAAATGTACAGGTTCTGCCTTCTGGGAAAGATGACTATAAGCCTTAGAGTCAAAAGGACAACATATAAATATACGGGAACTTAACTGGGGTTTCCAAGGCAGGTTAGGGGTAGAAAACATAATACATTAATAAGTTAATGTATAGAGAATTTTTGATCACTCCTTTTATGATAATTGTATGACTTACTTGGTAGGATTTTGTAGGTCCATCACACAATCTCTGATTTTGGCAGGCAACGTGGTTAATGAAAGTGGCAATGGCCTGCATACTAAGAGACCAGGATTTTAGACACACATAGAATATTAGTTACTTTTGCTATTTTGGGCAAGTTACTTTATTGCCCCATCTCTTGAATTAAGGGATATGGACTCAGTGATCTGTAATATATCCCTTCCTTTCTTTGATTCTTGATTTCTTCTATTCATTTGTTCATCCATTTTCTCCTTCAATACATGTTTAGTTAGAGCATGCATCTTGTCAAAGAACTAGAAATAAGAAAGATAAAAATGTGATATATATTCAAGTGGAAAATTAACTTAAATGTAAATAAATATATAAGATAAAGTTTAAAAAATAAAACAGAATAAAGGAAGTAGGGTGCGTGGAGATTACTTTAATGTGGATAATATCAGGAGACATTTCTCAGGAGGTAATGTTTGATCTGAGACTGGAATGATGAGGTAGCCAGTCATGTGAAGATTTTAGGGAGAAACATTTCAGGTTGAAAAAACAGCAAATCCTAAATCTCTGGGACAGAAATAAGCTTAGAATATTCAAAGAGCAGGAAAAATGTCTATATGGCTGGTGCAGAGCATAGTAATTGTAATATGAAAGGTGGACAGAGTTGGGCCATGTTGGAATTTACACCCTAGAATAAAGAGCTTGAGATTTATTTTAAGTGTGAAAGGAAGCCATTGAACATGTTTTCATAGATGAAGACTCACTTTTTTTTTTTTTAATATATTTTATTGATTTTTTACAGAGAGGAAGGGAGAGGGATAGAGAGTTAGAAACATCGATGAGAGAGAAACATCGATCAGCTGCCTCCTGCACACCCCCCACTGGGGATGTGCCCGCAACCAAGGTACATGCCCTTGACTGGAATCGAACCCGGGACCCTTCAGTCCGCAGGCCGACGCTCTATCCACTGAGCCAAACCGGTTTCGGCAAGACTCACTTTTGATATCTGCGGAAAAGGGATTGCAAATGAGGCAAGAGTGAAGCAGAGGGCTTAGTTAGGTTGTTGCAATGAAATTTGAACTAGGGAGGTAACAGTGAAGAGGTGAGAAGTGATCCAATTTAGAATGCATTGTATATGCAGAATCCATAGAATTAAATGTGTAGTATAATGGGAAGAAAAGATTCAAGAACAATAGAGTGTGACGTTCTGGATAGTGGTTTTAGTTCTGAGATTAGGAAAGAAGCAAGCTGTGTAGGGAGGTACAGAGGGCATTCAGAAATCATTGACACTGTATGATAAGAAGGTGTTTCATTGCCAGCTAACAAAGTATAGGCAAGGTACTTGAATAAGTCTAATGACAGTTCCTATTATACATGCATCATTATGGGACAGTTAAATATGACATTCCTTGTCACAGTCACTAATTATTTGACCTTCTGTTTGCTTTTGTTTCCTTTCCTTTCTTTGTTTTCTTTTGTGGTACAGATACTAATTTTTTTTTAAATTGTGATTTTAAAAGTCTGGAACACTTTCCCTGCCCTGACAGTTCTTATGATACACACCTCTCCTCTTGGGGCTGGCTAGGAAGTCCAAAGCCAGAGGATTCTCTGGGAAACTAACTTAGTCTGCCGTTGTAAGATTTTAAGAAAAAATCCAATATGAAGGTAAATGACTCCCTCTGGGAGACACTATATTAAGCACATGGGCTCTAGACCAAAGTCCTCTCTAACAGCCAAAAGCAACAAGGTATATCTTAGTACTGATGAGCACTAATTCTCAAGGTTACTTTGACATATGAACTTTCAAAGAATCATAGTTGACATATTCTCGAGCTCAGGTCTCAGGTGGTTTGTTTTTTGTTTTTTTTTCTTTTCAAGCAAAGAATGAGTCTGAATTTTTAGGAAACCGGGAAACCCAGCTACTGGGCAGAGCTACTTTGCATAAGATTCAGATTATTTGCATCATTCAGAATTTACAACATCAGTTTAATTCCTATGAATGTGGTAATTTTTGCTTGTTATTTTGGAGGCAGGGGAAGCCAGAGAGACCTGCTTTAAAGGAAAGAGAGGCTCAGGAGCTAATCACACCTTCTATGGAGACAAAAATTCTTAGCAATTATAAGATCTAATTATGACCTGTTAATATCACTGGAAGTAAAATGAACAAGCAAGACTTTATTATTAATAATAGTTCACACTTGTGTAGCATTTAATACTTTTTAAGGATTTTGATATGAGTTGTGCATATACTGACTCATTTAATCCTCACGATAACCATATAAGGTAGGTATTATAATTATTCTAAGTTTATAGAAGAAACTCCGGCTCAGAGAGGTTAAATAACCTATGCATAGTTACATGGCTCCCAAGTATTAGAATTGTGACTAAAACTCAGTCTGGTCCTGGCCAGTGTGGCTAAGTAGTTAGAGTGTTGGCCTGCGCACCGAAGGGTCTCTGGTTTGAATCCTGGTCAAGAGCACGTACCTGGGTTGCATGTGGGAGGCAACCAGTAGATGTGTCTCTCATATCGATGCTTCTCTCTCTCTGGTCTTTCTCTCTCTCTCTCTCCCTCCCTCCCTTCCACTCTCTCTAAAGAGGTATGTGCCTTTGACCAGGAATCAATCCCACAACCCTTTGGTCCTTGGGAACAATGCTCTCACCACTGAGAAAACCAGCCAGCATATGACTTTGTTTTTAACAATCAATAATTTTCATGTTATTTTATTTAGTTAACAAATATCTATTGAAATCTTTGTTATAGGCTTTTGGGATTCATCAGTGAACAAAAAGATTCTCACTCTCACTGAATTTTCTAAGAGAGGGAATAGCTGAGAGGCAAGATTTGCTTATTTCCATTTTTTTCATAAGAGATAAGAGAACAAACATAGACCTTACAGTGAATGCTGGATGGACCCAGGCCTGTAAGGAAAGATTTGACCAAATATGTGTCAGAATACCAAGGCATACTCATTTTATGGGCTCTGAGATATCTTCCCCATACCAGCAGGCAACGATTGTTCTTCAATGCCTGCAGGGGTGAACTAAGGTTTAATCCACTGGAAACCTATGAGGACTGCATGGAGGAGACCATTCTCTAAAAGCATTAATGTTGTTTTATGGAAACCGATTCTTGTTATTGTTGTTTCGCTTTCACTAACTCTTTGCAGTGTCTAAAAGGCATTAAATCAGCTAAAAATTCCTACAGCTCTTACTTGGTTATGCTTCAGAGGACAAAATCATTAATGACAATAATCTGAGACCTATTTGGAATGAAGAAAGCTACCTTTCAGCACTTCTTTGAGTTTTCCCCATTTTGGCCTAAGCAGTATAAATGGGCTGCTGAACGGTGTTATTGCATCTTCAGCTACTGAGAAAATGGATTCTGTGCTGCTCAGTTTAGGTGGAATACTGGGGTATCAAATAATTAGACACTGTGTCTAGAATACCTTCCTTCTGATTTTACACAATGAGCAATTTATTGTGCAGATTAGATAGTGGGTTCACGTAATGTTTAGCTGTTGTCTTGAAGTGATAACTTTTTAATGTGCTGGTTATTTGTCTTGTTTGGATGAGGATGCTTATTTATGAATGTTTTCCAAAGACTAGACAGAGGAAGGAGGCTCTGTGTTGTAGACAAATCAATAAAAATACACATGCATAAATAAATGAAGCACATCTGTCAAGCAGTTTTACTATGATCTAGTTAAGACTTTTGTTTTATCACCTTTAAAATGTTTTCAAAACATTTACGACCATTAGAATTTGATATTTGAAGTTTGCAGGTTTTTATGTTGCCGCTTGGTTGAGAAGAATAGTGTGAGATCTTAGCAGCACAAACTCAGACATTTCCGAGAGCCATTTTTAGACCTATTTTCTTCTCTATTTTTATTAGGAACCTTGCAACTCAGTATGAGATCTCCTCTGTGTAAACGGACAGTGTGCCGATGCTGTGGTGTGAAATTGTATGCAACTTTGCCCCAAGGAATTTAGCAGTCTGGAGTTGAACTTTGATAAAAATGAGTGGATTATTTCTCCCCAATGGGAAAAGCTGAATGGCCTGGTGTGCAAGACATTAGATGGTGAGTCAGAAGTCCTAGCCTTGTCACTTACTTGCTGTGTGACCTTGGGCAAATCAATTAACTTCTCTGTGCCTCAGGCTCTCCATCTGTATAATGAGGACCATGATACCTACCTTAAAAGGAAGGTGAAAGGATTAATGAGGCAATGTCCGAAAAACACATTAAGCTCCATGGAAGAGAGGTGCTCTATAATTACAAGCCATTATTACTGAATTTAAAAGACAGTAAAATGGAACCATTATTTTACTTTATCTTCACCTGTAGAAGTTATTTCAACTGAAACAGTATTAGAGAGAATCTTAAGGCTGAATGGCTTATTTAAAATGCTTGAATTTTTAAAAATTTCTTTTAATTATACAACGTAGCGGATTTTCAATTTAATAGACCTAAGAATTAAAAGAGTTCTGTACACTGAGAGAATATAATCACTAAATGTTGTACTTCAGATGGCCCCATATTTATTCCACTGGGTAGACAACGATGAGCCTGTTTCATCTCAGGGAGATTATTATCTATTTGATCTTTAGAGTCTTAAAAGAGTGTTTCTAAGGCCTCTCCTACTAACCGGCTCTAGTTTTTAGTGAAACAGGCTTGCACATTTAACTAAAGAACTTTTTGCTCAATTTAACTGCAATTTTTAAAATTCTCAGTGGAAAAGAGAATAGTCATTTTACACATCACATTAAATTTTTATATGCTTAAGGAG
The DNA here is from genome assembly GCA_025583905.1 of Ia io. Taxonomy (NCBI): domain Eukaryota; kingdom Metazoa; phylum Chordata; class Mammalia; order Chiroptera; family Vespertilionidae; genus Ia; species Ia io. The sequence continues at coordinate 40,357,164 of JAJQQW010000003.1, forward strand.
AGCTATTAGTTATATTTGTGTCTCAATGCTAAATAACTATAATTTCCCATTATTCTTTAGCGGTCCATTTTTTGCAATACTTCTATCTTTTTCAACACTGAATCTCCTTCAGTGTTTCACAGTACTTTACTACTGCAAAGTCCATGCTGTGAAGAAATACAGCTTCTCCTAGTTTTGCCACCAACTAGTTGTTTGAGCTCTTTGTAAGTTACTTAATCTACCAGTTAGTTAGTTTACTTATTGGCAACCTGAATAGGTGGGACCACATCACAAAGGTGGATTCCAGCACTCATATCCTATACTGCTACATATTTTTTTTATTATTTTCCCACTAGTTTGTTGCATGTCAATCAAGTGTTCCAGACCTTTCATATGATTTGACTTATTAAATCATTTCAACAACCCTGTTAAATATAATTATCTCTTTTTTATTGATAAGGGAACTGATTCAAACAGGAACCACCATGTTGCTTATAATTAAGTGTCTGGCCAATAAGTCCTACAGTTTTCGTATTAAATATAATTAATTCAGTTGCCTAGGTTTCATTTTGTCCATGTGATCTAATAATACTTATTTCAAAGATATAATGAGGACTAAACATGATAATATGTTATAAGCACTTAACATATGCTTGGTATATTCAACATTTGGTAACTGGTAGTTTTCTGGTTTTGATTGTGATTGGGGTTGTGGTTAATGTTACTGATTCATTATCTTATGTAATACATCTTGAAGGTAGAGTCATAATTTTGATGCAAATTTGTTCATAGCCCAAACCAGTGATTATTCAGAGTCTTTAACTATTTTTTAAGGTGTCAAGAACAAAAATCTTGTTAGAAATAATAGATAATTTTTCAGTTTCTTTGTGCCTTTCTTCAAAGTAGCTGAGACTACATAAATCAGGTATTCGATAAAATTCTTGTTGAGAAATTTGCTCTATTCCTTATACTATACACACACACACATATATATATATATTTATGTATATATATATATATATATATATATATACTACTCAAAGAATATATATTTACATATATATTTCAAAATATATTTTTAAAAGCTTGATATTATTACTCAACAGTCAGTTGATAACATGTATAAAGTCAATGACTAGAATAAACTAAATAACCAATTAATTCATTTATTTTTTATCATCAGAGTAGTATTTCAATGACTTGTTTTCACTGACATTGTTCTGGGAGTATGAAGGCTCTAAAGTCATCCCTTTCTTATCAGACTGTGAGTAATTTTTGCTTCCCCCCGCCCTCTCAGTTTCAATGACACTGAATTCTGACCCTTAAAAGGTGCCCCTTGAATTTTGAACAAAAGTGAATTTTCTTGAGAAGTATATAGCCAAGTAGGACAGTGATACATGTACCAATCTGACTTGGATACAAAGTAAAAAATGCTATATTTGCCATAAAGGAGGTGGAGAAAATGGCTTTTCAGATTTAGCAATGGAGGAGATCTCTGCCAGAATATAGAAACAGAATTTTCTGGGGGGAAAAAAAAGAAAAGAAAGAAAGAAAGAATTTAAGTGCAGCCCTGAATCAGGATATGTAAGACTCAGAAATAGAGAGACAGAATTTTACTCATTTTTTCCTCTGTGCATTCTTTTTGCACATTTCTGAATTCTACCACATCTATGAAGTAAGCATCATTTTACAAAGGATAAATGGAATTCAGAGAGGATAAGGCACTTGTCAAGTAATGATAAAACAGGATTGGTCAGTTTGACTATCCAAAACTGTACCTTAGATCCAGAGGGAGTAGGGATTGAGTGGGAGACAATACAAATTAGCAGTTCACTTTGGAGAAAGTTACCTAGGTCTCTTTAATCTTACCCCGTTCATAAAGGGCCAGACTGGAACTGACTTGGCTGCTCAGATAATAGAGCCTGATTCCCATGGTTTGCATTTTACGAATCACTGTGTGACCACAGTCTCTAGCCATCACTCCTTGCCTTATTTTCTCTCTGCAAAACAATTTATAGTCAAATTTAGTTATAAAATCAGAGATATCTTGGCTCACTTTGTGATGATAATTTGAGATGTGTACCCATGGGCAATTTTTAAAAGTTTCTTAATTTAATTTCAATATTCATATAATTTTGATAGTTTTATTTATCTTTGACTATTTTATAAAGATTTAAAATAATATATGATAAAATTTAATGATCATTCTGTCAAGCAGGAATAATACCAGTTATTACTAGCATTATTTTGAAAATTAAAATAGATAAAGGAAATACATGATGACAGTGTTTTGTAACAGATAAGAATTTGGATACTAAGAAAAAAGTATGTTATATATAAATATTAACATATAATATATTATATAATATACATTTATATAATATTTATATAGTATACATATAAGCATATAATATTTATATAATATATAATACATTTAAATATATAATGTGTATATAGCCTCTGCACACTGTCTAGTATGTAGTAGCTGCTTGATAAATATTAACTCATAGTCCATACAGCTCTATATTAGTAATTCTAGAAATAAGGGAATATCCACCAGTTTGGATATATTGTTTTAAATATAATACATATATAAAATCAATTCATAACTTCTACAGAATTTACAGAAAATACAAATGACACCTTATAATTCTGACACATAATAATATTATAGTACAGCTGAAACACACAAAAGCATATGTACAGAAACGCACATATACAATTGTTGTCACATTTCATTTAATGATTTGATTGCTTTTTTACTTAACATTTTATAGTATTTATTTCTTTTGCCATTAAATTATTATACATTGCATATCACCATAATCTAATTAAGTGATCATATATTCTTGAGCATTTGAGTTATTTAAATTTTTTTCTATGCAAATAATGGTTTCATGCATAAATCTTTGACTCCTTCCCTGATTATTTACTTTTTAAGGAAACATTGCCATTTTAAAAAGTGAAATTGCTAGACTCGAAGATATGTATATATTTTAAAGGCTATTCATACATTATTTCGGACTGTCTTTTGGAAATATTATCTGTCTCATTACTCAGCATTCTTCACCTTTTCTGTACTATTTGACAAAGAACTTCAGTTTTCTTTCTTTTATTCTTTCTCTAACTGGCAGCTACTCTGGAATCTTGTGTGAAAGTTTTCTACTGAATGTCAAAGCTCTGAAGATTATTCACACAATATTCTGTGTATGATGAAAGTCTTGTTATTTATTAGAGCAGGAAAATGGTTTTATTTACTTATATTCTTTATTTTCATGATATTATTAATTTAAAGTATGAGGGAAGTTTCTCTAGAATTGAGAGATTTAAATCCATCTTTCTAAATCTAGAGGGATTTAGTATGCCAAATTTAGCAAAATATACACATTGATTTATATTCCCTTTTATTGAGCTTAGATTGAAAATATCTCTGCCACTAAAATGCCTATCAATATTAGTGCCAAAAGCCTCACATTGCTACAGGAAGAGTACTTTGCAATTTGAAGCTCCTGGAACCCTCAAATCTCTTTCAGCAATAACTTAAATTTATTCTTTTGGGATACAATTACCGTGTGTGCTTGTGTCACTCTTCTAAAATCAGCTACTTTTATCTATAGCTCTCCAAAATTAACTTTGTATTAGGAGCTAAGAAAAAAAAATAAGCTGAAACCGGTTTGGCTCAGTGGATAGAGCGTCGGCCTGTGGACTGAAGGGTCCCAGGTTCGATTCCGGTCAAGGGCATGTACCCTGGTTGCGGGCACATCCCCAGTAGGGGGTGTGCAGGAGGCAGCTGATTGTTTCTCTCTCACGGATGTTTCTAACTCTCTATCCCTCTCCCTTCCTCTCTGTAAAAAGTCAATAAAGTATATTTAAAAAATAAATAAATAAAATAAGAATAACACACCTATCAGTTCATTGAAAGCAAAATTATAAAAATGTGGGCATCACTCATATGTAGTGGTACTTTTCAAAAAATGGATGGATTTGTATTTTTTATTTTAGTAACTAATTGCCTATTACTGTATATGTTAAAGAAATCAAGGATAGCATGGAGATATATAATGATGCTATGGAATTAATTTTTATACCCCCCCACCCCCACCAATACATTGGTTGAAATCTAATCCCCAATGTGATAGTACTTGCAGGTGGGACTCCTGGGAAGTGATTAGGTCATGATGGTTCTGCCCTCATGATTTCCTTATAACCAGGTCCCATGGAGCTCCCTGGACTCTGCCTGCATGTGAGGACACAGTGGGAACAGCAAGCTATGAACCGGGAAGTGAGCTGTCACCAGAAATCAGATCTGCTGGTGCCTCGATGTTGGACTTCTCAGCCTACCAAACTGTGAGAAATAAATTTCTGTTGTTCATAAGCCACTCAGTCTATGGAATTTGTTATAGCAGCCTGAATGGATAAGGAAAGCAATGATTTCACATTTGGGGAGCAAGACTTACTTTTATATAATTTAGTATGATAAGGAAAGTAGAATTGGTTACTAAACAAAGATAAACTATGCTGGGATATTTCTAGTTTGTAGCAATGATGTTGACTTAATATTTGTTTTAGTTGTAAACACTAAGAGTTACATAATTTAAGAATTTATTGCATTTTATTTTCAATAGAATAGTCAGGTAAGATACCTTATCTAATAAAGAGGGAATATGCTAATTGACCATCACACCCTCACAAAGATGGTGGTGCCCACAGCCAAAAAGGAGGGAATATGCTAATTGACCACCACGCCCTCAAAGATGGCAGCACCCACAGCCACAAGATGGCAGCACCCAGTCCCCTCAGCCCTGCCGGGGTGGCAGGCTACTCCACATGCATGCCTCCGGAGTCCCCCAGTCTCCTCAGCCCCCCAGCCACCCAGGGTCAGCTGGAGGTGCAGACAAGCCTTAGATGGTGGCTGCCCAGCTGCCCAGAGCCAGCCTGAGGCACAGGCAAGCCTTGAATGATGGCTACCCAGCCGCCCAGGGCTGGCCCAAGGTGCAGGCAAGCCTCAGATGGCAGCTACCCAGCTGCCCAGGGCCGCCCTAGGCTCAGGTAACCAGCGCCGTCCAAGACTTGCACTGCCGGCAGTGGCAGCAGCTGAGGTGTGGTAGGGGTGTCTACTTCCCCTAATCGCTGGGTCACCTCCCGCCCCTGAGGGCTCCCAGACTGTGAGAGGGGGCAGGCTGGGCTGAGGGATCACCCCCTCCAGTGCATGAATTTTCATGCACAAGGCCTCTAGTATCCTATCTAATAATAAGGTAATATGCAAATCAGCCATCACTCTGCAACAAAAATGGTGGCCCCCATAGCCACAAGATGGCGGCACCCCGTCCGCTCAACTCTGCTGCTGGAGTGTCCAGCCTGTCAGCAGGAGCAGGAAAGCTGGATCCGCCTCCGGAGGGGTTTTTGATCCGCCCCCAGACATGGCAGTCAGAGCCTGGACAGCAGGGCATGGAGGCTTCTGCGGCAGCGGGGAAGCCCCAGGCCCTGCAAACAGAGCGCAGACAGCAGGGCATGGAGGCTTCCGTGGCAGCGGGGCAGCCCCAGGCCCTGCAAACAGAGCCCAGACAGCAGGGCATAGAGGCTTCCGTGGCAGCGGGGCAGCCCCTGGCCCTGAAAACAGAGCCAGCCGGCCTGGACAGCAAGGCATGGAGACTTCCCTGGCAGCGGGGAATTCCCAGGCCCTGCAAACAGAGCCGGGCCAGGATAGCAGGGCATGGAGGCTTCCCTGGCAGCGGGGAATCCCCAGGCCCTGCAAACAGAGCCTGGACAGCAGGGCATGGGGGCTTCCTTAGTGTGTCGCTGTCCTCAAAGCCCCCAGTCCTGGCAGACAGAGCACACTGCAGGGCATTGGGGTTTCCTTCGCATGGTGCATGGGGAGGCCAGCAGAAAGCAGAGAGCCGGGCATAAGGGCTTCATCTCCATGGCTGCAGCGCAACCTCCAGGCCCGCAGAGAGCAGAGAACCATGGGGAGTGGGCCTAAGCCATCAGTAGGACATCCCCTTAGAGCTCCTGGATTGTAGAGGGTGCAGGTTGGGCTGAAGGACCCCCGTGCATGAATTTCATGCACTGGGCCTCCAGTTTTTTATAAGACTCTTTGACTCATTATTAACTTCTCCTATAAGAGATAACTATTGCATGATAAAATTCATAATTCCTAAAGTCAGGTTTACAATTCTTCTGGAGAAAAAGACTGTTTCTTAAAAACAAAATAACTTGATGGGCTATATGGGTATGACAAATTAGGACAATGGGCAGGTTCATGTAGGACAGAGTTTATAAAATAGAGCTAGAATCAAACTACTTGAAAATAATGTAAAATTGTGCATCCCCCCCTCCCATTCAATATGAGACAATCTGTGGCTCAAAAGTATTAGAGAGGGGTAAAGGAGAAGAGTTCAGCAAGGGACAGAGATTGGAGAAACTGAGAAAGGCAAAATTCAGCTGTTATCAATGCAAAGTTGACCAGTGTACTATATTCAATATATAAGCATCTGTAATATCCACCACTCCTCGGTATTCAAGTAAAAGTCAGGCAAACACACTAACTGTTAATACCATTTTATAGGGAAACATTTATAGAAGAATCCTGGGGGAGGGGTAAAACTGTGTGGAAGGGAAGTGACATACAAAAGGCTGAATCATAAATGCATAAATTGAGAATTCAGAAAAAACATGAACATGGAAACAGGCATTCAGGGTAAATGTCAGTCCTGCAAGAATCCCCATATTCACTTGGAAGGGCAGTAAGTTTCCATTAAATGCATTGGATGAGATTGGCATAATCTTATTTAAATACTAAACAACAATGTGACCCCAATCACATTGAAAGACTCAGGGCTGATATTTGAATTTTGTCCTAAAATGATACCTTATACCAAATTAAGCCTTACAGCATACCATCATATCTGTTTCTAGCATATATGACTTCCTACTTAGAATGTTAAAAGATATTATGTCTCTTCATAATATTAGTATTTGCTAGTTCAAAGTCTAATTTGGCTTTTGTTAATCTATTTACTTGCTTATTTCTCATTTATTAAAAATAGGCAATAAGTACATACTTTATATTAAATTATTAAACAGATAATTTGATAAATATTAAGGACTTACTAATTGCCAGAACTGTTGATAAAATATTTAGGAAAATAGGCATGATATCACGTCTCATAGAGATCACATTCTGACTCAGAACATGCTCAGAGAGGAGAAAATGGTGGCAGAATAGACAGACGTGATCCAAGCCTTGTCCCGGAGCAGAAAGAAGGAGCAGCTGAAGGTCACACGGGGAGTGTTTGTTTGCAAGCTAAGGGACAGCTAAACTCCAGGAGAAGGTGGGGGACTGCTGGACAGGGTTCCCCTGACTGGGCAGCCCCCACTGTGGTTGGGTCCCCTCCCGGAGCTATGGGCTCAGACAGGGAAACTGTACCATCTTGAAAGGGAAAGTGGATCTTATCAGAAGCCTGAAAATCCAAAACTGCAGCAACCACTGAATAGCTGGGAGCCCCAGAACACCTGTCCCTAATTGGCACAAACACACGGATTCAAAGGAGCTCTTCACTCCACCACAGAAAGGTCAGATTTCGCCAGGGATAAGGAGAGAGAGAACTACATAACCAGACATCCAGAGAAGAGAGACCATGGGGAGACAAAAAAAACAGCCCACATATGAAAAGAAAAGCAGGCATCACCAGAAAAGGAAGTAAACAAAATGGAGGCAAGAACCTGTCAGAGAAAGAATTCAGAGAAATGGTCATAAGGTGGCTGAAAAGAATGGAAGACAAATTCGACAATATGAGTAAGAACCAAGAGGAAATGAAGAAAAACTAAGAAGAAATGAAAAATGACATCGCTGCTGTAAAGAACTCAATAGAAAGCATCAAGTGTAGACTAGAAGAAGCAGAGGTCCTCATCAGTGAGCTAGAAGACAAGATGGGAAAAAATACCCAAGTAGAGCAGTTTCTAGAAAAAAAAATTAAAAAGCAGGAGGAGAGTCTAAGGGAACTTTGGGACAACACGAAACAAAACAACATCCGCATAATAGGGGTTCCAAAAGGAAAGGAAACTGAGTAAGGAATAGAGATCACATTCTGCTGAGAGCACCAAATAAGAGGAGAATAGAAAAGGCAATCATGCTATGTGCCACAAAGCAAATACATATATGTGTTATGGGAACATCAGATTCAGGAGGTCAGAGAAGACTTCCTTATGTAAATTTTGCCTGAGCTTAAATCTTAATGCTGCACAAGACATAACTGATGAAGAGAAGCAAGAGCAGTACAAGGGGATGGAATAACAAGTAAAAAGTTGCTATTGTAAGAGGAGCAGGTAGGGTTTTCCAGAACCATGAGATATCTGTACAGCTGGAGATTTCATTGAAAGGGGCACAAGGTATGACATACACCTGTAGTTGTAAGGAGGGTCTCATTTTATGCTGGGCCTTTCTGGCCTCTTTCAATAGTTTGGGCTTTATTTATTTACTAGGGGCTCAGTGCACAAATTCATGCACCTTGAAAGGAACTGTGAGCCACAAGGCTGTGTTGGGCACAGGGGCGGGTCTCGGCCCATCCTTCACACCCCACCCGGCTCCTCCTGCTGTGGCCCCTGGTCCCCTGTCTGCCGGCAGCCCCGCTCCCACTGCCACCGCTCCTACATGCTGACTGTGCCAGCCCCTTCTTGCACCTGTTGATGACATGGAGTGCTTGGGGCTGATGCCAGCAGCAGGTGCAAGCAGGGCTGGCACCATCAGCAGGTGCAAGTGGCAGCTGATGCCCTGATTGCCCCTCAAGAGCATGGGCAGGTGAAGAAGCCCTCAGGGGTGATCAGGACTGGCGCCTGGCACCAGCAGCAGGTGCGAGCGATGGTTCTGGCACCAGCTATGTGTGTTATTGGGGCCGGCACTGGCAGTGGGTGCAAGCAGGGTCATCGCTTGCAGCAGGTGCAAGAGGTGGCTGCCGGCCCCAATCGCCCCCCAGCATCAGGGGGAGGTAGCAAAGTCCTGAGGGGAGATCAGGTCCAGCAGCCACCACTCACACCCGCTGACGGCGTTGAGCAAATGGGGCCAGCACCAGGTGCCAACAGCAGGTGTGAGCAGTGGCTCCAACACTGGCAGCGGGTGTGAGCAGAGCAAGCGCTGGCAGCAGGTGTGAGCACCAGGTGGGACCACAGCACATGGGAGCAAAGAATTTTCAGTAACCACCAGAGGCTCGCCCCAATGACAGAAACTGGTGCCCCACCTTGGACTGGTGCCCCTGCTCACCTCCTCTGCCATCCTCATCCTGCCACGGCTGATGCCCACCATGTTCTGTGCTCTGCCACCTGCTACTGATGCCTGCCATGTTCCATGTGTGCCCCCTGGTGGTCAGCGCACATCATAGTGACTAGTTGTTCAGTTGTTTGGTTGTTCTGCCATTTGGTCTATTTGCATATTAGGGTTTTATATATAGAGATTATTTACTTATTTATTTATTTATCTATTATTTTAAATTCATCTTTATTGTTGAAAGTATTACAGATGTCCCTTCCCCCTCATTGATCCCCTCCTTCCCAATCCCACCCCCTCCTCAGGCCTTCACCACACCATTATCTGTATCCATGGGTTATGCATATATGCATATAAGTTCTTTGGTTAATCTCTTCCTGCCCTCCCCCTCCCAATCCCTCTGAGAATCATCAGTCTGTTGCGTGCTTTCATGTTTCTGGATATATTTTGTTTGTCAATGCCTTTTGTTCACATATGGGTGGGATCATGTGCTATTTGTCTTTCTCTGACTGGCTTTATAAAATAAAAAGCTTTTGCACAGCAAAATAAACCAGCATCAAAATGAAAAGGGAACCCACTCTATGGGAGAACATATTTGCCAATGATACATCTGATAATGGGTTAATTTCCAAAATATATAAAGGACTTATACAACTCAACAAAAGGAAGACAAACTATCCAATAAAAACTGGGCAGAGGACTTAAATAAATATTTCTCCAAAGAGGACATACAAATATCCAGGAGGCATAAGAAAATGTTAATTGTCACTACTCATCTGAGAGATGCAAATTAAAACCACAATGAGGTACCACCTCACACCTGCCAGAATGGCTACCATCAATAAATCAACAAACAACAAGTGCTGGCAAAGATGTGGATAAATAGTAACCCTAATACACTGCTGGTGAGAATGCAGACTGGTACAACTACTATGAAAACAGTGTGGAATTTCCTCAAAAAATTAAACATGGAACTGCCATTTGACCCAGTGATCCCACTTCTAAGAATTTAGCCTAAGAAGCCTGAAACACCAATCAGGAAGAAAATATGCATCTCTACATTCATAGCAGTGTTATTGTAACTAAGATCTGGAAACAACTCAAATGCCCATCAGTAGATGAGTGAATAAAAGAGCTGTGCCACATTTACACAATAAAATACTATGCAGCTATAAAAAAGAAAGATCTCCTACCCTTTGAGATAGTACTGAGGGACCTAGAGAGTATTATGCTAAGTTTTGACTTTATTTTAGGAGCAATTATATATTAAAGAATTTAAGTGTGCTTAAAAGAGGCAGTAGAGTTGATAAGATTACATTTCAATTTCAAAGACAATCCCTATTTCTAACTGTAGAATTTAGATTGGCAGTTTGAGGAAGCAAGATCATCTAGGAGTCTATTACAGACATTCAGATGAGTTTTAAGAGTAACGTGGGTTATTATGATCACTGGTGGAAATGGCTGCAGTGAATAAATTTGAGGTAAATAGCCAAACTTTAAAACAAAAGTAAATTGGATATTTGGAGGGGGTAGGCAAAAGAATGGGAATGCTTATGAGTGACTTTGTGTTTCTTCCTTGCGGTACTCAATAGGTGGTAGAGTCTGTCAATAATATAGAACCTCTGAAGGACAGATATGGGAAGAAAAGTTTATGGATATATTTGTACAGGTTGAACAGCTGATTACTGTTAAATAGTTAACAGGAACTGTAATAAGGAGTTGTACATGATAGTCTGAAATAGAAGAAAAAGTCTAGGCTAGTTATAATGACTTCTGACATCAATTGCCCAAATTTAGGCCAAACCTCATAGGTTTCCACAAGACTACTCTCACTTCCAACACAAGCTACAAGTGTTGGGGTTCCCAGGCCACCCTCACTGTTGAACAGCTGACTTCTAACTTGGGGGATTCCACTATTTCTTAAGGTTTAATAATTCACTAAAACAGCTCATATCACTCAGGAAAATGCTGTATTTACCACTTTAGTTTCATTATAGCAAGTGGATTCAAACCGGAGCCAGCCAAAGGGAGAGCTGTATAGAGCAAGATTGGAACAGTTCCAAATGGGAAACTTCTATTGCCTTTCCTCCTGGAGTCAGGACACGTGAACCTCCCAGCTCAATGATGTGTGGCAGAGTATTGCCAACAAGAGAAGTTGACCTAAGCTCAGAATCCAGGGTTTTTATTGAGATCTCATTACATAGGCAGGATTGATTAAATCACTGGCCACATGACTCAAACTCAAAATTATTCCTCCTTTCTTCCCCAGAGGTCAAACTGATATCACTTGGCTCAAAATCCCATTCCTCTAATCACATAATTGGGCTTTCTGGCATGGTCAGCCCCAGCCTGTCATCTCATTAGCCCAAACTCTCTAAGGGACCAGGCTGAGTCACCTTGTTAGCATATACCATCAGTTGTGGCATGAGAGGTCCACCATGAATATCAAAAACACTCCTATCACTCAAGAAATTACAAGGATTTATAGGTTACCACTCTGGAACCAGGGACAAAGATCAGTTATTTTATTACATACTAACAATGCAACTTTGTGAGAACTCTACATCTAGACCTTTTACAACTGTGGCTATAGATAAGCTTACCCAAGGATTTGAATGTTGAATTTGGGGATGGTTTTAAGACTACACTGAAGTTTTAGAATCTCCCACATTTAACGCTTAGGTTGAGGAAGGTGAGCCAATAAAAAAATGGAAATAAGGAGTGGCTAAAGATGTAAGAGGGATCTAGGTTAGATATCCAAATATTCGATGAAATCAGACATACAACTGTTGTTGAGATGTCATATAAGAGGAGGCCGAAGAATTTTTCTTTTTATTTACCCTCTTGGATGTAATGTTGGCCTTTAGCAATGTGGTTTTGGTCGCTGGATGGGAGCTGACTAAGTATGATTCAGCAAGTATGGACAAAAACTTAAGGCCATGTGGCTATGAAGGGAAAGAATACAGGTTCTCCAATAGTTATAAGAATGTAAAGAGTTTAGGGTATAGGTCTTCTTTGGTTTGGTTTGTTTTTACCTGAGGAAAATTACAAGGTTTTAAAAGTGAACAGGAAAATAGAAAACATTAGAGAATGTGATATTAATTTGAAGGAAAAGCTGTGATTGGTTTTAGAGGATTTGGAAGAGAAGAAAGTGAATTGCAGATGGGAGAGTTTTACATAAAGGGAGGGACAGGAGGAGAGGGAATTATCATAGGTAAAGACAGAAGCATTCCGTGACAGGCTTTCTTGTGGGCCTTGAGCACAAAGCAATGAACAAGCAGAAGTAACTCTGCTTAATGAAGCTTATAGTCTAGTTAAAAAACTAACATTAAAGAGGAATATAACCAAATGCACACAAAAATGACCAATGAGAACAGTGTAACCGAGGAAACAAATAGTGTCTAGAAGTAGAAAACAAACACAGGAACAAAACAAATAATAAGTGGGCTTATAGAGAGGACTTTGAGAGATTCTTAAAGCTGACATTTAGATTAACAGTTGAAAAGGGTAGCCTTGCAAAGACATGGGAGTGAGAGAAACAAGAGGAAGAATATCTCTTACACCAAGCATGTCAAACTCAAAGGCTAGCTAGCATAGGCCAAAAAAATAAGGTTTAAGTTTATGTGGGCACAAAAAAACAAAAGCTTCAATTTTCATAGAAACGTAGGTTTATTTCAATAGAGACATGCTGAATACAGAGGGCTGAAATAAATGAGTAATCGTTAACATAAAGTAATAGAACATTTTAATAAAAATAATATTTTCTTGAACATTAACTTACCAGACACTGAATAACTGCACAAATTAATAAGCGTAATGCAAATAAACCTATCTTTCTTGTTCTCTGAAAGCAAAATATTTCCTGTTGCACACACCAAACAAGTCAGTCCAAGACTAATGACATGGCAATCGGCTGCTAAAATATTCGCTGCTAGTATTAGTGGAGAGAAATGGTGCGCCTGTGCTTAAGGCACGTAAGGGAAATGAATGCAACACGATTATAGTAATCAGTCATTAGCGAACATTGTAGTTCGTTATTAATAATTATGTATAACAGGATATTATAAAAATTAAGTTATGAAATTTTTATTAAAATGTTTCTTACATACCGTTATATTGGCTGGGCCGCAAAAATATTCCTTGTGGACCGCATGCAGCATGTGGGCCGTGAGTTTGACATGCTTGTCTTACACTATTGCAAAATTTTACCTGGCTGTGTTTTAATCTATGAAACTACAATGAAAGTATGTAAGTATATTTATCTTCTGATAAAGATATGAAAATATGATATTGACAAGGTATTTTTAATGTTTGAAAAATAATTACTGAAGTCATGTTTCAAAAATACATGTATGTAGGTATTATCAAATGAATATATGATTTATGGAGTCTGAATCTGTTTCATGACGTTATTAAGATAATAGAGTTAATTAGTTATTTCAAGAAATATCCAAATGCTTAATATTAACTGGTCTCAATTCTATGTCCAAGTTACAATGAATAAAACAGGTAAAAACCTTTGCCTCATTGAGAGAGGAGCAATTTTTAATCTCTGTTCAAAATGACAATTACTAAATCTGCAGTCTCATTTTAAGGTTATTTAAACTCATCAAGTTTACATTAAAAATAACCTAGTCAGATTCTGAATTTTGCTAATTTTTTAATCTCTAATTTAAAATTCTGTTGTCTATACAAATCTTAATTTTATTTTCAATTAACTTCTCTTAAATTTTCTCATTGGATTGCTTTAACAAAGGCTTTATAGGACAAATACCTACCTAATCTTAGTATCATGAGCTAGTCAAGTGCAGTATATTTGTGTTACATGTGTGCCTAAATATGAACTTGAAAGAACAGCCTTGCAGAATTATTTTTTCACAGATGTTCCAAATTCTTTTGTATTTTACTTCCAAATAAAATTGTTTGCATTCCTCACTGGTGATGTAGCATGAGTCAGGTGTATGAATGATATAATTTATAGAGAGAGAATGGATAAACAACTAATAGTAGATAAATAATAAGGGCAAACTTAGCTTTGTCCTATAGCGTAAACCCTACTAGCAAAGATGCAAACCTCATGCTTTTGAGCAAAAAAATAAAAATAAAAAATAAAGGAAGTTCAGGAGAATTTGATTTTGTATTGGCACATCTACTTGCTGTCTCCTGTGTATGCCAGGCACTACCTACTGACTTCAACACTATAATTTAACACTAGGAACTCACTCTTTCTTAATGACACCATCCTTTGAGCGATATACTAATAGATCATGGGCTGATGATGTTCATTAGTGATGAATCACAATAATATATCATTTTCTCTGTCACACAGGTGTTTTATCAGATTAATTTCATAGGTGCAATGACCTGTGATGATGATGCATTGCTTAAGGATGGTGCAATCCAGAAAGAAATGAAATTTGAAATTAAACCTGCATTCAGTGGCTTTCAGGCTCTATTTAAAATGTTTATAGAGCCCTGGCTGGTATGGTTCAGTTGGTTGGAGCATCATTCAGTACACCAGAAGGTGACAGGTTCGATTTCCCATTCAGGACACATACCCAGGTTGAAGATTCAATCCCCAGTTTGGGTGCCTGTGAGAGGCAACCAATTGATGTTTCCCTCTTTTTTTTTTTTTTTAATATATTCTATTGATTTTTTACAGAGAGGAAGGGAGAGGGATAGAGAGCTAGAAACATCGATCAGCTGCCTCCTGCACACCCCCCACTGGGGATGTGCCCACAACCAAGGTACATGCCCTTGACCTGAATTGAACCTGGGACCTTTCAGTCCACAGGCTGACGCTCTATCCGCTGAGCCAAACTGGTTTCGGCTTGATGTTTCCCTCTTAACATTGATGTTTCCTCTCTCTCTCGCTCTCTCTCTCTCCCTCTTTCTCTCTGTCTCTCTCTCTCTCTCTCCATCCCTCTCTCTAAAATAAATTTAAGAAACTGTTTGTTTAAAAAAAAATCTAGAAACAATAGATGTAAATGAGATGTAAACTTAAATATCCACCATTCTAGTATTTATAATGAACAGAGTAAAGCAGCTTATATTTCTACTAGAGGCCTGGTGCATGAAAATTCATGCACTGGAGGGGGGTCCCTCAGCCTGGCCTGCCCCCTCTCACAGTATGGGAGCCCTCAGGGGCAGGAGGCGACCCGGCAATCAGGGCAAGTCGACACCCCATCACACCTCTGCTGCTGTCACTGCCAGCAGCACACACCTTGGCCGGCCCTGGTTACCTGAGAGGCTAGGCAGCCGCCATCCGAGGCTTGCCTGTGCCTCAGGCCAGCCCTGGGTGGCTGAGGGGCTGAGGGGACTGGGAGACTCTGGAGGCAGGTGCAGGAGCGGCCAGATCCGCCTGGGGGAAGGCCCGGCTGTGCTGTACGCCTGCCACCCTGGTGGGGCTGAGGGGACTGGGCGCCGCCATCTTGTGGCTGTGGGTGCTGCCATCCTTGAGGGCATGGTAGTTAATTAGCATATTCCCTCTTTATTAGATAGGATTTACAAATGATGTAAAATACACACACACACACACACACACATACACACATTTAAATCTTAAAACTAAAGCTTCTGACTTTTTGAGAAGAGGTCTATCTGGGTATCAAATCGTCAAACTCATATAAGATAGTTTTATGTAAAATTAAAAAGATTTTATCATTTTTTTGTACTGAAGTAAAATTTTTAAAAGTTAGTTTAATTTCTTTTTAATTTTGACATTTAGCAAAGCATATATTTAGTGACTTATATATTAAGTCAATAACAAAATGTTTTATAGAGTGAATTTGGATCAATTTAAACTGATTTTTGAAAGTTTACAATATATATCTAGGAAAAAAGAATATATTGAAATGATATGTTCTCTTATTATATGTGAATACAATTTTTAAAACATCATTAAGAATTTTAATTAGACTTCCCATGGTAATAATGAAAAAAAGCCTTAACTATATTCTTATTACATTTTCAATTTCAATTATAAAATTGAATCTCAATTAGTATCCTATTAAATTACTTTTGTATGATTATTACCTATATATAATTGAAGACATTTCCCCCCTTTATTACCCCTCCCAAGGCCCTTTCCTCTGGTTACCACCATACTGTTGTCTGTGTCTATGAGTTTCAGTTTTATATCTCACACTAGAGGCCCAATGCATGAAGATTCATGCAAGAAAGGGCCTTTCTTCCCCTGGCTGCTGGCACCACCTTCGCTCCAGCCAGAGCCGCCTTTTTGCTCTGGCCCAGAGCCGCTTTTCTGCCTTCCCATGCTGCCCAGAGGCCCTGAGCAGGTGGGGCGGTACAGATGGCGACAACGCAGGCGTCCTGCTCCACCCCCGACTGCTCGGCACCTGCATATGCAAATTAACCCGCCATCTTTGTTGGGTTAATTTGCATATTTACTCCTGATTGCCTGGTGGGCGTCATGAAGGTACAGTCAATTTGCATCTTACTCTTTTATTAGTGTAGATATAAGTGAAATCATATGGTTCTTAGCTTTTTCTGACTGACTTACTTTGCTTAACATAATATTCTCAAGGTCCATCCATGCTGTCTAATATAACAGGATTTCATCTTTTCTTAAGGCTGAGTACTATTTCGTTGTATATATGTACCAGGCTTTCATTAGTCAATCATCTATTGAAGGACACTTTGGTTGACCATTTTTTAATTGTATTGTTTGTTTATTTGGTGTTAAGTTATATGAGTTCTTTATATATTTTCCATATTAACCCCCTGTTGGAGCTGTTGTTTTGCGAATAACATCTCCCTTTTGGTTGGTTGCCTTTTGTTTTGTTGGTGTGTTTTTTGTTTTTGATTTTGTTTTTTTGCTGTGCAGAAGCTTTTAATTTGATATAGTCTCATTCATTTATGTTTTGCCTTTATTTCTCTTGCCTTTGGGATCAAATTCATAAATATTATCTATAACCAAGTACTTACGTTTTCTTCTAAGTAATTCATTGTTTCAGAGCCTATATTTAGGTCTTTGATCCATTTTGAATTAATTTTTGTACACCAGGACAAACTAATCTAGTTTTGTTCTTTTACATGTGGCTTTCAAATTTTCTCAACAATATTTATTAAAGAGGCTTTCTTTTCTCTATTGTGTGTTTTTTGGCTTCTTTGTCAAAATTACTTGCCCATTTACATGTGGTTTTATTTCTGGGCTCTAATTCTGTTCCAATGGTCTGCGTTTTTGTTTTTCTGCCAATATCATGCTGTTTTAATTATCATTGCTCTGTATTATAACCTGAAGTCAAGTAGTGTGATACTTCTGGATTTCATTCTTATTTATCAAGATTGCTTTTGCTATTTGGGGTCTTCTGTGGTTCCATACAAATTATAAACTTTTGTTCTATTTTTTAAAAATGACATTGGGCTTTTGATGGGGATTACATTAAATCTGTATATTGCTTTGGGTAATATGACATTTTAACCATGTTGATTCTTCCAATCCATGGACATGGGTATCTTTCCATTGCATCATGTTTTTTCAATCTCTTTTAATAATGCTTTGTAGTTTTCAGCATATAGGTTATTCACATCTTTTGTTGAGTTTATTCTTAGGTATTTTATTCTCTCCATTGCCATTGCAAAAGGAATTGATTTTTTCTTTTAATTTTTCTGAAATTTCATTGTTACTATACAGGGAAGCAGTGGATTTTTTTATATTGATTTTGTAACCTGAAACTTTATTTATTTATTGTTTCTATTACTTTTTTGGTGGAGTCTTTAAGGTGAGGGTATGTGCCAGGGTGTAGGGGAGGCCGGGGGAAGGTCAATGGGGGAAAAAAAGGAGACATATGCGCTACTATTTGTAATACCTTAAACAATAAAATAAAATTTAAAAAACAATACAGAATCATGTCATCTGCAAAGAGTGACACTTTTACTTCTTCATTCTCAATTTAAATATATTTTTATTGATTTTAGAAAGAGGAAGGGAGAGGGATAGAGATATAGAAACATTAATGAGAGACAAACATTAATTGGCTGCCTCCTGCACACCCCTAGTGGGGATCGAGCTCACAACCTGGACATGTGCCCTGGCCAAGAATCAGACCATGTCCTCCTGGTTCATGGGCCAATGCTCAAATACTAAGCCACACCAGCTGGGTTTCATTCTCAATTTTGATACCTTTTATTTACTTCTTTTGCCTGATTGTTCTGGCTAGGACTTCCAGAACTATGTGGAATAAGAGTGGTGAGATTGGGCATCCTTGTCTTCTTTCTGATTTAAAGAAAATGTTTTGTTTTTCACCACTGAGTATCATATTAGCTGAGTGCATTGTCATATATGGCCTTTATTACATTGAGGTACTTTTCTTTTATACCCAATTTATTGAGTGTTTTAATTATAAATAGATATTATTTCTTACCAAATTGTTTCTTGCATCTATTGATATGATCATAACATTTTTATCATTTGTTTTGTTAATGTGGTGTATTACATTGATCGATCTGCTTATGTTCAAAGATCTTTATATCCTTGGAATGAACCCCACTTGGTTCTGATGTATTATTTTTGTAATATACTGTTATATTCGATTTACTAGTATTTTGTTTAGGATTTTTGCATTTGTATTCATCAGAAATATTGGTCTCTAGTTTTGCATGTTTGTATGTAATACTTGTTAGATTTTGGTTTTGGGGTTATTTTTGCCTCATAAAATGTGTTAGGAAATGTTACCTCTTTTTCGATGTTTTGGAAAAGTTTGAAAAGGATAAATGTTAAATCTTTGAATGGTCAGTAGAATTTACTAAGAAAGCCATCTGGGTTTTTACTTTTATTTTAAAGGTTTTGATGGTTGTTTTAATTTCCACACTCTTGATTAGTCTATTTATATTTTTCATTTCTTCATGATTCAGTCTAGGAAGGTTATATAT
The DNA here is from genome assembly GCA_025583905.1 of Ia io. NCBI lineage: Eukaryota > Metazoa > Chordata > Mammalia > Chiroptera > Vespertilionidae > Ia > Ia io. The sequence goes on from JAJQQW010000003.1 coordinate 40,376,293, forward strand.
TTCTACAACTTATCCATTTGTTATAGGTTACTAAATTTAGGGACATATAGTTTCCTAGTATTCTAGCATGATTCTTTATATATCTGTGATGTCTGTGGCTTATATATAACTAGAGGCCCAGTGCATGATTGAATCATGCACGTGTAGGGTCCCCTACAAGCTTTCCCTTTCGATCATGGGGAGCTGGGTGCCTGTCCGCTGGTGCACCAGGCGCCAGAGGCTTCTGAAAGGCATCCAGCTCCCACACTTTTGCTTTCGATCGCTGGTGCACCAGGCCTTTCAGAAGCCTCTGGTGTGGCGGAGGCTTCTGAAAGGCCTGGTGCCTGAGTGGACAAGCACCCAGCTCCCACACTTTTGCTTTTGATCGCAGGGAGCTGGGTGCCTGTCCGCTGGTGCACCAGGCCTTTCAGAAGCCTCCGGCGCCGTGGAGGCTTCTGAAAGGCCTGCTGCCTGAGCGGACAGGCACTCAGCTCCCCTGCTATTGATGGTCCCCGGGGCAGGATGTCAGCTCGCTGCCCCAGAGGCCCGTTCTGTGCTGCAGCACAGCCATGGCGCAGACGCTGAGCTCGTGCCACTGCTGGCAACGCAGCTCAGCCTCCTGCCGGCCCAATCAGCTACCCCAGCCACCCCGAGTCCCCCCCCCACCGCGCCTCCTGGCCAATCATGGGCATAGCGAAGGTACGGTCAATTTGCATATTTGTCTACTATTAGGTAGGACTAGAGGCCGGGCGTACAAAATTCGTGCGTGGATATGGTCCCTAGGCCTGGCCTGTGATCAGGGCCATCTTCCCCAGCTTCCCGCATCTGGCTCAGCCCCCCTCCACAACTCCCCCCAGTTCCCCCTTCACCATTGGGTGATTGGTGCCTGCCAGTTGGGGAAAGGGAACAAGAGGTGGTCAGTGCGCCTTATAGTGACTGGTCCAGCGGTCATTCTGGTCATTCTGCCATTAGGGTCAATTTGCATATTACCCTTTTATTATGTAGAACTAGAGGCCCGGTGCACGAAATTCGTGCACTGGGAGAGGGTGTCCCTTAGCCCAACCTGCACCCTCTCCAATCTGGGACCCCTCGGGGGATGTCTGACTGCCTCTTTAGGCCCGAACCCTGTGTGGGATTGGGCCTAAAGAGGCAGTCAGACATCCCTTTCACAATCCGGGACTGCTGGCTCCCAACTGCTCGCCTGCCTGCCTGATTTCCCCTAACCACTTCTGCCTGCCAGCCTGATCACCCCTAACCGCTCCCCTGCCAGCCAGATCATCTCCAACTGCTCTCCCCTGACAGCCCGGTCACCCCCAAATGCCCTCCCCTGCATATTCCCTCTTTATTAGATAGGGTTTTTTCTTTAACATATTGGACAGCTCTAACTGGTTTGGCTCAGTGGATGGAGTGTTGGCCTGCAGACTCAAGGGTCATGGGTTCGATTCCGGTCAAGGGCATGTACCTTGGTTGCGGGCACATACTGCAGGAGGCAGCTGATCGATGTTTCTCTCTCATAGATGTTTCTAGCTCTCTATCCCTTTCCCTTCCTCTCTGTAAAAAATCAATAAAATGTATTTTTAAAAATACATATTGGACAGTGTACCTGCCGTGGTCTTGACAAAACAGTAAAAATGTAAACCCAAACTAAAAGTGTCATAAAATAAACTCCTTAAAGAGAAATTTCATGAGACTTGGAAAGGTGATATCATGTGGTTGTTTCTTCCTTTTTTTCTTCTCTTTCTTTTTCTTGATGTTTCATCTTTTGTCCTTTCTTTCTTTTCTCCTTGTATTCCGGTTCTGTCCTCTCTTTCTCTAAACTTTTCCTTTGGTAGAATCATCAGTACTTGAATTGCTCCCTGGGGGCATGGGTGCCTCCCAGATAGACACTGAGGGCTGCCACTGGGAGGGGTTGGCGACATGGGGGCACCTCCCAGCCAGACACCCGGGGCTGCCTCTGGGAGGGGATGGCGGCGTGGGGTCACGGACGCCTCCCAGCCGGACACCCTGGTCTGCCTCTGGGAGGGGATGGCAGCATGGGGTCGTGGGCGCCTCCCATCCAGACAATCTGGGCTGCCTCTGGGAGGGGATGGCAGCATGGGGTCGTGGACACCTCCCATCCAGACTCCTGGGGCTGCCTCTTGGAGGGGTTGGCTGCGTGGGGTCGCGGACACCTCCTAGCTGGACACTCGGGGCTGCCTCTGGAAGGGGTTGGCTGTGTGGGGTCACGGATGCCTCCCATCCAGACACCCAGGACTGCCTCTGGGAGGGGTTGGCGGCGTGGGGGCGTGGACGCCTCCCATCCAGACACCCAGGACTGCCTCTGGGAGGGGATGGCGGCATGCGGTCATGGACAGCTCCCAGCCGGACACCCCATGCTGCCTCTGGGAGAGGATGGCGGCATGGGGTCGAGGGTGCCTCCCATCCAGGATCCCAGGTTTGCCTCTGGGAGGGGATGGCGGCATGGGGGCATGGACGCCTCCCAGCTGGATACTCGGGGCTGCCTCTGGGAGGGAATGGCAGCGTGGGGTCCCCGGCACCTCCCAGCCGGACACCAGGGCTGCCTGGCTCTCAGCGGCAGCCCTCCCTGGGACTGGGGGACTCCGGTGGGGCTGAGCGGACTGGGCACCACCATCTTGTGGCTATGGGGGCCACCATTTTGTCATGGAGGTATGGTTAATTTGCATATTACTCTATTATTAGATAGGATGTGCCTGCTGCCTGACACCAAGGGCAAAGGGAGGCAAGCTCTGGGAGGTTAAGGGGTGGCCAACCTCCATTGTTTTGATTCTCTGTCTGGAATGCCAACCATGAGACACACCTGGACACACCTCTGTGCTGTGTCCCTTCCCAGGTCACTGGGCTCATCTGCACCTGGTACTGAACACTGCTGCAGGAATGCCCACTGAATCTCATTGCTCCTTCCAGCTGCATTAAATGCCTGATGCCTCCCCTCTGTAGGCTGAGCCTCTCGTGAGCTCCTGGCTGTAGGGCTGTATTCACTGCTTGTCTCCCTTCTTACCTGCCCAATTTGCTCCCACTTTCCCACCTTTATATGATTCAGTGTGCATATCACTCAGGTGTGTTTGTGCATTGAGCAGGAAATCCTTTGTTAAATTATAGCTGTTCATATTGTTGAAAATTCAAGTGGAGAGGCCAAGGGGTTCTCTCAACACTGCCATTCCTCTGACATCTCTCTCTCTTTTTCTTTTTTTTTTTTGTAGATATTTTTAAAGATATATTTAATCATCAATTTTAGAATTTTCTTTTACAAAATAACTGTTTATTTTTCCTCAAAATAAAAACTGAGCACTTTAGAGTACATGCAATTATAATTTACATCATAATTCCTGAAGACAATCTTAATCCTTCAGTATTTACCATCATGTTTCCCAAAGTGACCTAGATCTATGCCTGACCTGCATGGTTTTCTAACATCAATCCTCTATAATAAAATGGTAATATGCAAATTAACCATCACTCTGCTACATAGGCCATGCCCACCAGCCAATCAGAGCGAGTATGCAAATTAACCACAGCCAAGATGGCTACAGCCACAGAGAGCAAGGTTTCCCAGGTAACAGAGCAAGCCAAGCTTTCCATAGCCGTTGTAGGCCTAAGCCTCCACTCAAGCTACAAAGTTTCAATTATAGAAGGTAAAGAAATTCAAACAAATGGAGGCAGAACGGAGCTTGGGAGAGCAGGCCAGGGTTGCCGGTGGCAACAGGGGAAGCAAAGCTTTCCACACACCCTGGCCAGGCCCACCCACTTAAGGCTAGAAAGTTTCAATTATAGAAGGTGAATTAACTCCAACAGAAATGGCTGCCACCCTGGAGGGAGCAGAAGGCTTGGCTCCGCTCCAGGCTACAAAGTTTCAATTGTAGAAGGAAAATAAATTCCAGATACCAGTGCCTCCGCTTGGGTCGCCAGGGGGTGTGGCCAGCCTGCAAACCACCACAGGCCCCTTGCCCAGGCCGCCCCATGCCCCAAGGGAACCCAATCCTGATCCGGGACACCCTTCAGGGCAAACCAGCTGGCCCCCACTCCTGCACCAGGCCTCTATCCTATCTAATAAAAGAGTAATATGCAGATTGACCGTCAATCCAACACACAATATGGCTTCCCCCATGTGGTCAAAGATCCTGCTCCCATGTGGACACAAGATGGCCACTACAAGATGGCAAACAGGAGAGGGCAGTTGGGAGGCACCGGGCCTGCAAGGGAGGGCAGTTGTGAGGGACCAGGCCTGCAAGGGAGGGCAGTTGAGAGGGACCAGGCTTGCAAGGGAGGGCAGTTGGAGGTGATCAACCCTGCAGGAGAGGGCAGTTAGGGGTGACCAGGCCGGCAGAGGAGGGAAGTTGGGGGCAAACAGGCTGTCAGGGGAGCAGTTCAGCATCAACCAGGCTGGCAGCGGAGTGGTTAGGGGGTGATCAGGCTGGCAGGCAGAAGCGGTTAGGGGCAATCAGGAAGGCAGGCAGGCAAGCAGTTGGAAGTCAGCAGTCCTGGATTGTGAGAGGGATGTCCGACTGCCCGTTTAGGCCCGATCCTGGGCGATCAGGCCTAAATGGGCAGTCGGACATCCCTCCAGGAGTCCCAGATTGGAGAAGGTACAGGCTGGGCTGAGGGACAACCCCCCTCTGTGCACGAATTTCGTGCACCGGACTTCTAGTATCCAATAAATATTATCAGTTTGTCATATTCATATTTAATGTAAAAATACTCCTGTATATTTAAGTTATTGAGTCAATTTATTGATTTTGGACACATTTCAAATAACTTTGAGTGTTGAATGGAACATAGAAAATATGTTACCCTTTTGTACTTGGCACTTGATCTCACCCAGAAAGGAACTGAAGTGATACCAAATACAACATTATGAAGAGATGATGTTGTCTCTTCTATTTTTATTCTTAAATCTTTACTGGCAGACAAATGTGACCATCTCATATTTTATATTTCTATCACATTGGTTACCTAACCTGTGGGATAAGAATTATAACAATAGGAAAGGCAGGTGGAAGCCCCAACATTTTCCAACTCACGGAAAATAGAGTAATACAAAGTAATTTTGTATCTTGTAGAGACTGAAGAAATTAGTATTTCAATTAAAGATTGAAAGTATGCAAGGATTGTGTCTTATTTATTTATTTATTTATTTATTTATTTATTTATTGGTTTGGCTTTAAAAAAACTAACTGGTTTGTGGCAGATGATGGTGAATTACCACAAATTTTTCCAAATGGCTGTCTAAACCACGGCTGCTGTAGTTTAGTAGTACATTTTCTGGAGAAGAAAAACATAGCCTTTAACACTTGCTATATAACTGTTGACCTGGAGAATTTATTCTTCTCAAGCTTTGGCAGTAATAAGAATCAAAAGCAGTAGATGTACTTCTGGTACTGCTGTCACAATAAAGTCTCACTCAGGAGTGGCTCTAAAAGATAGCAAAAAAGAATATCTCCCAGAGGTTGTGGTTGAAAAATATACCCTTATTTGTTTACTTTGTATAGAGACAGAAGTATAGTAGTAGCCTGAGGTCCAGATATACATGGACTCTTGTGAAGTGGCAAGTGGCTTGGTATATTAGTGAGTGATATAGAGGGAATAAAATTTAGAAAATGGAAGGGCAAGTCTAAGGAAAAGACATGTAGAAGGTATGGAAGTGAAGACAATATGTACTTATCATTTTTTTGTTGTTGTTGTTTTGTTTTGTCAATGATTTCTAGATGAGGAACTCTCAAACTAAAGTGGCTAGGAGTCATTCTGTAGAAGTCAGCCAACCTCATGCAGCCACTCAGTGTTGGCACAATGAGCATATAAACAGATTGGCCATGGTGCTGATGGCCATCCATGGGCTCAACAGCATGGTTGCCTCTTATCAAGGTTGTTCCAATTATTGACATTGAAGAATGTACTGTAGACTTCCAGCAACTGAGGCTAATGCCAACTTCTTAGCATGCACTATCATTTGATGCGGTAAGTGAGTCACTTGGTGACATGCAGATTACCCTTGAGGAATATTTTTCATCCTCAAGGGAGCAGTGATTTGTCTTTTATAGAACTGATATCATCTCCAAATATAAGTTTGCTTTTCCTGACCATGATGCCTATCCCATACAAACATTTGCATAGGTCTGATCAATTGGCATGACTTCATATAATGTTGACTCAGATTATTGAATACATTTTGCTGCAAAGAAGATGTATCTATGGGCATATGATCATAATTTGGTCTTAAAATAGATCCCAATATCTGAAAGAATTAGTCCAATAGAAGAGTTAAATACTAGTAGCCTGTTAAAGGCTCAGCTAAGACTCTAGGTTCAAAATATCAATTCATAGATATTTGATATATTGCCAGTTGTGGATAAATGGTGATGTGTCCCTAACAGCCAGAATACAAGAGTCTGGATATTGGGATATGGGAGTGGTATCCATTCCTTCTAAAACAACTTTAAAAAATTAACTTGGAAAATTTTGTGCTTTCTGACCCTAATACTTCAGGCTCTTCTGGATTAGTGGTTCTTGCTTCCACTGTAAAAATATTTCCCCAAGTAGCTCAATAAGGGTTTAATAGAAATTGAAGCTATGACTACTACTTGATCACTTTAGACTCCTCCTTCCAGTCACCATCAATCAAATCAAAGAGTTACTATACTGAGGAGATAATGGCCAATTAACAAAGTAGCCATTGGCTACATGGTGGGGAAAGATGAGAATATATCTAGTAACTGGGGAATTAACTGGATTTCTCTTGGTTCTTTTCTATTTTGTGGTAACTACTAACAGGCAATTGCAACAATTACAGAAGGACAATGGTAAGGCAAATAAGGGTCATAACTTCTGAGGAAGAATATATGGGTCAACCCATCTGGTAAACAAACTTGACCAGCAAAAATAAAGGCCAAGAGTGAGATAAATCTAGTATGGGTGATAGAAAAAGCAAATGAAAAATATTAATCATTGCCTTGGAGAAAAAACTATTGTTTTATATTAATTGACTGGTATTATATCCTTTAAGAGATTGGGTTACTACCTTGAGGAGACTTTGTGGCTGATTGGTCTAATATAGCTGAGTGAGTGGTACTCATAGTTGGCTTCATGAGACACCTTTTGGTATTACTGTAAATCTCAAGGACCTTTTCTTGCTCCCAGCACTGCTGAAGCAACTATTTCCAAGCAGCTTTCTGAGAAGCTTTGCAGATAAAATAGTGCCTGGTGTAAATTAAACCTTTTTTCTGCCTATTACTTCCAGGCCAGAAATTCTCATTTCTGTTATCTATCTACATGGAATGTCTGTGGGAATCCACCTAACACCAACACATATGTAATCTTGAACATTAGAGGCTTACAATGTGTAGAAGTACCATCAACCACTCAGAGAACAAAGGCAGCAGGTAAATATTTTCCTTTGTGTCCCAAAGTGGGATAATTCTAAGATTCATTTTAAAGATACCAAGAATGTCAAACCCCAGTCTTCCACACCAATAGTCAACCATAGATATTTTTGAATTAGTTGTCTGTCCTTCCATCTTCCAATCTCACCACAGCTCCCTGCAACTAAAGCCAAGTTAATTACTCAAATACTATGCTCATATATTTCAGTTTTCTTCTATCTTGCATACAAAAGAAATTGCACATATTGGTTGCTTTTTAAGTGTCTGTGACTTATACTTGGAACTACTGTACATATTTTATATCATTTATATAGCCTCTAAGAATTGTACATAAGGGAATAATTTTTAACTGTCATATCACATGTATTTCTAATCACATTCCATCAGTGACACACATTTTAGGTTGTTAAAACATCATGTCTGAAAAACAAAACTCTGGAATGGAATGTAAAAAGCCCTTTCTCTTAGACTGTTTGAATTATTCATGAGCACAACACCTTGTCGGCACTTAGAATATAATCAAAATATAAATGATGCATGTGCATGTCGTGTCCAAATTCCACACTGGATGTTTCTAAGTTATACATAAGTATCACTATCTTTTTAAATAGCAAAGTAAACTTGCAACTGTGTAAGATAGTTTTGACAAATATAATTAATTAAAATATTTTTATTTAAATTTATCTATCATAGTTTTAAATATGAACTATTCACAATGACTGCATTTAAACTCAAATATGTTATCTAGTAAATAATGAACTACTTCACACCCTTTTAGAAAAAATATTGTTATATTAGCTTGTATTTTTCTGGTAGGTTTTCATGAGGTTTCCTGAAATTTCACTTTATATTAATATATCACCCTAAAGAATATGTTATTCTATTTTGCTATGTCTGGGATATTTAAACAGGGAAATTCAGTACTTGGATTGTGACATATGAAGGCATAATTTCACATTAATTTATCTGTAACAGTAGGCAGTATATGTTATAAAGGTATATTATGTAGGGCAATTAGTAAGTAGATTTTATGAATATATGAAGCTAAACTCCACTACCTGAATCTGGTATTAATTTTGGAGCTAGATAGGCATCTAAAATAGAAATAGGGATATGCACATATATCAATATATGGATATATACATATATATGTATGTATAGATAGATAATAGATAGATATTGACCTCAATATTACATAGAATGAAGAAGAATTATTTGACAAAATAGCTGCCTTTATGAACAGAGACAGATGGGGAAATCTGGTTATCATCCATGGGGGGGGAAAAAAAAACCTGTGATAAAGGAAGTGTTAATTAATGCTAAAGATAACTAGAATGGAAGTTCATGATTCATTTATTAAGCCATTAATTCCATAACAATTAGCATTTCTTATATGCAAGGTATGTTGCTAGATACAGACTATTTTATAAAAAAGACAGATATACCTCTGACCTTAAAAAAAAGCTTCAACACTAATATTGTTGGGCTGGGTTAAATAATAAACAAGTTGCTTATAAGGAAATATGCCTTATAAATACACTGAAATGTCAAAAGTAAAATGAGAGAAAAATATACTCTGCAAACACTAACCAAAAGAAAGATGAGATAACTATATTAAGAACAGTAAAATTAGACTTTGAAGAAGCATTATCTCTATATATAAAAGCCCAGAGACCAGAATGACAGAATGACCAGAATGACCGGAACCACCGGTGGCTATGATGCGCACTGCGGCAGCCAACAAGCCTGATCTGGGCCCCGATCAGACCTCTCTCCCTCTGACCGGCCAGGCCCCCAATCGGCTCCCAACACCCCAATCGGGGGTGGGACCAGCCGGCCAACTGCCCGTGGCCCATGCCCCCTGCCGGCCCAGCCCGATGGGACCCCCATCAGGGTAGGCCAGCCGGACCCCACCCGTGCATGAATTCATGCACTGGGCCTCTAGTTAGAAATAAATAAGATATTTAATTTTCTCTTATTACTTCCAGAGAAAAAGAGGGAGAGAGATAGAAACATCAATGACGAGAATCATTTATTGGTTGCCTCCTACACGCCCCCGACTGGGGACCAAACCTGCAACCTGGGCATGTGCCCTGACCAGGAATTGAATCTCAACTTCCTGATTCATAGGTTGATGATCACTGAGCTACACCAGGGCAAGAGGATATTTCATAATGATATAAAGGTACATTCACAGGAAAATAAATCTAAATTTCTGTGTAGCTAATCTCATGCTTTCAAAAGATATCAGGTAAGCAGTGCCATTTCTAAAAGTATGAATAGACAAATTCACAATCATTCTGTTAGAGACAGAAATAGAATAGTAGCAACTAGCTATAGTTATAAGAAATATTAATCATGCTCTGTTACCATGATTGTTTTGTTCTGATTAAAGAAAGCATATTCTGATCTGGCTGGGACTTGTATGTCCCAGGACCTGGGAGTTAACCATTGAATGGGGTCCATTCTCATTTAAAAACTACCTATCATCATGAAAAGATTAACTTGTAAAGACAATGGAATACCAGAGGTGCCCACCCTTTGTAACCACCAGGCTTCATTGGCTGTAATCTGTAACCATTTTACCCATTTTTATTCATTTTGCAGACCCATTCTTATTCCTCTTGTCAACTTCCACATGTAATCTTTGTCCTTCTACCCAATACAAGCAGCTGGTTTATGAGGGGTGGAGTGCAGAGCAGATTTTCATGGATGACCTGCTGCTCTCCCACACTGCTGGCATTATTAAAATAAAAGCTCATACATGATTCAACCCTGTCTCTGCTTAATTGGCTCAAGTAGTGACAGGCAGCTAGACCCATTTGATGTCTGGTTTCAGTTGTGAGATATTTTGAGGAACTGATAGATTAAGTAGACCTAAAATTATTAGACAGAAAATATTTCAACGTGATTAACAAACTTAACTTAATTGACACATACAGAGCAACGCATTCAACAACTAGAGAATACATATTATTTGCAAGTTCACTTAAAGCAGTTACCCAAACTGACCACATACTGAGTCAAAGAATAACATTTCAACAAATTTCTAATAATGTAAATTATATAGAGTAAGATCCCTGACCATAGTGGAACTAATAAAGCCTACAAAAGTATAACTAGAAATATTTGAAAATTAAGCAATACATTTCTAATCTAACCATGGTATGATGAGAAATTTTATGTGTCAACTTGACTGGATTTTGGGATTGCCTAGATATTTGACCAAACGTTATTCCTGGGTATGTCCCTGAGGGGGTTTCTCAATGAGATTAGCATGTGAATTGGTAGATTGAATAGAAAGTTTTGCTCTCAGTTAAGTGGGCATCATCTGATCTGTTGAGGGCTAGAATAGATAAAAAAGGGGGAGAAAGGAAAATTTGCTCTCTCTGCCTGAGCACTTGAGTTGAGCTACACTGGGAGACTGGGATTTACAACATTGGCACTCTAGTCCTCAGAACTATACCATCAGCTTTTCTGGGTCTCCAGCCTGCAGACAGATCATGGTACTTAGCTTCCATAATCACATGAGATAATTTCTTTTTTTTTAAATATATTTTTATTGATTTCAGAGAGGTAGGAAGAGGGAGAGAGACATAAAAACATCAATGATGAGGGAGAATCATTGACTGGCTGCCTCCTGCATGCTCCCTACTGGGGATCGAGCCCACAACCCAGGTATGTGCCCTTGACCGGAATCAAACCTGGGACCCTTCAGTCAGCAGGCCAACACTCTATCCACTGAGCCAAACCAGCTAGGGTGATAATTTCTTACAATAAATCATATATGTGTACATATATATACACTTATATATGTAATCTAAAGATATATTACTACTAGAGACCCAGTGCACAGATTCCTGCACCGGTGGGGTCCCTCAGCCTGGCCTGCATCCTCTCACAATCTGGGACCCCACACGGGATGTTGGAATTATTTGAAATGTTGGAGAGCCGGTTTCAGCCTGATCCCTACAGGCCAGGCCGAGGGACCCCTGGGTGCACTGGTTTCAGCCCAATCCCCACAGGCCAGGTCAAAGGAATCTGTGCACTGGGCCTCTAGTATGCATATAAGATCTTTGGTTAATCTCTTCCCACCCCCCTCCTCCCTTCCCTCTGAGATTCATCAGTCTGTTCCATGTTTCCATACATGTGGTTTCTGCTCCTACATTGAGCATCTGCCCCCTGGTGGTCAGTGTGCATCATAGCTACTGGCCAGTCAGCCAGTTGCTTAGACTTTTATATATATAGATAGTATAATATATCATAATACATTATTAAAATGGTTCTCTTTTCCAGAGAACCGGCTTAATACACTAATACACAAAGGGCAAATATCAGTGGAAATTTTTAAGCTTGGTGATAATAAAAATACAATCTAGTCATTTGTGCTGGAATTAAACACTTTTACTCCTTTCTCTCTCATTCCACAACTAATTGCCCATTATGCATAGTTTGGCCTCCATTAAATCTCATCTGCTCCATTATTTCCAAGTCACTACTAACAAATCAGCTCAGGTCCTAATTATCTCCAGTGTACTGAAAACTACTGAAAAATAATTCCCATTATGCTCATTCATCCTGAACATAGCTGCCAATATAATCTTCCTGAAACAGTGTTTGTATATTTATACATGGCTTCCCTTTTTGCATATACAAGCAATCTCCAACTCCTCCCATGGATATATAACAAATGTCTCAAACTTTTATTTTACAAGTGTTATGTGATGTTTTCTTTATGTACTTGGATTTATTCCAACACCCAACTGCCACTGTGACTTTTCTTTTAATATTCTCTTTTGGTTAATGCCTCTTCTCTCTGTAACATTCTATCTGTACTTCAAGTTTTATTTTACATGTTACCTTTTCAACAAACCCATGTTAGTTAATATCTCCAAAAGCTCTGTTAAAAGGACCTAAACAATAAAGATGTTTAATTTTTATTTTGAAGGGACTAAAAGTCCTTCAGAAATACTGAAACCAAAATGTGGGGTGTTGGAGTCTGAGTTTGTTGTCTCCCGAAATTGAAGAATGAAGTCGAAGATAAAAACAGTTAGCAAAGTTGATTGAGAGAAGCCAGTCCTGGAAAAGGTGCAGCTGGGGTTCCAGGAGCAGGCCAGTGTCCTGCCAGGTGTTAAAAGTCTGTTAGTCCATGTGCAGAGTCCCACGTGGCCATGAGCCATGTGGTCACAGGGGATGTGCTCCCCCAGCACAGGAACATTGGAACCCAATAGGCCCCCAGCAGGGCATGGGAGGGGTGGTGAGGTGGGGGGAGGGGGAGAGAGAGAGAGAGAGAGCAAGAGGAAGCTCACACTTTTAACTAGAATGCTGATATAGCCTTGCTAGCTCCTGATTGGTCTTTTCAAATAGTTCTGCCTTAGTGACATCCTTAGGATTAGTTTATATGCCTACTGCCTTGGGATTGGTTATCTGCAAGCTGCTTGTCTTAGCAACAATCCATACGTTTTAAAATTTGTGTCTAAGTGCATGCTTTTCTTTCCATGTTCACCTGGGCTGCCTTAGCAACTCCACCTAGCTGGGTTCTAGGTTCTACTCCCTCCCCCTCCCATGATCCCTGTTCCTGTCTACCTAGCTTCCCTCTGTCTCCTCATTACTATCATACTAGAAACACTCAAACATATTTTTAAGTAAAGTTTTGTCAATTTTAATAAAATGGCTTTGTTTTCTTACTGAATAGTTTCTTTTTAATTAATATTATTTATTCCAGTTGGGTGAGGAGGAATCCTCCATGCAACAATTGAAATTTTATTTGTAAAGCAAAACAACAGGTATTAGGTATTTTAAATACTTAAATAGGGTGATTCTGCAAAATTGTATCCAAATAAAAATTTTTGAAAATCATTAAAGATTTCATTTTTAAAATTCCACCAAGAGCACTGTAGATATAAATTTTACAACAGTTCTGATTCTATCACAAAATGTTATGAGTGTTATCTTCCAGAAATAAATTTCAATTAAATTAAAAGCACACATTTGGCTCCAAAAACTATCTATTTCTCAAAGGAATAATACATTATCATGGAAAATAAGAGTAAAAGAAAACAGAATAAAAGTAAAGCATATAACTAATGTGTTCCAGTTTAGATGAATAAGGACCATTTTCAAGGAGAAATATAGGAAATGGCAACAGTATTTATAAACAGTTATAATGAATCTGAAGGAGAAATGTTTTTTCAAAATTTTTTCAATTTGTTTTCTTCATCATAATTCATTACAGTTTCATAGACTTGATTGAATGATATAGAGAGAAATGCTCCATTATCAAAAGAGACAAAGTGTAGATTTGAATATAGACTGTAGGAAGCATGCTCTGTAATCTCCCAAGGGCCCTTTACAAGTGTGATAAAAACAGTAGAAAATCAAGTTAAAGAAAATATGAGTGTGCTAACTGTAAGATTGGAGTTGCTCAAGGATTTAGGTGGACGCAGGGAGCAAGCAGGAAGGAATTTATTAGAGGGAATGGGGGATGGTGCCGCAACTGGGGAAGGTTAGGACTCAGCTGTAAGCTGCCATTGTTATTGTTGGCCTGCGGTCTGGCCCTCTGGTGTGGCTGCCTCCTGTTGTGCTGGATAGGGTGACTGCTGGCTGTTCTAAGACATGAGGCTGGGGCCACTTTCTCATTCAGAACTTTCTGGTCTGCTTGAGCCAAATGTCCTCTTCTGGCCTGTCACTAACCAAATGTACAGCCCAAAGTTAGTTAATTTATCTAATTTTAATTAAATCCTTCTGCAAGGTTGCTAGATATGTATGAGTATTATTTTATTTAATCATTAAATCCCTTTGAAAAAGTCCCAATGCCATCATCATGAGGACTTAGAGATATTCAGAAAGTTATGTCTCAATCACATAGCTAGTAAGTTCTAATACAGGCTGCAGGCAAACTTAGTATTTACTACAATTCCTTGCAGGAAAAGACTCATGGATAAGAAGGGATAGAATTGAATATCATTTAAAACTAAGGAAAAAAAAAGGGGTAGTATGTCCATCTAAGTAAATAGTCTCAGTAAATTTGTGAATTGACATGAAATTTGCACGAGAACAGAACAATTTAGAGACAATAAAATCAAAATTTATATATGCATTTTTTCTAATTTCCCTAAGAAACAGTATATGCTGTTTCTGTTTTTGAGGTTTGTAAGTATTAACAAGAAACATACTTTAATACTCAAATGGGATGATAAACCCAAACTAAATTATCTGTGGCAAAGAGAAATCACCTACACAAATCCTTATTAAAATTTATACTTTCCATAGAGACTACAGATATATGTCAGCTCAAAAATATATCCAATTTGGATGTGCAATGTTTCTTTCAAGTATAGAATTCGACTATATGAAAAATTTCTCCACCCTTGACCTGTATCAAAGATCAGCCTAAATCATTTGTGAAGCATCCCAGAAGTGTAAATGAAACCAGAGTCTCGGTTTTACAACCAGAGCAGAGGCTATTATCTATAATTAAATTATGGATTATGATAACTTTATTACCCATCAGCTTGGCATTAAACAGGGTGAATCACAGCATGGGGTCTCTGTCTGCTAATGCTCCTGGGTTGTGGATTCAGATAAGACTATGAGAGCTGAAAATAAAAGCTAGCTTCCAGATCTTTGGCAAGGAGATAATGTCCTTCTGCATTGTTTAAAGAAAATGAGAAGGCCCAGAATATAGGAAACAGTTTTCCCATGGGACATGAAAATGTTTCTCTACTTACTTAGACACTAAAAATAAAAATGGTTTCATTGCTAAGTGCTAAGTGTCTTTTTGGATATATTTAACATAAAATTTTCCCCCAAAGAGGAAGATGCTATATGGTAAACAAGAAGAGAGCTGTCATCATGTGGTACATGGGAGATGTGTAAATGACATAGTGTAAACAAAACAAAGATGATCCTGATTTTCACCACCTGATTTCTTTTTCTATTAAAATTTGTCCTCTTGAGCTGCCAGTGAGAGTCACTAATTTATCTTTATAAAATTAAAATATCAAATGCTAATTATTTATTAATACTTCTGCCTAAGCATGATTTTATTATTAATGACTTTTAAATAATTTCATAATGTCTAATACGATATTCTGACAAATACTTGTCCTTTCTTTTATGAGTTAAATGATTATATAGCCATAAGTCTTATGATTTACTTATTGGTTTCAATTAAAGTGAGGGATTTTTGCATTTTACAGATCAGAAGTTGAGAGAAAATTAAAACTGTAAAAACACAAAAGACATAAACTAGTAGGTGTTAAAAATGGAGCTCAAACCTAAGTCTGCACTCCACTGTCTATATAGTATTAGCTTACTTACAGGTCATTTAGTTTGGCTTGATTTGTAAAGATTCATGGGTGAAATAATGATGCAAAAAATACAGAAGCATAGATTTGATGTTTTTGTTTGTTTTGCTCTTTTGTTTTTGACCATAGTGTTCTCTGTGTGTTTATTTTAAATATCTGAATATGTGAGGGGGGCAAATGTTTGAGAAACGAAAAATTGTAGTGTTGACTCCTACTTCTCAGGAAAAAAAACTGCAAAAACAAAATTGCTTTTATCTTTTGACAAGAACAATGCTTAAAATAATAGTCATTCTGTCAATAACATGCAACACTTCTGGAAAATGCTAGGAAATAAGGAGTGTAAGCTACAGTCAGTGCTGCTTTCATACCTCTACATGTTGCATCTGTGTAGGATTCAGACCTTCCACATGTGATCCAAGGTGATAAAGGCATCCTAATATCCTCACTGTGACTAGAGCCACAAAAGGAAGTTGTAGAAGGTCAAGTGAGAGTTAGAACTTGTTAATATTTATTATAATCCAGAGCCATCTGCATGCAAACAAATTGCCTCCTAACTTGTACTTTCACTGAACTGTTTTGCCACAGCAAGAAACCAAAGAACGCTAATAGCCAATTGATATTAATAATTAATCCAAATATTGCTATATGCCCACCATTTTTCCTGTGATTGACACATGAGCCTGCAGCTTATTAAAATGCACCTCAGGCAATTAGGATATGTCACCCTGGTGCACTTTCAATTGCCTACACACCCATTTAATAACCTTTTTAATACCTTCAATACTTTAAGTCCCCTTATGTTAAACAAAGCCCCACACCTTTTACTTAAATGATAGAGGGGCTATGATGTGTTCAGAGTTGTTCAGTCTCCTTTACTAAAAATGCCCAAACCACATAATGAGAGCTCTACAATAAAAGGTAGGAAGGTGAAGCATTAGTCCATTTCTGGATCATGAATCATTAAGATTTCAAGACACTGGGAACAGGATGGCAGAGTGGAGGCGTGCATTTGCCTTTTATTCCTAAGAACTCATTTTAAATATACTTCAAGCAAAATGATTTTGCTAACCTCAGGCTTTCACAAGATCTGATGAGACCTGCTTTATATGAGATAGAAAGAAATCTCCTCAAGGCAGTATATGAGCCACAGAAAAAAAGAAAACTATATAGATGTTAACATCTATATATAAAAAGGAGTATGCTATTTAACATTTAAGTTAAAACAAATAGATCAGTTTACTAAGCATGTTAATGAATTTATTAGCACAGAATATATAACAAATTTTATAGCTTTTTTTTTTCAATTCAGGAGAATAATCATTTAATATTAAATAGTATAAGCAAGTGTTAAGATAATAATCTCTTTTAACCTAATCATCAAAGTAAGTTTTGTATCATACTGGCTTAATTTTTTATTGTGGAAGAGCTCATATCTACTTACATAATACTCGGTGATGTCAAAAAGAAAAATCCAATTTTTAGAAATAATTATCTGATAGAAATAGCATGAGGCAGTACATATTTAATTATTTCATGGCATTATAATTGTAGCTTCACTCAAACATATTTAATTTATTGCCTAATTTTATACAATTATTGCTATTGCTTTGTATAATGTAATGAAAACTGAAGTTACTTGTTTTATAAAACAACATATTATTAACATTTAAGCTCTTTATACATGCCAAATCATACCTACTTAGAAATTTGTTTACAAAATGCAATTAGTTATTGGACTCAGTCTTTCTGTGCAGTTTATACTCAATATACACTTTTCCAATTGTCCTTCAGGAGCCAAGCATTCAGCTCCAGCTTACTTTGATGAAGGTGAGTTCCTCCACATCATTTGGAAGGAAGCTTGTGCTATTCTTAGTTTCTATAACCAGCTGCATTACTGAAAGCAGGCTCTGTCCTTACACATTATAGATGGATAGCTTCAGATAAGAAAGAGCTATCTTGGTGAATGGTGGCCAGGATTTTGATGTTTCTGTCTACTAGGTGATAGGGTTATCATTCACATCTCTAGGTGATTTGGGAAGATGGCTGTCTGGAGCAATAGATAAAGACTCATTGAACTGTTGCAGAGGAAAAGAAATCCAAGAGAAGCATGTGAATTCATTACCAAAAAAAAAAAAAAAAAAAAAAAAAAAAAAAAAAAAAACAAAAAGACAAGTACCACAGTTTTCAGGTGAAGAAAAAAAGGAAAGAAAATGTGTGAAAAATTACCTGCAATTTTTTTTTTGATAGGCATGTTCTGTGTTATTGAATTATATGACAGAGATTAATAGAAGAAGACTATATCAAGCCTCTCAGTTGTTTTCTTTTGATAGTGCATCATGATAGCCTATTTGGCATAAAGTTATAAGGTAGCTCAGTTCAAATGACAAGATTAACTATAAATGATATAATATATGCAACACTCTTCCTAAGGGAATGGAGGTCACAAGTGTTGGAATTTTTCCAGAGAATACTTCTCTCTTTCAATGTATTTCATTTTATTTATTTGAATTATTTTAGAGAAATGAATGATCTAGTGCAAGCATGTCAAACTCAAAGGCTAACACGGGCCAAATAAACAAGGTTTAAGTTTATGTGGGCCACAAAAAAACAAAAGCTTCAATTTTCAGAAATGTAGATTTATTTCAATAGATACATGCTGAATACAGAGGGCTGAAATAAATGAGTAATCTTTAACATAAAATAATAGAACATTTTAATAAAATTAATATTTTTTGAATATTAATTTACTAGACACTGAGTAACTGCACAAATTAATAAGCGTAACGCAAATAAACCTATTTTTCTTGTTCTCTGAAATCAAAATATTTCCTGTTGCACACATCAAACAAGTCAGTCCAAGACTAAGGATGTGGCAATCGGCTGCTAAAATATTTGCTGCTAGTATTAGTGGAGAAATGGTGCTCCTGTGTGTAAGGCGGGTAAGGGAAATGAATACAACACTATTATAGTAATCAGTCACTAGCGAACGTTGTAGTTCGTTATTAATAATTATGTCTAATAGGATATTGTAAAATTAAGTTACAACATTTTTATTAAAATGTTTCTTGCATACCATTATATTGGCTGGCCACAAAAAATATTTGTTGTGGGCTGCATGTGGCCCACGGGTCGCGAGTTTGACAAGCTTGATCTAGTGGCCTCTGGGAATGTTTAAATTACATAAAGATAAGTGTACTTGTTATTTCTTGACTAAATATTTTCTAAAATATATACTAGTAGTGTAAAGTTTATTAGATGAGCATAGAAAATGCAATCTTGATGGGAACTGTAAAAACAACAAAACTTCTATGATTGTAATAGAGTGAAATATTACAAATTTTAAATTTGGACAATTATGGACATGTCTCAGGACTCATAATAGTAGGGCATCCTAGAAAACATATATTTCTCACTGATACAATGAACTAAATTTCTGAAGAAGATAATAACTACCAAATAAGATTATAGAAGGAATTATGGTGAATAAAGAACATTTATTACAATACCTGAAATAGCAAATGCTCAATGTCTATTAGTTATTCTCTTTTGTGTTTTTGGAGATTTTGTAATATCTCTTCTTTCTCATGCTTGCTAACTTTGGTAGGGTGAAGGTCCTATAGTTTGCTTTAAAGGAAGATTGGCTTTGATCTTAGTTAGTTATTATTTCAAAGAATCATGAAAGTAAGTAACGGTAAACTAAGTTTTCTAGAAATATGCCTCTGAAAATCCCGTTTTGTTTTTTTCTTAAGTGTGAATTAGCTAATATTATCTCAAAGTTAATTGGGCACCAGAAATATTAATAGCTGAGTCTTATATATGAGAATTATCACATAAATAGTGGTAAATCTTGTTTTGTTACTGATAAGTCCTATATTTCCTCAAATATATTTTTAATATTTTTAATATTTTTTCTAATATGATTAAGGAACTACAGTTACAAATATTGAAAATTAGGTAGCATATTTTCTTTCATATTTTGAGATATTTGCTTTTCCACTCTATTTGCACTAGGCTTCTTTAAGAAAGGTAATATTTTGTACAATTAAATGAGCTGAAAACTTCTTGTTCACTTATACAGAATGTAGGCTAAGGAAATGTGATTTTTTTCCAAAATCAAGTTATTAATAACTAGAGGCCCGGTGCATGAAATTCGTGCACAGAGGGGGGTTGTCCCTCAGCCCAGCCTGTACCCTCTCCAATCTGGGACCCCTCAAGTGATGTCCCATGGATCGGGCCTAAAAGGGCAGTCGGACATCCCTCTCACAATCCAGGACTGCTGGCTCCCAACTGCTTGCCTGCCTGCCTTCCTGATGGCCCCTAAATGCTTCTGCCTGCCAGCCTGATCACCCCCTAACCACTCTGCTGCCAGCCTGTTTGCCCCCAACTTCCCTTCTCTGCCGGCCTGGTTACCCCTAACTGCCCTCTCCTGCAGGCTTGATCACCTCCAACTTCCCTCTCTTGCAGGCCTGGTCCTTCTCAACTGCCCTCCCTTGCAGGCCAGGTGCCTCCCAACTGCCCTCTCCTGCTGGCCATCTTGTGGTGGCCATCTTGTGTCCACATGGGGGCAGGATCTTTGACCACATGGGGGCAGCTATATCGTGTGTTGCAGTGATGATCAATCTGCATAGTACTCTTTTATTAGATAGGATAGAGGCCTGGTACAGGGGTGGGGGCTAGCTGGTTTGCCCTGAAGGGTATCCCTGATCAGGGTGGGGTTCCCTTGGGGCGTGGGGTGGCCTGAGCGAGGGGCCTGTGGTGGTTTGCAGGCGGGCCACGCCCCCTGGCAACGCAAGCAGAGGCCCTGGTATCTGGAATTTATTTTCCTTCTATAATTGAAACTTTGTAGCCTGGAGTGGAGCCAAGCCTGGGGCTCCCTTCGAGGCTGGTAGCCATTTGTGTTGGGGTTATAATTGAAACTTTGTTGCCTTAAGCAGGTGGGCCCAGCCACGGTGTGTGGAAAGCTTTGCTTCCCCTGTTGCCAGCGGCAACCCTGGTCTGCTCTCTCAAGCTCCATTCTGCCGCCATTTGTTTGAATTTGTTTACCTTCTATAATTGAAACTTTGTAGCTTGAGTGGAGGCTTAGGCCTGCAACGGCTGGCGGAAAACTTGGCTTCCTCTGTTACCTAGGAAACCTTGCTCTCTGTGGCTGTAGCCATCTTGGTTTGGGTTAATTTGCATACTCGCTCTGATTGGATGTTGGGCATGGCTTGTGGGCATGGCTTGTGGGTGTGTCGGAGGTATGGTCAATTTGCATATTTGTCTATTATTAGTAGGATAATGTAATTATTGGTAAGTAGCCATTAAAAGAATGATATTTCATTGAGCAATGTTTGAATACATGAGGCTTTCAGTCAAGATGTTGGCAAAGATAAACATTGTACTCACATCCTCCTACAACCACATCAAAATTAGAACTAAACTACAGAACAATAATCATTCAGAACACCTGATATCTAGCTGAACCAAACATCTATAACCAAGGATTAAAAGAAGAAGGCATGTCAAGACTGGTAGGAGTGGTGGAGATGTGGAATGAACTGGTCCCACACTCACATGTGGTGAATAAAAATTAGAAGAGATATCTGGCTGTGAAGGTACCCCATGAAGAGCAAGTTGTCTCAGCCCCAAAATAGGCTTCCCAGCCCAGGGTTCCAGTACCAGGAAGAAAAGTCTCCATAACATCTGGCTTTGAAAACAAGCAAGTACTGTGGCTGAGTGAGATGAAGTGCCTCTGATGTCCTAGGTATTTGTCTTAAAGGACCTGCACATGGCCTTATTCAAACTCCCTCTAAGCTCCAGGGGAGGAACTTAATTGTCAAGCACTGGGGCTATAAGGGCAGCTTTCTTTCAGACAAATGTGCTGTCAGAGGTCTGGTTAATTTTCTGAGCCCTCCCCTCATAAAGCCAGCATGCCAGCACCATTTCTGAGTCTCCATCAACCTGGCTATAACTGTTTGCCCCTACCCTGATGATTTCTTGAAACCCCACCCACCTAACTTATAGGGCCACCCAAGCCAGTTCCAGTGGCTTTTCCATACAAATGAATGGCCTGTTTTAGCTCATGCTTCATAGTTTTATGAAATCTCTCAAGCAAGCAGCATCTGGCTTCAGGGTGACTTGTACCTCTCAATAAGTGGCCCCAGGCCTGGCACTAGTGGCGATTGGCCTTGGTTTCCAACTTTGCCTTTCCTGGGCATCTCCAAGCCCAGCAAAACTGCAGATATCTTTGTAGCTCATGTGAGTGGCCCAGACAGATCACAAGCAATGGCTGACCTTGGCCTTCACCTCCTGGGAGGCCCCAAAGCTTGCCCTGGTGATTCACTGATACCCCATTTTACCCAATTTGCAGGCCCATCTACACTGTTTCCAGTGGCTTTTCCATATAGATGGCCTGTCTTGGCTCATGATTTAGATTTTCCTAAAATCTCTCAAATGCATCTTGCCTTGATATACCCCATATCTCTTGATAAGTGCCCCCATACCTAGTACTAGTGGCAGCTTGGTTCACAGCTTGGCCTCTCCTGGGTATATCCAAGCCCAGCACAAGTAGCAGCTAATTTTGCTCATTGTGGGTGTCCCACAGCATAGGCAGTGGCTGACTTTAGCCTGCACTTCTAAGGAGGGCCCAGAATCAACATACTTGGTGGACAACTTCAGACCACATCAAAACACCACCCAAAGACCTCCACAGGCAACATATGCAAGGAAAAGACTCAGCGGACATCAGAGCCCCACTGAGGTAAGCCCTGCTCCATGGGGTGGGAACTTGCACAGCTAATCCTCCATGATGGTTGCAGGTGATTGGCCTGAAGGTAAATCCCTCCCATTTACATGCCAACACCAATCAAAGATCAACTATAATAGGAGGGTGTACAGAGCTCAAACGGAGGTTGTGTACCTGAAGCACCAGCTCAGGTGAATGGGGCGGCTGTGCCACTGGATCACACAGGAAACTTAACATATTAGGCTACTCTACCAAGCCAAAGAGGTGTAGCAGAACTACCCAATACACTGAAACAGACACAGGGAGGCTGCCAAAATGAGGAGGAAAAAAAAAATATATCCCTAAATCAAAAGCAGAACAAAACACCAAAAATGGAACTAAACAAAATGGAGATAAGCAATCTACTAGGTGCAGAGATCAAAACACTGGTTGTAAGGATGCTCATTGAACTTAGGGGAAGAGTAGATGAACTCAGTGAGAACTTCAGCAAAGAGATGGGAAACAAAAAATAAAAACTAGAAAATATAAATAAGTACCACAGAAATGAAGAATACATTAAACAGAATCAACCTTGGAGCAGATGAAGCAGAAGATCAAATCAGAGACTTGGAAAATAAGGAACCAGAAGACACCTAATCAGAAGAGCAAAATAGAAAAAAAAAAAAATCCAAAAAAGTAAGGATAGTATAAGGAACCTCTGGGACAATTTGAAGCACACCAATCTTTATATCATGGGGATGCCAGAAGAAGAAGAGAGGAAACAAGGAATTGAAGACCTATGTAAAAAATAAAAATAATGACAATGACAGAAATCTTTCCTAACCTGGTGAAGGAAATAAACATACAAGTCTAGGAAGTGCAGAGAGTACCAAACAAGAAGAATCCAAAGTGGCCCATTCCAAGACACATCATAATTAAAATTGCAAAGATTAAAGACAAAGAGATAATTTTAAAAGCAGGAGAAAAGCAGTCAGTTACCTACAAGGGAGCTCCCATAAGACTGTCAACTTATTTCTCAACAGAAACTTTGCTGGCCAGAAGGAATTGGCAAGGAATATTCAAAGTGATGAAAAGCAAGGACCTACAAGCCAAGATTATTCTACTCAGTAAAGTTACCATTTAGACTCCAAGGACGTATAAAGAGTTTCCCAAACAAGAAAAAGCTAAAAGAGTTTATCACCACCAGAGTATTATATGAAATATTAAAGGGTCTTCTTTGCCGAAACCGGTTTGGCTCAGTGGATAGAGCATCAGCCTGCGGACTCAAGGGTCCCAGGTTCGATTCTGGTCAAGGGCATGTACCTTGGTTGCGGGCACATCCCCAGTAGGGGGTGTGCAAGAGGCAGCTGATCTATGTTTCTCTCTCATCGATGTTTCTAACTCTCTATCCCTCTCTCTTCCTCTCTGTAAAAAATCAATAAAATATATTAAAAAAAAATAAAAATAAAGGGTCTTCTTTAAGAAGAAGAATAAAAAAAGATAAACATGTGAATAATGAAATGGTAATAAATACATATCTATCAATTGAATCTAAAAAAGAAAACAAAATAAATAAACTAGCAGAGCAAAAAGAGACTTAGAGATACAGAGAATATTTTTGGGGTTGCCAAATGAGAGGTGAAAAAGTTGCAAGAATTAAGAAGTGTAAATTGGTTGTTACAGAATAGTCATGGGGATATAAAGTGTAGTATAAAGAACACAATCAATAATATTGTAATAAATATATACAGTGTCAGGTGGGTATAAAATATATTGGGATGATTACTTAGTAAGTTATATGGTGTCTAACCATTGGGCTGTATACCTGAAACCAAATAATATTGTATGTCAACTGTAATTTAAAAATAAAAATTATAAAAAAGTTAAACTACATTCCAAAATGGACTATAAAATAATGTACTAAAAATAATACACTCTTCAGATATTCTTGAGAAACTATTAATTACTCAGAATAAAATAATAATCTGTTTTGCCTATTTCTAGATCACTTATAGTTTTTCTTAATGGTTTTGAAATGTGACTTAAAGTTAATCCTCCAGTATTTTAAGCTGTGAAATATTTTGAATAATTTTAAAATGCAAAACTTGGAAAAGATAGCATATATATACAAACAGGGTAGGGCAAAAGTAGGTTTACAGTTGTTTGTATGGAAAATAATACAATAATTAATAAATAATATTATAAGAATAAACTGTGTTTTGTGTACTCAAAACCGTAAACTTATTTTTGCCCCACCATGCAAGTGTTCCGGTTAATAATGGCGGATTTTGTAATCAAAGAAAACATGATAATTTCAAGAGAAACATCAAGAGAGCTTTATTCAAAGTAATGTCCATCTCTAGCTACACATTTCCCCATCTTTCAGGTAATTTGTAGATACTGTCCCAATAGAACTTTTCTTCTTTTAAGGCAGACCATTCAGGGACCCAATTTTCCACTTCTTTGTACGTTTTGAAGTGCTGCTCAGAAAGTGCGTGTGCCATCGATCATTACAAGTGGTAATCTGAAGGAGCAAGGTCTGGTGAATACAGCAGGTGGGTTAATACTTCCCAGGCAAGATCTTTTAACGTGTCTTTAACTGGTTTTGAAGTGCGTGATGGTATGTCATTATCATGAAGCAAAATTACTTTTCCGTGTCTTCTGGCACATTCTGGTCATTTCACGATCAAGGCGTGGTTCAAATTGATTATTTGTTGTCGGTAGAGATCAGTATTAACAGTTTCACCTGGTTTTAGAAGCTCATAATACACCACACCTTCCTGGTCCCACCAAACGCAGAGCATTGTCTTCTTTCTGAAGCGATTTGGCCTTGCAGTCAATGTTGATGGTTGACCTGGATCAACCCATGATTTTGTGCATTTGGGATTCTCAAAATAAATCGACTTTTCATCACCAGTCACAATTAGATGCAAAAAAGACTTTCTTTTGTGCTGTTGAAGCAACATTTTACTGATGACTTTCAGTTTTCCGTTTGTCTTTTGTTCAGTTGAGGTGGCACCCATTTCCCTTCCTTTAAAATCTTTCCCATTGCTTGTAAGTGAACGGAAATTGTTTGCTGAGCAAAGTTTAATCTTTCTGCAAGTTGTTGAGTTTGACACGTATTTTTATCTAATAATGCTTGTAATTGTTGGTCTTCAAACTTTTTCGGTTGGCCTGGACATTCTTTGTCTTTCACATGGAAATCATCATTTTGAAAGCATTTAAACCAGTGTTCACAAGTATCTTGAGATGGAGTATGTTCACCATAAGCTTCCCAAAGTATGCAATAACTTTCAGCAGCACTTTTCTTCAAAATAAAGTAATGAATTAAAACTTCCCACAATTGAAATTTCACATTTTGGCACAAAATTTGACATTTTTAAGTGTAAAATTATCTATGATGTTAACACCTTCAGCAAATTTGACATATGAAGTTTTGAAGCTTGCTGTCAATACAACAAAATAGCATACATATCAAATCGCATATATATCAACATATATGTAACTCCATCTATTGAAAAAAATCTGCATTATTAACTGGTACACTATATATATATATATATAACTGGTACACTATATATATATATACTAGAAGCCTGATGCACGAAGATTCGTGTTAGGCTTTCCTTTCCCTGGCTTCCAGCACTGCTTTTCCACTCTGGCCCAGCCCCTTTCCACTCAGACCCCGGAGCCGCCTCTTTCCGCTCCGGGAGCCACCTCTTTCCACTCCAGCCCCACCTTCCCATGTTGCCCAGAGGCCTTGAGAGACCGGGGGTGGGGCAGAACGCCTGCGGCGCAAGCATCCCGACCCCTGTCACTCAGTGCCTGTGTATGCAAATTAACAACCATCTTTGTTGGGTTAATTTGCACGTTACTCCTGATTGGCTGGTGGCGTAGTGGAGGTATGGTCAATTTACATGTTTGTCTATTATTAGGTAATATATATATATATATATATATATATATATATATATATATATATATGTATCCTAATGTAATTTTCTCTTTCCTCTATAGTTTAACTACTAACTTTATCTCTTTGAGAATGCAAAATAAGTCATCCTACTCCTCTACTTAGAAAAATCTTGTTTAGATTTTAATTAAAACTATGTTTACTAATTGTGTTCCATCAAGACATCAATGTATACTACATATAAAAAATTTGGACTAGTCTTAAAGATTTTTTAATCTCAGTTTCCTCATGTTTAATTTATCAGGAAAATACAGTTATCTCTAAGATATCTGTCTGCCAAAAATTTCTATAATTTTACATCTGGATGTACTTTATCCCAAATAGGTTATTATATTGCATTTGTAATTTGGAGCAACAAGTATCCTAGTGCTTTACTTCCTAATGCTTAAGTTTTACAGCCTTTTTAACAATTTTTTCAATATATTGATTTTATGACATATACTAGAGGCCCGATGCATGAAATTCGTGCAAGAGTAGGCCTTCCTTCCCCCGGGTGCTGACATTGGCTTCCCTCTGGCACCCGGAACCCGGGCTTCCCTCTGGCCGCTGGCAGGAACCTGGGACCTGGGCTTCTCTTGCAGTCCCAGCTTCATCCAGAAGGTTGTCCGGTCTAATTAGCATATTACGTTTTTATTATTATAGATTCTCTCTGTTAAATAAGCAGAGAAGTATTTTAAATATATTTTTAATCCTCTCCCAAGGATATTTTTTCCATTGATTTTTAGAGAGAGTGGAAGGAAAGGAGGCAAGAAAGGGAGAGAGAGAGAGGCTACCAATTGGTTGCCTCCCACGTGTGAATTGAACCTGCAATCCATGTATATGCCCTTGACCAGGAATCAAATCCACAATGCTTCAGTGCCTATGTTGACTTTTTTACCACTGATCACTGGCCAAAGTAGAAAAGTATTTTTTGGAATTCAGTCTCACAGTACTTTTGTTTTTAAAGATATGTATCATGTAATAAAATAAAACTACTCTTGGATGGAATTATCATCAGTTAATTCACTATTTGGAGAAAGGAAGGTGGGGCCAAGTTATATTAGTTTGGAAATACTCTAACAGAGAGATAAATCTCTCCTATTTCTGACTAGTGGCCCAGTGCATGAAATTCATGTACAAAGGGGGTTGGGGGGCCCTTCAGCCCAGCCTGCACCCTCTCCAATCGGACATCCCTCTCACAGTCTGGGACTGCTGGCTCCTAACTGCTCACCTGCCTGCCTACCTGATCACCCCTACCTGCCCTCACCTGCCAGCCTGATCTCACCCCCAACTGCCCTCCCCTGCTCGTCTGATCTGACCCCCAACTGCCCTACCCTGATGTCCTGATCTTGACCCCAACTGCTCTGCCCTGCAGGCCTGGTTGCCCCCAATGGCCCTCCCCTGCTGGCCTGATCTCGCCCACAATGGCCCTCCCCTGCCAACCTGATCTTGATCCCAACCCCCCTCCCCTGCCAGCCTGGTTGCCCCCAACTGCCCTCCCCTGCTGGCATGATCTCACCCCCAACTGCCCTTCCCTGCTGGCCTGATTGCCCCTAATTGCCTCTACCTGCCTGATCACCCCTATCTGCCCTCCCCTGCCGGCCTGATCTCGCCCCCAATTGCCCTCCTCTGCCAGCCAATTTGGTTCTGATTGGTTGGTTTCTATGCCAGTCAGCGTCAAAAGCTCCACCTCCTAGGCAGCCATTGGCTCCTCACAGTTTACCCAGATTTGGTTCTGATTGGTCAGTTTCTATGCCAGTCATCATCTCTGGGCCTATCAACGGGGCCCAATTAGAAAGGTGGGGCTGATCAGCAGCCCTGGTGGAGGCCTGGAGAGAAATGGAGACACGGCTGCTGGCCCGGCCTGGAGAGAAAGAGAGAGGCAAGTACTGATCAACAGCTGCCACACAGGCGACAGATCAGACCCTGCTTCTTTCTTCAGGCCTCTCTCCGGGCCTGATTTGCAGCCCCCTCAGCAGCCACGGCAACCCAGCGCTGACTGCAGGACTGACTTTCGGTTGGTCAAGCCTCCGGTCGTGATGGACCCAGGGTTTTTATATATTAGGATTATTAA
Source organism: Ia io (assembly GCA_025583905.1). NCBI lineage: Eukaryota > Metazoa > Chordata > Mammalia > Chiroptera > Vespertilionidae > Ia > Ia io. The sequence continues at coordinate 40,404,704 of JAJQQW010000003.1, forward strand.
AGAAATCTGCAAAAACTGAAAAGTTTATTACAGATTGAAATCAGTGATGTTGCCTCAAGGTTTTATTTTTTCATAAGGATATATGATTTCTACAAGGGTGACTAGAGCTGGGAGTCCTTTGAACTATGAGTTGCTTTACAGAGTATCCTTCAATAGTATATAACCCATAGTAACTTACTCTTTTAGAGAATGTTCCACTTGTTCTGCATTTATAACTTAGGTCAGAGAGCAAACCACTATATTAAACCAATGTTGTTATATTTTATAAAACCCAAAATTGTTATCCTACCTTATAATAGAGAAACATGCAAATTGACCGCACCTCCGCTACGCCCACGATTGGGCCGGCGGGAGGCTGGGGGGCGGGACTCCAGGTGGCCTATCCGGCCATTGAGAAGATCAAGATGGCGGCGCCCAGTCCTCTTAGTTCTGGCGGTCACTGGGAAGATCACGGCCCCAGGGAGGCGAGGCTGGGCTGCCCAGCCGCTCCTGGGGGTCCCTGGGGAGATCAGCAACCCGGGGAGGTGTGGCCCCCCCGCCCAGCTGCTCAGGGGGTCTCTGGGGAGATCGGCAACCAGGGGGTCGTGGCCCGCTCAGCTGCTCCCGGAGGTCCCTGGGAACATTGCAGGCATGTGGTTGCTGACCAGGCCTCTGGCCACAGATTCATAGCTTTGCGGAGACCTAGGGCAGGGATCTGCCTCATCTGCAGAGAGACAGAGGTTCTGCAGTGCCCTCAAGACGTGGGTGGGCCCATCCAGGGATCTAGGGGCATGGAAGGACTCCTGGCAGAGGGGCAAGGACCCACACCCCTGAGGCGGGGGTTGAGGGGTGGTGCCACCTCAGTGGAGGGGTGCTGCACTGCAGGGTACTGGACTGACCGATGTGATTCAGAGAAGCTCCCAGTGCTAACCGGCCATGCTCAGGCGGCCTTCACACTTCAGAGGCAGTGACTCCTGCTCCTGCCTTGACCCAAAAGCAAGCTCCTGACACCGTGCCCCATGGCAGAGCATGCCTAGGCAGTGAGTGGGAAGCCTTCCACCTGCTTCGGAGAAGGGGGGCAGTAAAGAATGGGGGGAGAGGAAAGAATGTGGAGCATCCACAATGAAGAGGTGCTTGAGAAAGAGGCTCGGAAGCCAGACTGGAAGGTTTGTTCTGTTTGCTGGGCGGCTGCCCCTTAGGAAGCGCAAAGAGCATGGCTCTGAGGGCTTTCTGTGTGCTGAGTCAAGTTTCACAGCCAACTGGAATTGGCCTCAGTTTCCTGGTCTGTAAAATGGATTAAGTGTGTCCCAGTGCCTTCACTGAGCTTTGATGGCCAATTGAGATACTATATAAAGAAAATGAGGGAAGAAGTGAGAAAGAAAAGGGAGGATGAGCAACACAAAAGAAAGACTGAAAGGAACCTGTAAACCCATTGTCACTTAAATAGGGAATATAGTCAATAGTGTTGTAATGATGGTATGATGCCAGGTGGGTACTAGAAATATCAGGGAACACTTTGTAAAGTATATGATTGTCTAATCACTATTCTGTAACTAATATAAAACCTGAAACCAATACAAAATAATGTTGAATGTAAAGAAATGAAAATTGGAGTGAAATTTTTATAAATTTCAAAGTTTAAATAAAAGCTGTAAAGGAAGGAAGGGGAGAATAAAAAGTGTTTTTCATTTTACCACTTCATTAAAAAGACAGTTGTCTTTATATGGTGCTTTTATACTTTTCTAAGTCATTATCTCATTTTAATTTCCGGGCAACTTAAAGACAAGATAAGTATTCCCTCCACTATTCAAAGAAAGGAAATCTTGGTGTCTGGTCCTAATGATTCAATCGTCAAGCCCTTATTGTAAAGCAGGGTTAGTAAAATTTTCTGTGCAGGGTCATATCTATACTAATAAAAGCCTTGAGGGTGATCAGGCCAGCAGGGGAGGGTATTTGGGGGCAATCAGGCCCGCAGAGGAGCAGTTAGGGGGCAATCAGGCCAGCAAGGGAGCAGTTAGCGAGCAATCAGGCAGGTAGGTGAGCAGTTAGGAGCCAGCGGTCCCGGATTGTGAGAGGGATGTCCAACTGCAGGTTTAGGCCTGATTCCACAGGGATCGGGCCTAAACCTGCAGTTGGACATCCCCCAAGGGGTCCCATATTAGAGAGGGTGCAAGCTGGGCTAAGGGACACCCTCCCCAGTGCACGAATTTCGTGCACCGGGCCTCTAGTATTTTATAAAACTCGATAAAATATTTATATTTATGTAATATTTATATTAAACACTTTACATATTTATGCCAAATGATGTTCATTATACAAAACATCTAATTCAAAACTGGGCTTGTGAATCCCTTTGTTAAATTGTGTGTGAAAATTAATTTGCCAAAATATTAGTAAGTTCTGTACCTCACGGTATTGAAAATGTTTGCAAATGTATACTTTCCTATATTATAACTATCAGTTTACATGTGGTTATAATGAACTATTTTCCAAATTTAAAATCCTACTGTGTGTATCCACATATCTATGTATTTTTTTGCTGCCACAAGATTTTTGAACAATTTTGTCATACTGATTTCACCTGTTAAGATTGGAAAAGGTGACTTTTATATGGTGGATAATGTAGAAAATTTACTTACATTAACTCACATTCTAATCATAAACTTTATAATTAAAAATTTTAAATGTTTGCATGTTGTCAAAGTACGTTTTATAGGAACCTTCAATTTTGCTGTTTCTCTTACACAGAGAAATTTTGTCAGAGGTTAAAATATGATTATGTTTTGTAACTTCCTAAAGTATATAATGTGTAACTCTATTTGTTATAGGCTAAACAGGTGAAAAATATTTGCTTGCAACAAAACTTCATTTTATCTTTTGATATGAGCACATGGCTAATTACTGGCTTTAGGGGTGGGGTTAAAAGGATCACCCCAACTTGTTATAGTATTATAATTACTGAATATTATGATTGCCACTTTAAATGACACAGTCTACAAAGGTTAATGATACATTGGGCAGTGTGAGAATGCCAATTAAAGGGTAATGGTCATTCTGAAGGTTAATGGTTGTAACTCTTTAAAGAGAATAAATTGATGCAATACAATCCATTTTAAGAAAAAAAAAACAATTCCCCTCTATAATGATGTTACTAATTATCCTATTGGCAGTTCAGTAGACATATAATCATTTCATCTATTGACATTAAAGTGCCTTAATAAAAGCTTTAGAATATTGAATGTATGAACCTTTTATTTAACATCCTTATAAGGTACTTGTTTAGAATATGATTATTTGAATGAGAGAAAAAAAGAGATGTTTCAAGTTTTAAAGAAATTAAAATGCACCCAATAAAAACGCCTCTTTAATTAAAGTATTAAGCAAATGGCATTGTTGTATGTTCTATTAACATGCATGCACCTATTTATACATAAACACCAATAAGAATTTAGTTTCCATTTGAAAAGCTCAATAATTTATAGAGTGACACAGATCAAAACTGATTGCTTTCTAACTAATAGGTTAGAGGAAATAGCTATCATATATGAGCATTATGAACCTTACCTCATTCTGAAAAGTTGCTGAAGTAAAGTGAGAGAAATGGTCTGCTGACTCCTAATTCATGAAGTGACAATGATGAATGAAAGCAAGTTAGCTCCAGCTGTAGCTGTATTTTAGCTCCTGGGTAAATTTTTTTTTTTCTTCTGCTATAGGCAGTGAAAAAAGCAAAATTTCCAGTTAATAAGGAACAAATACTTTCTTAAAAGTGGTATCTAAACAGTGTCTATCAGAGAGTCATTCATTTTTCTGGAAGAGAACTTTTTTTAAAACAGCTACAAAGACATCCAATAGCAGGTAATTCACTTGAGGCCACATAATATATCTTGGAAACATTATAGTCAGTGGTTTTATTTTTTTCCGAAATTAAGTAAGTTCAATGTCTTGTGGAGAGATAAAATAATATTTTATTTAATTTTGTTCATCTGTGCATAAGACCTTGGAAAGGGGAAAATTGCAAAACAAGGCTACATTTAAGGAGACAAAAATAAACTGGTGATATTTACATGTTGCTTTATTTGTCCCAGGATGATTTAGCCCCACTTTCACATAAAACTGCTCTCTTAAAAAGCCACCGAAATCTTACTGGCAAACCCAAAGATTTTTCTTGATCTATCTCTTCATTCATTTACTCTTGGTTGAGATTAACCTCTATATTTCCACAGTCATGAAATCAATGTGTTCACAGACAATACATTAGATAGATCCATCATACCTGATAATAATAACATGAAAATGAAGGAACTGCACACCAGAAGAACATTGCTTAATTTTGCTGAATTCAAATTCTGCATCTGTAAAATGGGAATTAAAATACCTAACACAAAAATTTATTATGAATATTAAAGAAAAATGAGCTATATTATAACCTTAGTTACATTAATAATTAATCCAACTATATGTAACCTTCTATCTCATTTATTGTCTTAAAATTTTCATTTCTTGATATTAATTTTAAGTGTGTATTATAATTCTAATAGTTTAAATAGAATTATGCATATCTACTTTCAATAGCTTCTCTTTCTGTCTCTGTTCTTCTCTGTTCTCTCTCATATATATGCTTACATATTTCAGAAAAGTACTCTTACAACTAACAACAAATTATTATCTATTAAAGATGTAACATGTGTACATACACACTGCCCAATTTAAGAAATAAAATATTTTATCAGTGAAATCAAGTCTTCTATTACTCTCTTTTCTATTTTCAACTCCAAAATGTATAACCACTTTCATTAGCTTCAAAAAGATTATTGACACCATTTTCTCTTCTCATGTATTCAGAATATATAGCCATAATATTATATTATTTGTTTTAAATTTAAAATAAGTAGTATCATAATTATAGTAGACTTCCATACTATAGTATATGTTCTAGGACTTTTTTTTCCCCACCTAATACTGTATTGGTGAGAATCATTCATGTTGCTACATAAACATTTGTTTCTTTTTAATGGAAAAATGATATTCTGTATTTTTAAATTATATTGCAATTTATTTACTCATCCTTATTTAAGGTCTATTGTTTTAAACTTATTTTCTAATATAAGTGTCTTAGTCTGTTTGGTCTGCTAAAACAAAATACCACTGACTAGGTGATTATAAAAAAACAGAAATTTATTTCTCACATTTCTGGTGAATTGGAAATCCCAGATTCTTATGCTAACAGATTCAGTGTTTGATGAGGGTCTACTCTGTAGTTGGCATCTTTTTTAAATATCTTCACTTGGTGGAAAGGGCTAGGGTCTCTTTTATAAGATCACTACTTTTATTCATGAGGTCTCTATCCTCATCACCTAATTATCTCTCAAATGCTCCACACACCTCCCTAATATCATCAAATTGGGTATAAGGATTCCAATATGTGAATTTGAGGAAACACAAACATTCATGCCATAGCAATGATATACTTAGCATTATTGGTTTACATATTCCTATTATATTTGACTTATTTTCATATTTATTTTAAAATATTGTGATCAACCATGAAGCCATCACTCAAAACAATAACTAAACATGTATCTATGTTCTCACTATACCTGTCAACTTTTTATATTAATCATTCTACTGCTTTGTTATATGTATTGTCACATGTATCTGTATATGCAGAAACAATACATTACTTAGAACTGACAGTGTTCTTATTTTATAGAATGGATGTCAGACTTTATTTAGTCTGGGACTAGTTTTCTTCACTCAAAACTATACATATTTCCTTACTGAGAGATGTGGGAGATCTTTATGTATTCTGAATACAATTCTTTTATCAGAAATGTTATTTGCAACTATATTTTTATGAGTCTGTGGCTTTCCTTTTTAGTCTCTTAACAATGTATTTGCAGTGCAATCATTTTAAATATAGATCTAGTATCTATATTTTATTTTTTATACCATACAAAAGGATAAACTAAATATGGATAAAAATTTAAATGTAAGTCACGAAACCATAAAAATCCTAGAAAAAAATTATAGGCAACAAAATCTCAGATATCTCTCATAGCAATATGTTTATAGATACATCTCCTAGGGCAAGGGAAACTAAGGAGAAAATAAATAAACAGAACTACATCAAAATAAAAGCTTCTGCATAGCAAAAGAAACCATCAACAAGATGAAAAGAGAGTCCACTGTATGGGAGACCCTATTTGCTAATGATATGTCTGAGAAAAGGTTAATATCAAAAATATATAAAGAACTCATACAATTTAATAGAAGAAAGACAAATAACCCAATAAAAAAAAAACGGGCAAAGGATCTAAATAGACATTTTTCCCAAGGGGACATACAGATGGCCGAGAGACATATGAAAAGATGCTCAAAGTCACTAATCATCAGAAAGATGCAGATTAAAATGACAATGAGGTACCACCTCTCACCTGTCAGAAAGGCTACCATCAACAAATCAACAAATGACTAGTAAGGATATAGAGAAGAAGGAATCCTAGTACACTATTGGTGGGAATGCAGGCTTGTGCAACCATTATGGAAAACACTCAAGTTTCCTCAAAAAAATTAAATATGAAACTGCCATTTGACCCAATGATCCCACTTCTAGGAATATATCCTAAGAAATCCAAAGCACCAATCAGAAAGAATATAAACACCCATATGTTCATAGTAGTACAATTTACAAGAGCTAAGATGTGGAAACAGCCCAAGTGCCCATCAGTAGATGAGTGGATAAAAAAATTGTGGTACATTTACACCATGGATTACTATGCAACAGTAAAAAAGAAGGATCTCTTACCCTTTGAGACAGCATGGAGGGACCTGGAGAGTATTATGCTAAGCAAAATAAGCCAGTCAGAGAAAGATAAGTATCATATGATCTTACTCATATGTGGAATCTAATGAACAAAAATAAACTGATGAATAAAATAGATCCACAGATATGGAAGCATGGAACTGACTTGTGGAATCTCAAAAGGAAGGTTGGGGTGGATGGGTGGATGGGTAGAGATCAACAAAAGAACTTATATGCATATATGCATAAACCATGGACACAGACAATAGGGTGGCAAAGGCCTGGGATGGGTGGGGGTTGGGGGCAGGCTAGAAGGAGTCAATGGGGTAAAAAAGGGGACATATGTAATACTTTCAACAATAAAGATTTTTTAAAAATAGAACTAGTATTTATTTTGTGTTTTAGTTTCATTATTCCTTCCCATAAAAGGCAGATGGTGGGAGTGGGGATGGAGTCATGGATTTGAGGGCCTATTTTCTTCCAGATGCATTGGGTTTCTAAGAGAGTCTTCAGGCTCCAGTTCTTTTGAACTTTGCCCTACAGATTAAAGCAGGGTTTTGTTTGTTTGTTTTTGTTTGTTTTTCTGTAGGAAGTGAGAGGAGAGGGGTCTAGACAGAGCTTTAGCAGTGGATGCTGATGACCTACACCCCAGAAGAAGCTTTCTCAGGGTACTCCAGGGTTTCTCCTATGGCCTTATTTTCCTGGAGAAAAAGCTTGTGAGAAGATGGGGATCCTATGTCATGGCCCACATTTTCACTGTAGCTAACATACAACCATTACTAATTATTAAAAATTTCTAGCTAAGGCTTATTAATGTATTTACTTTCCCTTAAGTTCTGTCAATTTTTGCTTCCCCATGTTAATGCTTTTTTAGTAGGTTGATACATATGGTGATTATCTTGAGTCCCTATTAAATTTTTTAATTCTCAATGTTTTCAAATCTACATAGTTTATTTCTAATATAGCTACAAGAGCCTTCTCATACTATGTTTTTTTGCCCCTCCTTATTCTTTCAGACTATCTCCATTTTTATAGTAAAACTAGTGGCCTGGTGCATTAATTTTATGCATAGGGGTGGAGGTGTCCCTCAGCCCAGCCTGCGCCCCCTCCAATCTGGGACCCCTCGGGGGATGTCCAACTGCTGGTTCAGGACTGATCCCTGGTATCGGGCCTGAACCAGCTGTCATACATCCCTCTCACAACCCAGGACCACTGGCTCCTAACCACTCGCCTGTCTACCTGCCTGATTTCCCCTAACCACTTCTGTCTGCCAACCTGATCACCCCCTAACTGCTCCCCTGCCAGCCTGATTGATGCCTAACTGCTCCCTGGAGGCCTGATGGCCCCCAACTGCCCTCCCCTGCTGGCCCGATCACCCCCAACTGCCCTCCCCTTCCGGCCTTATTGCCCACAACTGCCCTCCCCTGCTGCAACCTGCCTCCTCCGCTGGGACCCACCTCCTCCACGTGAGGCGATGGAGATGCCGGGACCGGCCTCCTCCACGCCACGCAGAGCCACAGGACTTTATGCCTCACCACACAGAGTAGCTGCCAGGACCCCCTCTGCTGTGCATGTGGCCATCTTTGTGGCGGACATCTTTGTGGTGGCCATCTTGTGATGATGTCACGCTCAAGGGTGCAAGGACCACCTAGGCTTTTATTAGTATAGATGGGTACATTTTCTCTTTCTCTCCCTCTCTCTTTTCCTTTTTCTCTGTGTCTTAAATTGGAAACATAGCTCATTTATTTTCATCTCAATTAATTACCAATATAATTATAAAGTCTATACTTGAATCTTGTAGTTTCTGGTATTTATTTAAATTGTAACCATCTTTAGTATTTACATTTCTATTCTAATTGCTCTTTGATCTACGAATCATTTAGAACAATTTCCTAAAATTTAAATTGCTGAAATTTATTGATCTCTTAAAGTTTATATGTAACTTCATTATATTATGATCAGAAAAAGAAAATACAAACCTTTCTTTTATATGCCTAATAAATTCTCACTTTTCCTTATCAATTACATATCTTTTGTAGGCATATATATATATTTTAATATTTTACACATAACTTTTAACTGTTTTTAATCTTATTGGTTTTAGTCACAAGATTGAATTAAACAATAATGGTAACAATCCTATATAATAAAGAGGGAATATGCTAATTGACCATCACACCCTCACAAATATGGCGGTTCCCACAGCCAATAAGGAGGGAATATGCTAATTGACTGCCACATCCTCAAAATGGCGGTGCCTACAGCCACAAGATGACGGTACCCAGTCCCCTCAGCCCTGCTGGGGTGGCAGGCATGCAGCAAGGCCAGGCCCACCCCCAAACAGGTCCCGCTGCTCTGTGCACCTGCGTTCAGAGTCTCCCAGTCTCCTCAGCCCCTCAGCCACCCAGGGCCAGCCCAAGGTACAGGCAAGCCTCGTATGTCAGCTGCCCAGCTGCCTAGGGCAAGCCCAAGGCACAGGCAAGCCTTGGATGGTGGCTTCCCAGCCGCCCAGGGCCGCCTGAGGCTCAAGTAACCAGGGCCAGCCGAGGCTTCTGCTGCCAGCAGTGGCAGCAGCAGAAGTGTGATGGGAGCGTCGCCTTCCCCTGATAGCCAGGTCGCATCCTGCCCCGAGGGCTCCCAGACTGTGAGAGGGGGCAGGCGGGAATGAGGGAACCCCCTCCAGTGCATTAATTTTCATCCACTGGGCCTCTAGTAAGATATAAAAGTTTTATAGATCTTACTACATGTCAGAAATACCAATGTAAGTTTTACACATACTGGGTGATTTGATTTTTAAAATAAATCTATGATATAAGCTAATATTTTTATATGAGCAACTTGAAGCACAAAGTGGTAATTTTTCAAAGATATAACAGCTATTTAGAGGAGAAAAATGACACTAAAATATAGAATAACCTGGAAAACATTTCCAAAAGAAATTTTTAATAGATACTTTTCATTTCTCATGTTTTTAATTGGTATGTTTATGTTTTCAGGTTGTTTAATATGCCAATCTCCCCTTAGTTATTTTAATATGCTTATTTCTCTAAATTTTTAATTTTTAATTTTTCAGTTCTAATAGACCCTTTAGTCATGTCTGTATATGTGTGTGTGCGGGTATATGTGTGTGTGTGTGTGTGTGTGTGTGTGTGTGTGTGTGTGTGTTCTTTTGAAACAACTGTGCTAATAATCTATCTTGTTACTTCAGTCTAGAACTCATTGGTTTCTGAAGATATCAGTTATTTTCTCAGGCCTTATGTATTTGGCAAAGGCCAGGACCCAGTGCTTGAAACAGCCAATTAATTTAGTGGTAGGGAGACCACAAACTCAAATATGAAGACCCCACAGGCACCAGAATTGTTTTTCTGTGTGTTTAGCAATATAAACGTTTTCCCAAGTTATTTATATTTTTTCTCTACAATTTTTATTTTATCTCTCTATAATCTGTTGATTTAGCTCCTTGGAAAAAAATGCAAAAGATATGTCTCACACATATAAAATAAAATTAAAATCAAAATATAGAGCTAGTATTATAAAAATACAGATATAATCTTTTAGTAACATTTTATATTGTAATTTTAATTTAGAAATTGTATACAAACACACTTTAAAAAATTTTCTTTTTGTAGTAAAGCAGAAGCTAAAACATGTTGGATGGTCCATAAGCAATTTCCCTTGAGAAAGAATGAGAGACCTGTCAAGATTATTTATATCTTCCTCCACAGAAATCAGACACATAAGAAGGCATTCTACACCAGTATATTTTACAGCATAATTGGGTTTTATGTCAAAGTAGTTAATGTAAAAAATCTTATCTGCACTAATAAAAGAGAAACATGCAAATTGACCGTCCCTCCGCTACAGCCACCAGCCAATCAGGAGTGAGTATGCAAATTAACCAAACAAAGATGGCAGTGGCCATGGAGCTGGAGTGAGCAGGAGGCTTGGGTTGCCCCCGGCAACGGAGGAAGCCAAGCTTCCCACCCGCCCTGGACTCCACTCAAGGAGGGGCTGAAAAAAAAAAGGAGGGGCTGGGAGCCTGGGTCACCGGGGGGTGTGGCCAGCCTGAAAACGGCCCTCAGCCCCTTACCCAGGCTGGCCACGCCTCCATGGAGTAAGAGTCTTCACTGGGGAGCCTGGCCAGCCTGAAAACAGCCCTCAGCCCCTCACCCAGGCTGGCCATGACCCCCCAGTGGGGACCCACACCCCATGGGGGCATGGCCAGCCTGAAAACCATCACAGGCCCCTCACTCAGGCCACCCTACACCCCAAGGGAACACCCACCCTGATCCGGGACACCTTCAGGGCAAACCAGTCATTCCCCACCTATGCACCAGGCCTCTATCTATACTAATAAATGGGTAATATGCTAATTAGATGGGGAAACCTTCTAGGAGACGTTCTGGATGTTCTTCTGGACAAAGCCATGGTGGTAGGGCCAAGGTAGAGGTGGTCAGAGGCCAAGAGGGGAGGGCAGTTGTGGGTGATCAGGCCAGGATGGGACGGCAGTTGTGGGTAATCAGGCCGGTGGGGCGGGGGGGGCATTGGGGGTTATTAGGCCGGCGGGAAGGGTCAGTTGGGGGTGATCAGGACAGCAGGGGGGCAGTTGGGGGCGAGCAGGCCAGTGGGGAGGGAAGGAGGGGGAGAGCAGGCCAGCAGGGGGAGCAGTTGGGGGTGAGCAGACCGGCAGGGGGTCAGTTGGGGGCAAGCAGACCAGCAGGGGGGGCAGTTGGGGGAAAGCACACTGGCACGGAGGGCAGTCGGATGTGATCAGGCTGGCGGGGGGAGCATTTGGGGGCGAGCAGGCCAGCAGTGGAGGTCATTTGGGGGCGAGCAGGCCAGCAGTGGGGGGTTGTTGGGGGCAAGCAGGCCAGCAGGCATAGTGGTTAGGGGCAATCAGGCAGGCAGGCAGGAGAGTGGTTAGGAGCCAGCAGTCCCGGATTGTGAGAGGGATGTCCGACTGCTGGTTTAGTCCCGATCCCTGTAAACTGGCAGTAGGACACCCTTCGAGGGGTCCCAGATTGGAGAGGGTGCAGGCTGGGCTGAGAGACACCCCCCATGCACGAATTTCATGCACCGGGCCACTAATAATATTATGAAACCCTTAAATGTAAATCAACCAAATGGAGGAACTACTGGCCACTATGATGCTCACAGACCACCAGGGGGAAGATACTCAATGAAGGAGCTGCCCCCTAGTGGTCAGAATGCTCCCACAGGTGGAACGCTGCTCAGCCAGAAGCTGGGCTCACTGCTTATGAGGGCAGTGGTGGTGGTGGGAGCCTCTCCCACCTCTTAGGAAGCACTAAGGAGCAGTGAGCTGAGTGGTAAGGAGCAGCAAGCAGGTGGGTGGTAAGGAGCGAGGGGTCCTGGACTGCCAGAGGGATGTCCAACTGCCAGCTTAGGCCCGATCCCCAGGGTTATTGGGCCTAAGTCAGAGGAGGACATCCCCAAGGGGTTCCAGACTGCAAGCGGGCACAGGCCTGGCTGGCAAACCCCCGCACCTCCTGTGCAGGGATTTCATACACTGGGCCTCTAGTATAATAATAAAGAGCAAAGTATTAGATTATTTTTCTCCAAACAAGTACATAATGGAAAATTCTGTGAATTTTGATTAATGTGCTTTAAACAAATAATAAATGCTTTAAACATCTTTCAATTATCAATGAAATTACCTAATTAATGCTCCTTTCCTAATCTACTTCAAAAAAGTTTAAGATCATTACCAAATCAGAGGCCTGGTGCACGAATTCATGCACAGGTGGGGTCCTGCTGTCCTGCCCGAATCAGGATTGAGCTTGGCCGGCTGGGGGGAGGGGCTGTAGGCGGTTGGCTGGATGGCCCCAACCCCTGGTCGAACTCCTGGTCAAACTCCCAGGGGAGGAGACAATTTGCATATTAGCTTTTTTTTAAATATATGTTTTTTTATTTCAGAGAGGAAGGGAGAGAGAGACAGAGATAGAAACATCAGTGAGAGATAATCATTGATCGGCTGCCTCCTGCATGCCCCACACTGGGGTCCGAGCCTACAACCTATGCATGTGCCCTTGGCCAGAATCAGACCTGGGACCCTTCAGTCTGCAGGCCAATGCTCTATCCACTGAGCCAAACCAGCTAGGGAAAGCTTTTATTTATATAGGACTAGAGGGCCAGTGTATGAAATCCATGCATGGGGGGATGGAGGGCCCCTCAGCCCAGTCTGCACCCTCTCCAGTTGGGAAACCTTGGGGATGTCTGACTGCCAGTTTAGGCCTGATCGCAAAGGGATCAGGCCTAAACCAGCAGTTGGACATTCCTCTTGCAATCCAGGACCGTGGGCTCCTAACCATTAGCCTGCCTGCCTGCCTGATCACCCCAACCACTTTTGCGTGCTGGCCTGATGCCCCTAACTGCTCCCCTGCCAGCCTAATAACCCTTAACTGCCCTCCCCTGCCTGCCTGGTTGCCCCTAACCGCCTCTGCCTCATGCTCTGCCACCATGGCTTTGTCCAAAAAGATGTCCAGAAGAAGTCCAGTCTAATTAACATATTATCCTTTTATTAGTATAAATACACCCCTAACTGCTCCCCTGCTGGCCTGATCGCCCCTAACTGCTGCCCTGCCAGCCTGACTGCCCCCTAACTGCTCCCCTGCCAGCCTGATCACCCCTAACTGCCTCTGCCTTGGCACCGGCCACCATGGCTTTGTCCGGAAGGACATCTGGAAGATGTCCATTCTAATTAGCATATTGCCCTTTTATTAGTATAGATACTTCTTAGTTAAATCATTCATGCATGGTATATTATACATACCTAGTTTTATGTGCAATAATTTATGCATTTCCAGAAACATAGAAAAGCTATTCTCATGTTACTAATTCTATAAATAATAGCAGCAACTTCTATTTTTAATGTATTCTCAATTTCTTTATGCATTAATTATAAAATACTAGTGATGATAACATATAACAATTTTTGGTAGTTTTTAATATGGGAACCTATTTTATCATTGTCATAGATAAGTTTGTGATATAAAAACTTGTTTACATTTTCAAATCTTATAAATATATTTTTATTGATTTCAGAGAGGAAGGGAGATAAGAGAGAGATAGAAACATCAATGATGATAGAGAATCATTGATCGATTGCCTCTTGCACACCCCCTACTGGGGTTCGAGACCACAACCCAGGCATGTGCCCTTGACTGGAATCGAACCCAGGATCCTTCAGTTCACAGGCAGATGCTCTATCCACTGAACCAAACCGGCTAGGGCAAAACTTGTTTATGTTTTCAATGATAAATCTAATTCTCCACCTCTGGCTTTTAAATGTTTTCTGTGACTTTTGTGTTTTTTTTTTGACAGTTGTGGCAGATATTTCACTCATCATGCAGTGTAATTGGCATCCTGCCAGGAAGAATAAACCCAGCGATTGTTAGCTTTAGGGAACTGCCAGGATGAAGTAAAGCTTTTTTAAACTCCAAGGAATTAACAGAAATGTTTACAAAAGGGAAAAAATAATGTATCAATCTCTCCTTTTGAACAACAGCAGATTTTGCATTTAGTCTCAATTTTAATATATTAAAAGTTGCAGTAGCATTCTATTGTAAAAGTACACCTTCTTGTTTTATAAACCTTGTCAACATTTGTTGATTAGCAAGACCACATAAATTATATCTATAATAAGATACAGAGAATGACATTCAAGAAAATAGTATATTCTGCCTATGAGTGTAAGGCAATGTAAATAAGGACAAGAATGATTGAATTAAATGATCCTGGGTACATATATAAACTGCTTCAAGTCATGTGTGGAAGGAATTATTGGGGACAAGATGTACTTTTATTATTTTTTGTCATTTAAAAAACTTTTAATTACAGTTGGCATACATTACTATATTAGTTTAGGTATACAACACAGTGATTAGACATTACATAACTTACTAAGCAAACATCCTGGTAAATCTCCCACCCATCTGACACCATATGTAGTTATTACAATATTATTGACTATTTGCCTATGCTGTATTTTGCATTCCCATGACTATTCTAAAACAACCAATTTGTGCTTTTTAATCCCATCCCCTTTTTCACCCATTTACCCAATAAGCTTAAAGCTCACCGTCACTTTCCACTGTGTGCGCTTCAGGTAAACAGATGACACCAATCCCTTCAACCTCATAATAATATTTTTATCTTCCTCAATTCACAGAAAAACATAAGTTATCTTTCAGTTCAGATTTCTCTTGTAGGTAGATTGACTATAATTAGACACAACACAGGCACACTGCTCAAAATGTAATTGATATGACCTGCTAAGTAAAAAAAAAAAAAAAAAAAAAAAAAAGTACTTTCATTATTTAAAAAAATCCTTTGTCTAAATTAAAATAGAAGTTTGAAAGTGTTAACAGAGATTCCAAAATATTTGAATACAAATATGAACTTTCCAGTTTAACCATATATGTAGTAGTTTTTGTTTTAAAGAAACACTTCTCATAAAAGCCTTAAATCATTTTGAAAAAATACAGGAGTATTTATTCTTGTTCATTAAATGAACAGATTTTATAAATGTGCATGCGATCAATGAGACAACTTTAATTTTGCTTAAATTAGGTGCATAGGTAGGCATTCATATATTCAGAAACTATTTGGGGATCTTCTTTTTAAACAGATAGGTATGTATTTAGATAAGTAATAGATAATAGGTAGATGATAGATGATAGATATATACATGATAGATAGATGATAGATAGATATAGATAGATAGATAGATAGATAGATAGATAGATAGATGATAGATAGATAGACAGACAATTATGTCAAAATATTTATATGTGGAGACAAAGTGAATTATTACTCATCTATTAATGGTTCCTTCTCTAGTTAATGTTTCTATGTAGGTTTGAAATGGAAACTTAGGAGAGAGCAGCACCGGTTGTTGCTTTGCCTGCTACACATCTGGCTCAAATCTCCAGCATACTTTGCCTTCTTCAAAGGAAGATTACTTATAGGCGGGGAGCTCACCCTGCATTTTTTGGAACTAAAGAAAATTCCCAAAGTCTCCTGAACAGAATGCTAAACCATGAGGAATAACTTGGTATACATACAGAGCAAATTACAAAAGTATATTATCTACACAGAAATACTCTGGTATATGAAATGACCCTACTATGAAAATATTTAACCAAGAAAAATGAGACATACCATTGGACTGGGCTTAATTTGTCCACACTGGATCACTTATCTTAATTCAGTGAGTTATTTCTTGCAGCAGTTTGTTCGGTTGGTTAATTTAAAAGACTGGCCCAAAAAAGGAAATTTGAAATAGCATAAATGTTTGGCATACAGTAAGAGAAAACATTAAAAAATCATTGGGATGCAAGAGTGCTAGGTTGAATCTATCAAGAGACATAGTAACAGTGATTGAGGAACACAGATTTCAGAGTTCAAGTACTTGAACTGAGTTCTGTTCCGACCCACGAGACAACAACGGGGGAACGAAGAGACACCCTAAAAGAATGAGACAAACAAGGGACACGAAAGAATGGAGGCAAGACAGTATTCTGATCAAGCCTCCAATTTTATTTTTTACAGAGTTCCTTATATGTGGTTTCTAGAAGGGGAGATGCCTAGGAGGGGTGGGGGCTGAGCGGGTCAGGTGGGCTTAGATAATTTGGCTAAAGTCGTAAATGGTGTTGACTATAGATAAAGGATGTGGAGGTTGAAGGGCAGCTATGCTAAGAACGTTTTGTCCTCAGGCATAAGGAAGTAAGTCTGTGGTGAGGACCAAGTTTCCCTGAGGTTGTATTTCATTAGCTTACTGAAATAATGTTAGAATTAATTTGTGATTGACTCTTGGCTCCTGACATCTCCTCCCTTTCTGTTTAAGAAACGGGAGTGGGCATTAATCGACCGAGGAGATATTGACCTGGTTCCTCCCATGGGCTTTGCACACCCACCGTGTGTGGCTCTTGACATCTTTTGTGGAGGGGAGGCAGAGCCATTATTTTTATCGATGTCAACCTCTATGCAAACCAGGTATACTCTCAGGGAAATCCAGAGGAGTTTGGAAAAATGTCCCGACCTTCCCTTGCAATGCTTTGCTCTGCACTCGGTTCGATACCCATACCTCTGGCTCTGGCTAGAGCGTAGGTAAGCATCCCTCTGGTTAAGATGCTGTCCCCGTAGGGAAGGAGCGAGTCTGGGTCCGGAGGTGCTCGCGCTCTTGGTAAACCGAGTCCCACCTATCGGCCATTTCCAGGCGTTGATAATGAATCTGAATGGGTTTTGCTAAAGCTGAATCTATTTGCTGTTTTACGAGGTCGGTTATTTTTCTAAATGCCCAAGGGCCAAATGTAATAATAAGGAGAAAACCAACAAGGGGACCAAGGATGGGGAGGAGGTAGGGGAGGAGTCCATTAAGTCCACTCCAGAGCGGGTTCTCAAATAGCTCTTTTCGTCTCTTGACGAGGTCTTCTTGTAGCTTCTTGATCTTGTCTCAGACGATGCCAGACTTGTTGGCGTAGAAGCAGCATCGTTCCTGTAGAGCCAAACATATCCCTCCCTGCTCTGCCGTGAGTAAATCTAATACTTCTGCTAATGAATCGATTTGGCCCTGAAGATCATTAATGGTCCCTGAAAGAGCGTGGACATCGTCAATTAATAGAGGTTGTAGGTTCTAGATGCCCAGCGGCCAATTGCTCCTGTACTAACTTTGAGGCGGCTGTAAGTTTCTCGTTAGTTAATGGCCATTGATCTACCCACACAGGGGAATCACATTTCCATTTGATCTTATCTGCGTGGGGTACAGGAAAGTCAATGACCGTCATGGAAAATTTTGGTTTCCTAATCCTAATCGGTCATTTTTGGGTGTTATAGAAAGTGGTTGTTTGATGCCTTGATTATTTTTTCCTAGTCCTTGTCCTGGTAAAAAGCCTTGGTTAAGCATTTGTTGGGTAATAATTTCATTGGGGCTACACATAATGAGCTTTAATTGAGATAGAATATCTCGTCCCCATAGGTTAACAGGTAGTCCTGGGACAATATAAGGTTGGACTTGCCCTGAGTTACCCTCAGTATCTTTCCAGGTTAGGATTTTGTGCTCTGTTTTGGGTTGGTAGATTGGCCAATGCCTTTAAGATGTGTTACAGAGGCTTCGCAGGGCCAACTGGGGGGCCAGTATCGGGTCGATATTACCGTGGCGTCTGCCCCTGTATCTACTAAACCTTTAAAAATTTTTCCGTCTAATTCAAGAGTGAGTAGTGGCCTCTCAGTGGTAATCTGTTGAACCCAATAGATATCAGAGGAACCGAAGGCAGAATCCAACCTAGGTTGTTGAATATTACTTTTATTGGTGGAGTTTAGGGGAAGTAAGATAAGCTGAGCTATTCTTTGTCCTTTGGAAATGGATATGGGCCATGAGGGAGCTGAAGCTAGAATGGTAATCTGTCCTGTGTAATCATTGTCAATGACCCCTGGGGTAACCTGAAGGCCAGCCAAAGAGGAGCTACCACGCCCTAAGATCAAACCAAATGTTTCTGGAGGTAAGGGTCCAAAAGCTTCAGTGGAAATGAGTTGAATGCCTTGATCTGGTATTAATATTGTATCGGAGGCGGAACAGAGGTCCAGTCCTGCGCTTCCTGGGGTGGCGCGGCAGAGGGAGCTGATGCCTGAGCGGGAAGGATCTGTTGTGGGACGAACCTGATGGCCCCTTGGTTCGGCACCGTGTTTGGGGCCGGGGGCTGGCCCCTCAAGGAGTTTCCCTGCCGGGGTGGAAGGGCTTTACCCTCGATACCTGTTTTTGAGTGACATTCATTAGCCCAGTGGAGACCGCGTCGGCACCGTGGGCAAGCGGTCTTTGGAGGAGCCCGTGGTTGTTTGCCACTGGGGCAATCTTTTATGAAGTGTCCTGGCTGTTTGCAATTAAAGCAGGTTTTTTGTTGTGTATTTGGTTGTTTTTCTTGGGTAAAATTTTTTAGGGCCGCTCCTATAGCTAATCCAATAGCGTGGGAGGTACCTATACCAGAGCAAAGTTTAATATAATCAGAGAGATTGCCACACCGGTGAGGTCTTATTGTCTCTTGACAGACAGGATTAGCATTCTCATAAGCGAGATGCTTTACGAAGGCACTTTCCGTCTCACCTCCCCCCACTAATCTCTCAGCGGCGTCAGTGAGGCGGCTGATAAAATCACTGTAAGGCTCGTCAGCTTCTTGGCGAATTTTGGCTAGCGAGGTAGTGGCAGAATCCTTAGGGGGGAGACGGCGCCAAGCTTTAAGACCGGCGACTTGGATTTGGGCTAGTAAACCAGGGGGAAATTTGGCCTGGATTTCATTGGTTTCATAGGGGGGTCGGCCAAGAAGTTTATCTCTGGTCCACGAGCGGGAGTTTTTACTTTCATTATTGCGTTGGGCTGTTTCTCGGCAGTTTTCAACAAAGTCCGTACGCCAAAGGACATAATCACCTCCTGAGAGCGTGGCTCGAGCTAGGGATAGCCAGTCATTAGGTGTGAGCCATTTGTCACTTAAGCTTTCGAGAAGGGCGATGGTAAAGGGGGCCGTAGGGCCATAGTTACTGACCGCGGCTTTAAGATCTTTAAGATGTTTAAGGTTAAGGCGGCGATATTTTTGTTCAGATGTGTCACTCTGGCTAGGGTTGGGGCCTTCAGTGTCTGAAGCTTCATTGTCTGAGTCTGGATTTTGATTTTGAGAGTCAGAGCCTACTTCTAGTAAGTTATTTTCTTCCTCAATGACTGTAGGGCGGGAACCCTGACTTCGGGTGACGGGAAATGCATGGAGGGTGGTTTTTGATTTTGGGGTTTTTTGGACAGTTTTAGAAGAGTTTGGATTAGTAGAGAGGGTGGTAAGTTCTGCCTCGAGGGCTTGGACTTCTTTAATAAGCTGGAGGTGTTCACGTTTTTGTTGGAGGATTTCTTTTAAAGAGGATATGTCTTGGGTAAGAGAGACTTCAGCTTGTCTGATGGGGTCAGAATTAAAGGGTAAATTTGGAGCCGTAGCACGGAAAGGAGGAGGATAGTAAAGGGTGAGGGGGTTGTAGGGTGGGGGTTTGTAAGCTTTACTAGGAGGCTCTTGAAGAGCAGGAGCAGTGAGACCCCAGGGATCTTCACCGTCGTGGCAATGAACAGCCTGTTCATTAAGGGTTTCTTGATCTTCCAGGGAGAGTTTATCATCGAAGGGGGTCTTATTTAAACCTTTAAGTGAGGGATAGATACCGGGGACCTTAGTGCTAGGGGTAGGATGAGGTTCTTTGATTTCTTCCATAAGATCCTTTTGAGGTGGGTCTTCTGGCATATTTACCGCGACCGACGGACAAGCCGAGGGCGGGCGGGAACTATCTTTTAAGACTGTCTCTCCTGTTTTTATTATATCTTTTATATCAGGATCTAGAGGATGAACTTTAAGAATATCATGTATAAGGTTCCAGTAAGAGAAGGCGGATATAGGGATTTTCTCTGGGCCAAAAGTCTCATAATAATCCTGAAGGGCGTCGCCCACTCTTTTCCATCGCTTTGAATCGATGGTGCCCTCTAGTGGAAACCAGGGACATGTTTCATGAATAAAAGAGAAGAAATGTCTAAGGTCCTTTTTTTTTACCCTTACTCCTCGCGTCCTGAGGGACTCCTTGAGCCCACCTAGAAATATCTCATGAGAGTTCAATGAGTTGCCCATTATTTTGGCTGGGTAGTTTTCAAGATTTCCTCCTCCACGTAAGCCTCTGGGACGTATAAACCCCGTGCCAGGTCAGCTCGGAATTTCTTAAATCACTGGCGATCCTTATGTAACTGCTCTCCTTTTACCTTACGGCCTCTGCTCGCGTGTCATAGATCGGGATGTATAAGCCCCATACCAGGATGGCGACCACTAAGATGTAGCGAGCTCAGAGTTTGCCAGAGAGGGTGACACAGTTCGGGCCAGAGAAGAATTACTCTTCCGAGTGATTCAGAGTTTTCACTGCCAGTTTCGGGTACCCTTCACCCTTCCCCAAACGGCGAGGTGAAAGCTTATTAGTGGACGAGAGGGAGATTAGGAAAACTAAAAGGGCCAGCCAAAGAGGGTCAAAACGGTGAAAACTCTCAAGAGATATTTTAAAAATCTTGTTTGAAAAGTTTCATCTGCTTACCTTTACAACGATCTGTCTCACGGGCGGGCGAAACCGTGGCGATCCGGATGCCGAGTCTTCACTCACAAGTCAATACTGCACGGCGACTCAAAGGGGTGCCTGGCCAGGCGCTTCAAGCAGACGTTCTCGCAGGGGGTCCCCAAGTTGCCCCACGTTGGGCGCCAGACTGTCCCGACCCGCGGGACAACAATGGGGGAACAAAGAGACACCCTAAAAGAATGAGACAAACAAGGGACACGAAAGAATGGAGGCAAGACAGTATTCTGATCAAGCCTCCAATTTTATTTTTTACAGAGTTCCTTATATGTGGTTTCTAGAAGGGGAGATGCCTAGGAGGGGTGGGGGCTGAGCGGGTCAGGTGGGCTTAGATAATTTGGCTAAAGTCGTAAATGGTGTTGACTATAGATAAAGGATGTGGAGGTTGAAGGGCAGCTATGCTAAGAATGTTTTGTCCTTAGGCATAAGGAAGTAAGTCTGTGGTGAGGACCAAGTTTCCCTGAGGTTGTATTTCATTAGCTTACTGAAATAATGTTAGAATTAATTTGTGATTGACTCTTGGCTCCTGACAAGTTCCTTTTTGGTTCTGTTACATACAAAGTGGGTAATATACTTAGCCCTGATATGAAATTATATGGAAACAATTTGAAGCAGTGTTTGTCAAACTTCAGTCTGATTAAAAGTGACCTAAAGGGGATTGTTAAGAATACTGATCATTGATTTCTATCACCACATTTTGATTTGATAGATCAAGGTGAATCTAATGCAGTTGGCAACTGTATCAAAATTTGAAGGGTGCTTATTTAAAATGTTATTTTTCTTTTTAGAAAAGGAGATTTTTTTTGAATTATGTAAAAGTCTACTAAGTGAGCTGCTGGAGGAATTACTCCTGGTAAAGGTAGATTACTGTACAAGCTTTTGAGTTACTAAAAATAACAAATGCATAACAGATATTCTCTTAGACAATTCGTAATGTGATCTATACTAATAAAAGCCTAGGTAGTTCTTGTGCCCTCGCATGCGATGTCATCACAAGATGGCCACATGCTCAGCAAAAACAGGGTGTGGTGGTTGCTCCATGCAGGGAGGCCCAGGGGTCCTGCGGCTCCATGCGGTGCAGAGGAGGCTGGTCCCAGCATCTCCGCCACTTTGTGCGGAAGAGGCGGGTCCCAGCAGAGGAGGTGGGTCACAGCAGGGGAGGGCAGTTGTGGGCAATCAGGCCAGCAGGGGAAAGCAGTTGGGGGTGATCAGGCTGGCAGGGGAGCAGTTAGGCGTTAATCAGGCCTGCAGGGGAGCGGTTAGAGGGCGATTAGGCTGGCAGGCAGAATAGGTTAGGGGGAATCAGGCAGGCAGGCAGGTGAGCGGTTAGGAGCCAGCAGTCCCAGATTGTGAGAGGGATGTCTGACTGCCCTTGGGGGGTCCCAGATTGGAGAGGGTGGAGGCCAGGCTGAGCGACATCCCCTCATGCACGATTTCATACACCAGGCCCTCTAGTATTGTATAAAGTGCATATGCAAGTAACTCAAAATAGACAACTTGGGAATGTACCTTCACAATTTGTTAGATTGAATTATCATGCATATTAAATAGAATCTACTTTGTGGAATGCATGTTGATGCATATTAGGTATAATGGGAGATATTATAAAAAAGAGTCAAACTCATTATTATTGAGGGATTTGCAATTGTGTTATATTTAATATTAGTTCAAAAAGTGTGTTCTAAGTTTAGGATTTTGAAATGATATATTTTTTCACTACTCTAGACAAGTGGGTCAGTAATCAGATGCATACATCCCCAATGTAAAGCATGGCACTAACTATTGAGATACAGAAAAATATAATCAGACAGACAAGATAATGTAAGGATATGAAACTTTAGTAATATTGTATTCATGAGTTGATATTGGTGCCCTCTCATGTACATTCCCAAGAAGGTCATATGTCATTTATGGCAAATAGAGGGCAGTATATTTCACATTGTGGAGGCATTGGCAGTTGCCCTCATTTATTCATTGGCTTTCCATATTACAGTATATGTTTTTGCATTGAGGACTAACAGATCTACATGAAATTAATCTGACATGTACAAAATCAGCATAAGATAATTTTTACACGTCAAGTTGGAGTGTAAGCACAAGAAAACAAGAAAAGAGCCAAGTTGAAAATTATTTTTAATATTTGTATGATGACTCATCAATATAAAACTAATGATAATGTGTAATATGCTACTTAACATATGTTTTTAAAATGTTTTATTTTTCTCTTCAAGATTCAGTGGTGTTTCAAAATAGGAATGCGCATATAATAGTTTTACTTTCTTTTAGTACAAACATTTTATGAAGAGAGATAACTTTGAAATAGTTACTTAGAAATTTTTCTTGCTATTTCACTTTATCTACAATATTTCTCTTATTTATAAAAGTCCTACTATGGTCACATACTTAAAATATTGTAAACAAATTTTCCTAAGAATTTAAAAGTCTTTATGCTATATGAAATAAGCCAGTCAGAGAAAGACAAGTAAGTATGATTGTCTGATTTTGCCAGAAGCCAATTCCAGCATGTCATAATTGCAAGAGTTTCATCAAAATGTTGATGGAACTTGAAGACTCAACAAGGGCTGAGTCACATATGTTATCGCTTATTAGGAATGGCTAAAGGCATTTCCCTAAACCTGAAAAGGATACATAAATTGATTAACTGCCAGACAGCTCAGGACATCTTAATATACATGTTATTGCCTCCTACTGGCCAAACACCTGAACAGCCGTAGGCAAATTCTTCCAATCTGACAATAGATTCTGTGAAGAAACCTGGCCCTTTGATATGTATATCTACCTTGCCTTAGGACAAATTGTGTTAATAAAAAGCAAGGGGTCCTGAGACAAGGAGAACTTAGTTCCTTTAGGTAAGTCTTCTCTGACTCCCTAATAATGCCTTTCAAAATTATGTTTCGTCTCTGGACTCTTATTTACACACAGCACCTTCTCCAGATTGCTGAACCCTTCTAGATGCCGGATCAAGACCACGGGCATGATTTCATTCATATGAGGAATCTAATGAACAAAATGAACTAACAATCAAAATAGAGGCAGACTCAAAGATACAGAGTAGGCTGACAGCTATCGGAGAGGGTTTGGGGGTGATGCCAGTTGGTAGGGGGAGGTGAAGGGATTGAAAAAGAGAAAAAATATTATGGACACAGACAATGGTGTGGTAATTCCCAGGGGGTGGGGAGTGGGAAGATGTTGAGGAGGCTATAGGGGGGTAACATGATGATGGAAGACTTGACTTGGGGTGGTGAGCACACAATACAGTGTACAGATGATGTGTTGTGGAATTGTGCACCTGAAACCTGTATAATTTTGTTAACCAGTGTCACCCCAATAAAAAGAAAAATAAATACAAGTCTTTCAAAGAAAAAAGTGCTCTAAATATAAAAACAAACCAAAAAAAAAAAAGCATTTGCAATCTCTGTTAGTTTTTAAGAACAATCAAATGATATTAAGGAGAATGAATATTTTAACAATAATGTTTGCACAATGGTTAGATTAACTTTGAACCTGATCATCATAATTTAGGAAACACAGCTAAATAATGTACTTTCATTCGGATCGACTTATCTATAAAATCTGTTTTTCAGGTATGTTGGACATTAAATACAATTACCAAAATAAACCTCTAAAGTGCAAAGTTTTATGCTAAAGTTTTAAAAATAATGAAGCATATTTAATTATGCTTCCAATATTTAATAGTAAAAACAACATGAACTTGGAAGTAATGTGAAATACACCTGCATGGTGATGCATAAAGTGCAGTAAGTCATATTTTAAACTACAAATTTAAATTCAACAAAATTTTTATGTAGGAAAATGGACTTTATATATATATATATATGTATATGTATA
Source organism: Ia io (assembly GCA_025583905.1). Lineage (NCBI taxonomy): Eukaryota > Metazoa > Chordata > Mammalia > Chiroptera > Vespertilionidae > Ia > Ia io. The sequence goes on from JAJQQW010000003.1 coordinate 40,429,506, forward strand.
TATATATATATATATATATAAATAGAAAACATTTAAATGTATGTCACTTTTTTAGCTTATCCATTTTATTTATTTATTTATTTTAAAATATATTTTATTGGTTTTTTACAGAGAGGAAGGGAGAGGGAAAGAGAGTTAGAAACATCGATGAGAGCGAAACATCGATCAGCCGCCTCTTGCACACCCCCTACCAGGGATGTGCCCGCAACCAAGGTGCATGCCCTTAAGCAGAATCGAACCTGGGACCTTTCAGTCTGCAGGCCGACGCTCTATCCACTGAGCCAAACCAGTCAGGACTTAGCTTATCCATTTTAATTTATTTTTTATCTTTCATAAATATTTCATAAAATCACTTAGCACAAAACTTCTAGTATAGAACAAAACATTTACAAATAAGCACATAAATAGAAATATTTTGAGGTCATTCCTTAAGAAATTTTACTAATTAGGTCAGTGGTCGGCAAACTGCACCTCGTGAGCCACATGCGGCTCTTTGGCCCCTTGAGTGTGGCTCTTCCACAAAATACCACGGCCTGGGCAAGTCTATTTGAAGAAGTGGCATTAGAAGAAGTTTAAGTTTAAAAAATTTGGCTCTCAAAAGAAATTTCAATCGTTGTACTGTTGATATTTGGCTCTGTTGACTAATGAGTTTGCCGACCACTGAATTAGGTTAAAGCTCAAAACCTTTGAAGATTAATAACTATTAGTATAAACTTCTTTAGGTTATGACAATTTTTTGTGGTTTTTTGTTGTTGTTAATCCTCACCTGAGGATATTTTTCCATTTTTTATTTCTAGAAAGAAATATGCTCTACTCAACTCTTCATATGACATCAACCCTGTGGTATACCACTTGTTTTTCAACTTTTGATGGACACATGAATGCATAAAATTCTATCCCAGTACATGACAAACACCCAAAGACGAGATGAAAAATAACAGCAAATGCTGCAAAACAATAGCTTAAAGAGGTGAAGACTGTTAGACAGCAGAACATGTGGGCAGTGTCCCTCTGACACTCAGGGACATGGAATAGTTTTGACAGATTCACTTTTCAACAGATACAGGGGTTTATTTATGAAATCTGCTGATTGTTTTTGTCAGCTCCAATCTAAAGATGAGGCAGAAGACAAAAAGTGTTTCCTTGAAGTACATTTAGTTCATGGACATTAATTTGTCTAAATCTATGAAAATACTAATTGATGTCATCATTCCGCTTGTGGGGAAATATTAGACATTGTGACCACATTGCAGTAAACTCTCTCTCCAGAGTAAAGGCTGAATAGCTGTTTATAAAATGTGTCATGAAGAGTTTGTCATCTATTATTGGCCAACTGGGTGGAATAGAAAGTGGAGGAAAGTCTTCATAGGAACCCCAGACAAAACCCAGGAATAGAAACTTTCTCCAGGTGTGGTTGTGAAGTTAACATTTATCATGAAGACACACATCAACTCTACCTATGTGTGCAGTTGTAGTTCCCATCAAATTTATTTATTCTCTGCTTTAACATTTTCAAATCCACAAGAGAGTGACTCCCCATTCTGGAAAGGCTGTAGGATGAAGTGGAAAGAGCATCAGTTCTGAAGCTGTTTATTCTCAGGTTTGAATGTCATTTATTAGCTATACTAGAGGCCCAGTGAACAAAATGCATGCATGGAGCGAGTGGGGGGGGGGGAAGGAGGGAAGGAGGTCCCTCAGCCCAGCCTGTACCCTCTCCAATCTGGGACCCATCAGGGGATGTCCAACTGCCAGTTTATGCCCACACTTTTAACAGATGACAGCTCCATTGTTGTTTCTTTTCATGCTTAAATCCATTGGAATTAGTAGGTATTCAAAGTGTGTATACATTTTGGGGGGACACCCTGTATATCTCCCGTTAGCAGTGAAAGGAGCCAATGTTAGATTTGGAACCCCCAGACAGGGAAACTCACTCACTCCCCACATGTCTCCCCACTCTGCTTTCCACCTTCATGGGCAGTGGGAGAATCAATGTTTTCTCTCATTAACTCAGAAAAGCATGTCTTGTCACCTACTGCCTGGCAGGAGTGCACTAGGCCCCGAGCGAGGGAGGCTCAGTCAGAGTGGCCTTCGTTCATGGGCACTGACACCCCCAGTGCACATTCCTCCTATGCAATCACCCTGACTCTCCTGCCATTTCACTGAGAGGATGGACCCCCTCACCTCCTCTGGGTTTCTGATCTCGAATACTGACCGAAGGCACCTCAGCAAGGGCTACCCAGTGACCACCAGGTGTGTCTGTCTGCACCTGCTCCTGCCTCAGCACCTGCATTAGCCCCACAGAGGCAATCTTGTTGCTGCACTGGCCTCCATGGGAACAGGGCATCACCACTCTGCCCTCTCACTGTCATCTCACAGGCACCCACCCTGAGCACCCAGAGCACCCAGACACGCTACAAAGGATGTGAGTGTGCCAAAGGGGACATGTGCACATCATGTGGGGGCGTAGGCATGCTAGGGTTGACGGAAGTGCAGCAGAGGGGCAGGGGGGGGAACATGCGTGCATCAGGGTCCGGGACTGTTGCAGGCACATGTGGGTGACAGCATGCTGGGGGACGTTCACATGCAAGGGGGAGGAGAGGATGCATGCACCAGAGACCTCTGACTGCGCAGATCTGCAAACCCATGCAGTGCAGCCAGGAGGACGCCAATCTGGCCCGCCATGGTGGCTATTCCTGCCATCACTCACCTTCTGGGCCAGGAGGCAGGACTGGCGCAGTCGCTCCTCAGCACTGATGGCCCGCAGGAGCTGCTTCAGCTCGGCCCGCAAGCTCTGCTTGGAGCCACTCACAGCCGCCGCTGCCATGTGGGGAGTATAGGCTGCCCTCCGCCAGGCCCGCCTCCTCTGCCCCCATCGCAGGGGACACCAGGAGCACTCACAGCTGCCACCACCACCACCACCATGTGGGGAATACAGACCGCCCTCTCCCCGCCCTGTCCCCACTGCCGCAAGTCCCCATCCACCCGTGCCTGCTGCGCACACAGTCTGCTGTTCTGGTTGTTACGCATGAGGGCATCCTGGACAATTTGCATATTCCTCTATTATTAGTATAGATGGCCTTCAAAATCTTACTGAACCTCTGGAAATTCTATTTCATTATTATACCACGCTTCTATTTCATAAGGTGTATTGTTATGATAAATATGTGAAGCCTCTTTATCATGCAATGTATATAATAGTCCTTGAATGTGTCTTCTCCTAATACAGATTGTTTAGATGCATCTAGAGATTTAGACTTTGAAAGAATGCAAACTTATATAATAATAGAATATATATTCAAATGTAGATGTTAGGGAGAATAATTCAAATTGCCTATGTGACAGAGAAATGGGAATGATTTTAAGTAACTTGAAAGAATATAAACTTAATACTTTATTCTGATAGATTGCTGGTGAAAATGCAATATGGTACAGTCACTATGAAAGGTAATTTGTTTTTTTCTTACAAAGGTGGATAAAATCTTACCATATGATCCAGTTTTTGTACTCTTAGATATTTACCCAACTGAAGTAAAGCTTATGTTCACACAAAAATCTGAACACACGTGTTTTTATGAGTTTCGTTTACAATTACTAAATATTGGAAGCAACCAAGATGTCCTTCAGTAGGTTAGCAGATAAACAAACTGTGGTACATCCATACAAGAGTGCTATTCAGCAATAAAAAGAAATGAACTCTCAAGCCAGTGGAAAACCATGGAGAAGGATGAAATGTGTATCACTGAGTGAAAGTAGCCCAATTGAAAAGGTTACATACTGTAATGTTCCAACTATATGACATTCTGGAAGAAGCAAAACTAGAGAGATTAAAAAATATCAGTGATTGCTGTGTGAAAGGAGGTGGGAAAATATAATTAAAAATGTGAGTTTATGAAGTATATGTTCCATTTTTGTCTTCCCTGCTCATTCTGTTCTCTGCCCAACATCTGAACAGGTTGATAAGACAATTTTGGTGCTCTTGCCTTCAGCACCACGAGAATATTAAACCATGAAAGTCCTTGCCTTTGGGAAAACCTTGCTTCCCCCTACATCTAACCCCCAATTACGGTACCCCCCCCCCACACACACACACATAAAAGACAGTTTTCTTATCATGCTTCCTAAAAACCATTTTGGACCTGTTTGGGCACTACCCTGCTCTAGCCTCATTATGTGAGTAATTAACCTTTTTGCAATTGCTTATTATCTGTGAAGCATGATCATTTCATTATTTGAACCAGGTTTTGGGTAAAGTCCATTTCATATCTGTTGGATGTTCACAACAATTGATGTTGTGAGCAACTACATAAAAGTGGTCTTTCTTATTTTGTACTGTGTTGCTAGCTGGTTTTGCTGCCTATTGGCAAGTATATTTTTCAAGCTACTGCTTGGTGGCTACTTTGCATTTGGAGCTGTGTTGCTTTGTACTGCATTTTCTGAGTTTTACCAAGTTTCTGTCTTATTCACCTATGTAATGGAAGTTTCAAGAATTGGCACTTAGCAACTGGCAAATGGATTTAGGCCCCTCCTTACAGTGCCCTCGGTTCATGTGTCTTTCCCCAGAGTGATCTCTATGTTTCTGATTGAACCATGTGTCTTGGTCCCAGCATGACCACTATTAAGGTTAGGTTCAGGGAATCAACTTCGCTCTGTGACTCTGGGTTGTGTGTGTGGACCAGACATTAGCCTCTGTTCTATAGTGCTCAGGGGAAAGACTGATAACCTGTGTAGTACAGGTTCAATGAGTGGTCACTCATATGTGGGAAGAAAGGTTCTATTTGGCATAACGGGGTCATACTCCTAAAAGCAGATGGTTCATGTCCACATTACCTGTTTCTTTGTTTGTCTATACCTCTATCACCAAAAATAATCTTGATTTTCATGGCTACATAGGACTCCCATGGCACTATGGCACAACCAATGGAGAGGCTCTAAACCCTGATGATATTGATTAGAGACTCTGGAAGAAAAAACAAAATCAACTTATAAATATGAGCATGGTAGAGAAGAATTTCTGACGTCTATATAGTAACCACCAAATAGCATACACAGTCACAAACAAAAAATTAAGCAGAGGTTCATAATAGGAAATGATAATCTAAAATTTACTTAAATAGTTTATATAACAAAAATATGAACAAGTCACGATATAATATTATTAACTATAGCCACTATTTTGTACAGTAGATCTCTAGGATTTTGTCATTTTGCATAACTGACATTTTATTTCCATTGAACAACTATTTCCTATTCCCCCTCCCCCAGCCTCTGGCTCTGCTTCTGAGTTTGACTATGTTAGATACCGCATGCTAGTAGAATCATGCAGTATCTGTCTTTCTGTGACTGGTTTATTTCACTTAGAATAATGTTCTTCAGATTCAGGGTATATCTCATGTTAAATGTTCTTACCAGGCACAAAGAAAACAAACAAACAAATACATAAGTCTACCTGTGACGTAGTGGTGGATCACCACTTAGCCACTTGTCTTAGCCACTTAATACTACTGGACACTTTTTGTGATTTCATTTGTTGGTGATCCAACTAAATCTCTGTTCTGCTGAGATCAACTATCTTAGCTGTTAACAAATGGTGAGGACCCCACTCCAAAACAATGATTGACATTCCTCTTTAGAGGGAAGGTGTCTCCAACTTTAACACACATCCAAAAATCACCTACTCTTTAGTACTGGTGCACCCAGTTCTAATGATGACCCCAAATTGCCTATCAGGAAAAAAACAAAAAAAAACAGTGTTGCTACTTTTTCCTGAATTTACATTAGCATAGTGGTGGCAGAGGATAGTTTACTTTCTATGCATAAAGACTGTGACAATCTTTAAGTTCAAAGGGTGTGGCTTCAGTTTCTCAGAGAAATGTGAGATAGCCCTTACGCCCAAATTAAATCTTTTTATTCTTCCTCACTCATGATGATTAGCAGTGAAAAAAATTTTCATAAACCAAAATTACACTCTATTCATTTAAAGTGTTTGCATATAGACCAGAAAAATCCCAATGATTTCCCAATATTGATTTATTCATTTACAATGACTTTGTATTTTCTTTTCTAGTAAAATATAAGCATTTTTTGCAAAGTAAAATAACATTCTCTTATAGTAATTCTGTCTGGAAGCCTGAAAAAAGGCTTTTTTTTTTTAGTTTCTGGGCCCACATTTATTTTGTCTCAGGCATGACTAACACTTACACATACAGCAATGCCAAATAGTAGATAGATCATTCAAGGGTTTACCATTTTCATGGTAAACTGTGCAAAAGACGTATACCATTAGACTTAAGCAGACAAGACATAAAACAGGTTTTATTAGAGAAAACTTAAAAACATTTAAGTAGTAGAGTACATACTACATCTTGAACTCTAAATAACTTAAACTTAAGATGGGCACTGACATTCTCTATACATCATAATCTATATTCCACTGATGAGCTCCAATCAAATGATGGTCTACATATTTAATAGACAGGGAAGTAGACTATATTCTCAGATTACTTAGCAGTGGAACACCTTGGTTAGCATTGTGACTCTTAGAAAGTGAGAGCCTTGACAAGGGAGAATCTATTATCCATCCTGGTAGAGAATATCCACCTTAGGGATAAGCCAGCCAAATATTTTCTTTTTCTAGAATGAAGAGACTCACAGGGATCCAGGAGTCACAATTTCATCATCATAAAGGACATCTGGGAGCAAAAGAAGGGTCTGTAGAACCAGCAGAAGAAGTCAGTTTTCAAATTCATGTCTATACAAGTGTTCTTGATCTAAGCAATATGAACTACACATTTTCCCACTGCATTTATGGAATCATGCAGTATCTGTCCCTGTTCAGGCCAACACAACAAAGGTGTGTTGGGAATGGTGGCAGGAAGGAGAGGAAGTAGGAGAGGGAGAGTAAAGGGGGAGGGAGAATCCCTAATTCCAACTGACACAATAAGTCTGGGAGCTCATCCAAGGCAAAGAGTGTAGAATCATAAGCAACACCAACATAATTCAGAACTGTTGGAATTTGTGTTCCTATGGAGGCTATTGTTAGGGAAGCTGGTATGGTTGGCAAATGGTATAGTATGTGGGGTAACATGACTCACACATTTAAATATAATTTGGTGATTATTCTAGCCCATTGTAGATTCATTACTATGATAGGCATTTTTGTTTGTTTGTTTTTAATTATTCCAGTGGTCTTTAAATAGAGATGATAGCCACAAATACTTGATTTGGATTTTTCAGTCCAAATTCTTTTCTGTAAGTGTGCACACTCCAGACTGGAATGCCCATGTACAATATTAATACTCAGGATATAAGAAGGCTGTTGAATCTGTTTCCATAGAGAGAAACCATATAAGGGTGTGTCTTAGTAAGGCAGTGCCTGTTGTTTGCCTATTAGCCTTCTCATACAGTTAAGCTGTTTACATAAGTCTATATAAAGGTACAGGTCAATATGTCTACAGTATAGTTGTCTAAAGTAGAAGGCATGATAATCCGTCCATTATAGAAATAATTTCATATTGCTCGTATGATGCAGCATCCTATAGGTTTATCTACTTCAGAGGTGAGTTGTTAAAATATTTTTTTTCTATTTCTAATGAGTGTTTAGCCACGTGTTTATAAAAGTGACTAAAGTCTTAGGGGTCAAATTGGTTTCTTAATTTGAGGCATCATTTTAAACAAAATGGAATCTTTAGGGGTTTACCCCAAGTTACATGATTTTAAGGTGAGACACTGATTTCAAGGTGTAAGAGAGATTAGAAAACAATGACTTCTTTTGTTTATTTGTTTGTTTTTTCAACAAGACAATAAGTCTTCACTAAGATACCAGAACAAACCATTTTGTAAGCTACTCAAGACAGATAGGAAGCCCTGCTGTCTACACACCCAAAGGCTGAACAAATATCAATTGAAGCTTGTTGAAAAAAGTTCTAGTTAACTCTGAGGTTGGCAACTAATTTCTGAAATTCTACAAGGGCTAATAATTTAAGAGAATCCAGTCAGGAGCTTCATTTATACCATTGACTTGACTATATTTAAGGATTCTTGGTCTAAGGGGTTCCATTCAAATTTAGATATGTATCTGGATATTGGGTATAAATTTCTAATTGTAGTATGTGCTATCTCCAATTTTCAACATACATTCACTAATAGTTCATAGTGTCCTAGGGTTTGCTCAACCCATTGATAATGACAGGTTGCTGGAATACCAAATGCAGCAAATCTTATTTTATTTTTTCTAAGAGCTATAAGAAATAAAACATTGGCAATATCCATACCAAAATAGCAATGCCAACACCACACTCACAATAGTGGGGTCAGTCCTGAAAGTATAATGATGACTACTTTCTTTCTTTTTTTTTTTTTTTTTTTAAATATATTTTATTGATTTTTTACAGAGAGGAAGAGAGAGTCAGAAACATCGATGAGAGAGAAACATCGATCAGCTGCCTCCTGCACACCCCCTACTGGGGATGTGCCCGCAACCAAGGTACATGCCCTTGACCGGAATCGAACCCGGGACCCTTGAGTCCGCAGGCCGACGCTCTATCCACTGAGCCAAACCGGTTTCGGCGATGACTACTTTCTTATCTAAACCTCTACAGTACACAGAAGGCTCTAAAACTATTGGCCTTCAAGGGCCAGATAGTGTTATACGAGGAAACCATACTGAATAGCACCGTTACTTTAATAAATCTTGGTGAGAAGATCAAGTTCTATTTTTTTCCTCTCCCAAATGTGGTATTATTTCAATTTTATTACTGGGCAGGCTTTATGGAGCCAGAACATTTTTCATTGTGTATAAGGATGATTTTGGTAGAAGCCAAAGATATGGGGAGCAATGCAGGTATTAAATCAGCATGTCCAGATGGATGGCCCTGAAGGTTCACCTCCCCTCTTTTGGTTGCTTATCAGAGTTGGCCCAGCAGATCTCCTTAGTTCAACAGACGGATAGGTTAGTATTAATTACTGGGCTCCAAAGCTTTCTGGTTTTAACAAGGCCCTTTCTATGACTAGGCAGTTTCCATTGTTAGGTAGGTAATTTATGATCCTCCCAAACTAAAAATATATGGTGTTAGATAGATGGGATGGCTTTCTAAAGGAACTTGACTATAATATTTGTAGTCATCTATGCTCAGCTTAAACCACAGGATAATGAGAGTTTTGGGGGTTAGGATGTTCTTTGCTAAGAAGTTTTCTCCCAGTATGTCCTATATTTTATAGCTGCACCACTTGGTACTAGTAGTGAGTGTCCATGAACATGTTACATGACAGTATGGAAAGTTTTGATAAGCTGAGGCACCAAACTCAGGTAAATACACGTTATGCAAATGACTGCTTGTCAGTTTTTTTTGTTTTGTTTTGTTTTCTTTTTTGCTCCAGAAGTGAAACCCATGGTTCCCCTGTTCATTTTGTTTCTCCTGGTACTTCACTGGATGAAGCAAATGCTTTTAAAGAAAACAGCTCATAGTGAGTAACACAAGTTTGAACAGATTTTTTTCTGAGATTCTATCCTTTTGTTCAATCCCTAATGATTTTTTTTTTTTTTTTTAGTTATCTTGAATAGCAATTTACTAAAATCTTTGTGGAAAATAATTTAGGATGTTATAAAATTTTAGAATGAATGAGAGTTCAATCTCCAGCTAACACTTATAAATCTACTAGAGGCCTGGTGCAAGAAAATTCATGCACTGGAGTGGGGGGTCCCTCAGCCTGGCCTGCCCCCTCTCACAATCCGGGAGCCCTCAGGGGTGGGAGGTGACTCAGTGATCAGGGGAAGGCGACGCCCATCACACCTCTGCGGCTGCCACTGCCAGCAGTGCAAGCCTCAGCCAGGCCTGGTTACCTGAGCCTCAGGTGGCCCTGGGCGGCTGGGCAGCTGCCATCCGAGGCTTGTCTGCATCTAGAGCTGGCCCTGGGCGGCTGGAGGGCTGAGGGGACTGGGCACTGCCATCTTATGGCTGTGGGCACCACTATCTTTGAGGGCATGGCAGTCAATTAGCATATTTCCTCCTTATTAGCTGTGGCTGCCTCCATCTTCGTGAAGGCGTGACAGTCAATTAGCATATTCCCTCTTTATTAGATAAGATAGCTAATATACACTGAGAACTATTTTTGCCATTCAGTGTATTAAACTCATTACAAATAATAATAAAAAAAGATAAGTTACCCAATAGCTCTATGAAAATTAGGAAATAAATGATACCTATATGATACACAAAAGTTCAATATAAAAAGTTAACCAATATTAAAAATAACAAATGTATCTGACCTTTATTGGCAAATATATTTTTAAGCATAAGAAAAATATTTGATAAGATTAAAAATTTTTGGATTCAAATTTTTAAATAATACTGCTTATTATTATTATTATACATATAACAAAGAACCGATATGCAGAGCATAAAGAGTTCTAGTATTTGATAAGAAAATGAGAAACATCCTAATAGAAAAATCTGAAATACTTGAATACCTAATGCATAACACATAAATTCAACAAATGTACTGTCAATGATAAAAAAAATACCAAATACCTTAGAGCACTTGCTTTGCAACTGAAAATATTCTCAGCAATTTATAATTCTCACTGATTTTAATCCACACTAAACCTCTTTATGAAGTAGTTATACCAGTCTTTCTATATGAGGAAATTAGAGAAAGGTTAAATAATTTGACCAAAAACTATGAACTGGTAAAGATTGTCCTCCATAACAATAAAAAAGGAACTTGCATTGGTTTTATTTTCTAATACTGTTATTAGAAGAGTAAGTTGTAAGAGAATTCTCATGAGCAATACCGTATCATATGTTAAGAAAGTTATCAACATTTATATTTTTAGTTCAATAATCCAACTGCTAGCATATAATTTTGAAAAAAATAGAACTATATTTTATTTATTTATTAGATTACATAATATAGTTTTATTAATAATAGTTTAAAATTAGAAATACTTTAAGATCCCAACAAGTAAACATTTTAATAATTGTGGTGTTAATTGAGGAAAATTTCAATAATTTTAAATTATGGGGAGAAATGTTTGTCATAATGAGAATATATATGCACGTGTAGGTATGTCTGTTGTGCACACGTCTGTACATGTATATCTGTGTTCAGATATGTAATTATATAATATGTAACATATATGTATATATAAACATTATACTTACAAATACATTATTTACATATAAACATTATAAGCATCATAAATATGTTTCTACAGTATATTCTCAATTTTGTTTTTAACATATAATCATATAAGTAAAGTTAAAATTTATATTCACATATTTACAATATGTTCAACATTCTGAGTATGGATTTGTAAGACTTTTTATATTTTTAATTTCTTAGGGTGAATAATTTTATAATAAAATATAAAATGAGTATAACTACAATTCATCCTTTTCCATTGATAAAGAAGCTAACAAGTTTAATAACTGAGTTTGCGCCAAAACCGGTTTGGCTCAGTGGATAGAGCGTCGGCCTGCGGACTGAAAGGTCCCAGGTTCGATTCCGGTCAAGGGCATGTACATTGGTTGCGGGCACATCCCCAGTAGGGGTTGTGCAAGAGACAGCTGATCGATGTTTCTCTCTCATTGATGTTTCTGACTCTCTATCCCTCTCTCTTCCTCTCTGTGAAAAATCAATAAAATATATTTTTTTTAAAAAATAACTGAGTTTGCTAAAGCACAGGTGTCTCTGAAAATTCTTGTAATTCACAGTAACCTTCAGGAACTTTTTAAAAAATCTATTGTACTAATTCTACCAATTAAAGGTCTCCCTGTATTCTAATACTGTAATTTTAGTGTCTTTCCATTCTCACTCTGGGTTCATCTATGTGACTTGCTTTAACTAATTGGGTTTTATTAGCTAGCATGAGACAAGCAGAAGCTTCAAAAGTGTATGCACGTGTCTGTCCTCTTTCTTCCTGTTGCTTGGCTGGGCTTGCTTCCTCGTGGATCCCTGCCACAACCATGAGGCTATGACTAGAATGCTGTAGGTATGTGAAGGATGCCAGGAAAAGAGCCCATTGTCCTAGCAGATGCCATTTTTGGAGCCAGCCATAGTATAGCAACCAACCTCAAATGCATGAACAAACCCAGCTGATCTACCAAAAATGTCCCAAATCATCAAAACTACTCTTTCTACCCATACTACCAAGAGAAATAATAAAATATTTTTATTAAATAATAAAAGCCACAGTGATTAAGTGGCTTGTTATGCAGTTTTATTTTAGCAATGGATAATCAATCTTCTTTGTATGGGAAGTGTATATTGGTCAATTCAATAGAGAGAGCTGATGCAATGGATTGTTTTGTTTATATGAAGCAGACAGGACCAGAGATCTAGGATACTACAGCTAAAAAAGTGGAAATATTTACATCTGGAACATATGCAGATACATTAATATGTATTCAAAGAATATGTCATCTTCCTATATGTTCAAATAGGTAGGCACTATGAATGTCTTTAGTTTTGAAGACAGCTTTATATAGTTTATTAGATATGTATAACTCTCTCAAAGTAATATAAACACTTTGTCTATTATTTAAGCTTTTATGTTTCATAAAGTGTGTTGATTATTTTAGCCCCTGATATAATACCCTACAGTTGCAATTTTTGTGTGTGTTTAAGATAGAAAAGAAAAACTATAACCATCTTGCACAAATTTATGTTAAGACAAAATTTCTCATAATAAAATTCTGTGAAATAATTTTAATTCTTTACTAAAACACAATATACTTGTGAAAAGTCAAGATAATCATATAAGAAGATGCAATAAAATAGTTTCAAACAACACATGACTGAATGTAAAAACTTTTAATTTATGTCTACACATTTTCAGTTTTGCATTATTTGTCTGATAGCTAAATCACACAGACTTGGGTTAATAATTCACCTTGTAATTTTCAAAGCAGTGTTTAACCTGTATTTCAAATCACTGACCTGTATCCACAGTAATAGGAATAGCATTGCTAATTCATCAGAAACACTGAATCATACAACACTGGAAAATATTTAATTCAACTTAACTCTTAGATTTGAAATAATTTACCTGAAATCACACTGCAGATGCTGGTGAAATGGATTTTTGGACTGGAACCTAAATTCTTTGTTCGTCAGAGTCAAAGAATGAATCTACGGACAGAGGTTAGTATGGCAAAGGTGGAGATTTATTGAGGAACAAGTACAGACTCCCACGTGGGGAGGGGGAAAGGGTCCCACAGAATGGACTCCATGTGGGGAGGGGGAAAAGGGATTCCACTGAGTTCCTTTTCCCTGTGGCTTATAAAGGCTGCAGATCCTGGTGCCATGATGTCCCCTCTGATTGGTCACTACTCCCTTGGACTGGTTACTATAGTAACTCCTGGGCTCAAAGGTTGAACCTCACATGGCACATGTGAAGTTCTCCCCCTCTCCTTCCTTATTGTTTTCCTATCCCCTTTTGGGCTTTCTTCTTCTCCTTCTAGATGAAGGGCTTCCTTCCCTTTATTTTGTAAATATAGACCTTTTGCTGTTTCCAGCTCCCTCATTCTATGGAAATGTACCTGTTGCAGCTTTTCAGCTTCCCTATTCTACGGAAATATACCTTCTGCTGCTCTGCAGCCCTGTGCTTCTTTCATGGTCCTCTTAATTTCTAAAATTTCCTAAAACCTGTCTTTTTCACACACATCCCTGCCCCCCCCTCCCAAAATTCCTGTTTCACTGGTTTAGAGCTTGGATGAGTACTCTTGTTTCTTGGCTACTTATTTAGTGATGTTGGCACTAATCTCCATTCACTGAAGTATTATTTACATTTAAGAAGTAAAACTAAGGCAATTAAATACATATACATATATGTCCTTAAAATGAGCTAAGGTTACATCTATAAGTTGAGAGACCACCAATCAAATACCAAAATTAAATTATATATGTAGATAGGTATAGTTGGTATGTATATTTATTTTCATTTTATTATAATTTGCTTAAAATCATTTTATTCAAAATGACAACTGTGAAGTGCTCTCTTCACATTATTTAACTAGCAAAAAGACTTTCCTCCATAAAGACTACTTCCCTACACTTTTCGTATTCATCTGTTTATAATCAATATTTGAATCTATTTGCCCAACATAATATCTTACAGGGAGAGTGCAGTCAAGTGTTTGGATTGGATTCTGGATGATGATTCATGTGTTTGTGGGTAATAGTTAAACAAATGTTTGAATGAATGAATGAATGAGTGATTGGGTGGATGGATGAATAAAGAACTAAAACAAATGAGTGGCTATTCAGTGCCCTCATCATATAAAATTGATCTACAGGATAATGTGTCATGATTTCTCAATGGCAGTTTCATTCAAAGATATAATTATGACATTGAATTTGATTTTAATAGGACTTATGGAATTGACAAATTGCCAGTGTGTTCTTGTTGGAAAGATAGATACTGCTGTTTCACTTTTTGTTACTGACTGAGAGAACACTAAATTCCCCTCTTCAACCCTTTCCCCCTACCATTGATCTCTCCTTTCATCCCTTTCCTCAGAGCTTAGAGAGCACCTTAATTTCTCAAAGCTGCTCTTTAACCTTCTAATTTAGTTGGTGAGATACTTTTCCCACATTACAAAGGGCAAATGGAATTAGCTATGGAATTGTGAGCTTGATGAAGTGTTGCAATACATTTTTAAAATAGTTTTTATGTAACAAATACTTAGTTCTCACTAGGTACCTGTCCCTGCTCAAATGCTTAAAAACTATTAATTTACTTATTCCTCCTAACAACCATATGAATCAAGTGTTGATTTATTCTAATATTGCTGATGTAAAAATTGAGGCACAGAAAGGTAACTAACTTGCCCAAAGTCATACAACTAAGCAATAGTAGAAGCTGGACAATTCCAGACTATCTCCAAGGCTAAGTAAGCCCTTATCCCTATTCTCTGTTACCTCTGAAATCTTACTCATTTTAAGTATACTTGGCTTGTTTATATTTCTCTAGAGCATCACTTTGCATTTTACTTCAAGGGCTTCAGCATTTTAAACTGTTTCTTAAAGTTGTTAGGCCAAGTAAATATCTTCAATTGATATTGAGTTTGTAGTGCTAGGGCATTGTTCTGTTTATTGAGTATTTTAATAATCTGCTGCATGTCTTTTTGTCTTAGTTATTAGTATTTGACAGCTTATTAACTAGTTTTGTTAGTACATTTGTATAGGTTCACAGGTTAATAATAAATGATGACAGCTTTTTAGAACATTAGAAACATATTGGTATTTTAGTGCAGACTATTAGTTTCATTGGCTGCAATAGGCCCCCAAAAAATCTTATACAGACTTTAGCTACTATATGTAAACACTTTTAGATTGTCATTGCCACCACCTTAGAGCAAGCCCACATGAAGACAATACTTTCTCTAATGTCTATTAGTATTTCTGCACAGCAAAAAGTGAATAGAAATGTACTCATCACTCTTGAAAATTTGTCTTTTTCAAAGTATCTTACATTTTTTTAGGAAGAGAGAGGGAGAGAGAGCAAGAAAGTGAGGAGAGAAATAGAGCAGCAATGTGCTGCTATATTTATGAAGCAACTATAGTAGGATGAAAATATATTTTGGCAAAATACTCACTTAGGTATTATAGAGTATCTGTCTGAGGAATAGCATTGAGGTTATTTAGGAAATAAGCTTCTGTTTCTTAGCCGAAATAACTTGCATTTTCATTGTGGATGCTGCTATAGGGAGTGTGGTAATAGGGAATGTAAATTCTTTCATAGGTTCCTAGAAGTTACAACTATATTGGAGGTAAGTATCTAAGAATATCATAAATATGTTAATTAAGAACGATGAAATTTGTTTTTATTATACACTTACATAGAATATAAAAAGTATACAAATGTATATCACTGAATTTAATGTTAGCTGGGAGATTTTGCGTTAATGTAGAAGCCTGTGTATTGAACTTCAAATCAATTTTTGAATTTTAAGTGACTATAAAGTCTTACTATTGGAAGCTTGTAGTCCCATTAGGTTTAGGCAGTGAAAGATTTCTATCTATTAGAATGGAAAAAGAGGAATAAAAAATATACAAGAATTAAATAAAACAATCATGAGACTGCAGACTTTAGCTGCTTTAGTTGTTTAAAAATAAGTTTACCTACTTTTATGCTCAAAGGTAGATCAGTAGTCTATTAATAAATCTTTATGCTTGCTTGCTGTTAGGTGAAGAAAGGGTACCTGCACATTACTGAGTTGGTAACCAGGGCTATATTTAAAATAGCTTATCAGGCTTACATTAGCATTTAATTACAATTTGCTTTGTTATAAATAATTACATTGTGTCCCATAAATTGTCTTCTGAATCTCTATATTGTCAACTTTGACATAGCATATGTCCAGAGTTCAAACTGCTTCAAGACAATAATCTTATATAATAAAAGGCTAATATGCAAATTGTCCCCTTGACAGGGAGTCTGGCCAGGAGTTTGACCAGGGGGCGGGGCTGACCAGCCAACTGCCCTCGGCCCCTCTTCCTGGCTGGTCCCACCCCTAATCAGCTCCAATCAGGGCAGGCCTGCCGGACCTCACCCTTGCACAAATTCATGCACTGGACCGCTAGTAATTTATAACTAACTATTTTTTTAAAAAATAAAGCAAAACTATTTTCTTCATAATCATTATGATATTCTGGAACTAAGAAATAAATCTTAAATATAGAAAGAGAAAATCAATGTAATATAATTAGCTTTAGAATAGGATAGGATGTTTTGTTCAATGATTCCACCATTGACCTACCTGAGGTGGCTGTTAGTTACTGAAGTTACCAAATATTTTTTTTTTTATTAGGAGGACACAGCAAAGAATAGTCTTAAATGGACCTTAGTGACAAAATTAAAGTAAGGTATATTTATCATATTATAATTTACACTTTCAAATTCTATTAACTTTTTTTGTGTTCTCTCTATCTTTTTTTATTTTATTTTTATTTTTATTTATTATTTTTTATACTCTATTAACTTTTATGTCAATCTAAAATTCTTGCTAATCATAACATTATTACATTATCAAATGTAATCCCATCAAATTTAATTCCAAAAATACAAGCTGTTCCCAATGAAAGCAAACTCAACCCTAGAGGACTGATATTTTCTCATTACACTACTTTCCATAACTTGAAAATACAACAGTTTGGGGAAAGAAGACCAATGACTAGCCTTCTTGGCTCCTTCTTATAAGAATTCTTGTAATTCTTCTGGGCCCACCAGTAAAATCCAAGGTAAACTCCCCATCTCAAGACCCTTAATCAAATCAGCAAAGTCTCCATAACCATGTAAAGTGACATATGCCCAGAGAAAGAAAGCCGAATTCTGGGGGACCATTAGTCTGGTCACCGCTAATCTAGTGTGAAAAATCAAATTTTGATCAGCTAAGGCAAAAGAATGACATGGGCTTTGTAGAACAATGAAATAATCTTGATATATTTGATTAATGAAACCTGTCAATGCCAAATATGAAAGAATTTTAAAACACAAAATAAGTATGATGGGGGAGCTAAAACAAAACAATTTAGGATTTAGAACAAATGAATTGGGGTAATGAGTTAGTAAAATTAATAAGAATGTCTTGTCTATTTTTATAATTACATGAATGAAATTGATAAGAGTTTGGCCCAGAGCCTAATGATAAAATAGGATGGCAATGATGATTGAATGTAAAATTGATATAATAATAATACCTACCCTTATAAAATGAAAATAAGATTAATAAATAACTTATTAAAATATTAGGTACATAGAAGTATTTAATTAATTATGGTTATAATTCATCATTCTACATATTCTGTGACAAAGTTTTATTGTTTTCATTTCTACATAAATCTCAATTAAAAAAACATCAGAATTATTACAATTTCCAAGTCATAAAATAAAAGCATTACCACAAATTTATATTTTGATTTCAATTGAAATCAATGTAGCTTTATATTTTTATTAGAATACACTAACTCTAATTCTTTGGAAAAGAATCATTACATGTGAGTTATTTAAATATTAGAAGCAGAATTCTAAACATTTTATAGAATTTTTTTATAGAGAAAAACATATTTTAGTAACTTTGTCTCTTCAGGTGTATATTAAAGAAGACAAAAAAACATGCTAGGGAAATTTCAATGTTTTAAAAAATGTTATGTTTGAAATTTATTTTAATATTTAATAGTAATATAATAAACATTTTAATGCATTTTACATTGATATAAAATCCCAGTTTGTGTTTTCCCCTCCACAGTGTAAAAATAAGTAAAAAATAGTGGGTTCTAAACAAAAATTGACAAAAATTTCCCTCATAATTAAACCTGATAACATTATCAGAAAAGTAGAGGCTTGGTGCATGAAATTCATGCACTCGGGGGAGAAGGGGTCTCTCAGCCTGGCCTGAGGCCTCTCACAGTCTAGGAGCCCTCAGGGGATGTCCAACTGATGGACATCCTTAGTGCCGCCGTGGAGGCGGGAGAGGCTCCTGCCACCGCAGTTGAGCACAAGCAGTTTTATTACAGAAAAGCTCCCTATTGCAGAGAGGGGACCCCCACAGATTGCAGCAGAAGCTTCTTTGTCTAGGGATTAATGTGTCCTGCCAACTTCCCATTTGGTTGGTCTGAAAAATTCTGCCCTAGCAATATCCATACATTTTAAACTTCAGGGTTCCCCCTCATTTTCCCCACCCTTTGTTTCCAGCCCATGACCAGGGCCCTATGTTCTTGTGATCTTACATGAGACAGGGTATGACTAATGAACTAGCTTCTGCTCCCACCACAGGGTCCAGCTGTACCTCCTGTGGTCCCATATCTAACTGCCTAGTTGCTTCTAACCCCTCACTATTATGCCATCAGTTGTTGTTTTTTTAACTCTTTTTCTTTGAAAGTGGGCTGTAGTTTTCACATGTCTAAGTAGTAGCCTTGCGCACAAATCCATGTGCGAGTGGCTTGCTGCCGCTTGCCTCAGCTGGACACCCGCCCACTGCTGCTGGTAGCTCTCTGCTGCTTGTAGCTTGCTGCCCCGCCCTC
The DNA here is from genome assembly GCA_025583905.1 of Ia io. Classification (NCBI taxonomy): domain Eukaryota; kingdom Metazoa; phylum Chordata; class Mammalia; order Chiroptera; family Vespertilionidae; genus Ia; species Ia io. The sequence goes on from JAJQQW010000003.1 coordinate 40,448,529, forward strand.
CTGCTGGTCTGTGACCTGGTTGTTACATGGTCAGTGGTTACAAGTCAGGGTGTAACAGATAATTAGCATATTCCTCTTTTATTATATAGGATATTTCATTTTATAGTAGTTATTGAGGAGAATATATTGCATAGGCCCTAGATTCTGCTATCTTTTTCTGAGGAGTGTTGATTTTTTGTTTTAGCCAGTAGTTAACTTGACCTAACTTATACCCTAAACTCTTTTTCATTATAATAGGAAACAGATGAAACTGTTCAATTCTTTCAAAATTCTGGCTGTTCCTTTTTTGCCTGAAAGATTGGAATCTGTTCTGTGAATGAACACTTTAGGAGCTAGTCAATGGCTACAGAAATGTTTGAGTGGATAATTTGGCTTTCTTTCTCTGTGCCTCAATTTCTTCCTGAATTTCTTCTCTCATTTTCTAGATGCTGTGTCAATCTTCAAACAAGTAATCGTGTGATGGTTTCTTGGTTTAACCATCCTATGTGGTTTGTTCTTAAGAGTGTCCTCAAGCAAAAAGCTGTTATTATTATAGTGACTTTTATTATTATAGTGACTTTTTTTCTGGTTTCTCTGCATTTATTCACTCTTTTTCCAAATGGTTGTTTCTATATTCCATCCAGAATTTACACTTGTGGTCTGCAGATGTGTTAATCCAACACAAAATAACCCTTATTATGGGGAGTAAATATTTCTCACTAGTTTTATTATAGAAATGTATTCTGTGGAAGGTATTATGAGTAGTAGTATTGGCAAATATTACTGCACTTTGTTGGCAATTCCTTAAAATTTGGAGCCCTACAAGAAATCAAAAGTAGACAAATATAAATTAATCTATAAATAATTTGGGAATTAAAAATCATAAATAAGATAAAAATGTGATGTATCAAATCTGTCTCAAAGTAATAAGGTAGATGAACTAAGATGTCATTAGGTAACAGCAGCTTTACTCTCCCATACTTTTATGTTTTAAATCTCCAAATTTCAAACCCCAACAAATACAAGGGCACATCTGCACACAGGTAACATGAAATATGATGCTAATGGAGCCAGCAGAAGACATAGAAAACATCAGCATATTATTACATTCACTACCTTCTGTTGTGAGAATTTGCTTTCTATCATCTTTATGTAGGTTTTTAACAAAAAATTAAATTTAGTGAAGTGACAATGGTTAATAAAATTATGCAGGGTGGGACAAAAGTAAGTTTACAGTATTTTACATGGAAAATAATACAATAAAAAGAATAAAAAAATAAACTTTTTCACATACTACCAGCTGTAAATCTACTTTAACTTGACTATATAGGTTTCCAGTGTACAATTCTATGATATATCATCTTTATGTCCACCATCCGAAGTCAACCTTTTGATGTTTGGTTCCTTCAACTCCACAATGAACAATTTGAGAAAAATATAACTGGATTTAGTAAGAATTTTCCCACTTGTTAGCTGTGTAAACTTTAAAATATTGATTCCAGGGAGTCTCAATTTCATCTAACCAGGGACTTTGTGATGATAAATATTATAATTTAAAATATAATTCTATGATACATGGAATTAATAAGTAAAAATGGATGCCTTTTTAAGAATCTAAACCTGTTTCTTATAGTGGATAGTATTTGCTTTTTCTTTCCTTCCCCCACTAAATTATTTGCAACTGGAAGTAATTCCATAACTTGGAGCCTACAAACAGCATTTCTTCCTATTAGCAATAAAATGGGGAAAATCTTCCAATAATAGGATTTTCATACTTCTAAAAGTACTAGTTTTTAGCTGAGACTATAGGTGAGAAGGTTAAAAAGAGCTAATTCCAATTTAACCCTGATATTTGGCTAGTGATCTGAATCCTTGCCAGCAAGCTCAGTGTACATTCTTGATAGCCTATAATTAAGTCACTGCCTCCTTCCCAGATACTGGTCTTGCAGAACTGGTTACAGAGGCCATTGGACTGTGGACAGTGCACTGCCCCAGAGGGAGGGTTATTAACGCTGGCACCAGGCCAGACCATCAGATATGGCCTGGAGACCCCCAACACCTGGGGGCCTTCTTGCAAGGCTCGCGAAAAGGACCGGAAGCATAATCCATGTTTGTGGGACAAAGACCACAGGGAGATATAAAGGAAAGCCCCATGAATGTTCCTTCACTCAGATTTGGAAGGCTGTTCCCTGAGTCCGCCGGCGTATTAAACAGTGTCCCTCCTCTTCTTTGAAGCATCCTTGGTTTTCTTTGGTCTTCTGCAACATCAGGATTAAGAAAGAAGTAAATTATTATATTTTATTTACATTGTCCTCTTTCTTAAATTTTAGAGAATGTAATCTTATTATGTCTTTTCCCCCCAAATTTTTTTAAAATATATTTTTATTGACTTTAGAGTGGAAATAAGAGGGAGAGTGAGATAGAAACATCAATAATGAGAGAGAATCATTGATTGGTTGCCTCCTGCACATCCCCCACTGGTGATTGAACCGACGACAACTTGGTATTGAACCATGACCTCCTGGTTCATAGGCTGACACTCAACCACTGAGCCACACCAGTGGGGCTTCCCCTCACATTTAATTTTAAAGTAACTTACCATGAGCCATTGTGCACCTGCTCTTTGACCTACACTTTCAGAATAATGTCAAGTCTCTGAAGCCAGTCTCTGCACTAGGTCATTTAAGAGATACAGTGCTATTGGGTGGCAGGTAAGGAAAACCAGGAAGATCTCTGTGTTAGCTCTTATCTATTCCCAATTTATATGATAAAATTGATAACTAACTTAATGATAGTTTGACATTTTAAAAGTTGTCATAAAAATGCCTGTCTCACAGGGTTTACAGTAAAGAAAGATTGTAAACCAGTGAAATTATAAGATCCTTTTTCTTATGGGTACAACAAATCATGAAGTATTTTGAGAAAATACCTATTTTACCACTTTTTAATCTAAATCTTGTTTACGGGTAGTGAATAATAACTAATTCTATATTGGCAACCCAATGTTACAACTTTAACACAAATTTTAGTATTTAGCTTTAGTCCAACATTTTAGATGTGTTGAGAGAAAGGCAATGCCATGCACAGCATTAAAGTTTGGACTTGATATATTTTCATTATGGACAGTTGGTATCAGAACAAGTAATTATGTACTTGTTCTGGCAGGAAACAATTATTATGAAGAAGAAAACAGGAAACAAATATTATGAAGAAGAAAAAATTATGTTTTAAATTAAGTGAGTTGGTTAAGATATTATTTGATAATCAACATATATGAAAGCTACTTTTTATACCATATAAGTCAAAGTTATTACTCACAAATATTAAGAATGGTTGAATTACATTATAATCCACCTAATTTATTTTATTCTTTATTATAATTGTCTCAAAAAGATTCAGGTACATATTGCCCTGAAAATATCCACATCAAATACAGGGGTTTGAACTTGGTCAGAAGTTCAAATACCATGTGCAATTGTTTTATTCTAATATACTTTGAGTTCAGTGTGATTGTATGACCTTCAACTATAGTCTTGTCGTTGTTCCCTATTATCAGTTTGAGGCACGAGATTAAAACATGACCTTTAGCAATTACCAAAAGAGATCATCTGTGTTTTCTGTATTCAAAGAGTTATAGGTTCTTTTAACCTTTGGAAGAGAACTTTTATTCATCTGGTGTTATTTAAAAACCCAAATGACTTTTTGAGACCCTTTTAGTTCTAAAGAGGAGGAATATTTAAAGAAGGACAGCTAAGTATTAAAATTAAACATCTGGTAATTAGTGTATAGACTGTGCCTGATGTATTCAAAAGCCTGTGAACATTCAGTCAGTGAACATTGTGTTACTGCAAATTGATGTCAACCTTACTGAGAGGACCAAAAGCCCTGAAAATATGTTGTGCTTTTAAATATTACTGAAGAAGTCTCTAATGAAATATTCAGTTTGCCAGGTAGTGTTTAAGAGCAAAATTCTTGAACTTTTACTTCCCACTTAAATATCCAGAGACTTTTTTATTTAACATTTCCAACATATTAATAAACATAATGTGAGAAAAATGTGTAATATTCTGATTAAAATCCAGTAATTATTAAAAATAATCTAAAATATAATAGATGTCTACAAAAGATGCCAACAGAATTTACCAGAGAGAAGATAGGCTTTTCAACAACCTTTTAAGTGTAGCAACTGAATAGACATGTGGAAAAGAAAATGTACTATAACTCTTATTTCACTTTATACCATTACACAAAAGTAAATACGATATAGATTATAGTCCTGAATATAACAGCAAAAACATTAAACCTGTAGAGCAAAATATAAAAGGAAATATTTACTGTCTTGGGGTAGACAAAGGTTATCTAGACAGAATAAAATATCCACATATAAATGTGACACATTAAATTATCATCAGAATGAAAACAACCTGCTGTTTAAAAAAAATAGAAAGGTAAGCTAAACATTCTCAAATTTTTGTAGTGTCTTTTAAATTCTATCACTCAATCTTAGATTTGAAAATTTTAAATATTTAATTATGAGATTTCTTCAAATATTCTGAACATGATTCCTTTGGCAGACTTTAACAAACACTACAAAAAAAGAACATACATTATACACAAATTTCCAATAAACAAGAATATTAAACATAAATTGTCACTAAGGAAATGCAAATTATAAAGCAATGATAGATCACCTGACATTTTCTTGATGGCTAAAATTAAAAATACTGAAGCTACCACAGTTTGCCTGAATATTGAGTAGTTAGAACTCTTGTCCTTGTAAGAGTAAGTGCACAGTGATACGACTACTTTGAAAAACAGTTTGGTAGATATGACTTAGAAGTTACACTCTAAGATATTTATCAAAATAAATGAAAATATTTTGTTCAAAATATACTTATGCATAATTTTAGCAGTTTTATTTTTAATAGTTTAAACTAATAAAAAATATCCATCAATAGTCAAAGGGATACATATGATATAATCCTATCAGCAATAAAAATATATGAAGTATTGACATATAAAACACTGTGTCTGAATTTCAAGAGCAATATTCTGAGCAAAATAAGCCAAGACTGCTACCATGAGATTTTCTTAACATGAATTTATAGAAGACAATATGGTAGAAATCAAATCAGTAATATCTGAAGCACAGATTGGGAATCAGTAATTTACTATAAAAGAGCATGGGGGAATTCTATGGGATTATAGAAACATTTTAAACACAAATGATAGTTGATTTGGTTATAAATTTTTTTTTCAGATTAACTGAAATGTACATTTAAATTGTGTGAATTTTACTTTAGGTAAGTTATGCCTCAGTAAAGTCCATAAAAATGGACCAAAACAAATGTTAATTTCATGAATATTAAGAAACTCACACATTATTACAAAACAAGATGTAATTTACTAATATCAAGTAGCATTTATTATCAGTGTACAACTTAGCTGCATAGCTACATATCAGGATATCTAACTTTACATCTAACAAATTAAGAGTGAAAATTCATGTTAATAACAATAAACTTTATAATGTTATTTGACAGAAATCAGCTTTCCTAATGAATTATATATGAAGAATAGTGACAGAATAGAAATAGAAGAATATTGCCTTCTATAAGATCCAAATATCTTACCTAATAATAGACAAACATGTAAATTGACCATACCTCCGCTACGCCACCAGCCAATCAGGAGTGATATGCAAATTAACCCAACCAAGATGGCAGTTAATTTACATACACAGGCGCTGAGTGATAAGGGCGGGATGCTTGTGTCATTGCCATAGTGATGATGCAGGCGTTCTGCCCACCCCCGGTCTCTCAGGGCCTCTGGGCAGGGTGGGAAGGTAGGGCCTGAGTGGAAAGAGGCGGCTTAGGGGCCTGAGCGGAAAGGGGCTGGGCAGGAGTGGAAAGGTGGTGCCAGCAGCCAGGGAAAGGAAAGCCCATTCTAGCACAAATCTTCGTGCATCGGGCTTCTAGTTATTCACAATAAAAAACAAACACAGTAAATTGATTGTTAAAATCAGGAACTTTAGAAGAATGTCTCTGGTCATAATACCAGTAAATGTTAACTCAGATATTCTAGAAAATCCAGAAAGACTAGAAAATAAGCTCTTTATGCACACACTAGGAGAAATCATCAGTTATGCTGATACTATAATTATATAACTAGAACACACACACACACATACACACACACACACAGTCTATGAAGGAACATTAACAGAATCTTGTGTCTCTACAAAGTATCATAACTACACCCAGATACAATTAGCTGAACTCAAATCCAAAGTCTGCCCCTTGTGAAGTGATGGCAGCTGAAATGTGTAATTAGCATTAACCTAATACGGGCTGCTTAGAAACTACTGTATGCATATGTGATTCATTAGGAGATCTGGGCTGAGTTCACCCTCAGAATTTGGGGTGCCCTTGCTCTCTCACTCCTTTCTGGGATTTTGCCCTCACTTTCCAGCTCCTATCGTTTTGGTCTGTTTGGGCTACTATAACAAAATACCAAAGATTGGGTAGCTATAAACAACAGAAACTTCTTGCAGTTCCAGAGAAGGGGAAGCTCAGGATCATAGCACTAGCAGATTCCGTGTCTGGGGAGGGCTCACTACAGAGTGTGCCTTCTCACTGTATCTTCACTTGGCAAAAACAGCGAGTAAGATCTGTGGGGTCTCTGTTACAAAACTGTTAATCTCATTCAACAGGTTTTCATCCTCATGACCTAAGCACCTCCAAATACCATCATATTGGGTGCTAGGGTTTTGAGGGAACACAAATACTCAGATCATAGAATTTCACTCCGAATTCATCTTTTTCACATGCAAAATACATTAATTACATCTCAACACCCGCAAACGTCTCAACTCATTCCAACATCAACTCAAAAGTCTAAAGTCCAAACATTCATTTAAATTATCATTTAAGTCAGATATTGGTGAGACCCAAGGTATAATTAATTCTGAGGCAAATCACTCTCTAGCTTAGACCTGTAAAGTCAAACAAGTTATGAGTTTCAGAATCGTAACGGTGGGTAGGCCTAGGGTAAACACTCCAGGTCCAAAAGGGAGAAATAGGAAAGGAAGGGATGACAGACACCAAGAAAGTCTAAAGCCAACAGGGCAAACACCACCAAATCTTAGGGCTTGAGAATAATCTCTAACTGGATGCTCTGCCTGCTAGGCCCACTGGGACAGGTGTCCTGCCTTCTGGATACAGTGGGGCACTCTCAGCCATGGCTGCACGGCTTTCCAGGGCTGGAGTGGTTTTGTTGTTATTTTTGTGTCTTTTTCTTTTTTTCTTTATGATTTTCTAAATGTATGATGTGTTTATGTAAGGATTAGTAAACACTGCATGTATATTTTTGATAAAACTTATCACACATAAGTATAATTTTTAAAAGTATATTTATGCATTACGACCGTGAAAAACATATTTTCCTCATTTTGTCTCTTTTGGTACCTTTTTTAACAAGTGCTAATAAATATTTAATGAAATAAGTGACCCATAAAATTTTCCTTTTTCTTTGCTTATTACCAATTTACCTGTGGCTTAACTTCCTTGTCTGTTATAAAATTTTCACTTTCAAATAATTTATTTTGTTTCTTTGAATTTCCTGACACTGGTAAAATTTTAAAGTTAATATACTATTTCCTAAAATGCATATTTTTATTTCATATAAGCTTACAAAAATCTATTTTTAATTCCTTTATTTCAAGTCTTTGACTAGTTCTAAGAAATTCATAAACTAGCTATTTTGTTCTTTTTCATTAAATTAGAAGACTGTCAATTATTTAAATAAATCATTTTCAGCTGAAATTACCTGTTTAGAGAATGACAAATTAAAAATGCGTGGTTTTAGTATTCATATTTCCTAATATATGAATTAACTGAATGGTATACTTAACTAGTAACACAGATGTACATTGCTTTTCAATACATCTCATTATAGTGTTACTTTTGAAGATATAAACAAAATCGTATATAAGGGATTTACCCAAAAAAAAGAAGATTTTATAAATTGAAATGAAAAGAAAATATTAAAGATAAATTCAGCTAGCTCCTTGGAAATTTGACATCCTCAATTATTTTATTAAATTTTTATCCATTTAAGTCATAAAAAGAAGTGTAGTAACAACTTAAATGAAGCTATATATAAGAAAATATCCAATCAACAATTTTATCAAAGGGATATATCAAATTACCTAACAGTTATTCTACACTATTTCAAGCACTCCTAAATAATTTGAGACCAGAGAAGCTTTTTAAAAGTAAAAGAAAAAGATGAGGAGAGAAGATTGTAGGAGGAAAGAGGCATTTGCTTTGCTGATATTTAACACTCTCATTTTTGTTAATGATTTTTTTTTTTTGTCTTTGCAAGCAATTTATTTAACGCAGTTCAAAGCATACAGGATAATCTCTCTTTTTCTCTCTCTCTTTTTATTGATTAAGGTGTTACATATGTGTCCTTATCCTCCCATTGCCCCCACACCCCACTCATGCTCTCACCCCCCCTAGTGTGTTAATGATTTTGATATTTTAATCATTTCACCCATATTCTATGCACTCCCTTAAAAAAGCAAACTAAAAAAATGGAGCACTTACTTTTCAGAACAAATTAACAACAGCTGTATTTTAAAAATTCAAATATTTAATTTCAATCGCCACCCCATGTGTACAGGTTTACAAAAGTAGGTTTACTGTTGTTCGATGGAAAAATAATACAATAATTAATAAATAATATAAGAATAAACTCAGTTTCTAGTACTCACAACTGTAAATCTACTTTTGCCCCACCCTGTGTAAACAGATTGGGCCATCTGTCTTATAAGGAGGTAAGTTTATCGCAAGCTTTTCTATAAATGCTTTACCAAAGATAGAATTAGTTTCTTAAATGAGGCAATGAGGCATTGGCATATCTAGCATTTAGAACAAACAAGCTTTTGAGAATTAAAATTATATACTGTTTAGATGCTTATATAATGAATTTAAAATTTTAAATAACATCAAAACTTGCAAATTCTTGATTAAAATTGACTAGAATAAAGATGTCTCACACTACATCTTCAAAAGCCTAACTATATTTTTCTAATGCTATGCTCAGAGCAAAACAGTCACCTTTCTTGCTTTGCTTCTTGTATTTTGTTTTTCATCCACGTGTGCCCATACTAATCTCTCTATACCATTCAAATGATTGTTTCGATGTCTTCGATTTTAGGTGTATTTGCACACAATAAGCAAAACCACATGCTTATTGTAAGCAGAAGCCTTACCATATTCTCCTTTCTATAATTTATGTCTCAAGGATATTCTAATTAAAATTATTCTAATTTTATATTTATAATTTTGTCTTGCATTATATCACATTAACTGAAAAAAAAATAAAGCCAATAATTGATAGCTTTTACATATTTGAGATTTCAGGAAGCCATGCCACTTTAAAACTTACTAAGCTTTTGGTAAAATAAACTGATTCTGGATTAAAATACTATCCCCCTGAGGTAGGCAAAAAAGAAATACAAATATTTATATCAATACACCTTAAATTTTCACATGGAGAATGATGAAAGTATATAAAAAGAAACCACTATGATAAACTGTTTAACAATGCTTACACACTAATGCTGCTGATATATTAATACCTCCATAAAGTATTTAGACATTAAGATTCTAGCCTAGAGCTAAAAGAATCACTTTATTTTGTTATGTGCCTATCAAGCACAAAATAAAAACAAAACAAAACACATATCGTCATGAAAAGAAAAACTTCCATTTATTTTTTCCTAAGGCTTTTGGAAAAATAGAAAAATCTACCTCTTTCTTAATTAATCGTTTGTCCTTAACTATTTTAATTTTTTTAAGTTAATAGTTTAGGGGCTGTCAGAGCCAGCAAGAGCTCTGCATGAGCACTGCTGCTCTGAGTTGCTCTGAGTCCATATATTCTTCTAAATTCTTCCTGACTACGCCAGGACAGGTTCCTTCCCGAACCCTACTCGCTACACTAACTACTGGGAACTTAGTACAAGTTCCTCCTTTAACCTCTGTTCACTAGTTACAGGTGTTGGGTCCAAGCCCCTCTGCCTGGGGCTGGACCTCCTAGGATGCTGGGTAGTAGACCGAGAAGCCATGAGAAGCTGTAGGTCTATAAGAATGAGTCTTTATTGCAGAAGCCCGTGGCCATAAGCCATTAGACAAACAGATCCTCACAGCAAAGTCCCATATACAGACAGCCGTACACAGGCTGGTAAATACATATATCTTTCTCACACAGTAGTAGCAGTCTTCATAGCCTCTGTACCCACAGTTATTATCTGAGCAGCTGCACGCTGCCCCCTAGACTCACCGCCTATCTTAGTAGTGGCACCTGCATGCTCAGCCTCACCAGCTTCTCCTGTCTCCCATGTCTCCCGTAGCTACATCCTCTGTGCCAGCCACCTCTCTAGCACACTCCTCTGTCCAGCACACTGGCTGGTTACATGGCAGCTATATCTGAGCTCTCTATGATATCTTAGCCTTACATTGTAGCAGTACCAGCTCTCAGCTCCATCTCTCAAGCTCCTTCTTCTTTACACGCTAGCCCACTTCTTCATACTCCAGCAGATGAGCTGGTCAGTAACTTGCATGTTATCCCAGAGACAAATACTGCTTCATGCCAATAGTTACATCAATCGTATTTTGGCTACAGAAGGGCACGTATGTGCAGTGTACGGTGGGATTGGTGTGCTTGTGTCCTTGCACCTGCTTATGGTATCTTAGCCTAGGTGCAAAGTGGCCTTGGACATTCGGCATACTAACAACAAGGCCTTTCACACTCTGAGTGGCCTTGGCTATCTGGCAACCCTGGTATGGTTCTCAGAGGGGCAAGGGGGGAAAAAGTGGGACATCTATAATACTTTCAACAACAAAGATTTATAAAAAGAATATTAACAATATTTTGAAATACACTAAAGCAAAATACTGCATATTAGAATTATAATGGACTGACTTAAAGCATACACAAATTTTAGAGGGACATTATATATAGTTTCAAGGCTAATACTACTGCAGGAAGGAAGAAAGGACATTATTAAGCTATACATTACTCTCAAAGGGTTACTTTTTTAAAAAAGCACAACAAAATAAATGGGTATAAAAATGTAAAGGATAGCTGTCAGAGGGGACAGGGGTTGCAGGAATGGATGAAAAAGGTGAAAGAATTAAGCAAAAAATACTCATAGACATGAAAAATAAATGAGAAATCAAACACAATAGACCCAATAAAAAAGACAATTTGTTCTTTGACAAAACTAATAAAATAAACAGATATGGAGATACTGTTTTTTTTAAATTATTTTTATTTTTTAATTTATCTTTATTGTTGAAATATTACAGATGTCCCCTTTTTTTGTTTGTGTGTTTTTTCCCCATTGAATCCCTCTACCCCATACCTGCTCCTCCCAGGCCTTCACCACTCTATTGTCTCTGTCCATGGGTTTCTCATATATGCATATATGTTCCCAGTTAATCACTCCCCTTCCACTCCCCCATCCCGCTCTTCCCTCTGAAATTTGTCAGTCTGTTCCATGCTACTATGTCTCTGGTTCTATTTTATTCAACAATTTATTTTGTTCATTAGATTCCACATATAAGTGAGATCATGTCATTCTTATCTTTCTCTGACTGGCTTAGCATAATGCTCTCCAAGTCCATCCATGCTGTTGAAAATGGTAAGAGTTCTTTCTTTTTTATAGCTGTGCAGTATTCCATTGTATAAATGTACCACTGCTTTTTTAAGGGGTACTTGGGCTGTTTTTTTAAAAAGTACTGCAGACCAACATCAACGAACTCAGAGGGAAGGCAGGGTGAGTGGTTGAGGGGGAAAAGATCAATGAAAGAACTTGTATGCATATATGCATAACCCATGGACACATAAAATAGTGTAGTGAAGGCCTGGGGTGGAGGCCAAGGATGGGCTAGAAGGTGTCAGTGGGGGAAAAATGGGGACATTTGTAATATTTTTAAAAATGAAGATTAAAAAAATAAAATGGAAACAATCCAAAAAATGAAAGAATTATAAATACAATATACATTGAAATATAAGAATTATAAAAAAGTGTAAATGCATTTGAATCCTTAAATGTAATGGACAAATTTTTTGCCAAATTAATTAAAGAAAAAACAGGGAGCAGATATAATATACAAATGAAACCAGTAATTGAAATATTACAAGGAAGACCTCAGATCAGGATGGCTTTTCAGTGAATTATGATAAACATTTAATGACCAATAAAAGACCAACTGTAATTGCAAATACTTTTATTATTATTTTATTAATAATAATATAAATAATATGATTACAATAAAATAGCACACTCTTCACCAGAACAGAAAAAAGAGAGAGTTCTTCAAACTCACTTTATCAGTTAAAAAAAAAAATAAAGATTTCAAACCTAAGGACAGTAAGATAATTAGGCCAATTTAACAATTTGTCAACTATCTTAAAATATTAGCAAACAAAAATTCAGCTTTATGAAAAAAATGTGTTTATTCCCAATTAATAGGATAGGGCTTGTTATAAAATAATCTTGATTTTTCAAAAAATTTGGCTTAATATCAATTAAAGTAATCAACTGCATTAAAATAAAAGAAAAATGCCCACAAAATTATTGTCAATGGCATTCTTCATGAAGCCAGCTCAGATGGAAAAGTTGTGCTGCAACACATGGCTAAGGACAACCTTGACCAACTTCTTCAGAAATGTCCTGGGTTGCAGCTCTGCATCAATCCAGCATTTGATGTGGGTGCTCTAAGAAGAATGTGCCCTTGGTAGAAGTAGCTCCAGAAAGTTGCATCCGTCAAGAAGCTGACAGCTGGAGATTGTCTGCCAAGCAGCCCTCCTAGACTTGGTTTTCCCATCAAAGTTGCCAATGAACTCCACACAGAATATTTTCTATCACCTATATCTCTAACTAGAGGCCTGGTGCATGAGATTCGTGCACTCCAGGGGGTCCCTCAGCCCAGCCTGTGCCCTCTTGCAGTCCAGGAGCCCTCGGGGGATGTCTGATGTGGAGCAAGCCTAAGTCGGCAGTCAGATGTCCTTAGCACTGCCGCAGAGGTGGGAAAGGCTCTTGCCACCACCGCTGCACTAGCCAGCCATGAGCCCAGTTTCTGGTTGAGTGTCTGTCTGCCCCATGGTGGTCAGTGCACATCATAGGGACCGGTTGTTTGGTTGTCTGGTCGATTTGCAAATTAACCTTTTATTAAATAGGAGTAGAGGCCCAGTGCATGAAATTTGTGCATGGGAGGGGGTGCACCTCAGCCTGGCCTGCACCCTCTCTACAGGACCCATCAGGTGATGTCTGATTGCCGGTAAACCAGCAGTCAGACATCCCTCCTGCAATCTGGGACTGCCGGCTCCTAACTGCTCGCCCGTCTGCCGGCCTTATCCCCCTAACTGCCCTCCTCTGCCAACCTGATCCCCATAACTGCTGTCCCCCACTGTCCTGATCCACCTAACTGCCCTCCCCTGCCAGCCTGATCCCCCTAACTGTCTCTGCCTTGGCTCTGCCACCATGGCTTTGTCTGGAAGGACATCCAGTCTAATTAGCATATTACTCTTTTATTAATACAGATAGAGGCCTGGTGCACGGGTTGGGCTGGCTGGTCTACCCTGAAGGGAGTCCCAGATCATGGTAGCGGTCCCCTTTGGGGAGGGGTTGGCCTGGGAGAGGGGCCTGGGGCTATTTGCAGGCTGGCCATAGCCCCATCAGGGTGGGGGTCCCCACTGGGGGCAGTGTCAGCCTGGGCAAGGGGCTGGGGTGGTTTGCAGGCTAGCTATGCCCCCATCAGGGTTGGGGGGGGTCTCTGCTGGGGGTGGGGCCAGCCTGAGTGAGGGGCTAAGGGCCATTTGCAGTCTGGCTACACCCCCATGGGGTGAGGGTCCCCCCTGGGGGGCGTGGCTGGCCTGTGCGAGGGTCTGATGGCTGTTTGTAGGCTGTCCATGACCTCACTGGGGTGAGGATCCCAGCTGGGGGGTGTGGCCGGCCTGAGTGAGGGGCTGATGGCCATTTGGGGGTGGTTTGCAAGTCAGCCAAGCCCCCTGCTTTGTATGGAAGGACATCCGGAAGGTCTCCAGAAGGTCTCCCGGTCTAATTAGCGTATTACTCTTTTAATAGTATAGATAACATTTTGTCTGTTGGAATTTAGGACTCGAGCATAGGAGCTGTTTTGACTTGCCTGTGCCTGAAGCAGAGTCCTTTCCTCCTCTGGACTCCACACAACGCTAAGGCTTTTCAAATCACCCAATATATGATATGGAATAATATTCCCAGCTGTGGAACATGCTGTCTCCAGTACCTGACCAGAACTACCAGGCATTGTGTTCTCCCTTCATGGCAAGAGGTGCAAATATGGTAATGCTTCCTCTGAAGGAATGTCTTAACAAGTCCCTGATCATTGGTCTCTTAAAATTTTTACTGATTTTGTAGGCAAATCTGTATTGGGTTTATCTCCTACCCTCCAAGGCTTGTATAATAGTTAGGTCTTCTTCATTTGCTGTGATTATCAGGTGTCAACAATAGAAAGGGTCAATGTGATATTCTGAGGGATGACTAGGCAGTGCAGATCATTTTTGGACTAGATTATACAGAGGGTGAAAGAGTTAGCATACCCTTGGTGTTAATGTACAATATACAGTGCTGTTCATTTCATATGAACATGAAATGCTTCTGATCCTCTTTTATACTAATTGGGGGAGGGGAAACAAACAACATAAATTTAACAAATAAATGGCTACATACCATATACCCAAGGCTGTGTTAATCTTCTCTAGCAAAGACACCATATCTGGCATGGTGGCTGCAATCAGGGATACTGTGTGTGTGTGTGTGTGTGTGTGTGTGTGTGTGTGTGTGTGTTTGCTTTTATGGTAATCTACTGTCATTTTTCAAAATCTGGCTAGAGCATGAGATGGAGATATGAACAAAAATATAATCCTTGCATCCTTTATATCCTTAGCAATATAAATCAGAAAAAGATAGTGCTTTTGTTTTGTTTTTAAA
Organism: Ia io; assembly: GCA_025583905.1. Taxonomy (NCBI): domain Eukaryota; kingdom Metazoa; phylum Chordata; class Mammalia; order Chiroptera; family Vespertilionidae; genus Ia; species Ia io. The sequence goes on from JAJQQW010000003.1 coordinate 40,463,551, forward strand.
TATACTCTTTTGGTTAGGGCAGAGGGAAGAAATTATTCAGGCTTCTTCCAATTTCCTTTGCCATGAAGATTACTCTAATCCTCTAATCCCATAGGCCAAGGACCCTGTGCCAACTACCAGCTATGTCTATTCCAATTATAAATTTTTAGACCAGGAAAATGACTACTAATTAGATTACAGAACTAATAGAGGCAGTGGGAGTTCAACCTTGGACACAATTGCATTTATTACTTGTACTCCATATGTGCACATTCTAATAAGGTTGGCATTATGATTCTCCATGTTTTATGTTTTGTTTTTTAATATATTTCAGAGAGAGGAAGGGAGTGGGAGAGAGAGATGGAAGGGCAATGAGAGAGAAACATTGATCTGCTACCTTCAGCACCCTCCTTATTGGGGATTGATCCTGCAACCCAGCATGTGCCCTGAATAGGAATCAGATCAAAATGGTGACCTCCTGGTAGATGGGACAATACTCAATCAACTGAGCCACAACTGGCTATAATCCTCCACATTTTTAGTTATTAAAGAAATTTGGTCCTGAGTCATCCAAGAGTCCTCAAATATTTGACACAGTTATATGACTTAGACATTTGAATTGGTGTTGCAGGGTTCTTTCTCCCGAGACTCAAACTCTTAAAGAATCTTCATCCACAAATAGTCTAGGTCCCAAAATCTAGGAAAGAGATGATGATTTTATTAGGGTGACATTTTTCAGTCTCCATCATCCAATGTCCTTTCATTGAATGTTAAAACAATGAGTAGAATTCTTGTAGATGCCCACTGATTTTTCCATGGGGTGTTATTTTTCTATAACTACAGGTACTATCTCTGTTTTTCCCCCTGGGAATTTACTTATATGATATGTATTTTGTTTCTTTTTCTTTTTTATTTAAATTCTTTATTGTTTAAACTTTAAAGTATTACATGAGTCTCTTTTTTCCCCCATTAGCCTCCCCCCCCCAAGCACAAGCCCTCACCCCGCTACTGTCTGTGTACATTGGTTTTGCTCATATGCATGCATACAAGTCCTTTGGTTGATCTCCAGGTGCTATTTATTATACTATCTTCAGTTTAGACTCCTTTTGACCTTGCCATACATCACAATAATTGCATCTACTTGATTTGTCAGTAAAATAGGGCCAATGTTTTAGAGTACCTCCACAATTGTCTCTCATATAGTCAGTAGTAGCCTACATGGAGAGATACCATCAAACATTTGGTGATGCCGGTGCCCCTCTCACTAGCATATTCCTGAAAAACATGGTAAATGGTATATTATAATGCAATATAATAACCTTACAATATTTAGTTCCTTACATAGACTAGTAACCCAAGAAAGTCCGATTTCTGGGTGTTTTAATCCTCCTTTCACTATATGTGATGGCAATTCTGACATTTCAATGTCACTTAAAGCAGACCATGGCTTTTACCATGTTTCTATAAGTCATCCTAGTAGCAAGTCTGTACCATGTCCTGAGGTCCTTTCAAACATGTTAACTCTTGTATTCCAGGTCAGTGCTCCGAAATCAACAAATTCTTCCTGGATAAAGAAACGTCAAAATTTAGTTCCTCGCACTCACTATTTTCTGGTGGTACATACTAGCTCAATATTACAGATACTTTTGGTTTAAGTCCCTTTTTTCCTTTTTTCTTATAAGGTCCTGCATGTTTTCATCAGGAAATTTTTTAACTTAACTCTAGTTATAGACCTATGAAAAGTGGACACAGATCCTGATTGGGGAGGGGCTGCGCTGTCTTTCAGTGAAGAGAACTCTAATTTCTCAGATAGAAAGGAATGATAATGGAGGAGTGGGCCATTTCTGTAGCACCAGTAGATTCAGAGGAACCAGTATATACAAGATGTTCCAGGGAATCAAACCAGGTAATCCTATACCATCTGTCAAGGTCCCATTATGTCCCAACCAGGGTCCTGACCCTCACGTAGCACATCAGCTTTTGTTTTGAAATTTAACAGTTTTGGAGCCAATAATTTTGACAATTAAATCCTATACTGTTTTTTTTTTTCTGCTTTTCCATGCAGAATAGGAGGAAATTTTTACATGCTGCTTATGAGGCCGGCATTTGATTATTAAAACCAAGATTTTGACAGTCCTGTTCTCTAAATCTGCCACTATTACTAATAATAATAATAACTGGAATTTATCGAGCACTTACTATATGCCAGGTACTTCCATAAGTATTTGAATGCAGTAAGAGTTAATTCTCTCACACGCAAAAAAATATTTTACTATTGCTTACCTCCTAGCAAAGTTCCAGAGAATAACTTTGATTGTTCAGCTTATACCTACTGCCTATCCCTGGACTAATCAACTATGTCTAGGTTGTGTGAGCATTATGACTGCTCCCTGGTGTTACTACATGATCAGACTCAGTGTGAGGTGAGGAGGAAAAGCAGTCCTCAAAGGAAAGAGTTGCTAACAGATATAATTTAAATGTATAATTATTAATAAAGGAATATGTGAAGGGTAAATAGAATTGAAAAAAATATATATTTAAATATTTAACTGTTCACAGTAAATATTTATTAATTTAAATATATTAAGAATGAGCCCAACTGGGCATGGCTCAGTGGTTGATCTATGAACCAGGAGATCATGGTTCCATTCCAGGTCAGGCACATTACCTGGGTTGCAGACTCAGTCCCCAGTGTGAGCATGCTGGAGGCAGCCAGTCAATGATTCTCTCTCATCATTGATATTTCTATTTCTTTCTCCTCCTCCTTTCCTCTCTGAAATAAATAAAAATACCTTTTAAAAAAGAATCAAACTATTCAGAAAACATAGGGAAAGTTATAATATTATATACTACTAGAGGCCCGATATACGAAGATTCGTGCAATAGGCCTTCCTTCCCCTGGCTGCTGGCACCTGGGACCCGGGCCTTTGCTCTGGCTGCCGCCTTCTGCCTTCACTCCTGCCCAGAGCCACCTTCCACCTTTGCGCGCTGCCCAGAGGACTGGAGCAGCCAGGGTGGGGTGGAATGCCTGGCTGCTACCATCTTTGTCCCGTCAATTTGCATATTCCCTCCTTATTGGCTGTGGGCACCACCATCTTTGTTGTGAAGTGATGGTCAATTTGCATATTCTGTCTTTATTAGATAGGATAATGAGAAATAGCTATATATTCTGAGAGTGTTTAAATTTTTAACAGCAAGAACTATCATTTTTATTAATTAAACATTAATTTAAGTAAGTGATATAATTCTTTAAAGTTTATTATAAAATATTTTAACTGGCAATTCTTATTTTCAATAAGTGAGCATCATGAATTATATATTTTCATTAATGAGTCTATACACACACACACACACACACACACAGACAGTTATTCACAATTCTAACATTTTAATCAATTCAAAATTAAGAATGTTAGACAGGTTTTCATGGAATATTCAACATATAGTTACTTATAAACCAAAGCCTTAGAACATATGGAGTACTAAAGGATTCTGCAGTAATTTGGGAAGCATTTGAATATTTCTCTTTCAGTGTTGATTAAAAGAAATATGCTAGTATGTGCAGCTGTTACATTAAATTTTTACCTTCTTCATTATTCCTATTCTTATGTATCATATAAAACATGGTCCTTATGTTTACATCAAAACTCAGTTAGTCCCTGGCCACTCAGAGCATCAACCACATACTGGATGGTCCTGGGTTTGATTCCTGGTCAAGGGCAAGTACCTGGGCAAGTACCATCCAGGTCAGGTTACGTGCAGGAGGCAATCCAATTCATGTGTCTCTCTCACATCAATGCTTCTCTCTTTCTTTCTCTCTCAAAATATCCTTGGGTGAGGATTAACAAAAAACAAAAATAAACAACAACAAAAAAAAAAAACTGTCAGCAAATGCCAATGATTATTAAATGTGACTTCAAATTAAAATGTAAATACACTGCTTTCTTACTTATCTATAGGAGTTCCTTTAAGATGCATTTTGATACCAATATCATTTTAATAAAAAATGAAAACCAGAGGCTACTATATATTCAATATAATTTAAGATTGCTGTTGAATATTTTTAGCTATGAATTGAGAGTAATAGATACACTAAATGGTAATGTATAATTCTGAACACTATTGATCAATTTACTAACCTTGACATATGATAAGATAGAACATCTCTATTTGCATACACATATATAGAAAAACATACATGTATACACACATATACACACAAAGAATATTATACATATTGTTTATATTTACTTTTATACATGTTATAATTTCCTCAATTTATATCAACTACTTCCTTGAAAACATTAAAGTTTATGTTATTTATTATAAATCACATTTGAATAAAAACAAATGAAAGTATAACATCCTTCCTAAATATGACTCACCTTTTGTAACTTCTTGTCTCGTCTTTGTCCCATGACAGATAACTCCATGAAATCATGCAGGAAATAAACAGTTATTATACTAACCATTAACAAAATTTGGGACGATAATATGAGTAGGGGAAACAAATTAGCAAAGAAAATTTTGTTTTGCTTTTGTTTTTTGGATGAGGTTCAAAAATAAAATTTTGAAAGTTAACAGAATTGGTAAACATGTCAAAATGTGGAAAACATTTGACCGCATCACCAGAATCCAATGTTTCTAAGCATCCAGGATTGGCCCCAAAGTGCTAAGGTAAGTTAGATAGAAATACCTGATGTCAGTCAAGGGGAATAGCTTGATTGCTCAGCCATCCTTTACAATCTCCCACTGAAACAGGTAGAGGTGAAATGGTGTGTATAGCAAAGTCATGAAGATTGATGGCACCTACTGCTTCCAAACGTGCCCTATCTGCATGCAAACCACTTGACACACAAACTGATGGAAAACAAAGCATGTTTGCCCAGGAAAAGTGCTTCAGCAAGCTTAATTTCCATAGCCATTTGCACAGCAAAAGCAAGATCTAATAGGTCCCAGAGAAATCAGTAAAGCCATGATAAGAATTCAAAGCCACAAACTAAATAAAAAGAGATTATTACTACATTGCAGTAGGCAAACAGTGAAGTCTTAAGTGATCAATACTTGACAAGAGACATGCCACAAACTTCATGTATAGGTCAGGCTCACACACCATTCTTTAAATCAATCGACTGACTCTTGGACAAGGCACATAAAACGTCACTTTTTATCTTTCAGTTGATATTTTCCTCCGAGAAGAAAAACCTATCTATTCACCTCCCTGAGAGATTTGATCGAAAAGATAGTCACTCCTGATATAAGGTTTAAAGGGGAAAACTGCAATCAAGTGGAAATTTTTGTCAGCACCTTAATCTCTGATTTGTAGAAGGTTTTGCTTTGGGATATTTGGTGTGTCTGAGGATTGCCACCAAAGAGCCCTTCTGTCCTTTAATGGCTGCGCTAAATCTTAACAAACGTGAGCGTGAAAACTATTGTACTGCACTTGTGAGGCATATATCAAAGTTATATTTTTTAAAGCTTGGGAAGGCAGTTGAATCATGCATGTTCTTTATGGAGCTCTGATCAGGCTGATAAAGGCAGTTCAGCTTCAATAAATGCGTTTTAAGTGAATGTTTTGGAAAGTGAATAGGAAATTCAAAGCTCAGACTGTTGCCAAACTGCTCCCACAGCCCTTTGATCACTTTGTTTCTGACATTTGGTTGAAAATGTCTTGTTTTTATTAAAATGTTGGCGTCTGGAGACCAAAAAAAGTTTAACTGTAGTCACTAAAAATATAATATACAGTAAGTCATGAAATGACTTATTAAGTCCTTTGTACACATTCCTTAAAAAGAAAGCTATTTCCCTGTGGGGTCACACTCAGCATTGTACTTGTTTGAGAAAAAACTTCACATTGTTAAAAGAAAGACAAGTAAAGAAGATAAATCAAATACGAGCACTTTGCCTCAGGCAAAACATAAAGGAACTTATACAGCTTTACTATCTGAAAGAATAGGAATACTAGCAATATAAAAATTAATAAAATTAAAGTGACATACTGAATTAAAAAGCACGCATTTGCATGCTGCCGTTAAATTATGATCACAGAACATACCTTTAATTCAAACTTTAGAGAAGATAGGATATTGTGGCTTTCTCACATTTTACATGCCAGAAGTGTGCTTCTATAATTAGTGATGCATATTTTCCTGATCACAACAACCCAGTTTAAAATGCATGGCTTCTGCAATTTAGGAATTGAGTTTATCTGAAGAGTAAGATATCTGTGTAAACCAAAAATAGTGAGTTAAATGTTACTCAAATAGAGACACACTCCTTAGTATGAGATGAATAGCCTAATTCTTTATACATTTAGATATATGTAAAAGGCATAAAATGACATTCTATGTTTTCACCACCAGCAAAATAACAATACTAATTATAATTTGAAAAATAAGTCATATATTTACTTTTCCTCTAGTTATAAATATATTCTAACATTTACCTAGATGTCACTAAATGAATGTTTTAATACCTCTTCACAATTTTAATTTTATTAACTTGCTAACTAATAATATCCCCCCCCCAAGACACTGCATTAATTTGTGATAACTGCCATAGTTATCACATGTTCTGCAATATCAGGGAGCATGAAGTAAAATAATACTTCTGAAGAATGGGACAAGCAATAAATTGTGTTAATTCCAAATCTAACTAGCAAAAATAAAATGAACATGTATATATTATTATTTATCACTAACCTGCACATTTAGGCCAATGTATTTACATGTTTCACTCTTTTTTTTTCTTGTTTTATTGAATAAGGTATTACATATGTGTCCTTATCCCCCTATAGCCCCCCCAAGCTCCCCCACTCATGCCTTCACCCCCCTGGTGTCTGTGTCCAGTGGTTAGGCTTATATGCATACATACAAGTCCTTTGGTTGATCTCTCCCCCTTATCACACCCTCCCTTACCTTCCCTCTGAGGTTTGATGGTTCCATCGATGCTTCTCTATCTCTGGATCTGTTTTTGTTCATCAGTTTATGTTGTTCATTATATTCCATAAATGAGTGAGATCATGTGATGATTATATTTCTCTGACTGGCTTATTTCACTTAGCAAAATGCTCTCCAGTTCCATCCATGCTGTTGCAAATGGTAAGAATTCCTTCTTTTTTACAGCATCATAGTATTCCATTGTGTAGATGTACCAGTTTTCTGATCCACTCATCTGCTGATGGGCACTTAGGCTGTTTCCAAATCTCAGCTATGGTAAGTTGTTCTGCTATGAACATAGGAAGGAACATACCATATATCCTTTCTGATTGGTGTTTCTAGTTTCTTGGGATATATTCCTAGAAGTGGAAACACTGGGTCAAATGGGAGTTAAATTTTTAGTTTTTTGAGGAAACTCCATACTGTTCTCCACAGTGGCTGTACCAGTCTGCATTCCCACCAGCAGTGCACGAGGGTTCCTTTTTTTCTGCATCCTCGACAGCACTTGTCATTTGTTGATTTGTTGATGATAGCCATTCTGACAGGTGTGAGATGGTACCCCATTGTCATTTAGATTTGCATCTTTTGAATGATTCGTGACTTTGAGCATGTTTTCATATATTTCTTGGCCTTCCTTATGTCCTCTTTCAAAAAGTATCTATTTAGGTCCATTGCCCATTTTTTGATTGGGTTGTTTATCTTCTTTTTGTTAAGTTGTATGAGTTCCCTATAAATGTTTTAGATTAAACCCCTGTCAGATATAACATTGGCAAATAAGCTCTCCCATGCAGTGGGCTTTCTTGTTGTTTTGTGGTTGGCTTCTTTTGCTGTGCAGAAACTTTTTATTTTGATGTAGTCCCATTTGTTTAATTTCTCTTTAGTTTCCATGGCCCTAGGAGTTGTATCAGTGAAATATTGCTTTGGCATATGTCTGAGATTTTGCTGCCTGTGGATTCCTCTAGTACTTTTATGGCTTCCTGTCTTACGTTTAAATCCTTTATCCATTTTGAGTTTCTTTTTGTGTATGGTGTAAGTTGGTGGTCTAGTTTCATTTGTTTGCATGTATCTGTCCAATTTTCCCAACACCATTTATTGAAAAGACTGTCTTGACTCCATTGTATGCTCTTGCGTCTTTGTCAAATATTAACTGAGCATAGTGGTTTGGGCCGATTTCTGGGTTCTCTATTCTATTCCATTGGTCTATATATCTGTTTTTGTGCCAGTACCAGGCAGTTTTGAGAACAGTGGCTTTGTAATACAGCTTAATATTTGGTATTGAGATCCCTTCTACTTTGTTCATCTTTCTCAGGATTGCTGCAGCTATTCGGGGTCTTTTTTTTATTCCTGATGAATTTTTGGAGAGTTTGTTCTGGTCTGTGAAATATGCCATTAGTATTTTAATGGGGAGTGCATTGAATCTATAGATTGCTTTGGGTAGTATGTACATTTTAATGATGTTGATTCTATCAATCCATGAATATGGTATGTTCTTCCATCTGTTTATGTTTTCCTCTATCTCTTTTTTCAGTGTCCTGTAGTTTCCTGAGTACAGGTTTTTACCTCCTTAGTTAAGTTTTTTCCTAGGTATCTTAATTTTTTTTGGTGCAGTGGTAAATAGGATTATTTTTTAATCCCTCTTTCTGTAAATTCACTATTGGTGTATAAAAATGCCACAGATTTCTTGGCATTAATTTTGTATCCTGCCACATTGCCAAATTCATTTATTAAGTCTTCTAATTTTTTTATGGAGTCTTTAAGGTTTTCTATGTACAGTATCATGTCATCTAGCAAATAATGACAGTTTTATGTCTTCTTTTCCAGTTTGGATTCCTTTTATTTCTTTTTCTTATCTAATTGCTATGGCTAACACTTCCAGTACTATGTCAAACAGGAGTGGTGAAAGTGGGATCCCTGTCTCATTCCTGATCTTAGGTGTAATGGTTTTAGTTTTTTCCCATTATGATGTTGGCTGTAGGTTTGTCATTATAAGACTTGTATTATGTTGAGGTATGATCCCTCTATTCCCATTTTTCTGAGGTTTTTTTTATCAAGAAAGGGTGTTGGATTTTGTCAAATCCTTTTTCTGCATCAATTGATATAACTGTGATTCTTATCTCTCAATTTGTTTATGTGATGTATCATGTTTATTGACTTGTGGATATTGTACCATCCTTGCATCCCAGGATAAATCCTACTTGGTCATGGTGTATGATTTTTCTGATCTGATTTGCTAGATCCGATTTGCTAGAATTTTGTTGAGGATTTTGGCATCTACTAGTATGTTTATGAGGGATATTGGCCTGTAATTCTCTTTCGTTATGTTTCACTCTTATAAACATCTTATATTAAATTTTCTGATAAAATAATTATAGAAACAGAGATCTCGTTGAAAACTTAGAGACAGCTCTCTCTTGGATAATGGTGGATAAGTAATTTGGAATAAACCTCAATCTTCTTGAATAATTCAAGACACTGGAGTGTTAAGAAGATATCAAAGAATTATCAGACAGAGAGGCTGGAAGGGAGCAAAATCAAACAGGTGAGCTTGGCAATGTAGATTGCTGTTGTCCTTAAAATATGTAATTCTGGTCATTCTAGAGATGGTAGATGAAAGTCAGGAGGTGGAGTAAAGCTTTTGACAGCATCCAAAGAAAGGGAGAGAAGCATTTAATTCTAAGTCTTGCTGAGAAAGGGCATGGCCTAGTGAACTCCTTCACAGTAGATTGTGACACAATAAATAGAGACTATGTAGAAGAATAGCTCAGAATAATACAGACACTGTAGCAAGTTTTAAAATCATATTAATTCTTTATATAGGTTTAAGATGATAGTAGAGTGATTGGGCTCTCAGTCTCCTTGGAAGAAAGAAACAAATTTTCCCTGGAGGAAGATATCATAGTCTTCAAAATATTTCTAAAACCTTTTTTCAACTATAACATCTGGACACAAACATAACTAAGCATATGAGGAAATAAGACAATATAAAGAAAAATAATTGAACAAAAAGAATCTACATAAATTGAATGTACTAAACTAAATATGAATACAGATCATAAGAAAATACTTACAATGTTTTACAAAATAACGGAGTTGAAAAATAATAAATATATATAAAATATGTAGAACACAGATAGTCATATATATAACTAGATGCCCAGTGCACAAAATTCATGCACGATGGGGTCCCTAGGCCTGGTTGGTGATCAGGGCCAATCAGGTGCCCTGCAACCCTGCTCCCTGCCTCCTCCTTCCCTCGCCACCTGCGTCTGCTGTCACCGACCCCCAGTTCCCCATCCCAGCCTGCGGCCCTGCCCAGATCAGGCGATTGGGGCCTGCCAGCCAGGGGGAGGGGCCAATTGCCACTGCGGCAGGCAGGTGGCGGGCTGATCAGGGCCTGATGGCAGGGGGGTGGGACTGGGGGAGGGACCTGGGAGGTTGGCCACTGGCCCTGAGGAAGGAGCTGACTCTCGGCCCCCCTGGGAAAGGGACCACGTCCACCACCACCCACCCCTGGTTCTCTGTCTCAGTCTGGGGGCTCAGCCCCAATCAGGTGATCTGGGCCTGCCAGCCAGGGGAGGGACCAGAAGGTTGGCCTGCAGGCCCCATCAGTGATCAGGGCCTACGGGCTAGGGGCAGCTCCTGCATTGAGTGTCTGCCCCCTGATGGTCAGTGTGCATCATAGCAACCAGTTGTTTTATTGTAATGGTCACTTAGGCTTATAGATAGATAGATAGATAGATAGATAGATAGATAGATAGATTGAAGGAGAGATGAAAATAAATCAGAAACAATATTTGCAGAAATTATGATTAAGAATATGTTGATTGAAGATACCCACAGATCCTAGCTTTGCACAACTCAAGCAAGAGAATAATTCATATGTAGACACATTATAGTAAACCTTCTGATAAATTAAGGCAAAAAGCAAATCTTAAAAGCAACTTCAGAAAAATATGTTACTGTTCAAAGACTAAAAATCATGTTGACAATTGATGATTCAATACAAACACAAAATGCAAGACAGAATACAATGCTGCCAGACTAGAAGTCTAAATTTCTTGAAGTTGAAATAAAGACATTTGCAGACATATAGTTTAATGAATTGTACAGTTCAATGGTTTAAACACTATTCATATGCAGTGTTTTTGTAGAGCTCTCCTCCATATTTTAAGCAAATAAATTTTTTCCTATCAGCCTTTTTCACTATTTAACTTTTGGATCTGTACATAATAATTGGGACTACAAGGGTGTGTATGATTATATATATATATATATATCCTATATAATAAAGAACTAATAAGCTATTTAGGCCCAATGAAGAAATCGAAGAAATGACCTTCAGGAACCACCTTCCAGAACAACCACTGGGTGGGGGGAGGGGCTGTGAGGCAGCAGCTGAGGCAGCCGGAGCTGTGAAGGCCTACACTTGCATGAATTTTGTGCATCGGGTGAAATATATATATTTCAGAGAGGAAGGGAGAGGGAGAGATAGATAGAAACATCAATGATGAGAGAGAAGGGAGAGGGAGAGATAGATAGAAACATCAATGATGAGAGAGAATCATTGATGGGCTGCCTCCTGAACATTCCACACTGGGGATGGAGCCCACAATCTGGGCATGTGCTCTTGACTAGAATCGAACTTGGGACCTTCAGTCCGCAGGCTGACACTCTATCCACTGAGCCAAACCAGCTAGGTTGGTGTGAATGATTTTAGCCTTTTTTTTCTAATAAGATATCTTTGCTCTTGGTGAGCTTTCCTAACTCTTCAGTTCATGCTCTTCCAACTCTCAGCCTTCTCTTTCTCTTGATTTCTTGGCTACAGTCTCCATTTGAATTTATGACTAAACCAAGGTAAACAAAATCTTCAACAATTTCAATGTCTTCATTGTCTATGTTAAAGTTGTGTATTTTTTTGAGTTTTGTCTTCTTGATGTTCAAATGTAATCATACTTTCACACTTTTTTCATTTTTTATGAGAAATCATTTCAAATCATTGCTGCTTTCTGCCAGTAAGATGGTGTCTTTTGCACGTCTTAAGTTATTGATATTTGTTATACCAATCTTTACTCTTCCTTTCTATGAGTCTAGCCCAGTTTTTTGTAAGAGATGTTTCGCATACAGATTAAACAAATAGGGTTATATAATACACCCTGTCTGAAACCTTTGCTTATAAGATACCACCTGTCTTTCCATATTCTATCTTGGCAGTGGCTCCCTGTCTACAATACAGGTTATTGATCAAGATCATCAGGTGCTGAGGATTGCCTATTTCTTTCAGAACAATCCATAGCTTCTATGGAACAATATTCAACAATAGAAGAATAACATTGTACAAGGCTAAACTTAAGAAAAGAGACTTATTTGTTTACTAAATCAAAATTAGCCTCTGTGGGTGTTGAATTGAAATCAAATTTCTTTTAGAGGCCCAAGAAATCAATTGTGACCAGCAGTTAATAACCAGTTTGCTAACAGCTTGAGGCAAAGCCAAGGGCAGTTAACACTCCTACAAATTAGTTGTTAACTGTGCTAATGACTGATTTTTGCAGGGATTATTGCTATTATAAACAGACATCAATTCAGCTTTATCACTGAGTACAGAAAAGTTTGCAGCCAAAAACATGATTTTAACTCCCCCAGCTTGATACTCTGGATTCTAGTTAATATGATATTCTACCATCATATGGTGTTTGATTTCCTGCTTTTGCAGGAGGAAAAGTAATAAAAGGTTTTTGTTTTCCTTACTCATAGTATAGTTGATTGAAGATTTCTAAGTTTCTTATGAGATCATAGGAAAATATGATATTAGAAATATGTAAATGTTTTCTCATTTTGAGTATATATTCATCATTAAATTGTTAAAATATGCATGCTAATATTATCAGACACCATTGCAAACATACATGTAGTAATGTGAGCCAAAGTAAGTAGCAAGCACATCAGCCAGCGGTGAGTGCATTGGCGCTTGCAGGGCGTCCTTGCTACTGTAATTCATCTTGAACCACTAGTTTACGGTGGTGGAGATTGGTGTTAGGAGTCAGGTTGGAGGTGTGTAGGTACAAAGCTAGATGGGGCTAGCTGCTGGTAAGGATGTGGTACAGGCTAGTAGCAAGGAAGGAGACTATATTCAGGCCCCAGAGCAGCTGTGAGAGCCTTAGCCTTTGTCCTGCAAATGTACAGCTGTAAGGGCTAGCCCTGAGTACATGCAAAGCAGTGAGGGTCAGTTTCATGGGTCTAGACTGATGATTGGGACTTACACAGCCAAAAAGGCTCTGGTTTAGTGGTAATGAACTCCTTTAGCTTTTTCTTGTCTGGGAAGCTTTTTGCCCATCCTTAGGTTTTAAATGATACCATTTAGAAGCCTGAACCAGCATACAGAAAATAAAATAATAATATCTTAAGTTATGGGGGAGAGGTTCCTTATATATTTATGAAATTGAATAAAATAATCAATATTTATGGCAAATACTAAAAATACAAAAGGAGAATATAAGTTTTTGAAGAGAACAGCGTAAAAGGCACCTGATCCTAACCTTCCAGGAATTTACTTTAATGGCCAAAGACTGGGCCAACTTCTATAGGGACTTTGAGGTATCAAGTCCTCTTTATTTCATCTATCCATCAATATTTTGATTTGTTGTATTCATATATTTAAAATCCTATTCCATTTCCAATTGCCATTATATCAATTATGCACTAGTATTTATGTGGGAAGGAGCTTTCTTGCCTAGCAGCTCTTTGCTATGAATATGTGATATTATATAATACTACATGAATTCCCAAAGTGCATTAGTGATTTGACATAATAAATGGAAATTCAATTTTGCTGCTCCCTACCTTTTTTTGAACATATCTGTTATATTAAAGGCATTTTCATCAAAGGTTCTTAAGATGTAGTTAGGAGAAAAGAGATGAAAAACATAGTCATCTTTTTATCTTTTTTCATACATATATTAACATAAGAATATTACCTCGTTGGTGTATCATTTCATTATTCAAAAATATATTGCCTTTTTGTGTGTTATACTTGTTTTTTTTTTTTTATGAAATAGCCATTCGTGATAACTTCCTTTAAATGTCATTTTAGGGACTAAAGCATAGATTTGGGCACCTAACATCACATCTTGAAAGCAGCACCACTGAGATATTAGGGCAGATTGTCACTACAGAAAAATGGATTAGCTATCCAGGTAATAGTGTCATTCATCTAGATTTGCAGTCTGTTCAGGTGTTCATGAAATAAAAACTAATTTTTTTCTACCTGAGACACCAAACATCCAGATTAAAATTAGATAAAAAATGGCCACAGACTCTGATGCTTTTAAAGGTAGATGTTTGCAAACCTTTTAAAAAATGCAATGTTTCTCCTTGACCTAGAGTATTTGTGTTTTTTAAAATATCTTTATGCTTAGATTAACTAAGAGTTTATGATTTTATTGAACATTGTGAATTTGAAGGAACTAAACTATTACTAATTAAACTGAAATAATGGGCCATGTAATGAAAAAAACCACAAATGCCATTTTACAGTCTTAGATAAAAACAAATTGCAAGAGATCTGCCAAGATTTGTGTGATCTTAACATATGTGCTAAAAAAATACTACGCTCAATAATTATTTGACTAATTTTCACCTGATAGAATAAAAATGTGAATATAAAATATTTATCTTTACAATTTATGGTGTAGCCGATAGTCTTGATTTTATAGGAATTAATACTATAGACCAAAGAGATTTTACCACCTGGTAATCTCAAGACTTAGAATAGTTTTGTCCTATATCTTATATGCAAACAAGCATGATATAAGTTTTATGTCTTTTACATAGTATTCCCTAAACATTAATTAGCTTCTCCATTATTGAAATTTTAGGAATTGTTCCTGAAGTAGATAGAATATTAACCCTCACAGAGGTCCAACCTCTGATCCTATGCAACTGTGAATATTTTATCTCACATATCTAAAGAGAATTAAGGTTGCAGAGAGAATTAAGTTTGCTAATCAGATGTCCTCTGAATTGGAAGATTATCTTGGGTTATTTAAGTTGACCCAATGTAATCAAAAGTTTCTGAAAAGCAGAAGAAAAAGGCAAAGAGGAGGTGGGAGTGATTTGATATGAGAACTTGACTCACTGTTGACTTTGAAGATAGAGAAAATGTTGATTGTATGTGGACTGTAGAAGCTGAATTCTTTCCTAGATTCCCCAGAAGGAAACAATGTAGCCCTACTAAAATGTTGAGTTTAGCCCAGTAAGACCCATTTCCAACAGAATTGTAAGATAATAAATCTGTGCTGTTTTAAGCCACAACATGTTTGGTAATGTGTTGCAGCAGCAACAGAACAATAATATAGCACTTTAACATGCTATTAGCAAGCTTTGTAACATCTCTGTTTCATTGCTTTAGACAGAGGAATGTTTTTCTCTATAAACTACTGGTAGCTTTGTGATTGGTTTTCTTACCTCATCTTCATCTTCCCTTGTGACTTGAACATAACAGGCCCTCAGAAGACATTTTTTGTTTTGCACACAATGTGAGCAAAAAAACCCAACTAAATATAAACCACATATTTAGGCATATTTCAGAAGATAATTTATTGGCATACTTGCCCAAAAACTTCCTGGGTTGAAACAAGTGAAGTAGAAGTTGTAATAAATGTTTAGTATACACTAAAATCAAACAACTATTGCTTTATCACTATCAACCTCCTCAAATACCTACTCAATCCCATTTGGCCTAATCACTGAATCTCCTAAGCATGAATTATTTCCATCATATTGGCTACTGGGTCTTCTGCAAGAAGGTACACTGGCATGTAATTTGTTTACAACCCTCTGTTGTCATGTGTTAATTTCATGTGCAGGAGCAGAGGAGGTACAACCATATGCACCTGTCATTCTTTGCAACCCAATTCACCTAAAGTGCTGTGACAGCCTATGAGCACTGAATTAAAATATGGTGTTAAAAGAAAGAAATTTTATCATAAGTAGTCAAAAATTCAAATGAATCCAAGCCATCAAATATTATAATCTGGAATGACTATTGAAATTATTTTTTTCTGCCATGGATCTGTCTTCTACATTTGTGATATTGACAATCTTGAATAAGATTATACAAAATTATTTAACATGTGAAAATTTTCACATATACAAAGTTAAACTTGCATGAATCAATTAAAGCTAAAAATACCTGTTTTGTTTGTTTTTTTTAATAAAAGTTTAACTTTGAGGAACAATGTATAGTTTATTTCATGAACTTTAATAAAATGAGTCCAGAAATATTCTGAGATGTTAATGAGCCTGTTTCTCTTATCTTTTATTTTTACCTTTAAGTAAGACATTATTCTGTGGAATGTCATTATAAATGCTGATATTTAAAAACATTAAATTCTGAATAAAATACATCAAGATGTATTCTATTAATTTTGTCTTTTCTCATTTAGGAATTATTACTTTTACTCAGAGAGAACAATATCTCATCATTCTTGAACATATCATTCTTCATGGTGTTCTATTCGCTGAAATTTGGAATAAAATATAAAGTATCAACTTAAATTTTGAGTGACAATAGGTGTCCAAATAATATCTCAATATGATAAAGAAATATTATATCTGATATAAAATTGTTATCAGACAAGCCTTTTCAGAGAGAACATTTTTTTTTTCTGTTTCACTAGAAAACTGCCATGGTTACCCTAGAAATATTTTTGACTTACAAGTATCAGTTCCACTAATTTTAATGTTAACAAAGCCTCTGAAGTCTCATCAATATATATATATATATATATATATATATATATATATATATATATATATATATATATATTCTCAATCTTATATTCTCAATAATATCCAGGCATTTTAACTCAAACTTAAAAATTTGTTGCAACCTTTTATGCTAAAATTAAGGTTGTGCTATTTAAGCTATTTAACTCTTCTATTCAACAGGTTCCTTGAAAAAACAGGTAGTGTACAAAACACTGTTTTTTGTTTTTAACAATAGAACTGACATTGATAAGCAAGCAGACTATTTTAAAAGTCAGGACTATACATGCCTAAACAACTTTGATATCACCTAGCACATTAGTTTAATTTTACAGAACAGAATCCTAAGATCCACAAATACAATATTGACCCAGTTTCAATTACCAAGTAGGGGATCAATAAATACTGATTAATTAATGATTATTTGCTGTTTATTTTGAAACTGTTACCAATTTTCTTCTTAAAAGCAATATGTCAATACTGTGCTAGGAATTGCTGGCACTATACACATAACAAGGTAATATTTATTCTCAAGAAGGAGATGGCCTTTACATCAATACCTGAGAATATTTAGCCATTAAACAGACATTTAATGGGTGCTCTCAAGGTAGCAGTCATTGTGTGTATTAAGGATTGAGTGGTAGTGAACACAGCAATCATGTCATAGTTTCTAGAGTGTACAGTCAATTGAAAAAATGTTGGTTAATAATTGAACACCAAAAAAAAAAAGAATTACAGTGTGAGAGAAGAGCAGGAAGCTCAAAAAAAGGGGGAAAACTTTCAAAACTTTTATATTAAAACAAGAAAGTATAGTAATAATAGAGTTAAATAAAAATATATAAACCTGAACACATGACCCTGTAAATAAATATACTTTTCTGGTTCTTTCACTCAAATGGCAAACAGTGTCCAGGTCACTTTAACTCCTTGGGCCTCACTCATGCTGACTCAGGGTTTTAATAGTACTATATGGTGAAGGACCAGGCTGTGTAGAGAGTAGCTGACCCTTCTTTGAGCCAAAAATATTCAAGAAAAGCCTAGAACGTTTTGTCAGTAAGCAAAGATATTTTAGAGTAATCTGAAAGAATTTATTTAAAAAGAAATGTTTAAAAGAATTTGTACTGGCACAACTGTGACCATTTGAGCATCAAAAAGAAAAAAACAACAAACTGTTGGCCCATGGTAGTGCTTAGAAAATATCTATCTATCTATCTATCTATCTATCTATCTATCTATCTATCTATCATCATCTATCTATACTAGAGGCCCATTGCAGGAAGATTCCTGCAAGAACAGGGCTTCTGGTGGGCTTCCTCCCACCACTGCCACCTCTCCCACCCCCCCACGCTTTCCCTGACACCTCTGACCCCCACCCCCCACCCCACGCTTTTCCTCCCACCACCGCCACCCCCCCTGCGCTTTCCCTCCCACTGCCACATCTGCCGCGCACTTTCCCTCCCACCGCCACCTGGTACTTTCCCTTCCCTCCCGCCATCTCTTCCCCCCACCCCACACTTTCCCTCCCGCCACCGCTGCCCCATGCTTTCCTTTCCGCTGCCGCCCCACACTTTTCTGCTGCCCACCGCTGCCCATCCCGCCCACGCTTTCCCTCCCACAGCCGCCTTGCTTTCTGCTTTCCCTCCCTCTTCCTTCTATGCTGTCTTAAATCTTCACTCCTCCCTCCCTCAGCGTATGCAAATTAACCACCATATTTGTTGGGTTAATGTGCATACTCGCTCTGATTGTCTGTGGGCGTAGCGAAGGTATGGTCAATTAGCATTTTTCTCTTTTATTAGTATATATATATATATATATATATATATATATATATATATATATATATATATATGCCATAAAGGGGCAAATGGCTGGGCAAAAGTGGTAACAATGGCCTTCATAGCAGCCTGAACTTGGTATCTCTCCTGCTACTGAATTTTTATGACAAATTCCTGAAAGGAGAGAGGGAAACCATGGCCATTTCACTTCTCTGGGCAGCCTGGTTCAGGGTGGTGTACAAGAATGAGTTTTTGTTGTTATTTTTTTAAATATACTTTATTGATTTTTTACAGAGAGGAAGGGAGAGGGATAGAGAGCTGATCGATGTTTCAATGAGAGAGAAACATGGATCAGCTGCCTCCTGCACACCTCTTACTGGGGATGTGCCCGCAACCAAGGTACATGCCCTTGACCGGGACTCTTCAGTCTGCAGGCCGATGCTCTATCCACTGAGCCAAACTTGTTAGGGCAGTTGTCGTTGTGTTTTTTTTTAAATACATTTTTGATTTCAGAGAGGAAGGGAGAGGGAGAGATAGAACATCAATGATGAGAGAGAATCATTGATCGACTGCCTGCTGTATGCCCCTCACCAGGTACTGAGCCCACAACCTGGGCATGTGCCCTGACCAGGAATTGAAGCATGACCTCTTGGTTCATGGTCGAGGCTCAATCACTGAGCCACACTGGCTGGGCAAGAATGAGTTAAGCACTTTCTAAAGGCGGTGGAGACAATGTGAGGACCACCCAGGTAGGGTGCTATTATCTGGTATATCTATTATGTCATTTGTGCCCAGGTCACTAGTGTTTAAATTAACGTTTATTTGTATCTCCTCGGGGCGCTACTTTCTCATTCATATATACTCAAGCAGTGGTTTAGAGTCTTTGAGTGCACCTAAAGAGTTTATAAAATCAGAGGCTGCTGGGCTCCATCCCCAAGGTTTCTGCTTCAGTAGCATTTGCACTTCTAACAAGTCCTCGGGGTGTCACGGATGCTGCTGGTCTGGGAAACATACTTGGAGATCCTGTGCTAAGGACCAAAGCTGTAGTTCTGGAAATACTCTTGCTATCTCCCAGTGGACATCAAGGGCTTCGAGCTGTGTATATTCTTCACACCTGGAAAGGGACTCATTCACATGTGCACACTTACCTGGGGCCACTGCGATCAAATGTTCTCTGAGGGAATACAAGTTGCCCTAAGGATTAATTGCAGAAGCCACAACCGAGACTGACTTACCCATCTGAGAAGCACAGTCACCTTAGGTGCCCAAGTGGACTGCAGCCAGGGCAGTGAAGATGCTCAGAGAAGAAAACATTTCTACTCTCCTGATTTTTATTCATCTCTTGGAACAGGTTGAAGCAAAAGTCTGCATTTACCACAGCAAGAGAGGCCATCTTGAAATGGAATAACCAGATGAAATGAGTTCTGAGTATATTTTCTGTGAATATGATGAGTTTTATATTATTTTACTTTTCAAAGCTTATTTTTTTCAGCTTTGGGTATAACCATCAAATAACTTAGAACAAAAAAATAATGTTCTTTTTGTCCAGTATTCTCGTTGCCAACACTCTAAAACTATCTCTTCTGGCAACAAGATTATCATACACTCATTTTCCCCCCCACTAATATTCTCTAGTGCAGTGTTTATGTGTTTCTGCCCTTGGTCTCATATTCATATCTAGGACATATTTCCGTTTCTCCTTGATGTGGCATTTCTCTCCATTGGTCTTTGATAGTTTCATTTTCAAGTCCTAAGCAGACACATTCATGAAGCCTATTCAAAAATCACTGCAGATTTCTAAACTGAAATAAAGAAAAAGTGCTGTTTGCAGTAAAATAATTATTATATTAAACAGTATATTAAAGGGGCTATATCGTCCTGGAGGTTTAACATAGCATTTCCTTACACATTTTCTCCATCATAGCCTACATACACATTCTCAGAATAATCATGCATCCTAACATTTTAGGACCATCTTAATTTCAAATATACATCTTTGATTCTATAAGTGTATTTATCATTTTCAGACCATTTTCTGATTCTTTTTTAAATGAAAATGTAATTACAAAATTATGTATGTCATAAACAGGCACATGACTTTTCAACACAGAGGTCTATCTCTTATTAGAGAACCTATGGTATAATAGCAAATTTAAAATCCAGGATAAAAATGAGATTATCTTTGAATTCTTGATAATGTTATTTCTGTCCCCACGATGGAATTCTTCAGGACTCTGTTTTGGTATGTCTTTGCAGACTTTCTTCATAATACTCAAACTTATCTAAATACCACAATAGAGTTTGTCCCAAACTACATGAATAAACATGAATACTCCAAATTATTCTGCGATATATATCATACTCAATGGTGTGGCAGGACCCAAGAGACTTGGATTCTTAAGGGACCCAGGCCTAATCTTAACCCTGTTTCTAATAGTTGAGTGACCTGGGTCAAGTCTTTAAGTTCTCTGAGCTTTTAAGTTTCATCTTATTCAGTGAGACGATTGATTTACAGCAGGACTTAAAAAACATGTGTCCTTCTGCCCTTACACCTGTAAGAGGACCACACTGTAATATCAGGTCAGGAGGAGGGACATATGTATGGTTAGAAGCAAGAATATTCTAAAATTGTCATTGCATTGACTTTGTTGAAGTCACAAAAACTCAATACCTTTTAAAATTAAAGTTAAGAAAATAAAATAACTACAAATATTTATAAGTGCTATGAAGGAAACGGATGACACTTTGAGAGAATGCATTCAAGGGAACCCAATTGTATTGAGTTTTAGGAAAGCTTTCTTTAATTAGAGTTACAATAGTCTAAGATCTGAAACAAAAGCAAACCAAAACAGTATGGGTATTATTCTGGACCAGAAGAAAATTTTGTATGCTTTATAATTGAAAAAACAATCCATGTGGCTAAATCTCAGATAAACATGGAGAAGAAGACATGATATGAGGAAGAGATGGAGGCATAAGGTAATTCACACAGAGCCCTATGTCTATACCATAGATTTTTACCATTTTTGTTAGGGGTTATTATTACAAGAAATAGTAATCATGCTGTTAACTGTGATTGTTCTATTATGAATAGGGAAAACATATTCTAATTTGGCCAAGAATTGTACATGGGAGCCAACATCAGAATGCAGTCCATCCTCCTTTTCTGAGAACTAGCTATTTTTATGGAAAGATTAAGCAATGTAGTCCCGGAGGTGCCTGGAGGCACCCACCCTCTGAGACCCCCCCAGCCCGCATTGCCGGTACCCTATAATCAGTATACCTTGCCTACTTTTCCATTCCTGTAATTCTTACTTTCCCATGTAATATTTGTCCATCTATCCAATTATAAGCAACTGGCTTGTGAGGAAGAGCAGAGCAGATTTTTGTAAATGACATGTGTGGCCACATGCTGACCTGACAAGCTCAGGGGAGGCCTGCGTGGCAGTCTTGCAAACTCAGAGACCTAAAGTCACCACAAAGGATGGTCTGAAATTAAACTTTAACTAAAAGCAGTTATGGTGGGCAGTTACATCCTAGGCCTGTATCTTCACTGACAAGGTCAACCTTTACCTTAACTGAACCGATCTGTCTTTTTGCATCTATGATAACATACCCTTGGAATGTCTGGGTAACTTCTAACTTCCCTTTTTCTGGACCCCTTGGGGCACAACCTAATGTGGTGGGCGCCAAGACAGATACCACAAATTCCTTCATTATCATGTTAATTGTTCCTGCACCCACCTAAGTATGTGTCCATCATTTATTTTACTTTTTATCCAATCCCAGGAACTCCCCCTACCCCCGTCCCGATGCTTTGCTTTATCCCACCTCCTTAATCTATCACCAATGAATTTCATGTAGCCCACCTATGTCCCTCCTTTGATGGCAATGTATAAATACAGATGTAACCCGCCATTCCCTGGAGCATTATCTCAATTCATTGAGGTTCTGCTTCCTGGCATATGTCGACAGTTTGGCTCAAATAAACTCACAAAAATTCTTTACAGGTTTCAACGTTTTTGTGTGTTTTTTTTACATTAACACATGCTGGTCTCCCATACTGCCAGCATTATTGGAATGAATGTTCATGTATGATCAACCCTGTCTCTGCTTAATTGGCTCAAGTAGTGACAGGCAGCCCAGGCCCATCAATTGTCTGTTACACTTTAAGTGCAAAAAACTGACAGAAGTTTTTAATCAGACTCATAATTTTGTTGTTAAAAATATATCACTATTAGAGATTCTTGTATGTTTTGCCTTCTTTCTCCTGGCCCTAGAACTTGGTACTTACCCCAGATCAGTCCCTTTCTTATATGGACTTGGCAATATATTTATTATCAAACAGCAACTAAAAGTTAAGAATCACCCTTTTAGTCCTCCACAGATCTATGTGTTTGGGTATTTGATTGGAAGAAGATCACCATAGTGTTACACTTAACTTACAGTTTGATCAGGCAAACACTGCCTAACGTGATTTTAACTGATGAATCCTTATGTCACAAAAAGTGACTACCCAGAAGTTGATCAACAAGAAATATTCTGTGATTTTATTTTTCTAGTACAGTTGACATTCATTATTATTTTATATTAGTTTCAGGTGAATTGATTAGACAATTATAAAATTTACAAAGCAATCCTCCAATTATTCTAGTACACACCTGGCACCATACATAGTTTTTATGTGAATTTTATTGATGATATTCCCTATGCTTTACTGTACATCCCATGACTATTTTACAATTGCCAGTTTGTACTAATAAACCCTTCACCTTTTCACCCAGCCCCAGATCTCCCTCTCATCTGGCAATGTTCAGATTGTTATTTGTGTCTGTGAGTCTGTTTCTGTTTTGTTTGTTCATTTGTTTGTTCTTTAATTCTACGTATAAGTGAAATCATATTGTATTTTTTGTACTGACTTATTTCACTTGCATAATACCTTCTTAGGCCATCCATGTTGTTACAAATAGTAAGATTTCTTTTTCTATGTCCAAGTAATATTCCATTGTACATAAGTAACACTTCTTTTTAAAATTGTATTTTATATTTTTATTGATTCTAGAGAGGAAGGGAGAGGTAACTTAATTGTATTTAGAGAGAGAAACATCAATGATGAGCAAGAATCATTGATTGGCTGCCTCCTGCATGTCCTACACTGGCAATTGAGCCCACAACCTGGGCATGTGCCCTGACCAGAAATTGAACCATGACCTCCTGGTTCATAGGTAGACACTCAACCACTGAGCCACGCCAGTTGGGCAACCATTCGGTTTTAATGGTGAAATCCTGAGAAAGATTCCCTCATTGCTCTGGCAGGAGAGTAAGAGTAATTATAATTAAATTGATTCAGAGCTTTCTCTATAAAAAGAAATACATCCAATTTTGGATGAGCCTTATACTAACTGGGGGAATGCATTTCTTCCACCAAACCCCCTCAAACCTGCTGTATAACATAAGGACAAAAATAAAACAAAACTCACAACTAGGCTGAAATCATGACTTCAAGGAAATAGACTGGGAAAGCTGAAGCCAGAGGAGGAGTGAAGGTTTGGGGCAGGGTGTGGGGGCTATATTCCTGGAAAAACAGTTGTAGAGATTACAGCTAAGGAAAGAATCAGTAAGCACAAAAATAGATCAGAAGAAACTCCCTGATTTGAAATGCAAAGAAAAAATATTGAAAACTGATAAAAAAAGAGAGAGAGAGAATAGAACATGCAAGAATGGTGGGACAGATTAAAAAAAGTATATCATCTGAATAATTGGAATATCAGCAGGAGAAGAAAGAGAAACAAGAGCAAAATAAATAATTTCAGTAATCATATATGAGAACTTGCTAAAATTAATAAAACATACAGAACCACAGGTAACAGAATGCTCAGGGAACATCATGCAAGAAAAAATGCCTAAATACCCTACGCTCAACCACTGAGCCACACTGGGTGTGGCTGTAACACTTCATCTTTATCCCCTCATCTATTGTTGGCTACTTGAGTTGCTTCCATACCCTAGCTATTATAAATAATGCTACAATGAACATAGGAGTGCATATATCTTTTTGAATTAATGTTCTGGATTTATTTGGATATATACACAGAAGTGGAAATTGTGGGGTGATGATGTAGTCCTAGTTTTAATTTTTTTGAGGAACCTCCATCCCATTTTCTATAACAATTGCACCAATTTACAATCCCACCAACAGTGCACAAGGTTTCACTTTTCTCCACATCCTCATCAACATTTGTTCGTTGATTTATTGATGATAGCCATTCTGACATATGTGAGGTATTATCTCATTGTGGTTTTAATTTGCTTTTCTTTGATTATTAGTGACATTGAGAATTGTTCATAGGTTTACTGGTCATCTGCATATCCTTCTTGGAGAAGTATTTATTGAGGTCCTTTGCCCACTTTTTAATTGTATTGTTTTGGGGGTTTGTTTTGGTGTTGAATTGTTACCAGTTCTTTATAAATTTTGGATATTAATCCCTTATCAGAAGTATTATTGATGATTATGTTCTCCCATTGAGTGGGTTGTCTTTTCATTTTGCTGATGGTATCCTTTGCTGTGCAAAAAGTTTTTAGTTTGATGTAATCTTATTTATTTATTTATTTATTTATTTATTTATTTATTTACTAGAGGCCCGGTGCACGAAATTCGTGCATGGGGGGGGGCGGGGGGGGGCTGGTCCCCCTCAGCCCAGCCTGCACCCTCTCCAATCCAGGATCCCTCAGAGGATGTTTATCTCCCTGGGATTGGGCCTAAACCAGCAGTCAGAAATCCCTTTCACAACTGGGACCACTGGTTCCTAACTGCTCACCTGCCTTCTTGCCTGATTGCCCCTAACTGCCCCCCCTGCTGGCCTGGTCACCCCCAACTGTCCCCCCGCCAGCCTAGTTGCCCCAAAACTGCCCCACCACCCCACCTGCCTGGTCTCCCTTAACTGCCCCCCTGCCAGCCTTGTCGTCCCCAACTGTCCCCCCTACCAGCCTGGCCGCCCCATCCAGCCTGCTGTTGAGTCATTTGGTCGCCCATCACTAACCCCCCTGCTGGCCTGGTCACCCCAACTACCCCCCCTGCGAGCCTGGTTGCCCCACGCAGCCTGCTGTTCGGTCGTCCCTCACTAGCTCCCTGCCAGCCTGGTCGCCTCATGTGGCCTGCTGCTCAGTCGTTTGGTCACCCCTCACTAACCCCCCTGCTGGCCTGGTTGCCCCATGCAGCCTGCTGTTCATTCATTTGGTTGCCCCTCACTAATCCCCCTGCCGACCTGGTCGCCCCATACAGCCTGTTTGGTCATCCATTTGGTTGTGATGGTCACTTAGGCTTTTATATAAATATAAATATAAATAATATAAATATAAATATAAATATAAAACACATATATATGTGTATGTATATATATATTTGTTTAGTTATTTGTTTGTTTGTTTGTTTCTCTTTCCCAAAATTGCATATCAGAAAATAATTACTAAGAGAAATGTCAGAGTTAACTGCCTATATTTTCTTCTAGGATTTTTTGTTTTTAACCCATACATTTAAGTCTTAAATCCATTTCAAGTTTATTCTTGTATATAATATAAAAAGATGGTTCATTTTTATTCTTTGCATTTATCTGTTCAATTTTTCCAACACCATTTATTGAATATACTGTCTTTTCCCTATTGTATATTCTTGCTTCCTTTGTAATATACTAATTGGCCTTATAGGCATGGATTATTTCTGTGGTCTTTATTCTGTCCCATTGAACTATCTGTCTGTTTTCATGCCAGTACTATGCTCTTTTGATTACTATAGCCTTGAACTATAGTTTGATATCAGATAGCATGATATCACCAACTTTGTTCTTCTTTCTCAGGATTGATGTGGCTGCTCAGGGATTTCTGTGGTTTCATAAAAATTTTAAGATTATTTATTTTAATTCTGTGAAAAATGCTATTGGTATTTTTATAGGAATTGCATTGAATCTATAGATTACTTTGGGTAGTATGGTCATTTCAACAATGTTAATTCTTCCTATCCATGAGCACAGTATATGCTTCCATTTTTTTGTATCTTCTTTAATTTATGTCTTCTGTGTCTTTTTTTTCCAAGTAGAGGTCATTTATGGCTTCAGTTAAATGTATTCCTAAGTATTTTTTGATGAAATTGTACATAGGATTGTTTTTTTAACGCATCTTTCTTTTTTCTTTCTTTCTCTTTTTTTTCTTGGGTTAATCCTCTCCCAAGGATATTTTTTTCTATTGATATTTTTAGAAAGAGAGAGACATTGATGTGAGAGAGACACTGTTTATGCAAACTCTGACTTTCAATATATTTGTGAAACCATCAATATGTTATTATCACCCCATATATTTTATTATTTTATTGTATTTAAAATGATAAAATATAGTGGCTTATAATAAAATCAATTTAAAAGTTTATAGGACAAAAAGTCAAATTACCATCCATTTCCACCTGTTCCCAAATCATCATGCACATTACCTAGGAGTAAATGTAAATATTTTGGTTCATGATTGCAGTGTATTTTCAAAACTTTTCCTATGCATTTATAAATGTGTATGTGTGGGTAGATTTTTCAATATTTTATTATGAAAAATTTCAAATATACATAAAATTTGAAAATATTGTCACCATAGCGTCGCTTTTCTCAGTATGATCTCAAACACAAAGTCAAAATGAAGAGAACACTTTATTTGAATTATTTAAGTGCTCTTTCTTTTGGTCATGCTGTGATATCTATTTTTCCTTCTTTCTATGGTTATATTATGTGATCTGAGGAAGATTTAAGCACCTCTAGATATCTATGTTTACCAGTTATGGGGATGTTATAACGTGCAATCGTAAAGGACATAAAAATGTAAAAACTTTTGTACTCTTTCTCATGCTTTTTAGATATCGACAGTTAACAACAACAACAGAGCTGCATACTAGTCTTCAAAAAAGTCTCCAAAAGTTCTAAAACCTTTAATCTAATTTACATTATTTCTTTCTTTCATTTAATTGTAATTTCAGTAACATGTATAAGCAATTTTAAAATATAAATTTATTGAAGCAAAACCATAGAATAGCATAAGAAGTATTATCTATTAAGTTCTTTATTCTATAGCTCAATAGTAACAACAAGATACATATTAGATTAGCTCCTGTTGAAAACTGGCTTTTCAAGAAACTGCAACTTGGTCTCCTGGGTCCAAAGTTTCATTATAACATCTTTTCGACCTGTCACTTGCCTTGCTGTCTTAGTTAGATGCTGCAAGTATTTTTATAAGAAAAGAATTCTAGCTGATTTTACTTTAAGAAATAAGTGTTGAAGGAATAAAGTTCTAGTTAAGTAGTTGCTTTTTAAAAATATAGTAGCTAATTACAAAAACACGCACATATAAACACTCATCAGTGATTCTATAAACTACCCTGTATTTCAAAGAGAGCTTTTTGTTGATGTATTTTAGATTCATATTTCTTAGCATAAGTCTAAAGATTAAATAAAAGTATGTCAACAATGATAAGCACCCAAAATAATATATATTTGAAAATTCACCAGAAGGGAGAAGAAGCTGTCATAAAGTGAGAATCAGAGGTGATGAGCTAGTTAAACAGCTGAGAAAATTGCAGCAAAATAATGTCAATGGTCTAGCAGAGTTCCAAATGTGTTTGAGGAATCTCAGGTTTGCTTCTTCTAGGTGGATGGATAAATAATAAAATAATATTTCCCATTTATTATTCCATCCAATAAACACTGAACATATACTGTATGCTAGGTATTAAGTTAGAAGATATATATTCAACAAATATGTCAGAGCTTGTTGTCTTGAATTCTGTCTTAATATCTATTGGATATTTTCATTTTGATGACAGACATTAAGATTCAAACCTACTAGATTCTTCTCAAAATTTTCTTCTTCTTCTGCAATCTTTATTTCATTTAACTACCAAGGATTATGATGGTCACAATAGAATAGATGGTAGTTAAAGGAAATAAAGATTGCAGAAGAAGAAGAAAATTTTGAGAAGAATTTAGTAGGTTTGAATCTTAATGTCTGTCATCAAAATGATATTAAGACAGAATTGAAGACAACATCTAATTAATCTTAAGTATATTTGACTACTTTACTCAAATAACTTCCAATATTGTCCATGTCTTCATATCATCTTTAGCTCAGGCCACAAAGTCTCTAGTATTTACTTCTTATCTGAAGCACTTATTATAGTCTCTATCTATGACAATTCCAATATACTATGGCAATCAGAATGGTATAATATAATATAAATATGACAATGTCAAACTTTTGAATTTGTTCTGATCAAAGTATCTCAAAAGCATCTCTAATGACATTGTGGAATACATAATTTTTTGTTGAGTCCTATCCATTTTAAGACATTCAGTCTCACCCCTGATTTCTACCTACTCAGTATCAGTAGCACCACTATCCCCATAATCTTAAAGAACAAAAAATGTTTCCAGATGGTTTGCTAAGGGCAAAATTGCTCCTCATTGAGAATCACTCCTCCAGGCAATCAGGAAAAATTCTGAATTTCCAAATATAGCATATATGAGTCTTCCTAACCAGGGAACTGACAACTTAGACCACCTCATTTATTGTAGATATACTTGTCTAATTTAATGTCTTTGAGAACAGGGACAAGTTGTTGTCTTGATTACTATAAGGTTCCAAACATATAACATGTGTAGAAGTCAGATTAAAAAAAAAAACTAGTACTGGTTCCCTGGCAGCACAATTAATCTCAGTCCCCCCATTGGGCTGAAACTCCTAATGAATTCCCTGCCCCATTAAGGATATCCTTGTGCACTGGAGAAACCATGATTTATAGAAATAAAGTGTTGCAACAAGGAATGCTTAGGTTGATGCCAAGGAAGTTTCAAAATGAGCAAACCGAGACCTAAACATATCAGAAATTGTTCTATATCCCTATAATTATTTTTGAACAATCTGAGGTCCGGCTTGTTTGAGTAGTAGTCTGGTACTATTTCAATGAGAGAGAGAGAGGAGAGAGAGAGAAAGAGAGAGAGAGAGAGAGAGAGAGAGAGAGAGAGAGAGAGAGAGAGAGAGAGAGAGAGAGAGAGAGAGAGAGAGAGAGGAGAGAAACAGTGAATGGGAACTTCTTAATAAATGAAAGCATATCTGTATAACTTGAAGGGTCCGGAGTATTACATTGCACTATAGTGCAATCTGGCAAACCATGATTTATTCATGAGGAAAGATAAAATAATCTTTGAAGTATACTCTGTTTAAATAAGATAACATTATTTAAACATTCTTTTAAGATATTCAACAAACACTGACAAAATAAAAATGTTTTGACACTTTTCAGCATTTTGGAAATCAACTTTCAGGGCAATAACTTTCTTAGAGATGACAAGACTTTCTTTGAGCAAGCATTAAAAAAAAGCAAAATTTTATTTACTCTGTGGTTAACATGAATAACTATGATGTAGAGCCAACTTTTAGAAATATAAATTATTTAAGCTATAAATTGTGAAATTACACAATTTCATAAAATAATTTTAAAAATTCGATATGTTGTACATATATGTATACCTTAAACCATTAAATGTATGATAAAATTTAATGCATACATCATGTAAAATAAGATATAGTATTTCACAAGTAAATTTATGATACTAGTGATTATATGACTGCTTGATTCTAAAAGACAGTACTTATAATAGTCTTTGCTGAGGCCAATTTATGGATATAAGGTAGGAGGTGTTAAAACTATAAAGCATTTGGGGATTCATGAAGCCATGGTAACTCACTTTTTTTCATTCGCAATACCTAATAAAATATTATTCTAACAAGGAATTTGGTAGTATGAAAATTAGAGACTTTTAAATTGAACACTTTTTAAATTTATTATATGACCCAGAAAATTTTTGTAAATCTCCTTGTGACTAATTTCTGAATGAGAAATGATAATCCTATATAATAAAGAGCTAATATGCGAATAGCCATTGTGCCCTCGCGCCGGGGCCAGGGGACCTGAGGCGGTACCCCCTGCCCTGGTGCTGGGCTAGGGGACCTGAGGCTGTGACCCCTGCCCTGTGGGGCTTGACTGGGGTGTGGCCAGCTGGGTCTGGGTCTCACACAATTTCGAGGCACACACAGGTGGGCAGGGTCTTGACTCTGGGTCCTGTAGCACGCCCCAGACTCTCACAGGAAGGAGATTTTCATATACATTTTATTATTTTTCTTTCATCTCTGATACTTCCATTATAGAGAAAAGGCAAATAGCAATATTAAAATATTTCCTCTAATTAATTCCCTTTTAATGTGCACAAATTTCATGCACCAGGCCACTAGTATCCTATCCAATAAAGAAGGAATATACTAATTGACCTTCCCACCATCACAAAGATGGCGGTGCCCACAGCCAATTAAGAGAGACTATGCTAATTGACTGCCCTGCCCACAAAGATGGTGGTGCCCACAGCCACAAGATGGCAGCACCCAGTCCCCTAAGCCCCCTAGCCCCCCAGGGCCAGCCTGAGGCACAGGCAAGCCTTGGATGGTGGCTACCCAGCTGCTCAGGGCCACCTGAGGCTCATGTAACCAGGACCGGCCAAGGCTTGCATTGCCAGCAGTGGCAGCATCAGAGGTGTGATGGGGTGTCACCTTCCCCTGATCACCAGGTTGCCTCCCACCCCTGAGGGCTCCTGGACTGTGAAAAGGGGCAGGCCAGTCTGAGGGACCCCCCCCTCCAGTGGATGAATTTTCATGCATGGGGTCCTTAGTTTATAATAAAACTTCAGTTCTAGTACTGCTTTTTTCAGTTATACCACACAAAGTTATTTTAGTATTTTAGAATTAACGTGTTCTAGATATTGTGCATTTTGATATTGCATAGTAATGTAATAGCATGAGCTTAAAATATTTTTGGAAGAATAAATGATTAGGTAAATTATTTAATTAATGAATAAACACCAGTTACTGAAAATCTATTTAGGTTAGGCACTGTGCCAGCTGACAATTGTTGACTCAATTTTCTTTGCATCTGGAGAATGTTTTTTATTAATTACTAGTGGCCCAGTGCACAAAATTCATGCATGGGGTGGGAAGGTTGTCCCTCAGCCAGGCCTGCACCCTCTCCAATCTGGGACCCCTCGGGAGATATCCAAAAACATGGACTATTTGGATTTTGTATTCCACATGGTCCATGTACCATATTTGATTTTACAATTTGAAAAAGTCAAGGACACTGGTCTTCATCCAGAATTTCTGCCTTAACTGTACAGTTAATGTCATCTTCCGTTCGTAATTTGGACTCATTATCTAATATCAATAATATGTGAGCCTGAGTCAGGCCGCGTTTCTGAAATTCAATGACATGAATTATAGCTATTACTTTGCCAAATAAATGGAATTTACATATATCATCTAAAAGAGCATTCAGCTTAATATTAAAAACTCTGGCTACCAAGTCAGGTCTGTTTTCAACTTTTTGCCAGCATTGTAAATTGTTTGTAATATCTGCCCATTTGGGGTTGCAAGTCATGGTTATGAATAAATTGGGCTTGCCATACAATTGCCATAGCATCCCGATATTGCTGCTGCATATTTCTGGGACTACCCTCAAAAGATGATGGAAGTATTATCATTTTACCAATTGGAACATTGTAATTTTCAGATCTAGATATGAGATAATCCATCAAACCACTATATTTTTCAGCTCTCAACTTAGATTGGTTTGCTTTAATGAAATTTATCTGATTGACCTCCATTGTTGAATATGAATCCACAATAAACCATTGAGTTAATTTTCCTGCATTTAAAATAGGATTGAATGTGTCCCACACAGAGAGATGAAATCCATAATACTGCATTTGTGTGACTTGTGTCCTTACATTTTGTCTAGTATCATTGTTGATTACACTGTCATCTCTGAGTCTTAATGCAATATCTGTTCCCCAGCCTTTTTCACCATGTGGAAAAAGAATAGGATATGTCATTGCATCTAATGTAGGAAACAGGATACTGATTTGTTCCATTTTAGTGGCATTACAATTATTGGGATCCAGTTTACAATGAATGAGCAAGTCCCTTTCAAAAGGAGGTTCTCCATCTTCATTTCTGAATATGACAGCAACCTCGGTTACACTGGGAGAACTATATCTACCTGGATCACTGTTACGATCGTATTTAATCACCATTGTTACTTTCATGGGAACAATACCTTTTGCTGCTGCTTCAGATTGGGCTTCCTTTTCTACTTCATGTTGCATCTTCTACAATTTTGTTAATTCATTTATTTCATGCATGAGGTTGTTGATGTTGATCATAAGTCTTTCTGAGCAGCCCTGGTTTTCTGGCATTGCTAATTTTTTACTTGTTGCTTTGGCTGTATCTAAAATATAGAGTTGAGCAAACTTCTGAGAAACACCATCCTAAGGATGTAAACTTCCAGTACAGTGATAAACTTGTCTGTGTATTCTAAAACAATATGGCCCATATCCTGATGGCAATGCAATATTTGCACCCATGGAAGCAAAAGCAAAGGAACTATTTATGGAATGAATATTTTCCATGAAATTTTTACTGTCAGAATCTTTATCATTAATTTTTAAAAATATGCTGGGTATTCTGGAAAATGTATATCATTAGACAGACTTTCCCTTTGCTACAACATTGAGTAAATTTTCCATTAGATGGTTTTTCATCAGAGAAATTATTGATAGGCAAAATTGACATCTAACAGTCATTCCACCACAACTATGTTCGAGAATTGCATCCTCATGTACTCCATTTTCATTGAGAATGCAGTTCCTACCAGTATTGGTAGTGCTTGCTGATGACTATTCTTTAGACACATTCTGTCGACAGCCACCTTCTTTCAGCTTCAGAGGCACATTGCTCTTCAGACATTTCTGTCGATGACACCAGCTTCTTTTGACGGCAGAGCTACCTTGTGCCAATAGTTGCTCTTCAGATACATTCTGTCACCAATGCTGCTTTCTCTCAGCTTCAGAGGCACATTGGTCTTCAGACATTTTCTGTCAATGATGCCGGCTTCTTTTGGCTGCAGAGCTATATTGTGTCAATAGTTGATCTTTAGACATATTCCCACCTCCCTGGTATCAGGGTCTGGGATGCAGGTGAATGAGAGTACTGGCTGTCAGGCTTCTGAGAGCTGGCTAACCAATGGCTATTTCTGGCTAATTCTGTGTGGAATGGGACTCCCTCCTCCCTGTTGTCAGAGTGTGGGCTGGAGCACACAGGGACACAACATCAAGTCTGCCTGTGCCAGGAGACACATAGTCAAGTCCCAGTCCACTTGCATGTGCCTCAAAATCCCAAGAGATCCAGACCTGTCTGCACCTACGCAGAAGGATGCAGCATCAAGCTGCACAGAGCCGCAGGGTCCCCCGTGGAGCCGCCCCCATGGCGCGGGGCTGAGGGAACCCCAGTGGAAGCCATGTGGAGCAGCAGTCAGGACCTGTCCCCCGGCAAGGCTGAGGGAACTCCGGCAGCAAGTGCATGGAACCACTGCCAGACCTCCTACCCTCCCCCCCACCCCCCGCCACAGGGCTGCAGGAACTGCAGCTGCAAGGGCGTGGAGCAGCCGGCTTCACCCCCGCTGTGTGCACTGCCATCTTGTGACAGCATTACAATGTGAGGGTTAATTTGCATATTACCTCTTTATTATATAAGATGATATCTAGTTCTGAGAACATACTCTGAGGTGGATTTAACTGTCCCCATGGTTGTTGTTTTTTGTCTCATTTAAAAAGTTAAGAAAGGAAACTTGAAGACTAAATTGTTCCCTACTATTACATACCCTGTAAGAAGTAAATTGGGATACAAACTCTCTTTTTCCTTCTTCAGACTATCTTGGCTTTTTCTAGAATAAGTTAATAAATGAAAAAATAAATTAGTTGATAAATATTATTTTCTTTATCAAGGAATACACTTCTAAGACACCATTATTTTGTATGAGTTGATTATTAAACCTCATATTTCAGTAAGTATGGTAGGTAGAAGAGTGCCTCTTTTCTTCAAAGATGTGTATCTTAATTCCCAGAATCTGTGAATGTGTTATGTTACATAGAGAGAAGAATTAAGGTTGCAAATGCAAATAAATGTAAGAATCCACTGAGTTTAAGACAGGGACATTATTTTGGATTATCCAGATAAGCCTAATATTCTCAGAAGGTTCCTTAAAACTGGAAGAAGGTGGTTAAATGTGAAAAGTGATGCAATGTGAAAAAAAATAATCTACTGTTGCTAGTTTTGAAGGTGGAGGAAAGGGGCTATAAATCAAAGAATGTGTGTGACCTCTAGAAGCTGGGAGAGGACAAAAAATGGATTCTCTTATAAAGCCTTCAGAAGGAATAGAGGGCTGATGACACCTTGATTTTAATCCAGTGATATGTCTTGGACTTCTGACCTACAATACTACAAGATAATAAATGTGTATTATTTTAAGTCATTAAGCATGTATAATTTATTACAGCAGCAATAGGTAACTAATACAGTAAGGTTTTGCAGATATTAGTTGTTTTGCTTTGATAAAGTACATGATTATATCTAAAATGATTAAAACTATGTTCTCTTTTTTTTAGTTTATTGTCTTAAGAGAAGCTGGCACGTATTCTAAGTGGATGACTATAATGGCTAGAAAAGAATTAGAGTTCTGACTTTTCTAAGGGGTCTAGCATCCCCACAGATGCTTGGACACCTCAGCCAAATATATTCTTAAAAAATATATAGTCACCCATTGACACAGGCAATGAGGTAGTGAAGACCTGAGGGGTGGGAAGGGGCTGGGAGGAAGGGGATAAAGGGGAAAAATAGGAGATATCTGTAATACTATCAACAATAAAATATATACAAAAAATTAAAAAATATATATATATAGTCAATGAAAATATTTATTATTAAAAAGTCCTAAAGTTTCAAACATGTCAAAAATGGCTTAGAAATAGTTAAAAGCATGACTTTTATAAGAACACTAGAGGACCGGTGCACGAAATTCGTGCATGGGGTGTGTGTCCTTCAGCCCAGCCTGCACCCTCTCCAATCTGGAACCCTTTGAGGGATGTCCGACTGCCCGTTCAGGTCTGATCCCAGTAGGATCGGGCCTAAATGGGAAGTCGGACATCCTTCTCACAATCCAGGACTGCTCACTCCCAACTGCTCACCTGCTTGCCTTCCTGATACCCCCTAACCGCTTCTGCCTGCCAGCCTGATCACCCCCTAATTACTCCCCTGCCAGCCTGATTGATGCCAAACTGCTCCCCTGCCAGCCTGTTTGCCCCTAACTGCCCTCCCCTACAGGCCTGGTCCCCCCAACTGCTCTCCCCTGCAGGCCTTATCACCCCTAACTGCCCTCCCCTGCAGGCCTGGTCACCCCCACCTTCCCTCTCTTGCAGGCCTGGTCCCTCCCAACTGCCCTCCCCTGCTGGTCATCTTGTGTCCACATGGGGGCAGAAATCTTGTGTGTTGGAGTGATGGTCAATTTACATATTACTCTTTTATTAGCTAGGATAAAATTAACCTATACCAAATAGTTTTTAAACTCATGAATAAGGGTTTAAAAGCATTTTGAGGTACTGGATAATATGTACTTTCATAAAAATATTAGAGGCCTGGTTCATGAAATTTGTGCATGGCTGGGGGCGGAGAGGGGGTGTCCCTCAGCCCAGCCTGCACCTCTCCAATCTGAGACCCCTTGAGGGATGTCCAACTGCTGGTTTAAGCTTGATCCCAGGGATTGTGCCTAAACCGGCAGTCGGACATCCCTCTCACAATCTGGAACTGCTGACTTCTAACTGCTCTCCTGCCTGTCTGCCTGATCGCCCCTAAGGCCCCCCTGCCAGCCTGATCACCACTAACTGACTCTTCCTGCTGGCCTGATTGTCCCTAACTGCCCCCTCCTGCTGGCCTGGACCCCCCAACTGCTCCCCCAGCCAACCTGGTCACCCCCAACTGCCCCCTCCTGCCAGCCTGGTTGCCCCTAACTAACCCCCCTGTGACCCTGGTCACCCCTCACTAACCCCCTCCCCTGCCATCCTGGTCCCCCCAACTGTCTCCCCTTGCCAGACTGGTCAGCCCCAACTGCCTCCCCTGCTGGCCTGGTCGCCCCCAACTGCTCCCCTGCCAGCCTGATCACCCCACGCAGCCTGCTGTTTGGTTGTCCGTTTGGTTGTTTCTGTTGTGATGGCCCATGGCTTTTTATATATTAGGATTAGAAAGAGAGTACTAGGTTATATAAAAAATAATTGCTAATAACCTACAGAGCAATAAACTGATATCTTGGGATTCCTTTTGACTAGACAGAAGTGATTTCAACTTCACCTTGTCTAGGTCTTCAAGTTGACATGACTTTCTGTAGTAAATAGTGACATCAAACATAGGTTTACCTGCAAAAATGAAATAGTCATCAAGTTTGCCTTTAATAGGAACCATGCAGGGCACTGGAAAATCATAATGTGTTCCTCTTGCCTATATCCAAATTTTAGATAATCGTATTTATTTATTTATTATTTTTAATCTTTATTATTGAAAGTATTACATATGTCCCCAGTTTTCCACCTTCTAGACCTCCCCCTTCCCCAGGCCTTCAGGACCCTATTGTCTGTATCCATGAGTTATGCATGTATACATAGAAGTTCTTTGGTTGATCTCTTCCCACCCACCTACCCATCCACCCCTGCCTTCCCTCTGAGATTCCACGCTCTGTTCCATGCTTCTGGATCTATTTTGTTCATCATTTTATTTTGTTCATTAGATTCCACATATGAGAGAGATCATGTGATACTTGTCTTTCTCTGACTGGCTTATTTTGCTTAGCATAATACTCTCCCAATACCCCCATGCTGTCTCAAAGGGTAAGGCTCTTTCTTATTTACTGCTGCATAGTATTCCATGGTATAAATGTACCACAGCTTTTTTATCCACTCATCTGCTGATGGGCACTTTCTTAGCTATTGTAAATTGTGCTGCTATAAACATAGATGTGCATACATTCTTTCTAATTGGTGTTTTGGGTTATTGTTTTTATTAACAATTCCCCCATTCTGATCATAGTATTTTAGAATTATTCTTGGTAAAGCAGTTGATATCAATTAAATGGTTAAGCCCCTCTTGAATGTACAGTATGAACAACTGCTGAGGTCAGAGACTTCTAACAATTTTTTCAATGAGGAACATAGGATTGTACATTTTAAAAAACTATGATTTGTTCTTCCTATTGATAAAAAGACAAGTCCAAGAATTTCTCTTCAGAGATGTCTATTACAGTGCCTATAGATTTTGTTGAATTCTTCTGTTTTCTTCCTCAAATTTCTTTTTTTTAATATGTTGTTATTGATTTCAGAAAGGAAGAGAAAGGGAATGAGAGATAGAAACATCAATAATGAGAGCAAACCATTAATCTGCTGCTTCCTGTATGCCCCACACTGGGGATCCAGCCTGCAATCCGGGCATGTGCCCTGACAGGGAATGGAACCATGATGTCTTGGTTCATAGGTCAACACTCAACCACTGAGCCACACCAGCCAGGGTTCTTCCTCAAATTTCTTAAAGTCCCTAGCTTGCCAGCAAATTATTATTATTATTTATTAGACTTAGGCATATATATATATATATATATATATATACTATCTAATAAAAGAGTAATATGCAAATTGACCGCACCTCTGCTACGCCCACAAGCCACGCCCACCAGCCAATCAGGAACAAATATGCAAATACACCCAACCAAGATGGCTGCAGCCCAGGAGATCAGGAGCCTGCCCTTGCTGGCCTTGGTCATGGTAGGAGCTGGGCAATTGGAGCCAAAGATTGGAGCCAGCTGGGGTCCCCTGCCCAGAGCCCAAGCCTCAGCCAGAGGCTTGCGGCCTTGGCTGTGGATGGAGCCAGGCGATTGAGCCAGCTGGGGGTCCCTGCTGGTGATCAGAGCCAGTTGGGGGTCCCTGCCCAGGGCCAGAGCCTCAAACAGTGGCTTTCGGCCTTGGCTGGGGGCGGAGCCATGCAATCGGAGCCAGCTGGGGTCCCCTGTGGGCGATTGGAGCCAGCTGGGGGTCCCTGCCCAGAGCCCAAGCCTCGGCCAGAGGTTCGCAGCCTTGGCTGTGGGTGGAGCCAGGCGATTGAGCAAGCTGGGGGTCCCTGCGGGTGATGGGAGCCAGCTGGGGTTCCCTGCCCAGGACCTGAGCCTCAAACAGACGCTTGCGGCATTGGCTGGGGGCGGAGCCAGGCCATCGGAGCCAGCTGGGGGTCCCTGCCCAGAGTCCAAGCCTTTGGCAGAGGCTTTCGGCCTTGGCTGTGGGTGGAGCCAGGAGATCGGAGCCAGCTGGGGTCCCCTGCGGGCGATCGGAGCGAGCTGGGGGACCCTGCCCAGGGCCCAAGCCTCTGCCAGAGGCTTGAGGCCTTGGCCGGGGCCGGAGCCTGGTGATCGAGCCAGCTGGGGGTCCCCTGCCAAGGGCTGGAGGCTTTAGGCCTTGGGAGGGGTGGAGCTGGAGATCGGAGGAGATAGGTGTGAACTACAGAGGAAACACCTTTTCTGACTGCTCGTTGGCTAAGCTCCCTGTATTCCATTGGTAATATTCTTAGTAACTTGGGTATAAAAATCCAAAAAGGTGATCTAGGGCTTTTACACCACACTCATGGGGAAAAAAAACCAAGGTCCACTGCTGGAGGGCTAACAAATGTCATAACCTGCCCTAGGCAGTTTGGCTCAGTGGATAATGCCTAGGTTTGCCAACCGCAGGGTCCAGGTTAGATTCTGATCAAGGGCATGTACCTAAGTTGCAGGCTCCTCCCTGGCTGGGGCCCAGGTCAGGGCTCATGCAGGAGGCAACCAATCAAAGTATTCCTCTCACTTTGATGTTTCTCTCTGTCTTTCCTTTTCTCTTCCACATTCTCTAAAAGTCAATGGAAACATATACTCAGGTGAGGATAAAAAAAAAAAAAGAAAGAAAGAAATGTCATATCCTATCAAAGACATATCTTAAAAATGCCTAAAGAAAGTCATTTTTTCTTGGTGAAGGGACTGGAGTCCGTGTTGATGAAAACACTTTGGTGGCTGCGGTTACTGGCAGTGGCTCCAGCAGCAGGGTGATGGGGCTGGTGCTTTTCCCTGAGCAGCCCAGTTGTCTCCCACAAAGGGAGGCCAGACTGCAGCTTAGGCCCGCTCCCCATAGGGAGCGGGCCTAAACCATCAGTAGGACATCCCCTGAGGGCTTCCAGTATGTGAGAGGGGGCAGGCTGGACTGAGGAGACCCCCCCTGTGCACGAATTTCGTGCACCGAGCCTCTAGTATATATATATAATTAGGTGTCAGGTAACTTTTCCCGAAAGTGTCTATCTGCATCTACTCTACATTATAAGTTTGCAATTTGTTCCTTAATGGTGAGCTTATCATACATAATTATAGGTGAATAAATACTTCTCAAATATACTACATGGAGCAATCTTTATTGCCCAAGTGATGGTCTGCATGTTTCTTATTTTTCCTATTAAAATAACTACATTGTCATAAAAATTCAAAGATTCATTTATTCAGAATTCTGAATTTTAGTGAGAATTAGATTCATTTAAAATATTTTATTTCCGTTTATAAAATGATAGTCTACTAATTAAGAGTTCAAGGAGAACTAATAAGAAAGACGGCACTACTCACATAAACATGAGAAAATGAAACATAAAAAATAATAACAATACTATTTCAAAACAAATAACTACAATTAAATGTCTCTCATTGGGTCATTAATAAATGATTCTTGTTCCTTCGAGTCTGTGTTCACCCATCAGCTATCATAAAGCTGCCTGCTTCTGGAACAGAATACTTGAAATTCTGACATCTGTGTCAGGTACACTTTTCTGGTGGTGTAGTTGATTTCAGTGTAGGAGATGTCTGACACTTGTGCTAATAAATAACTTACTGAGATGCCATTAGTTAAAATACCTGGTGTCATCTTTTCTATGAGACTCTGAGAGTGAGTTTCTTTGTTGACAACACAAAGTCTAGCTGTAAGAAAGAGAGTTAGGAATATGAGGTGTGACAACCTTTAAAAGTGAGACAAGCTGGATGAGTCTAGGGGTCTACTGCAAGGAAGAAACAGAAGAAAAGGAATCAGATTGGACCAGCTGAGCTGTCTGAACAGAAGCTGCTAAAAATGTTTCCTCAAAAAATTAAAAATGGAACTGCCTCTGGATCTATTGATCCCACTTCTGGGAATATATCCTAAGAATCCCGAAACACCAGTCAGAAAGATCTATGCACTCCTATGTGCATACCAGTGCTATTTACAATAGCCAAGATCTGGAAACAGCCCAAGTGCCCATCAGTAGATGAGTGGATAAAAAGGTGTGGTGCATTGACGCAGAGGAATAATGCACAGCCATAAAAAGGAAGGAACTCTTACCTTTTGCAACAACTTGGCTAGACATGGAGATAATTATACTAACTGAAATAAGCCAGTCAGAGAAAGACAAAATCATATGATCTCACTTATATGTGGAATCAAATGAACATAATAAACTGCTGAACAAAACAGAACCAGAGGCATGGATACATGGAGCAGACTGTCAAATGCCAGGGGAGAGGAGACAGGGGTGAACTGGATAAAAGAATTTGAAGAGATTAGCCAAAACACATGTATTCATAGCCCATGGACACAGAAAACAGTGTGGTGAAGGCCGGGGTGAGGGGCTGAGTAGAGGTGGGCAAATAGGGGAAATGGCAGACATCTGTAATAGTGTCAACAATAAAAAAAAGTAAAAAAAAAAAAAAAAAAAAGTCCAGAAGTTGTACCCCAGCACCCTCACATCATGTTCTTTGGAACTTCTGATATATTGAATTTCCCTAATCAAGACTTTTTATGGACCTCTTTATCCATTTCTTTGACCAAATAGATTTTACTCAAGGTTTTATGTTTATTGTCACTCTCCATAAGACCCAGTTTTATTAACTAAAAAAGAAAGGTAGTTGGCTAATGTGAATTCCTGGATATTAATAATTATCATCACCGAAACCGGTTTGGCTCAGTGGATAGAGCGTCGGCCTGCGGACTCAAGGGTCAAGGGCGTGTACCTTGGTTTCGGGCACATCCTTGATTCTGGTCAAGGGCGTGTACCTTGGTTGCGGGCACATCCCCAGTGGGGGGTGTGCAAGAGGCAGCTGATCGATGTTTCTCTCTCATCGATGTTTCTAACTCTCCATCCCTCTCTTTTCCTCTCTGTAAAAAATCAATAAAATATATTTTAAAAATAAAATAAAATAATTATCATCAATGACCTCTACTCCTTTGCTTCCCAAAGTGATCATTTCTGCCTCTCTTTCTTGATTGATCACTTTTACTAGCCACCAGAACACTTCAAAATCCCATGAAAACTTTTTTTTTGGTTCCCTGTGTAAACTTATTCATAGATTTTAATTTTCTCATTGTTAATCTATACCACAAAATGGTTTTGCAATTCCTTGAACTCCTTAATTTTAATAAATTTACATCTTCTACATTTTACTTATATGCCTGCACACAAACCACCTGGTTTACCTTTCCAATTAAAAAAATGGCTCTTATAAAATCAGTGCACATCTGATGTCCGCACAATTCAAAACAAAAGTATGCGGACTTGAAATTTTGTTGTAACTCTATAGGTTTTCTATAGGAACAACACATAAAATGCCATTGATTTACATCATCAGTGCACACATAAAATGCTTTCCTCATCTTCTCCCCACCTGGCACCAAGGACATATAAGCTCTTGTTTAGGAGTACATAGAATAAACAGTTTATTAAATTTAGAAATTCTTATCCATTAAGAATCCAAATTCTTTCTAGTAACAAGTTAAACAATTATTTTATTCTACACAGATAAATAAGTGTGTTTCCATGGCCAGTCATCTCTTTCTTGGAAATGTATCGCTTTTTTCTATCTGCCTTTATTGTTTGGCTTCATGTAGGATCATCATCATTTGAGGCTTTAATTATTGTAACAATTTTTAATGCCTCTGGCTTTGATTCATCTATACTATAATATATTTTAAACACTATAAATTTTATAACTTCTTAAAATAACTAGGATCATGTAAACCTTTGCTAAAATATCTATAAAAATCCATAATATCTTACATTTTTATAAGTCATTTATGGAAGAAATATTTGATGCTTATTATGGTCTATTCCCTACTTTAGGCCACATGGAAACAGTAGTATATAAAACATAAAACGTCTCTAATATCATGGAGCTTAAATTATAATTTTAAACGTATATAAACTAATGTGATGGAGAGTGATAATGTGAAAACTATAGGGGTTTTCAGAAAAAAATGCCTTCTAAGCTGCTGACTCTCTAGTTAATTGATCTAGGTAGGAGAATTAGCAGGGAAATTATCTGGAAGCAGAGTTTTCTGGATGAAGTGAAAAAAAAGAGTGTAGATACTGTAGAGAAAAAGTAAACTGTGAGGGTCTGTTAAACAAAGATATCTGTTCTGCCATGGAGAGTGAGGAGGAGCCTGGAAAGAGAAGAGGGGGAAAGGAAAGAACTGTTCGGTGCCTGGAGGCCATGGAAAAGGCTTTGCATTTCATTCTAAGTGCAATGTGATACCTTTGGAATTAGGATTATTTTGATTCCAGGCTACAGAAGTCCAATTTGAACAACTTTTAGGAAAAAACATAAGAAATTTAATGAAAAAAATTGGTAGAGATATTTCACAAGATGCAAGGCTAGCAATAG
The DNA here is from genome assembly GCA_025583905.1 of Ia io. Taxonomy (NCBI): domain Eukaryota; kingdom Metazoa; phylum Chordata; class Mammalia; order Chiroptera; family Vespertilionidae; genus Ia; species Ia io. Next base: position 40,506,699 of record JAJQQW010000003.1, read on the forward strand.
AGCTGGGTCTTAGGAACAAAATCAGGGATTGGAGATATATTCTAAAGTGTTGACGACCTCTCTTGCCACCATTGCTTCATCCAGTGTGTCTGCTTCATCCTTCTGTCTTTGGAAAGCAAAAGCTCACAAGTTTCATATTTCAGTACCAGAAAAGGACTCTTCCTTCTTCCCCCACACCGCTCTGCCTCTCTCTCTCTCTCTTCCTTTTCATCTCTCTGTCTCTGTCTTTCTGTTGCTACTAAAATTTGTAGAAAGGAGTACTTGAATCAAATTTCCAGCAATACCTAAAAATGAAGAAGTAGATAAACAAACAATAAATAGCTACATGTTTTTATAATATATACATATATGTTGTAAACAATTATGATTTTATGTTTGTCTCTAAACAATAGTATCAAGTGGGTATGAAACCAATTGTCATACAATTAATTAACCAATAACAATTAAACAATGTCATACTCAAGGTCATCCACTAGCTACTGTGGGGAGCTCAGTTCTATTTTAGAGACAGTCATCTTTATATTCATAGTAGAAGTCCGGTGCACAAAATTCATGCACGCAGGGGGTTGTCCCTCAGCCCAGCCTATACCGTCTCCAATTTGGGACCCCTCAAGGGATGTCTGACTGCCCGTTTAAGCCTGATCCTGGTCAGACATCCCTCTCACAATCCAGGACTGCTGGCTCCCAACTGCTTGCCTGCCTGCCTTCCTGATTGCCCCTAACCGCTTCTGCCTGCCAGACTGATCACCCCTAACCACTCCGCTGGCAGCCTGTTTGCCCCCAACTTCCCTCCTCTGCTGGCCTGGTCACCCCTAACTGCCCTCTCCTGCAGGGTTGATCACCTCCAACTCCCCTCCATTGCAGGCCTGGTCCTTCTCAACTGCCCTCCCTTGCAGGCCGGGTGCCTCCCAATTGCCCTCTCCTGCTGGCCATCTTGTGTCCACATGGGGCAGGATCTTTGACCATATGGGGCAGCTATATTGTGTGTTGCAGTGATGATCAATCTGCATATTACTCTTTTATTAGATAGAATAGAGGCCTGGTACAGGGGTGGGGGCCAGCTGGTTTGCCCTGAAGGGTGTCCCTGATCAGGGTGGGGGTTCCCTTGGGACGTGGGGCAGCCTGAGCGAGGGGCCTGTGGTGGTTTGCAGGCCGGCCACGCCCGCTGGCAACCCAAGCCAGAGGCCCTGGTATCTGGAATTTATTTTCCTTCTACAATTGAAACTTTGTAGCCTGGAGCGGAGCCAAGCCTGGGGCTCCCTCTGCAGTGGCAGCCATTTCTTTTGGGGTTATAATTGAAACTTTGTTGCCTTAAGTGGGTGGGCCCAGCCAGGGTGTGCGGAAAGCTTTGCTTCCCCTGTTGCCGGCGGCAACCCTGGCATGCTCTCTCAAGGTCCATTCTGATGCCATTTCTGTTTGAATTTGTTTACCTTCTATAATTGAAACTTTGTAGCTTGAGTGGAGGCTTAGGCCTGCAACGGCTGGCGGAAAGCTTGTTTCCCTCTGTTGCCTGGGAAACCTTGCTCTCTGTGGCTGTAGCCATCTTGGATGGGTTAATTTGCATCCTCGCTCTGATTGGATGGTGGGTGTGGCTTGTGGGCGTGTTGGAGGTATGGTCAATTTGCATATTTGTCTATTATTAGGTAGGATATGCAATGCAATCTATCAGATTAAAGCAAATAACATCCTCTAATCTTTCTCAAATTATGTTTATACTATGGGCCCGGTGCATGAAATTCGTGCACTGGGGGTCGGGGGTCCCTCAGCCCAACCTGCCTCCTCTCACATACTGGGAGCCCTCAGGGGATGTCCTACTGATGGCTTAGGTCCTCGCCCCACAGGGAGCATACCTAAGCCTCAGTTTGGCCTCTCTTTGTGGGAGGCAACCGGGCTGGTCAGGGAAAGGCACCAGTCTCATCACCCCACTGCTGGAGACACTGCCTGTAACCGCAGCCACCAAGGTGTTTTCATCAACATGGACTCCAGTCCCTTCACCAAGAAAAAATGACAACTTTCTTTAGGCATTTTAAGATGTGTCTTTCATAGGATATGCATTTCTTTATTTATTTTTTATCCTCACCTGAGTATATGTTTCCATTGACTTTTAGAGAATGTGGAAGAGAAAGGGAAAGACAAAGAGAAACACTTTTATTGGTTGCCTCCTACATGAGCCCTGTTCTGGGCCCTGGCCAGGGAGGAGCCTGCAACCCAAGTACATGCCTTTGATCAGAATCAAACCTAGACCCTGGTGTCTGCAGGCTGAGGCATTATCCACTGAGTCAAACCGGCTAGGGCAGGATATGACATTTCTTAGCCTTCCAGCAGTAGACCTTCATTTTTTTCTCCAGAAGTGTGGTGGAAAAACCCTAGAACACCTTTTTGGATTCTTATTACCAGAGTTACTAAGAATATTACCAGTGGCATACATGAAGCTTAGCCAATGTGCAGTCAGGAAAGGTGTTTCCTCTATAGTTCACACCAATGGAGGGCTGGGCCCTGCCCAGGCCTGAAGCCTCTGGCCGAAGCTTTAGGCCTGGGAAGGCCTCTCCAACTCCCTCTGATCACCAGCTCAGCCCCTTCCCAGGCCTGCCCAGACTGAAAGCCTCTTGGGAAGGAGCGGACCCCCAGCTCCATACAATCAATCGCAGGGGGTCCGCTCCTGCCCAGGCCGAAAGCAGACTCCCAGCTCCCTGCCCAGGTGATCAATCGCAGGGGGTCCGCAGGTGTACCAGGCCGAAGCAATGCCCAGCTCCCTAGGATTGATTGCAGGGGGTCTGCTCATGCACCAGGCCAAAAGCAGACCCCCAGCTCTCTGCCCAGGTGATCAATTGCAGGGGTTCCGCTGGTGTACCAGGCCAAAGAAACCCCCAGCTCCCTGCAATCGATGGCAGGGGTCTGCTCGTGCCCCAGGCCAAAAGCCTCCGGCGGACACCCAGCTCCCTGCTTTCGATGGCAGGGGTTCCGCTCGCCAAGCCCACCATCCAATCGGAGCAAGTAGCTGGGTGTCCACCACACCCACCATCCATAGAAAGCGGGGAGCTGGGTGTCCGCTCTGGCTCCAGGCCAAAAGCCTTTGGCGGAGGCTTTCGGTCTGGTGCCAGAGCAGACCCCAGCTCCCTGCAATCCATCACAGGGGGTCAGTTCAGGGCGTCTATGTATGCAAATTAACCGCCATCTTGGTTGGGTTTATTTGCATACTCACTCTGATTGGCTGGTGGGCGTGGCTTGGGCGTAGTGAAGATGTGGTCAATTTGCATATTACTGTTTTATTAGGTAGGATGAACTTTCCATTAAATTTTTAATGTTAACTCAGAAGCTCTTGAAGGGAACTTATATTCTACATCTCCATCAAGACCAAATTTATTAAGTCTTGTTTACTTTTGGGATCACTTAAAGTACAAGTGTCCTTTATAATCAGTTATTATCCACAGATGATTTAGTATTTTCACTAACCTGAGAAAACTTGCTAGCACTGAGTTCCATACAAACTTCCAGTTCTATCCTCTGAATCCACCCGTAGTAGTTAGAAATTTCCAAGATTATTCACACTGTTCTCACACATTCTCCTAACTCCTTTGTTTAACTGATACATGTCTACTATTTTCCCAGTGATACACAAAAGCAAAAGATGCCTTCCTCTCTAACACTACATAATTTTAGGAAAAGAGGCATGAGAGCTGCTATCCTTTTCTGAAAGACTAATCCCTGGCTCACTGTATTCATCTAAACTTCTATTGTCATTATTCTTGGCAAATTCAAGATATACATTAATGATATATATGTATCCATCCTCCTCTCTCAAGCACCCTGTCTAAGTGACTATCACAGTTAGCCATTGTACTGGGTCCCTAAATTGGCTTTTCCCCACTTTCAATCCATTCATTCTGCACAGATGAACTTGAGTGGTCCTTTTATATTTGAAACAGATCATAAAATGCCCTTCTTGAAACTTTACAGGGTATATCATTTTACTTAGAACAATAAGTAATTTCATGCCTTATTTTTACCAAGCTTGAAAAGACCAGGCGATTTCAAACTTCCAAACTCATCCAGTGCCTCTTACATTATTCTCCATTCTTTTGATTTGTTCTTTTTAAAAGCCCTCTTATATTCTCTGGATCATCTCAGGTTTCTTTCCTGCTTCAAGCTCTTTACAATACATTTGCTCTCTCACTCTCTCTGAGTACAGAATATAGTTCATTTCTATTCCCAAATATATTTATAGTGATATAGATTCATTCTTATTTTTCTACTTAAATATCAACAATTAAGAAAGAACTTCTCTCATCACCCTATCTAACACATTCTGCTTTATAGTGTTTTTAGTAAACCCTGCTAATATATTGTTTTATTCTGTTGTAAACTGACATAAGAAAAGAGGCACTAAGTTACAGTTTTTCATAAATATCTGTATCTTTCCATAGTTAGAGGGAATGAGGGATATATATCTCTTCCTAACTTCATAGGTAACAATGAAAACAAGCCTCAAATAAAATTCTGCCATACACTCAAAGTCCATTAGGAAATAAAAAAGAGCAAACAAAAAATCCAAAACAACTTAACATCCACTTGCAATATTCTGAGCCTTTTTAGGTACTTCATCCGTTCATTGCATAAAAGGTTTAGAATCAAATTAAACACTATATAGATCAGTGGTAAATGCAGGACTTTTTAAAATTTAAATACAAGTGTCAATTCAAATATAGACAGCTGGGCTCATAAGATCCTAATGCACTATCCAGGTAAGGATAGATGTGTCTATATTACACTTTTAATGAAAACACTCATTTCAAATATTACTCCATTAACAATAATTTATTTTTAACATTGATTTGTTTATTAGTAAAATACTTCCTGTTGATAAAAAATACATGTAGCTGTGTGAAAAGATTGTTATTGCTTTTTATGGAGTATTTCTAAGATACTACTTAATAATTTAAGTAGAATGCAATCCTAATCAGGACATAGTACAACTGAGTGTATATTATATACATATGTACGTGTACTTACTGAAAGCACTAATATTAACATGACATAGCAATATATCTATGTATAATAGAGATATTGCATATAGGTATATGTGTATATGTACATATACATAGCATATATATTAATTATTAAGACTGAGAACTAATACCATTTATGCTTGTAAGAAATTGATAATGATAATATTATATACAATTAGTAATATCAGATATTGTTTCTAGAAATTCTTGCAAATTAACTTATCTGTAACAATTTCTACTCAGCTAGGTGAACATTTCTTTGTAAGCATCATTTTAACAATCAAGAATCCTTCAAGACCCTCTTTTTGCAGTTTAACCAATTCTAAACTATAAGATAACATACTTTGCCCTATCCCAACAATTTCTTAACTTGACAAACTGTCTTAAAACTTTTGATCTCAGCACCCAATTTTTTCAATATATCCTCAACCTACTTCTCTCTTCCAAGACACTTTTAAGATTCTGTCAAAGTTGTTCTCCCTATAGTTGTACTATAGTGAATTGTAACAAAAAGATCTTTTCTTTACTAATAGATGGTCTGGTAATAGTTACTTATACACTGAAGTTTTTAAAAACAAAACTTAAAAAAAAAGTTAAAAACTTGTTAACTGTTGACACACATTATAATGAAAGTCCCATTAAAGCAAGAAATAGATCCATCTTGCTCATCATTACATTTTTTATTGCAGGTCAACAACTGATGTAGAATCAATACTTTATTAATATTTGAGAATGAATGAAGATGAAAATAATTTGTCCCTTTGTTCTGCCTTTGAGATTTCCTCTTTTAATCTAGATTTTATTCTCCTACAAGTCTCATTTCAAATTTTACTTGATTCAAAATGTCTTCCTGGCTTTTGCATTCTGAACTGCCCTTATTGTTTTGTTACATGCTGTGTCATTAATTTGCCACATATTTGTTTTTTGGGTTACTTACTATCCTTGGGTGAACAGGATTTCTTTAAACAATTATGTGTATTATGAGATTATTGAGAAAACTTATTTTTATACTTTTTTTTTATAGCCAAAGTGCTTATCCCATCTTTACTCAGTGTTTCACATTCTTTTATAATCAAGAGATCTTAATTTTATTTGTTTAATGTTATGTTATTGAAATTTCATCTTTTCCTGCTTGTGACTTCCTTCATTGTAACTTTTAACATAAGAAGAGTTGAACATATTTATCTGATTTAAATAAGAAGTTCTCCAACTTAAGTTGGTTCAATTTGTGATTGTGCTGATTTACAATGGTGGGAGAATGATAGTTATTCAGTAGGAACTGTCAGTTTGTGCGTTTTTTTTCTTTTTCCAGACTGGCAACAGGGTGAGTAAAACTCTTTCATGTTGATGGCCAGTGACACTGAGCCACAGCTCCCAGTCAACCAGGTGATCACTGTGTTGCCAGCATCTTTTTTAGAAGTTGTGTTTTGTATTTTCACATTCCATCATATCTACAAAATGCCCATCTGTGTCTTCTGCTTCTGGTAAGAAAAAGAAGAGGAAGGCAATTACTCTTGAGATGAAACTCAAGTTGATCATTGCCCAAGTGCCAGCTAATGTAAGTGTTCTGATCACATTTCAGATAAGCTAGACTAACCTATGATTAATGGTAGGTTAGGGTATTAAACTCATTTTTGCATTTAAATGCATTATATTGTCAACTATTGTGGGTTCATAGGGATGCAGCCCCATTAAAGACCATCTGTGTATCTTAAATATATCTAACTTGTACATCTTAATCTCATCCAGTGGAGTTTTAAATCAGTTACAGTATTTAGGTAATGATAAAGTACCTATGCTCTAAAATGCTATAGATGCTATTGACTTGACATCTATGTTAGGGATGGTTACTAGTGTCTGAAAAGGTATTCTAAGTTCCAAATAGGTGAAGGAAAATACTAGCTTTCTTGTCAGCACAGTGTTAGAAGTGATGTGTTATTGTCTATTTTACAACTCTATAGAGGCAGAGGTTAACTAGTAGATTTTTGGCCAGCAGAGATGGAAGTATTTTTTTATCCATTGGGACCAATAACAGTAAAGTTTGTGTTTTATGGCCCTGTTAGACATTAACTAGTGTTGTAAATAATACAAAAGTCTTTTCCTAATAGTTTCTTGTTAAATTGCCTAAAGTGTCAATTCTTCGCCCTGGACAGGGTTGCTCAGTAGTCAGAGCATCGGCCTGTGTAATGAAGAGTTGCAGGTTCGATTCCCAGTCAAAGGCACATACCTGGTTTGCAGTTTTGATCCCTGGACCTAGTTAGGCATGTGTGGGAAACAACCAATCCAAGTCACATCCATGTTTTCCTCTCTCTCTTCCTCTCCCTCCTCCTCTTTCTCTCCCACCCATCCTAAAACTCAATGGGGAAAAATCCTCCAGTGAGGATTAACAAAATAAATAAATAAATAAATAAATAAATAAATAAATAAATAAATAAATATCAAATATCCTTTGAACCAGTTTTAATATCTTATTGGTTCCCTCATTAAATAATGAGTAAAGTAAAATCATTGACATATCTTTATTATATACATTTGCATGAAAGTCACAGTATTACCTTTTTTTAAAATTATACTGTAAGAATAGATACTTTTAATATAATCATTGCTGATACTAGTATTTTATCTAATTTTATAGTCATGTTATAAGCAAGATAATGGCTTTTTTTTAGTAGAAATGTAGACTGAGCAGTAAGGTGGTTTAAAAAAGGTACTAACAGGTATTTTACCGTACAAGTTATATAAGAAAAAGGAAACCCTGCTATTTTTCAAACTGCCAGCAGTATGTATGAGAACATTCTCTAAGAAGATCCATGTAATTCATCTTCAGAAGTGAGGAGCTCATTATTTGTGAAAATTATTAAAATATTTTGATAAACAAAGATACATGAAGTTTAGTTCTTTTGCTAAGAGTATTTCAGGTGATTTTCCATGGGTTTGTAAACTTTGATGTGCAGAAATTTGCCTTGGTGCTGTTTGCAATATGTGGATTCTTGGGTCCTAATTTCAGAAATTTTGATTGAATCTTTATATTTGAAACAATTTCATCAGTGCTAAAACGCAGTACTCTGTGCTGGTTATTCTCTGTTGGCCTTTTTGACTCATTTGTTCCATCCTTTTCTCTGCTGCTCTGAGCCCTAGGAGACTGAGTGCTGCACAGACTGCATAACCTAGAATTCCCTTCCCTCTGGCCTCTGCTTGGCTTCCACCAATGAAGGCCTCTAGCAGGATGTCAGATGAAGAAAAGTAATGAGTTTAGGTGATGAAGCCCCTTACAACTGTGCTTTCATGTGGTTCTGAAAGAGGCTGCATCCCTCTAGAACTGTAGCTTCTGACAGGTGACTAAATTCACATGGGATTTGGTGTTGAAAATATTTTCCAGCTGTTATTAGTCCCTGAATGGCTTGAAACGTCCTATGAAACAACTTACTTCTATCTACAACACTATAAATAGTTACTTCATTAAGGCTTTTGAAAATACATGCTGAGTGTGCTGTGATTTGAGGGAATCATGATTGATGTAAAAACCTGAGAGGCATGTTGTCCTTGCATTCTACTTCCTAGGTACACAGCCCTAAGGAGCCTGTGCATACTTCAGTCAATTTCTGCTTGTATCCATATGGTAAAATGGATAGCTGAGTAAATTTTTTAATCCTCACCTGAGGATTAAACAATATATGTTTATTGATTTTAGAGAGAAGAAGCAGCAGCAGCAGAAGAAGAAGAAGAAGAAGAAGAAGAAGAAGAAGAAGAAGAAGAAGAAGAAGAAGGAGGAGGAGGAGGAGGAGAAGAGAGGATAAACATCCATTGGTTGTCTCCTGTATGCATCCCGATTGGAGAGACAAACCCACAACCTAGGTATCTGCCCTGACCTGGAATTGAATCTGAAGACTTTTTTTATATGGGATGATGCTCCAAGCAACTGAGCCATCCAGCCAGGTCAGCTGAATAATTTTAATAAAGGTGGCTCCAGAGTGATAAAATTATTTTAGAGATTACTAGTTTTGAGACTTTTTGGCTTTTATAGGATGATAATCATGTATCTTTTAAACAACACAAACACACACACACACACACACACACACATACACCACAGAATTTTATATCAAACCTTAAAGGCTTTAGGTACCTCAGATTAAACAGAAGTCTTGTCTAGATATAACATTTAATCCAGTAAAAAAAAATGCTGTCAAAGTAATGTACTTTAATATATATATATATGTATATATATATATATATATATATATATATATATACATATATATATATATATATATAGATGCTTTTAATTCCATCAGACACATTACATATGTTTAAATAAATATATTAAAATAAACATTTAAATGCATGCATAATAGACACTTAAACTCTCTAGATAAATGAAAAAGATGTCATGGTACACTTGACAACTCAGATTTCTTTTTTAATAAGAATTTTATGTGTCAATTCCTCAAAGTTGCAATTATTATTAAATTAATGTAATATATTTCTCAAGTTCTCTTTTTAGGTGATAAAATGATGCAGGATTTTTTTGTACAGATATTTACCCTTTCCTCTGAAGTATCAAATCGATGTTTAATCATAGTAATATAAGAAACATCAAGAGAACAATGCCTTTGGTTCCAACCTTTGCATAAAATTGCTATATAATTATACTTTCCTTTTTTGCTCTTAAACAAAACATATTAATAGTTTTTTTGACATTGATTTATTTTTTATCTCTCTATTGATTAAGGTATTACATATGTGTCCTTATCTCCCATTGCCCCCCAGCCCCGACACTCATGCCCTCACCACCCTGTTGCCTGTGTCCATTGGTTGGGCTTCTATGCATAAATACAAGTCCTTTGGTTGATCTCTCCCCTTTACCCCCATCCTCCCTCACCTTCCCTCTGAGGTTTGATGGTCTGATTGATGCTTCTCTGTCTCTGGATCTGTTTTTGTTCATCAGTTTATGTTGTTCATTATCTACACTAATAAAAGAGAAACATGCAAATTAACCATCACTCAGCTACACCCACCAACCAATCAGGAGTGAGTATGCAAATTAAACCAACTAAGATGGTGGCTGCCATGGAGCTGGAGCGAGCAGGAGGCTTGGATTGCTCCCAGCGATAGAGGAAGCCAAGCTTCCCGCCTGCCCTGGCCGGCCCTGGCCTCTGCTCAAGGCTACAAAGTTTCAATTATAGAAGATAAATAAATCCCAGATACCTGCTTCCAGCAGGCCCTGGCCTCTGCTCAAGGAGGGGCTGGGACCCTGGATTTCCAGGGGCAACGCAGGCTTTCAGCCGGCCCTGGCCGCTGCTCAAGGCTATAAAGTTTCAATTATAGAAGATAAATAAATCCCAGATACCTGTTTCCAGCTGGTCCTGGCCTCCAATCAAGGAGGCACTGAAAAAAAAAAAAGAAAGAAAAAAATCCCCTTATCCAGGCTGGCCACACCCCCATGGGGTGAGGGTCCCTGCTGGGGGGCTTGGTCAGCCTACAAAGAGCATCAGCCCTCACCCAGGCTGGCCAGGCACCCCAGTGGGGACTCCTACCCTGAAGGGGGTGTGGCCAGCCTGCAAACAGCCCTGAGCCCCTCACCCAGGCTGGCCACACCCCCATGGCCCGATTCCTGTAAACAGGCAGTCGAACATCCCTCGAGAGGTCCCAGATTGGAGAGGGTGCAGCTGGGCTGAGGGACATTCCGCCCCCCCATGCACAAATTTTGTGCACCAGGCCTCTAGTATTCCATAAATGAGTAAGATCATGTGATATTTATCGTTCTCTGACCAGCTTATTTCGCTTAGCATAATGCATATTAGTAGTTTTTTTGTTCCCATCCACTCACTTGCCTTTTTAGAGTTATCCTTGGTGTAATCTTGGCATTCACAGCACCCACATACTTCAGTCCTCCTTTTTTCATAATTTCCAATTAATTCATTAGTAACAATTGAAATTAGTACGACCCTGTTATGATCCAATCCTGTTAATATAAATACAAAGTTACTTAAAAATATTACTAAAATGTGAATTAAGATTGGTATTATCTTGCATATTATAAAACAGTCTCAAATGTGAAAGGATGATATTGGAGATCTAGGTAGCAAATTAGATTGATGTGCTGTCCTCGACATAATGGCATTTTCATTTCAGAGCCCTACCAAGTCCAAAACAAAACCATTTTTTATAGTTGTTCACAATCCCAAGAGAAATGAGTTCAGGTGGTCTCAACTTAGTTTTTCATGTACAAAGGGACACATCAAAAAGCTGTCATAGACTGATAGTAATTTATCACTTTCATTTTTAAAAAGCCATGGGATTACAAGCATAAAGCAAAAACTGCAAAAAGATGTTTTTCCAGAAGCATTTTTTTGCCTCAGCCAGATGTATCTATTTTATTGGAAGAATCATATTATAAGACAAATAAAAATTACATTTTATCATGACATATTTATTGAAATAATCTTTAAATATTCAAGTAATATTTATTTTATTTGTAACTGTTGCTTATAATAAATATAGCAGCTAAAAGATGTTATCATATTTCATATTTCTTCAAGACTATTATAAATCAAATGGGCAAACAGAACTTAAAGTTTCGTTTTCTTGCATTTTTATCATTCAGATGGTAAATAATAGACTCTTTGAATATACAATACTCACAGATTTATATGTTGTATAGGTTTTTGAAAATGTAATTTCAGTGTATTTTTCAAGGAAACCAAACAGCAGTGAAAGTAATTATAGTTTATATAAGTAATTAAATAAAATCCTATTGACTTTGATGCCTTCAGAACTGCAGTAATGAGCCATTACAATGTGGATAAATTACTTTAAATGTTTGCTTTGAATATTTAACTTTTCATTCACTCTCAAATATCTTGTGAAATATTAATCGCATGGAAATCTGAAATGCCAACAGTGTGACAGTTAAGAGAAGTATATCAGTGTTTGAATCAGTACAGAGATGTGGTTACAAGAATAGGACACAGTGTAACTTATTCAAATATTATTTGGGACTTTTCTCAGGTATTGACTAACCTATAATTATTAAATTACACAAAAAGAAAGATGGATTTTTAATAATATAAAATCTAAAACAAAGTGTTTATGTATACTAAAATGTATTTTCATTTTGAATACAATAATAGAGAATATATTTAATTGTCTTTTTAAAAAATTAGAAGAAAGATGAATGATGTCATAGATTATTAAGAAGTAACAGCTATTCTATTCCATGAAAATGTCATATGAACGATAAAACAAAAAAAATTAATTCTTAGCTGATGCTGAAATAGAGTAGAAATTTTAGTAGAAATGCATTATGATTATCTAGTTGATAATAGTAAATTCTTTGGATCACACAATAGATGTTTTTTTTACTATGAAAGATGTATATTAGAACCAGGTTACAAAAACTGATATTTTATCATATCTTACTTTTACAAAGTTTCAAGGAATTGTGGTTGAATGGCTAAACTCATGTAAAATAAAATGCTAGCATTAATACATTATTTAACAAATGTACATTCAAAAGAGTATACTATTCCTTTATTCACCATGGAATTTTTATAAATCTTTCATTAAATTTTATCACATTTTGGCAAGGAGATTTGTTGTTATTATTATTCTCTATAGATAAGTAGCTTTCACACATTGTAACTGAGAAAAAACATCATTATTTTCTTAAGAGAATTGGCAAGAAAAGACCTTTATGAAGAAAAAGAAGAAACAATGAACAGATCTAGTATTTTGTGCAAAAATTCAATTAAAAATCTTTTCCACTTCAATTATAATCCATAAAAAATAGTGGGAAACTCAAAGACAATGAAATAAATTTTTAAATTATTTTAATTTTCTCCAAGTGAGGTAAATAAAAGCTCTCTTCATTAAGATACTACAGAATTAACATGATTAAATTTCCCTTCAAAAAAAATCTGTGATTGTAACGTCAACTTTCACCATACACAAAAATAAACTCAAAATGGATAAAGGACTTAAACGTAAGATGAGAAACCATAAAAATCTTAGAAGAAGCCATAGGCAGCAAAATAGCAGACATATGTCGTAGCAATATCTTTACTGATAGAGCTCCTAGGGCAATGGAAACTAAGGAGAAAATAAACAAATGGGACTACATCAAAATAAAAAAAAGCTTTTTCACAGCAAAAGAAACCACCCACAAAACAATAAGAAAGCCCACTGCTTGGGAGAACATATTTGCCAATGTTATCTCTGATAAGGGTTTAATCTCCAAAATTTATAGGAAAATCTTACAATTTAACAAAAGGAAGATAAACAATCCAATAAAAAAATGGGCAACAGACCTAAATAGATACTTTTTGAAAGAGGACATAAGGAAGGCCAAGAGACATATGAAAACATGCTCAAAGTCACTAATCATCTGAGAGATGCAAATCAAAATGACAATGAGGTACCATCTCACACCTGTCAGAATGGCTATCATCAACAAATTAACAAACAACTGTGCCGGTAAGGATGTGGAGAAAAGGGAACCCTCTTGCACTTGCTGGTGGGAATGCAGACTGGTGCAGCCACTGTGGAGAACAGTATGGAGTTTCCTCAAAAAATTAAAAATGGAACTTTCATTTGACCCAGTAATCCCACTTCTAGGAATATATCTCAAGAAAACAGAAACACCAGTCAGAAAGGATATATGCACCCCTATGTTCATAGCAGCACAATTTACAATAGCTAAGATTTGGAAACAGCCTAAGTGCCCATCAGCAGATGGATTAGAAAACAGTGGTACATCTACACAATGGAATACTACGCTGCTGTAAAAAAGAAGGGATTCTTACCATTTGCAGTAGCATGGATGGAACTGGAGAGCATTACGCTAAGCGAAATAAGCCAGTCAGAGAAAGATAATCATTACATGATCTCACGCATTTGTGGAATATAATGAACATCAGAAACTGATAAACAAAAATAGAGACAAAGAAGCATCGAACAGACTGTCAAACTTCAGTGGGAAGGCAGGGGAGGGTTGGGGAGGGGGGTTGAGAGATAAACCAAAGGACGTGTATTCATGCATATACGCATAATCAATGGACACAGACACTAATGGGGTATGTGCCGGGGGTAGGGTGGGGTGGGGGAGGCTGGGGAGAGGTCAATAGGGGAAAAATGAGACATATGTTCTACTATTTGTAATACTTTAAACAAACAAACAAACAAAAAACTTTAAAAAAAAAACAATCTCTTCATGAACCCCAGATAACTACATGTTCTTATTGCTCACTGAACAAGCTAACATTTTTTTCTTTTTTTTTCTTAAACATGTCAAAATGCAGTTTTATTTTTTTTTAATTTAATAAATCTTTATTGTTCAGATTATTACAACTGTTTCTCCTTTCCCCCCCCCATAGCTCCCCTTCACCCAGTTCCCACCCCACCCTCTGCCCTTACCTCCCCCCCACTGTCCTCATCCATAGGTGTACAATTTTTGTCCAGTCTCTTCCCACACCCCCCCACACCCCTTCCCCCTGAGAATTATCAGTCCACTCCCTTTCTATGCCCTTGATTCTATTATATTCACCAGTTTATTCTGTTTCTCAGATTTTTAATTCACTTGATTTTTAGATTCACTTGTTGATAGATATGTATTTGTTGTTCATAATTTTTATCTTTACTTTTTTCTTCTTCCTCTTCTTAAAGAATACCTTTCAGCATTTCATATAACACTGGTTTGGTGATGATGAACTCCTTTAGCTTTTTCTTATCTGTGAAGCTCTTTATCTGACCTTCAATTCTGAATGATAGCTTTGCTGGGTACAGTAATCTTGGTTGTAGGTTCTTGCTATTCATCACTTTGGATATTTCTTGCCACTCCCGTTTGGCCTGCATAGTTTCTGTTGAGAAATCAGCTGACAATCGTATGGGTGCTCCCTTGTAGGTAACTAACTGTTTTCTCTTGCTGCTTGTAAGATTTTCTCTTTGTCTTTTGCTCTTGGCATTTTAATTATGATGTGTCTTGGTGTGGTCCTCTTTGGATTCCTTTTTATTGGAGTTCTGTGCACTTCCTGGACTTGTAAGTCTATTTCTTTCACCAGGTGGGGAAGTTTTCAGTCATTCTTTCTTCTAATAGGTTTTCAGTATTTTGCTCTCTCTCTTCTTCTGGCACCCCCATAATTTTGATGTTGGTACACTTGATGTTGTCCCAGAGGCTTCTTACACTATCTTCAAATTTTGGGATTCTTTTTTCTTTTCCGGTTGAGTGTTTTTTGCTTCTTTGTATTTCAAATCTTTGACTTGATTCTTTCGTTCCTCTAGTCCAGTGATGGCGAACCTATGACATGCGTGTCAGCACTGACACATGTAGCCAGTTCTGATGACACGCGGCCGCTGAGGCGGCCACATGCTGAGGATGAAATATTTGCTGCTCCTGAGGATGAAACATTTGCGACTAGAGTCAAGGACTCTAGTCGCAAATGTTTCATCCTCCCCTATTAGACACTCTGTGCTGGAGGTCTGTAGGCCAAAACAACAGAAGTCCAGCACAGAGCGTCTAGTTCTGGGACTTCTGGTTAAGCCGGGATCTTTGCCCTCATTTCCACTGGCAGAGCAGGGAGCAGCGGAACGCAGCAGGGGACGCATCTCTGGGGGCCCTGCCATTACCAGTAACCAAATAACAGTTAACCACAGCAACCATTATCTACTGTTCTGGGGTGTCATGGATTTCTAATCCATCATTACTGAGATAAGTGAGGGGGAGGCTGGGAGAGGCGAGGGTTTGTGGTGTGCTATGGTGCCGTTTCCCGCCATTAGAAATAGCGGCAGCCATTTTAATTCACATAAGGAACACCATCTTGCTCCATAGTGCATATTCCATTTCACCACTATTACTGTTGTGCATCCTTATTAACCCCTATTTCTGCTTATTAACCCTGCCCTTTCCTAAAAGACAGTTATATACACCATTTTGTGGTTAGTTAGGCTAGTTAACCCCTAATTGCCTGCAGGCCTAACAAGCTATCTATAATTCTATCTTCTGTCACTGCCCCCTTGATGGAGAACCCAAAAAATAAAAAACTAAGGTTAAGTAAAGGAAGTGGTAGTAGCAGTGGCCGACCCTTTCAAGAGATATGGACCGAGATGTATGGCTTTATAGAAAGAAATGGCAGATCATTTTGCATTCTATGTACTGAAACGGTAGTAAGCAGAATGTGGGATATAAATAGACATTTTGAAACTAATCATTCCCAGCTCTTGGAAAAAAGTGAGGATGAAAGGAAGGAGGTTGATTAGGACACTCTCTATTTTGTATAAGTCTCTAACTAAGACCTTAATCAACTTCAATGTCCCTATGATTCTCTTATCTAATATATAGATCACCTCTTATATTTTACTGGTGGCCCAGTGCATGGATTCATGAACATTGAAAGGAAATTAATTAGAAGATGGCTGTTGGGGCGGAACTGGGCAAGACGAGCCAGACATGCCTTGGAGTCAACCTCCCACAGTCGCTCCCTGGCCAGCTGCACCTGGGGCGGAGCCGCAGCTTGAAGGGTATCTGCAGAGTGAGCTGGGTCCCTCTGGCAAGTGGGGTCCCTCCTCTCTGGTGCCGGGATGCGTCACCTGAGAACCTCCACTGCCAAGACACCGCAGCTTGACAGCTCCTGTGTAGAGTGTCTTCCCCCTGGTGGTCAGTGTGCATCATAGCTATTGGTTGGATGGTCGGACAGTCACTTACTCTTTTATATATATAAAAGCCTAAGCGACTGGACAACCAGCAGACCATTTGACCGGCTGACCGGAAGCTATAATGCACACTGACCACCAGGGGGAAGATGCTCAATGCAGGAGTGGAAACCGCAGGCATAAAAACATGGAACAGACTGATGAACCTCAGAGGGAAGGGGGTAGAGGGAAAGGGGGAGGGCGGAAAGAGGTTAACCAAAGATCTTATATGCATGCTCCGAGTTCCCTCAGGGGATGTCAGAGAGCCAGTTTCAGCCCAATCCCCTCAGGCCGGGCCAAGGGACCTCACCAGTGCATGAATCCATGCACCGGGCCTCTAGTTTTATTAATAATGTGATACCTAAGATTGATTACATATATAATTAGCTCAAAAAGAATATAATCCTTTTAAGAAAAAGTTATACTTTATTAAATCCAAAGATATGGCATCCCCAAACATACTATATTCCAAGAAAGAAAATTTTTTAATATGATATATTTTATAACAATTTTATTTTTCATTCTGATCAAGAAGTAATTAGAAGATGCCTTGGTCTCACTGACCAAAATAAACAATTTGATTTCTGAAATCACTATGTATATGTATAATATAACATGTTTTCAGTGATTGAACATCTAAGCAGAAATCAACATGTCATGATTTAAAATGAACACTTTAATAACTTTCCATTAATTCATGTATGAGTGATCTGGACAAGCCCATGGTGCTCTGATTTAACTTCCTGGGTACCATCAGACACTAACAGTTTATTATAACATTTCTTTTACTCTTTGAAAAAAATCCTACCCACCATGTTTTGCATCAATAATGACTTTAGTTCAAATAATGAAAGTTTTTGGGAATTGGGATTTAGATTTTCTTTTAAACTTGATACTTCCTCATGCTGAGTAATTTTTACTGTTCATTTAAAAACTCAACATTTACCAACAAGTAGGTTATCTTCTATAAAATTCTATTAATCCCTCACATATTTCAAAACATTAATGCAATTCTTTAGACCATGGACCTTTATTTTCATAATCAGAATAGGAGGATACAAATAACTGACTGACTTCAGACAAGAATGATCATCTATGCCCCAAACATATTTATTTATTAAATGCCTCTAGAAAATCCTATATAGTAAAGATGTTATATGCAAACGGTCGTTACGCCGTGAAGCATAACGACTGACTGCGTAACGACCATATCACAGATCAACAGGAGGGTGGGGCAGCGAGCTACAAGTGGGCAGCAGAGAGCTACAGGAGGGGGCAGGGCAGCAAGCTATGAGCGGGTCAGGGGGCAGAGGGAGCTACAGGAGGGCAGGGCAGCAGGTGGAGAGCTACAGGAGAGTGGCAGCAAGCTACTGGCTACAAGCGGGTGGCAGAGAGCTACAGGAGGGCGCAGTGCAGCAAGTTATGAGATGGGTGGGGGCAGGGGAATGGGGGATGCTACAGGAGGGTGGAGCAGTGGGCGGAGAGCTACTGGAGGGCAGCAGTGAGCTATTGGCGAGATACAGGAACACGGATCCATGGGCAAGGCTACTAGTTTAGATATAATATTGTTTGTTAATAAATTTGTTAATGAGAACAAACATTTTCAAGCTTTATCAAACAGAATTCAACTTACCCATAGTATATGACACTATATAAGAAAATAAATCAGTATCAATGGCAGAACACAGTGCACACTTAAATCTTGACAAATGGGTACAAGATATGAAAGCTAACCTTTATTATAGTAGCAGACATGTTTGTATATAGTATGTTACTTTGTGATGCTTTGGAAGAAGCAAGCAATCATGATATCACCAGGAATTCCAATTCAGAATATCTAATAGATGACATTATTCTTTTTTATTATTTATTTTTATTGTTGGGAATATTACAGATATCCTTCTTTGCCCACCCCCACCCATATCCCACCGAACTCCAACGCTTCACTCGACTATTGTCTGTGTTCATGGGCTATGCATATCCTATATAATAAAAGCCTAATATGCAAATCGATCGAACGGGGTAACGACTGGTGGAACGACCGGTCACTATCACATGCACTGACCACCAGGGGGCAGACGCTCAATGAAGGAGCTTCCCCCAGCTCTCAGGCCCCAGCCCAGCCAAGGCGGATGCCAGCAGGGACCCCCCAATTGCCCCACTGGTCACCCCACAGATTGGCCCTGATCGCCGGCCAGGCCTAGGAACTCTACTCATGCATGAATTTCATGCATCAGGCCTCTAGTATGTATATAAGTTCTTTGTTTAATCTCTTCCTACTCATCCTCCCTTCCCTCTGACACCTGTCTCTCCCATATCTCCATGTCTCTGGACATATTTTGTTCATCAGTTTATTTTGTTTATTAGATTCCACACATAAGTGAGATAATGTGATGTTTGTCTTTCTCTGACTGGCTTATTTCACTTAGTATAATAATCTCCAGGTTCATCCATGCTGCTTCAAAGGGTAAGAGATCCTAATTTTTTATAGCTGCATAGAATTCCATTGCACAAATGTACCACAGGTTGATTTGTTTGTTTGTTTGTTTGTTTGTTTGTTTTAATCCATTCATTTACTGATGGGCACTTGGGCTGTTTCCAGATCTGCCCTCCCCTGCTGGCCTGGTTTCCCCACAGCTGCCCTTCCCTGCAGGCCTGGTCACCCCCAACTGCCCTCCCTTGCAGGTCTGGTCCCCCACAACTGCCCTCCCCTGCAGGCCTGGTTGCCCCCAAATGCCCTCCCCTGCCAGCCATCTTGTGACAATGTGGGGGTGGCCATCTTGTGATGATGTGGGGGTGGCCATCTTGTGGTGGCCATCTTGTGATGACGTGGCAGCAGCCATCTTGTGACAACATATATATATATAAAAGCCTAAGCTATTGAATGACTGAATGACTGGTTGACCAGTCACTATGACACACACTAACCACTAGGGGACAGACACTCAATACACAGGATTGGGCTCCCTCCTGTCTGGATCGGGCCTGTGGGGATCAGGACAAAACTGCTCTCCGGCATCCACTGAGGGGTCCCAGGCCAGGCTGAGGTACCCCACTGGTGCACAAATCCATGCAATGGGTCTCTAGTTATAAATAATGCTGCTATGAACAGAGGGGTGCATATATTCTTTATGATTGGTGTTTCAGGATTCTTAGTATATATTTCTAGAAGTGGGATCACTGGGTCAAATGGCAGTTCCATATTTTTAATTTTTTGAGGAACATCCATACTGTTTTCCAAAGTAGCTGTACCAGTCTACATACCCAACAATAGCATACTAGGGTTTCATTTTCTCCACATTCTCATCAGCACTTATCATTTGTTGATTTGTTGATGGCAGCCATTCTGGCAGATTTTCATTTGAATCTCTCTGATGATTAGTAACCTTTAGCATTTTTTCATGTATATTGGCCATCTGTATGTCCACTTTGGAGAAGTGTCTCTTTAGGTCCTATGCCAATTTTTTAAATTGGATTGTTTGTCGTCTGTTGATAATTTGTGTGAGTTCCTTATATATTTTGGATAACCCTTTATCAGATAGTAGAGGCCCAGTGCAACAAAATCTTGCACTGGGGGGGTGTCCCTCAGCCCAGCCTGCACCCTCTCCAATCTGGCTCATCCCTCTCACAATCCAGGACTGCTGGCTCCTAATAACTCTCCTGCCTGCCTGATTGCCCTAACCGCTTCTGCCTGCCAGCCTGATAGCCCCCTAACCACTTCCCTGCTGGCCTGATTGATGCCTAACTGCTCCCCTGCTGGCATGATTGACACCTAACTGCTCCCCTGATGGCCCGATCGCCCCCAACTGCCCTCCCCTGCTGGCCTGGTTTCCCCACAGCTGCCCTTCCCTGCAGGCCTGGTCACCCCCAACTGCCCTCCCTTGCAGGTCTGGTCCCCCGCAACTGCCCTCCCTTGCAGGCCTGGTTGCCCCCAACTGCCCTCCCCTGCCAGCCATCTTGTGACAATGTGGGGGTGGCCATCTTGTGATGATGTGGTGGCAGCCATCTTGTGACAACATGGGAGCACCCATCTTGTGACGACATGGCAGCGGCCATCTTGTGACAACGTGGGGGTGGCCATCTTGTGGCGCGAGGGTGTGAGGGTCAATTTGCATATTACCTCTTTATTATATAGGATATCATTCCCTTACAGTGTGATCTCTTTTCATTTTGTTGATGGTTTCTTTTGCTGTGCAGAAACTTTATTTTGATGTAGTCCCATTTGTTTTTCTCCCTTGTTTTCCTTGCCCAAGGAGATGTATTGGCAAACATTGCTATGAGAGACATCCAACATTTTGCTGCCTATGGTTTCTTCTAGGATTTTAATGGTTTCACAACTGACATTTAAGTGTTTTATCCATTTTGAGTTTATTCTTATATATGGTGCAAGTTGGTGCTCTAGTTTCTTTCTTTTTTTTTTTTTTTTTTTTTTTCATGTACTTGTCCAATTTTCCCAACACCATTTATTGAAGAGACAGTCTTTACTCCATTGTATGGTCTTGCCTCCTTTGTCAAATATTAATTGAACCTGGTGGCTTGGGTCATTTTCTGGATTCCCTCTCCTGTTACACTGATCTCTATTCCTGTTTGTGTGCCAGTTCCAGGATGTTTTGATTACAGTGGTTTTGTAGTATAATTTGATATCCAGTATTTGGATCCCTCCTTCTTTGTTCTTCTTTATCAATATTGCTGTGACTATTAGGGACCATTTTTGGTTCCATATACATTTTTAGAATATTTTTTCTTTATCTGTGAAATATACCATTGACATTTTAATAGGAATTGCATTGAATCTATAGATTGCTTTGGGTAGTATGAAGATTTTAATGATGTTAATTCTTCTAATCCATGAACATGGTATGTTCTTGCATTTGTTTGTATATTCCTCTATTTCTTTTTTCAGTATCTTATTGTTTTCTGAGTCCAGGTCTTTTATCTCCTTGGTTAAGTTTATTACAAGGTATCTTTTTTTTTTCAATGGTAAATGGAAATTTTTTTAAGTTTTTCTTTATGAGAGTTCATTATTGGTGTATGAAAATGCCATTAAATTCTGTATGTTTTTGTACCTGTTACTTTTCTGAATTCATTTATTAAATCTAGTAGATTTGTGGTGGAGTCTTTAGGGTTTTCTATGTAAAATACCATCTTATCTGCCAATAATGAGAGTTTTACTTTCTTCTTTCCAATTTGGATGCTTTTATATTTTCTTCTTGTCTGATCACTGTGGCTAATATTTCCATTTTTATGTTGAATAACAGTGCTAAAAGCAGACATCCTTGTTTAATTCCTGTTTTTAAGGGAAACAATTTTAGTTTTGGTCCATTGAGTATGATGTTGGCTTTAGGTTTGTCACATATGTCCTTTATTAGATTGAAGTCTGATCTCTCTATTCCAACTTTGCTGAGGGTTTTTCTCAAAAATATGTGCTGGATTTTGTCAAATGTTTTTTCTGCATCTATTAATATGATAATATAATTTTTATCTTTCAGTATGTTTCTGTGATATATCATATTTATTGATTTGTGAATACTGTACCAGCCTTTCATTCCTGGGATAAATTTTGTTTGGTCATGTTGGATAATATTTTTAATATACTTATGTATCTGGTTTGCTAATATTTTGAAGATTCTACCATCTATGTTCATCAGGAATATTGACTTGTAATTTTCTTTCTGTATAGTGTCTTTATCTAGTTTTGGAATTGGGATAATGTTGTCCTTATAAAAAGAGCTTTGAAGTTTTCCTTCCTCTTGAATTTTTTTTGGAATAGTGTGAGGAGGATAGGTGTTAGTTCTTCTTTGAATGCTTGGTAAAACTCCCCTGTGAAGTTGTCTAGTCCAGGATTTTGGTTTGCTGGGAATTTTTTATTATCGCTTCAAATTCATTACTTGTTATTAGCTTACTCAGATTTTCTGTTTGTTTGTTGTTGTTTTTTATTTAGTTTTGGAAGATTGTATTTTCTAGGAATTTGTCCATTTTACCCAGGTTGTCCAATTTGTTGGTATATAATTGTAATATTTTCTTATACTTTGTATTTTTGTATTTCTATGGTTTCAGTTGTTACTTCTCTGCTTCTGTTTCTGATTTTATTTATTTGGGTCCTCTCTCTTTGTTTTTTGATGAATCTGGTTAGTGTTTCATCAGTTTTGTGTATTTTTTCAAAGAACCACCTATTGGATTCATTGACCTTTTGTATTTTTTTTTTGTCTCTGTCATTTATTTCCATTCTGATCTTTATTATTTTCCTTCTTCTACTTACTCTGGGCTTTCCTTATTGTTTTACTTCTAATTATTTATGTTGTAGTTTTAGTTTATTAAAGAGTTTTCTTGTTTCTTAAGGTAGACCTGTAATGTTATTAAATTCCCACTCAGGATTGCTTTTGCTGTGTCCCAGAGATTTTGGGTTTTTGAGTATTCACTTTCATTTCTCTCCAGGAAGTTTTTGATTTCTTCCTTGATCTCACTGTAAACCCATTCATCATTGAATAACATGCTACTTAGCCTCTATGTGTTTTATTGTAGTTGATTTATAATTTCATGCCTTTGTCATCTGAAAAGATGCTTGATAGGATTGAAATCTTGAACTTGTAGATACTTATTTTGTGTCCTAACAGAGAATGTCTTATGTGCACTTAAATGTGTATTTTACAGTTTTGAGGTGAAATGTTCTGTAAATGTCAATTAAATTCATCTGATCCATTGTGTTATTTGGGGTCACTGTTTCCTTGTTGAATTTTTGTCTTGAAGATCTATCCAGTGAAGTCAGTGAGGTGTTGAAGTCCCCAAGTATATCTGTATTGCTGTCAAACTCTTCCTTAAAGTACTCCAAGTGTTTTTGTTGAGAAATCAGTTGACTGGCTTATGAGGGTTCCCTTGTAGGTAACTGACTGTCTTTCTCTTGTTCTGCCCTTAAGATTTTCTCTTTGTCCTTAACATTTGCCATTTTAATTATGATGAGTTTTGCTGCGGGTCTCTTTGTGTTCATCTTGACGGGGCTCTCTGTGCTTCCTGAAGTTGTGTGACTATTTTCTTCACCAGGTTAAGTAAATTTTCTATCATTATTTCTTCAAATAGGTTCTCTATCCATTGCTCATATTCTTCTCCCTCTGGTACCTCAGATGTTATTATGGTTTATGTTGTCCCAAGGTCCTATTAAACTTTCCTCATGCTTTTTTTTTTTTTGACTACTCTACTTTAATGTTTTTTTCCTATCTTGTCTTCCAAATCACTGTTTCAATTCTGTGCTTCATCACACCTGCTTTATTTCCTTCTAGTGTATTCTTGATGTCAGATACATTATTCATCATTTCTGACTGGTTCTTATTCATGGTTTCTATGTCTTTTTTATGCTGATGTAGTTTCTACTAAGTCCTTTTCAGTTTCTATTTGTTCCTTATAGTTATAACTAAGTTCCTTGAACATTCTTATAATCATTACTCTGAACTCTATTTCTGATAAATTGATTACCTCCATCTCCTGTAGGTATTTTTTTTCTGGAGATTCCTCCTTTCTTGCTTTCAGCTGTTGTTTCTTTGTCTCTTCATTTTGGTTGTCTCATTTTGTTTGTTTCTATGTATTAGGTATACCTGCTATGATTCCCAGACCTTATGGGATGTCCTTTTGTAGCAAATGTCCTGTGGGACCCAGTGGTGCAGTCTCCTTGAGGTCCTGGGCTAAACGCTCTAGGACTGACACTTTTGTGCATTATTTGGGCTCTCCTATTGTATTTGGGTCTTGATTGTTATGTCCCTTTATCGGTGGGATCTTCTTTTAGGATGGCTGTGATGTTTGACCCTGACCCTGACCATGTCATGGGAGCTGTTGTACATGTGCACTCTTGAGGTAGTTTCTTTCCTTGTTTAAAATAGTCTTCTCTTTAGACAGTCTTCAGCTAATATTTTAGGGTGAATATTCCCCAATTTAGTTCAGTTCATTAGATTCTGGGGGCAGGTGGGAGAAAGATCCACCTACCCTGTCATCATCTTCCAACCCTCCTGCCTTAAAGATTTATTTATGCTCTGATACTTTTGAAGAATATAGTCATTATATAATAGGAGTTTGCACACAAAAGGATAACTTAAAGGCGAAGGTAAATGTTTTAGGTAATCATTTTGAAAGTCAGGAGCTTTAATTAAGATTTTGGCTCCTTTCGCACACTACAAATTTCAATTACTCAAAGAAGTACAAAGAAGCAATTATGAAATACAGGTAGCTGGTACCACAATTAAAAAACAAACAAACAAATACTGAAAGAAATCTTGCTATATATTGCATGAAAATAATCTTTAGCACTTTCTGATCAGCCACTTGCTTTTCCCCCCCAAAAAAACTATGATAATTCTACACTGAATTTTCTACCACAGGAAGAACAATTAGAATATAATACTCAATCATTGGAGTGAAGGTTTGGCTTAATGGTTGAAGAATCTCTGCTTTATATATCATTTATCATTATCATTATTCTGTAAAGATGGGATTTGAACAAGTGGTCTCAGGGTCCATTTGAACACATTCCAATAAACCTAATATAGTATTCTCTGCAATAAATTATAAATATGTCTTTGTCATTCTTTGCTTACTTTGGATTGAAGCTTTTGCTTGCTGGGGGCTACTAATGTAATGCTAAAAAAACATTGAGTCATTACAAATGTGTGGATTTCAAATCTATCTCTCCCATGAAAGAAGCACCAATTTATAGTGATTGAGAATTGCAAAGCCATGCTACAGCATTACTCAGAAATACTGAAACGGAATTTTTGGATTGGAACTCGGATTCTTTGTCTGCCGGAATCAAAGAATGAATCCACAGACAAAGAGTGATATAGCAAAGGTGGAGCTTTATTGAGGAATAAGTACAGACTCCCACATGGGGAGAGGGAAAGAGTCTCACAGAATGGACTCCCATGTGGGGAGGGGAAAGGGCCCCACTGAGTTCCTTTTCCCTATGGCTTATAAAGGCTGCAGATCCTGGTGCCTTGATATCCCCTGTTTGGTCACTATTCCCTTAGACTGGTTACTATAGTAACTCCTAGGCTCAAAGGTCAGCCTCACATGGCACATGTGAGGTTCTCCCCTTCTCCTTCCTTATTGTTTTCCTATTCCTTTTGGGCTTTCTTCTTCTTCTGGATGAAGAGCTTTCTTCTCTTTATTTTGTAAATATAGACCTTTTGCTATTCCCAGCTCCCTCATTCTATGGAAATATACGTTCTGCTGCTCTGAAGCCCTGTGCTTCCTCCATGGTCCCCCTAATTTCCAAAATTTCTAATATTTCCTAAACCTGTCCTATTTTACTCCTAAAATTCCTGTTTCAATACCATGTTCAAAATTATACTCAACCTTCAGGAAAGTTAGAAATAAACATACAATTTGAAAACTAAAATTTTAAAAGCATTTAATAAATCTTGGTCTTCCATGGCCTATGATTTGCTATTGGTTTTAATGTTAAAGAAATTAACTTCTGTGATTTATCTACTCCATATTATTCAGTAATAGGTCAACCCTCCATCTAGGGATACCACTCGCATTGCAAATAGGCCTTCCCAAATACTGCAAGGAACTTGTACAAAATACTCTTATCAGGACATGCAATTGAACCTTTCTTAACATTGTTTTAACAACTCTTCCATGATTAATTCCTAGAGACCTAATATCCTGGAGAGAAATCAAAGAAATACAGCTTGCAAACTCCTATTAGAATACATTGCCAGCTTGTGAGCAAAACTGAAAAAGGTTGATTATTGAAATTGCAACTATTTACTTAATTGCCATAAGCTATCCTTATATCAGTGGGAGGATGACTGGCTACAGACTTTAACCTGAGAATTCTTAAAAATTATCCAGAAGCTGACACCTGCACTCTCATGTAGATAACTTTATAAAGCTGAAGTTTCTCCAAAGAGCCAGAGAACACGATCCTGAAAAAGCTGAATGTCATGCTAATGTTTCATTTTTATAACTATTTTATTTATTCTTTGCAGGTTTAAGATTTTGATTTCAACAGACACTAATTAGTTCTTAACTAAGATGCCCACAAGGCCCTTTTTTTTTTTTTTAAATTGCTTGTCACATTCATAGTTTCTCCTTGGTATAAGTCTAATATCTACAATTAACTTGTGATTTTGCCAACACCTAAAATTCAGTCAACTTTTTCGTCTGTGTATATATCTTTGTATGAGTGTCATTCAAATAGCTTCAGGTTTAATGTTCTCAACTAGTAAACAATTTTAAATGCAAATGTTAAAAAAAGACTGCTAAACATATAAAAATTCCTCTAACAGTCCACAGAGAAAAAATTCTGGGGCCTTTCTGTAATTTTGTTTGTAACCAAACTTTCATAAGTATAAAGTGTGGACAAAAGGGGCCACATGCTGACCTGACAAGCTCAGGGGAGGCCTGCATGGGGGTCTTGCATACTCAGAGACCTAAAGTAACCACAAAGGATGGTCTGAAATTAAACTTTAACTAAATGCAGTTATGGTGGGCAGTTACATCCTAGGCAGGTATCTTCACTGACAAGGTCAACCTTTACCTAACTGAGCCTATCTGTCTTTTTACATCTACTAGAAGTCCGGTGCACGAAACTCATGCACGGAGGGGGGTTGTCCCTCAGCCCAGCCTGTACCCTCTCCAATCTGGGACTCCTGGAGGGATGTCCGGCTGCCCGTTTAGGCCTGATCCTGGGGGATCGGGCCTAAACGGGCAGTCGGACATCCCTCTCACAATCCAGGACTGCTGACTCCCAACTGCTTGCCTGCCTGCCTTCCTGATTGCCCCTAACTGCTTCTGCCTGCCAGCCTGTCACCCCCTAACCACTCCGCTGCCAGCCTGGTTGATGCTTAAATGCTCCCCTGCCAGCCTGTTTGCCCCCAACTTCCCTCCTCTGCTGGCCTGGTCACCCCTAACTGCCCTCTCCTGCAGGGTTGATCACCTCCAACTGCCCTCCTTTGCAAGCCTGGTCCCTCTCACTGCCCTCCCTTGCAGGCTTGGTCCCTCACAACTGCCCTCCCCTGTTGGCCATCTTGTAGTGGCCATCTTGTGTCCACATGGGGGCAGGATCTTTGACCACATGGGGGCAGACATATTGTGTGTTGGAGTGATGGTCAATCTGCATATTCCTCTTTTATTAGATAGGATAGAGGCCTGGTGCACAGGTGGGGGCCAGCTGGTTTGCCCTGAAGGGTGTCCCGGATCAGGGTGGGGGTTCCCTTGGGACATGGGGCAGCCTGAGCGAGGGGCCTGTGGTGGTTTGCAGGCCGGCCACACCCCCTGGCAACCCAAGCGGAGGCCCTGGTATCTGGAATTTATTTTCCTTCTACAATTGAAACTTTGTAGCCTGGAGCGGAGCCAAGCCTTCTATTCCCTCCTGGGTGGCAGCCATTTCTGTGGCAGTTAATTCACCTTCTACAATTGAAACTTTGTTGCCTTAAGCAGGTGAGCCCGGCCAGGGTGTGCAGAAAGTTTTGCTTCCCCTGTTGCCGCCGGCAACCCTGGCCTGCTCTCTCAAGCTCCATTCTGCCGCCATTTGTTTGAATTTGTTTACCTTCTATAATTGAAACTTTGTAGCTTGAGTGGAGGCTTAGGCCTGCAATGGCTATGGAAAGTTTGGCTTCCTCTGTGACCTGGGAAACCTTGCTCTCTGTGGCTGTAGCCATCTTGGTTTGGGTTAATTTGCATACTTGCCCTGATTGGCTGGTGGGCGTGGCTTGGCTGAGTGATGGTTAGTTTGCATATTACCATTTTATTAGAGAGGATGATAACACACCCTTGAAATGTCTGGGTATCTTGTAACTTCCCTTTTTCTGGAGCCCCTGGGGCACAACCAAATGTGGGCGCCAGGACAGATGCCTCAAATTCCTTCATTATCACGTTAATTGTTCCTGTACCCACCTAAGTATGTGTCCATCATTTTACTTTTTATCCAATCCCAGGGGTTTCCTACCACTTTGCTTTATCCCACCTCCTTAATCTGTCACCAATGAATTTCATGTAACCCACCTATGTCCCTCCTTTGATGGCAATGTATAAATACAGATGTAACCCGCCATTCTCAGGAGCATTATCTCAATTCATTGAGGTTCTGCTTCCCGGCATATGTCGACAGTTTGGCTCAAATAAACTCACAAAAATTCTTTACAGGTTTCAATGGGTTTTTTTTGTACTTTAACAAAAGCTTGGGGAGACACTATGAAAGATATTGCATATATATTAAAGCTTTTTCGTTTTTGCATACTTAATAGAAAGGCTCACTACATGAATTTTCTGACTCATATCTTTAATAGATGATCTATTACTGTCTGATCTTACTGTTATTTTGAATTACATTGAAAATGTACAATATAATTCAGCTACCTTTAATGGTATGTTTGCTAAAGACAGGTAGTTAGATGGTCTTCAACAACTGGGATTTAATTTGTAGAAACAAAGCCTACAGGTTACTGCATACAAACTGGGAAAAGACTTATCTTTGTAGACTGTTGCCAGCCTTCCTGAAAGTCTTATATTCAAATGGACCCAGGGTTAATTTTTGCATATTGATTTCTCCTATGAAAAAATAGAGAGATTATTAATGAATTAATTCCACAAGAAAAATATCTAGCCCTTGATCTGTAACCCTAAAACTTAACCAGCACACACACACACACACACACACACACACACACACACACACACAAATACAGGGCTATCTTCAACTCTCTTCATTTCACACTTTACCAGGGGCCCAAAAAAATGGGGAAATTCTTTATTCTGTGATACAGATCGTGATTTAAAAGCCAGACATTATCATTAAGGCCAGATAACTAATTGCTCTGGAAATTCATTACATTATACAAACAGTTGACCAAAATTGAACATCCCTAGACACAACATGTCTTCTTAGGAAGGAGCAAGTGCTATCTTAGGAAAATAATGCAGTAGTATGTATGTACCTAAATGTTCCTGTGATCTCCAATAATATAAAAAGATCCACAAAAACAAATACCGTACTTAAATTAGGTCATTGGGCTGATATCCTTTATCTGGTTCTGCATTCGCTTCACATTGGGATAGAATCTTTTCTATTGGTATCATTTGGGCACTCTTGGATCTAAGTTTACAGGTGAATAAAAATTGAGTCTGCTTAGATTAGATAATAACACAAGGCGGGGACTGAGAATTGAGCCCATTGGCATCATCATACCTGTTCAGACTCAGATTTGAGAACAACTGTATCAAAACAACTGCTTGCTCAAAAATTTTCTTGCCTCGGAGGTAAGGCTATAAATCATTAATAACTGCACAAGAAATCATTGGAAACCATTTTTATTCATGTAAACAATTTGCTCATCTGGGAAATCAGGTGCCTAATCGTGATGGTAGTTTGCACTTCTGTATAAACAGTTCACTAATAGTTTATAAAAACAGCTCAAGAAAATTTACCTTAGAGTCCTTACCTCACAAACCTAAAATATTGTGTCATTTACTAAACCATAAAAAACTTTTTTCTCTCTTAAATGTATTACAATTTTATTTTTTAATTATACCTTAATAAAGCTAAAGAAAGGGAAAATATTCATGAAAACTAGAATGGAGTTAGAGCTGACATAAAGATATTATATGGCCCTATTGACTGAAACTATGTGCATCATGATGCCATTAATGGAGCTAAAGTAATACAGGAGAACATGAAGATGTTGGGGGAAGATTCTTTTACTTTTGGAATTCTTTGTTTTGAAATATGTACATGGCATGTAATTGGTTACATGACTGAGGCTGCCCAGTGGATTGGATGGAGATAACAAGTTACGAGTTATTGGTAAAAAAGATGATTATAATTGTGAAGAAAATAAAAAGAGAAGAGAGAGAACAGTGTAACTTTCTGGGAACAGCAGACTGATGAATATGGAATATAGGATAACATAATAAAAATAAGCATGACAGTGGAATAATTAGAGCAATGAAGGCATAGCAATTTTGAATACCAATCATGCTTTAATGCCAGAAAAACACACTAGAATTCATTAGAGAGAAAGAAATGGTACCTCTGTAATTTAAGCATAGAATTGAGTTTTGGGAAAACTAAGCATGAATGTTTCCAGGGGAGAAAAAAATGGTCACAAAAACAGAGGCTGGGATTTGGGATGTGAAGCATGCTACTTAGTTCAGGGAAGCAATAAAAATGTCTACTCTAGAGCAGTAGTGTGTTGAAAACAAAGAGGTGATTTGTGCCAGTTTATTCAATATTGGATTACAATTAAATCCTTATGTACAATTTCTTGAATCTATATGGCCTGTATTCTGTTTCAATTTTCTTAGTTCTTTTTTATTAAATGTTTCTCCACTACATTTAATTGGTTTATATTTCTCTTCACATTTAAAGCTTTCTTATAGAGATGAAATAGGTCATAGATTACTATCTGCAATATTCTAAGCCAGTGGTCGGCAAACTCATTAATCAACAGAGACAAATATCAACAGTACAACGATTGAAATATATTTTGAGAGCCAAATTTTTTAAACTTAAACTTCTTCTAATACCACTTCTTCAAAATGGACTCACCCAGGCCATGGTATTTTATGGAAGAGCCACACCCAAGGGGCCAAAGAGCCGCATGTGACTCATGAGCTGCAGTTTGCCGACCACGGTTCTAAACAATACAATTTCATAGAAACATTAAAATGTATATAATGTTAATATTTAGCTAATGAAATTATGTGCTTAGCAGTAAAATATATAATAAGACAATTAATTTAAATATATTATTATTTTTTCTTTGACTTTAGTGTTCATGCCCTTTTCTTAGTCATCCTCTGAGTGGAGAGAGGGTTAGTAAATAGTGGGAAGTTATAAGAGTGCTAGACCAGAAATTCAAACACATAAAAATGAACTATTTAGTTTTTGATTTTCCAAACAATAGACAAGAAGCTTGAAAGTCAGACTTCTTTGAGAAATGAAGGATTTTCAAATTGCTCTATCTATCCTGGTCAACTGGCATATTGGAGTTTTACTGTATGCCTAGGAAAGGAATAAAGAAGACATGATCATAAAGATATGAAAATTACAAATCACAATTCTTTCACCTTAGTTTATTGTAGAAAAGTGTGAATGACCAAGGCAAGAAATCCTTAGCTGTAGAACAGATAATGGTAAACACTATTGGTGAACTTTTGGGGGAAATTCCCAAAAGTTTATTTTCAATAGTGTGCAGGAAAATTGTTGAGTGATTTGGACAGGAGAAAACAATTTAGATAATATTTGTTCTTCATCACCAGCATGTGGTATGCAGGGAACCTAGATTTTGCAATATGCCTTAAAGGAACAGGGTGGTAGAGAAGAGGTTTGTGGTCATAGTGAAGAAACCGCTGTACATGGGAACATCAAGGACAGACAAGTGCCTAGCACCCCAGATATTAGCTTTGGATCAAAGCATATTTTTCCTGCCAAGAATGAGATATACCATTTTGAATCACAAAGAGATTCCAAAAGATATGAATTTGTATACCTAATTTCTCTTGCTCTTCACCAAGACATACATATGTGATTCACATCCACAGAACAGCCAGCCAGTCACTATCTTGGTTAGGAGCAGCACCAGGTATGGCCAGAACTCTAAAAATATAAGAATTTTGCATAATTTATTCAAACACAAAGTGAGCTATAAAAGATACTGGAGAAAATATTAGGTTTAACTAAAGTTACTGGTTAGGTCTAAGTATAATTTTGTCTTTTACGTTTAACTACCCTATGTAGTGGAATTCATAAGGAAGAACACATTAACAAATAGAAACTTATTTTTTAAGAAAATATTTCTTTGTAATCTTAGTGGATTGTTAATCCTGCTACATAGTTTTTCTCTTCTGCTCTCATATAACTCATGCACTTGGTGAAAGGAGTAGAGATCGGGTACTTTCACTGTTAGGATGAATCATTGTTTCAGGTTGGTAATTTGGAAGAAACAACTGAGCAAAAAAAATTATCTTGTCTTTACCCAGTTTCAAGTAGAATTCAATGTTGTAGTTGTGATTAAATTCATGTTTTTGGCATAGTAATAATCTTTCTGAAAAGTAGACCTATAATGGTACTGTTCTCATAGAATTGTCTACTCCAGGTATCTGAACTTTAAAGCTAGCAATGTAGGTATGCGTCAGTGAAGAGAAAAGTCTACAGAAAAAAGAAAATAAAAAACTTCCATGAATTTACCTTATTTTTCCATGTATCATCAGACTGAAAATCAAGGGGTGTCTTATACACGCAAGTCAGTCAAGGAGGGAGCCACACAGGTGTGTAGCTGCCCATACTGAGCCATATTGTTACAGACATAAGCTGATGCCATAATTGGAGGTGGAGGTGGAGAGTGAGCAGTTGCAACAGGAACCACAGCATTCTGAGCCATAAAGATGTCAAAAAATAAAAAGATAAATACCGGAAAGTGATTGTCGTACTCGGCAAAATTCAAACTGAGTGTAATCAGCTATGCAAAAGAGCATGGAAATAGAGCTGCAGAGAGATAGTTTGGACTTCCTCCCACTGAGTGTATGATCAGACAGTGGAGACAACAGGAAGAACAACTCCTTAAGATGCCAAAAAAGAAGAAGGCCTTAAGAGAAAAACCAGAAAAATGTTTAAAATATTGATTTCTTAATTTTTGGTTGGAGAAGTGGGAGGTGTCTTATACATGGGGGTGTCTTATACCCAGAAAAATGTGGTAAATTGTTCTTTTCTTTCTACTTCAAAAATAGTAATTTATCTAGAGAAGTTTTAGTTAAGCCAGGTTCTAATAAATTTTCATTACTGGTAAGGAAGAAAATGTTCACATTTTATTCAACATGTCATGAGATATTTGGAGATAAAGTCAAACTGCTTTCTGTGCAAATCTTCACTACTACCAATTTATTCTATTTTACCCCTATCATCAGCATGAAATATGAGGGAACTCGATGATCTGAAGCTATATTTGGTACCTAGACATTTGTACTCATTTAAAACATTAATAATGTATTTTGTCTCTTTTAAAAAGGGAAATTTATAACAGAGGGAGAAAAGAAAAAAGAAAGAAAGAAAGAAAAAGAAAGAAAGGAAGAAAGGTCCTATTAGCACTTTAGATGTATGCTTTTGTATGAAAGTAATAAACAGAACCCATATATTGCCCACCATTATTTATGTAATACATTGGCATGCATTTTAAAATTATTTTTTATTGTTGCCATATTAGGTTTTTCTAATGGACAACAAACACTCTGTTAAACTATCTTTACATATTTAATGCAATTTTGTGATTATTATTTTTTTACAAATTATTTCAAGCCAAAGTTTTGTACATATATATATAGAGGAGAAAATACAGAATTTTTTTTCTTGAAGTATCATTTGTAATGACTAAAAATAAGGCTTTCATAATTACTCTAACCTTTGTATTATAGTAGTTCTTCCTGAGAGGAAGCCATGGTCCTTTATAAGAAAGAAAAATTAAAATGTTGCCAAGATATCTTGCCCTGAAGCCATCTCCCTTTATTTACATGCTTATCTTTAAATGTCAATTGCCAGAAACCCCAAAGATAGACCCAAGAGTACTTATGGATGTTTTATTTGCCAAGGAAATTGTGTCTGAAGGAAAAGATGGAAGGGAAATAGTTGAATGAATTATTTGTCAATGCTAATGAAGAAAATCTGGAAATAATGATACAATTGACATAAATACCACGAGTTCCCCCTGGCATTTGCTGACTTTTTGTAAGAATTAGATAGTGAAGAGCACAGTCTCAAGATTCAGAAAGACTGGGTCTCTGCCTTGGGTCAAGTCACATCACTAAATATGTTTTTAGTGTTAAATAAGAGGTTAACACTAGTCATTTATGAAAAGTTTCAGCATGGAGATGACATGGTCCAATATATTTTTGTTTTCTTATTTACTAATGGAACTCTTGCCCCACTTTCTAAAAATGCTCAAGTCATAGTGAGAGAGACTTTATAAACCTTATGATATACCAACATGAAATTTCAAACCTGGCATATGCAATGCTGATGCTTTTTACTATGTTATCCTTTAAAGGGTCTTCCTTGTGTGAAATAAAATTGCTGTTAGAGGCAATCTTTTAATGCCTATTTTATACATTTTTTTTGTAGAAGTAAATTTGATTTTGAGTGCGTGTGTGTCTTACATTTTCTAGAATGTGCTAAAGACACATTGTTAAGATATAAAGCATCTTAGAGATGCTAGCTGTTAATAAAGTAGTCAGATGTTATTTCAAGTCAAGCTCATTAATTTTTTTTTCTGCTATGTAAAAGTTAATGTCACTGTTGGTCACACTGGCACAAAATATTGATTGAAACAGTGCATAATTTTTTTCTGCAGTGACAAGATTTTGAGATTTAGGAATAAGCAAGAGGTTATTAGGTGCATTTTATTCCAGATAAGCATCAAGAAGGTCAGCCATTTATAAGGATGCAGTATCAACTTTTGAAAACCCTAACATTTATCTAGCTTTAATTGTAAGTTTATTAAAACATATTTCTTTGGATACAGCATTTTGTAAAGTGCCAAGCTAGAATAAATGCCATAAGTTATGACATACTTTCTGTTGTGGCAAAATAATGAAATTCTCAAACCATGAGAAACATGTTAATCTGCTTGTTTCAGAGTCACACTCTCTACATATACATACATGTTGAAAATATTAACAAGGATTCTTTATTTCATATTAATTATAATATATACATATAAATATATATACATGTATATTTGTTATACATGTAAAACATATTCAGTTACAATATTTAAATTTTAGCCTTTGGCAATCTTAGAAGTTTAGGTAAAAGCTAGTCAGGACTTACTCAGTCTAGAAAACTTGAAAAACTTGTCAAATTACTTTCAAAATATCAGGCTAAAAGCAAAGGAAAAATTAAGGGGAGATAGGAGGTAAATGGAAAAAAGATTTCTTATTTACCCTGAATGGTATTTTTCCTTTGCTGATTTCAAATTCTAATGTATAAAATCAGAACTTATGGTTTGTAATAAGGAAAGTAAGAGCTGGTTTTAACTGACTTTCTTCTATTTACAAAATCAGCTGTGTTAATTAGAAAGTGAAATGACTCACAATACTTTGAGTAAAGAGCAAAAAAAAAAAAGCAAAATAACAAATAGAGATTTAACCCTTTGCACTCGCTTGCTTTTTCTCGATTCCTGCTACCGATGCTAACTCTGTCGAGTGACACTCGACATCCGAGTGCAAAAGGTTAAAGATTATTAGCAAAAGACCTAAATAGATACTTCTACAAAGTGGACATACAGATGGCTAAGAGACATATGAAAAATCTAGAGGCCTGGTGCATGAAATTCATGCATGGGGGGGTGTCCCTTAGCTCAGCCTGTACCCTCTCCAATCTGGGACCCCTCGAGGGATGTTCGAAGCCTGTTTAGGCCCAATCACATGATTGGGCCTAAACAGGCAGTTGGACAGCCCTCTCACAATCCAGGACTGCTGACTCCCAACCACTCGCCTGCCTGCCTGCCTGATTGCCCCTAACTGCTTCTGCCTGCCAGCCTGATCACCCCCTAACCACTCCCCTGTTGGCCTGATCGACATCTAACTGTTCCCCTGCCAGCCCAATTGCCCCTAACTGTCCCCCGCTGCAGGCCTGGTTGCCCCCAACTGCCCTCCCCTGCAGGCTGGTCTCCCCCAACTGCCTCCCCTGCATGCCTTTCCCCCCTAACTGCCCTCCCCTGCAGGCCTGGTCTCCCCAACTGCCCTCCCCTGCAGGCCCGGTCACCACGAACTGCCCTCCCTTGCCAGCCTGGTAGCCCCCACCTGCCCTCCCCTACAGGCCTGGTTGCCTTTAACTGCCCTCCCCTGTTGGCCCAGTCACCCCTAGCTGCCCTCCCTTGCCAGCCGGGTTGCCCCTAACTGCCCTCCCGTGCAGGCCTGGTTCCCCCCAACTGCCCTCCCCTGCTGGCCTGGTCCCCCACAACTGCCCTCCCCTGCAGGCCTGGTCACTCCAACTGCCCTCCCCTGCTGGCCTGGCCTCCCCAACTGCTCTCCCCTGCCAGCCTGGTCCCCCCCAACTGCCCTCTTCTGCTGGCCCGGTCACTCCTAACTGTCCTCCCCTGCAGGCTTGTCTCTCCCAACTGCCCTCCCCTGCAGGCATGGTCCCCCCCAACTGCCCTCCCCTATAGGCTGGTCTCCCCCAACTGCCTCCTCTGCAGGCCTTTCCTCTAACTGCCCTCCCTGCCGGCCTGGTTGTCACCAATGGTTCTCCCCAGCAGAACTTGTCCCCCACCCCAACTGCTCTCCCATGCTGGCCTGGTCCCCCCCAACTGCCCTCTTCTGCTGGCCTGGTCACCCCTAACTGTCCTCCCTTTCAGGGGTGGTCCCCCACAACTGCCCTCCCCTGCAGGCCTGGACCCCCCAACTGCCCTCCCCTGAAGGCCTGGTCCCCCCCAACTGCCCTCTCCTGCAGGCTTGTCCCTCCCAACTGCCCTCCCCTGCAGGCATGGTCCCCCCAACTGCCCTACCCTGCAGGCCTGGTCCACCCCAACTTCTCTCCCCTGCAGGCCTGGCCCCCCCACAACTGCCCTCCTCTGCTTGCCTGGTCACCCCTAACTGTCCTTCCCTGCTGGCCTGATCATCCACAATGCCCACTCCTGCTGGCCTGATCACCCACAATTGCCCTCCCCAGCTGGCCATCTTGTGGCAGCCATCTTGTGTCCACATGGGGGCAGCCATCTTGTGTGTTGGAGTGACGGTCAATTTGCATATTACTCTTTTATTAGATAGGATGCTCAAAGTCACTGATCATCAGAGAGATGCAAATTAAAATGGCAATGCAATAACATCTCGTACCTGTCAGAATGGTTACCATCAACAAATGACAAGAACTGTTCAAGATGTGGAGAAAAAGGAACCCAAGTTCCCTGCTGGTGGACATGCAGACTGGTGTAGCCACTGTGGAAAACAGTATGGAGTTCCCACAAAAATTAAATATGGAACTGCCATTTGACCCAGTTGTCTCACTGCTAGAAATACATCCTAAGAAACACCAATCATAAACAATGTATGCACCCCTATGTTTATAGCAGTGCAATATACAATAGCTAAGATCTGGAAACAGCCCAAGTGCCCAACAGTAGATGAGTGGATAAAAAAATTGTGGTACATTTACACCATGGAATGCTGTGCAGCAATAAAAAAGAAGGATCTCTTATCTGTTGAGGCAAAATGGAGGGACCCAGAGAGTATGATGCTAATTGAAATAAGCCAAACAGAGAAAGGCAAGTAATATATGATCTCACTCATATGTAGAATCTAATGAACAAAATATACTGATGAGCAAAATAGGCCCAGAGATATAGAAGCATGGGGCAGACTGTGGAATCTCAGATGGAAACCAGGGGTGGATGGAAGAGATCAACCAAACAACTTGTATGCATATGTGCATAACCTTTGGACACAGACAATAGAGTGGTGAAAGCCTGGGAAGGAGAGCAAGGGCAGGTTAGAAGATGTCAATGGGGTCATATGTAATACTTTCAACAACAAAGATTTTTAAAAAATAAAATTATTACTAATAAGGATAGATTAAAGGACCCAGTGTAGCTATTATGACACAACAAAGACCTCTAATACTTCCTCTCAAATCTTGATCCTTAGATGTTACACCTAATGGAATGCTGGGACTGCAACACAAAAACACCCCCAAACTGGTGCCTCAAACATTTCTTATGTGGGCAGACATGAAGGATCAGTCTCCAGATCTTCTTATAGAACATACAGGATTTGGCCAAAAAGCCTCAAAAATGGAACAAGATTTAAAATACCATCACACTCTGAACAGGCAGATCTAGTAAGTTCTAATATAGACAACTCTCTGGAGAAATCAAAGCAAGTATTTAAAACACTATTCAAAACTCACAAACTTCATGGATAAATAGTGGAGAATGGGAAAATGAGAAGGTTGTTTGGTGCTCAAGAAACTCTATAGAAAGAACACATGGGGGGACAAGGCTTGGGTCATTATACATCCTGGCAAAGGAACCACTTATGGGACATGATATTGGAATTCAAAAAGACAGAAAATTGGTATGGACTTGACCCCAGGAAAAAAAAGAGTAGCTGAAAGGGGTGAGAAAAGATTTTACTCTGCTAACATTGTTTCAAGATGGCAAGGGTTTAAAGCTGAGTCATGTTCATGACATTTGAATAAATTTTGCATTTTACATGAGTGCTGATGATGTATTTTACTCTAATGACTGTTCCCCTTTCAGCAACTTTGATTGTAAGGATTTCTTGACCAGTGTAGATTAAGAACAGTCAATTTAAAGGAGAAGGGGGACCATGGCTAGGTAACTCAGTTGCTTAGGAGTATAGGCCTGATTATATCCAGGTGGTGAGTTTGATCCCTGGTCAGGGCACATACAAGAATCAACTAAATAATGCACAAATAAGTAGGAGAAACAACAACAACAAAAAAAACCCTCTCTCTTTCTTAAATCAATAAATTTAAAAAAATAAATGTGAAGGGTGTTAGTGAATCAGTTAGATATGAATCATAAATATTCATAGTTTGGCATTGAGAAGAAAGAAAACCCTCAAACAAGCCAGAAGATAAAATTATGGTATATTTCAATATAAATATTTATTATAATAGTCCATCATTTTTAATTGCACAATATTTTTCAAATGTTCAATTGTACAGAGTAATTTATATTTGATTGAAATATAAACTTATAGTAAAAAATTAATTTCTGAAATATTCCTGATAATATGTTCTTTGATTTAGGATGATAGCCTTAACTTGTTAGTTAGTATGAAATTAAAGTACAAAAATTAATTAGATCACCTCACACCTGTCAGAATGACTGCAATCAACAAATCAACAAATGACAAGTGCTGGTGAGGATGTGGAGGAAAGAGAACCCTGGTACACTGCTGGTGGGAATGCAGTCTGATGCAGCCACTATAGAAAACAGTATGGAATTTCCTCAAAAAATTAAATATGGTACTGCCATTTGACCCAGTGATCCTACTTCTAGGAATATATCTTAAGAAACCTGAAACACCAATAAGAAAGGATATATGCACCCCTATCAGTACTTGGAATACTATGCAGCAGTAAAAAAAGAAGGATCTCTTATCCTTTGAGACAGCATGGTGGGACCTAGTGAGTATTATGCTAAGCAAAATAAGCCAGTCAGAGAAAGGCAAGTATCACATGGTCTCAATCATATGTGGAATTTAATGAATGAAATAAACTGATGAATAAAATATATCCAGAGATTTAGAAGCATGGAACAGACTGTGGAATCTCAAGGGAAGGCAGAGGAGGATGGGTAGGAAGAGATAAACCAAAGAACTTACATGCATATATGGATAACCCATGGACACAGACAATAATGTGGTGAAGGCCTGGGGCTGCTGTGGACCGGAAGGCGTCAATGGGGAAAAAGGGGGTCATAAATAATACTTGCAACAATAAAGATTTTTAAAAAAAAGTTCATTAGAAGTCAACTGATACTAGTAAAGAAAGTAATTTGTACGGTAGATAGAATTATTTAGTGAGAATTTTTAACCCTTTATATATTGTGGCTACATCAAGGTACTTGGGAGCAACATGGAAGACTTTATCATCACTTTTCTGTCAAAGGGTCACACATGAGACAAACAATATAAACCTAGATAGCTACATCAAATGCCTATTTCAAATATTCACAATCATTTAATCAAGAATTTTATGGCCTTTTAACATAATATTTCATAATCCCCCAAATTTTTTCTTCATCAAATAATCATTTTTTTTTATCTTAAGACAGGGCAAGGAGGTATAGAAAATTGCCAAAAAGCCAAAATCAATTCCTTGATAACTGCCGGTGCACTCATACATTTTTTCCCCCCTAGTAAGGCACCTCCCATCTTATACTCGGAGGTCTTGTCAAAAGTGAAATTTTTCTTAATCTAGCCATCTGTCAGCTAGGAAAAATGTGTGCTTTACTAGGAATCTTGAAGTTTGTCCTCCACAGCTACAGCTGTTTAAATACCAAAATTTGATTCAGTCTACATAAAGAAATTTGGGGGTCTTTCAAAGGCAATAGAATTAAAATTATATTCAAGTACTACAATTTAATATTTAAAATAATTTTTCTAGTACTGCCTCATTCAGAATTAAATGAATAATCTGATTCTAGAACAGCTACAAACAACTCCAGACCTTTAATGTCTAAATAGCAAGGCCAGATTATGCCTCTTCTTTCTTAAAAACATGACTTCCAAAGCCCACAAAAACAGTGACGTAAGAGGGAGATCAAAGCCTCCAACTCCCAGTTTTATTCAGTTTTCTTCTCACTAAAAGATAAAACTGCTCATATAATTTTTATGCATTAAAAACTACCCTGTTCCCATTTGGTAGCTATTATATAACTGACCATTACCTGTTGAAAAGAGTAAGCAATGAGGTTATGTCTCTTAGCTTTATTTATTACTTAATTGGGTGCAATAGGTGAACACTTTAATGAAGGACTTGCTGGTTAATTTTAAAGGTGTTGGAACACTTACACAAGAATTAAAAACATTAAAAGATGAGGGCAGAGCTTCAACTTCATTAATCAGTACACATTGTAAGACCTTCAAATATATTTATACAGACGGCAGGGGCAACTTTATCAAGGACTGTACAAAAGCAAATTAACCTTGCAGTTTAAGTTAACACATCAGTGGTCTCCAATGTGTTAAAATGTGACAGCACATTTAAGTGTTTTCTTTAATTACCATACTACCAAATGTTAATATTACAAATCAATGTGCTGGAACCCTTGAATCACTTCTGTGGGTATCAAGGCCTCCGAGGAACAGGTTTAGAAAACACTGCAGTGCAGTGTGCTGTACCGTACACCATCAGGCTTCAAGGAAGCCCAACACAATTGTAGCTGAATTATTTCGGTTAGGCGGGAGACAATAAAGGCCAGCTTGGGCAGAGATATATGATGAAAGAGCCAAATATGGACAACTAAATTTATCATATGTGAATATTCATAAGGCATTTTTCTGACATTTTACAAGATTTTCAGTCTTTATAAAAAAGAATTTTGATCTGAATGTGTTGAGGAAACACATTAAAGGTAAAATGAGGTGCCTAGAAAACTTTGAATACTAGTAACTGCCACACCAGGTCACGGAGGCTAGACATTTGCCATTTGAGAATACATTCTTCATCTGACCAGATGGGCTTAATGACATTTACTCTGAAAGGTCATTGGTAAGGCAGAGGTTGTTCTACTCCCATGCAATAATTTTTATAATTATAACCGGGTGGGTGGGGGAGGGGAGAATAACACGTGGGTTTCTTTATACTTTTCATGTTGCAATATATCTTGACAAGTTTTCATTTTTTCTAGTTTTTAGTATTTCTGTTAGCAGGTAAAGAAAGTCATCTCAGAATTCCAAAAGAAAAAAAAAAAGTATAATTCCAGGTCTTCACTGTCAATCACATAGGGTACAAAGGAAAGCAGGTCACTTTGGGGGAGGATTGTAGATGAAATTGTACTTCTATATTGTTCTTCTAAAATAAGAAAAAAGTACCCAATTTTGCTTCAACCAGTTAAAAAATGGGAAATCTCATAAGCAGCAATCATTGGTTACGTATAATTATTAATTATTTTCTTAAGTAGAGATACAAAGGTATTTGCCACATGCAAAAGAATGAGACTAGACCACTATCTTAGACCACACTCCAAAATTAACTCAAAATGGATTAATATTTGAATATAAGACCTGAAACCATAAAACATATAGAAGAAAACATAAGTGGTAAGCTTCTTGACATCAGTCTTAGTAATCTTTTTCTGGATTTAACTCCATCAGTAAGGAAAACAAATGGGATTGCATCAAACTAAAATGTTTCTGTACAACAAAGGAAATCATCAACAAAATGAAAAGGCGATGGTAAAAGAGATTTGCAAACCATCCTATCTAATAACAGACAAATATGCAAATTGACCATACCTCTGACACACCCACAAGCCACGCCCACCATCCAATCAGAGCGAGTATGCAAATTAACCCAAACCAAGATGGCTACAGCCACAGAGAGCAAGGTTTCCTAGGTAACAGAGGAAGCAAAGCTTTCCGCCTGCCCTGGCCAGGCCTAAGCCTCCACTCAAGCTACAAAGTTTCAATTATAGAAGGTAAACAAATTCAAAGAAATGGCGGCAGAATGGAGCTTGAGAGAGCAGGCCAGGGTTGCCGCCAGCAACAGGGGAAGCAAAGCTTTCTGCACACCCTGGCTGGGCCCACCTGCTTAAGGCAACAAAGTTTCAATTATAACCCCAACACAAATGGCTGCTGGCCTCGGAGGGAGCCCCAAGCTTGGCTCCGCTCCAGGCTACAAAGTTTCAATTGTAGAAGGAAAATAAATTCCAGATACCAGGGCCTCTGCTTGGGTTGCCAGGGGGCTTGGCTGGCCTGCAAACCACCACAGGCCCCTCGCTCAGGCCGCCCCATGCCCCAAGGGAACCCCCACCTGATCTGGGACGCCCTTCAGGGCAAACCAGCTGGCCCCCACCCCTGTACCAGGCCTCTATCCTATCTAATAAAACAGTAATATGCAGATTGATCATCACTGCAACACACAATATAGCTGCCCTCATGTGGTCAAAGATCCTGCCCCCATG
Organism: Ia io; assembly: GCA_025583905.1. Taxonomy (NCBI): domain Eukaryota; kingdom Metazoa; phylum Chordata; class Mammalia; order Chiroptera; family Vespertilionidae; genus Ia; species Ia io. Next base: position 40,550,023 of record JAJQQW010000003.1, read on the forward strand.
TGGACACAAGATGGCCACCACAAGATGGCCAGCAGGAGAGGGCAGTTGGGAGGCACCTGGCCTGCAAGGGAGGGCAGTTGAGAGGGACCAACCCTGCAGGAGAGGGCAGTTAGGGGTGACCAGGCCGGCAGAGGAGGGAAGTTGGGGGCAAACAGGCTGGCAGCAGAGTGGTTAGGGGGTGATCAGGCTGGCAGGCAGAAGCGGTTAGGGGCAATCAGGAAGACAGGCAGGCAAGCAGTTGGGAGCCAGCAGTCCTGGATTGTGAGATCAGTGGGATCGGGCCTAAACGGGCAGTCGGACACCCCTCGAGGGGTCCCATATTTGAGAGGGTACAGGCTGGGCTGAGGAACAACCCCCCTCCGTGCACGAATTTCATGCACCAGGCCTCTAGTGCATAAATAAGAGGCTCATATTCAAAATATACAAAAAACTCGTACATCTCAAAAGAAAAGAAACAAACAACCTGATTTTAAAAATGGACAGAGGATCTGAATAGACATTTTTCTGAGGAAGTTATACAGATGGTAAAAATGCACATGAAAAGGTGTTTACATACTAACTATTAGAAATGCAAGTCAAGATCACCATTCAATGTTACCTCACACCTAGTTGAATAACGATCATCAGAAAGACAAGAAACAATGACACACACACACACACACAGGAAAAAGGAAACCCATATAGACTGCCAGTGGTAAAGCTAATTAGTATAGCCACTGTAGAAACAGTTTGGACATTCTCCAAATATTTAAGAATAAAACTACCATATGATCCAGCTATTCCATTCTTGGTATTTAGAGAATATGAAGACATCAATTCAAATAAAATATGTACAGACCTTTGTTCACTGCCGCATTATTTATAATAGCCATGATATGGAAACAACCTAGTATCCATCAATGGATGAACAGATAAAGAAGTGGCGCGCGCACACACACACACACACACACACACACACACACAATGGAATACTACTCAGTCATAAAAAGGTGAAGTTCTGCCATTTGGTCAATATAGATGAAACTTTAGGTTATAATGCTGTGAAATTTCAGGTAGAAAAATAAAAATACCATATGATTTCACTCATATATAGAATATAAAAAAATAAAATAAAATAAAAACTAAATTAAACAAATTCATAGAGGCAGACAACAAATTTGCAGGTAGCCACAGGGGAAGATAGGTGAAGGGAGAACAACGCAAGTAAAAGAGATCAACTGTATGGTTAGGAATGGAAACTAAATTTTTTTGTGGTGAACATTATGCATATGTATAGACATCTATATATATAAAAGCCTAAGCGACCATTGCAACCGAAACAACCAAACAAACAACCAAACAGGCTGCGTGGGGCGACCAGGCCAGCAGGGGGATTAGTGAGAGATGACCAAACAACTGAACAGCAGGCTGCGTGGGATGACCAGGCCGGCAGGGGGGTTAGTGAAGGATGACCAAACGATTGAGCTGCAGGCTGCGTGGGGACACCAGGCCGGCAGGGGGGTTAGTGAGGAATGACCAAACGACTGAGCAGCAAGTTGCATGGGGTGACCAGGCCAGCATGGGGGGCAGTTAGGGGTGACCAGGCCAGTGGGGGGGCAGTGAGGGGTGACCAGGCCAGCAGAGGGGGACTGTGATGGGTGACCAGGCTAGAGGGGGGACAGTTGGGGGCAACCAGGCTGGCAGGGGGGGCAGTAAGGGTCAACCAGGCCAGTGGGGGGGGGTCGGGAGTTAGGGGCGACCAGGACAGCAGGGGGGGAATTAGGGAAGACCAGGCCAGCGGGGGGTCAGTTGGGGGGAACCAGGCCATCAGAGGGGGGAAGTTAGTGGTGATCAAGCAGGCAGGCAGGTGAGCAGTTAGGAGCCAGTGGTCCCAGATTGTGAGAGGAATGTCTGACTGCCGGTTTAGGTCCGATCCCTGTGATTGGGCCTAAACAAGCAGTTGGACATCCCCCAAGGGGTTCCGGATTGGAGAGGGTGCAGGCTGGTCTGAAGGAACCCACCCCCCATGCATGAATTTCGTGCACCGGGGCTCTAGTCAAATTATAATGTTGTACACCAGAAACGTATATAATGTTATACATCAATGTTACCTAAATAATAAAAAAAAATTAATGAATAGACTGCAATTCCATCTTAGACTATGTGTCTACTTAATACCAACGGCATTTGTAAGATTTGTTTCTCAATCACAAAATTTTATGGTGCATCGGAAAAAAGGAGAGATGGAAAAGGAGGGGAAAAAGTGGTCTAGGTCTCAAGTATATTTGGCTCTGATGGAAAAATCTGATAATTACAAGTGAATGATGAATTTTAGTTTGAAGCAACAGGAAATAAAAAAGGGATAGAGTGGCCTTTTATGTTGGATTGATACAATGATACCAAAATCACTATAAATAAAAACCTAACTAGGCAAAAAATTTTTTTCCTATTTTATCATTGAAATATTTAATGACTTAGGTAAGCCAAAATATCAGTTATAATATCACTTATATTTTTTTAAAAGTGTTCTGGGCTTCAATAAAATCAATGTTTGAAATACATCTGTGACATAATGAGGATAGTGACCTGCAGGCATATCATTATTACTTGGCCAGTTCTATTTTCACTGCATTACATCAGTCAACTGTCAAAAGAAGACTAAAGGAGAAATAGGAAAAATGTCCTTGATTTCAAGTGTTTGAAATCTAACTATATATAATGTATACCAAGATTTAAAATATCTTGTATGATTTAACAGTATCTTCTGGGGTGGCTAAAGAAAAAAAAATGATCAGAGATCAGAGATTTGGCTGCTAATCTCAGCTACTCTAAAGGTTAGGTCACATGTTTGTGTTTCCATACTTGTATCTTAAAAATGGTAATAATTTATCTACCTGATTATACCCTTGTGAAGAAATATTTGGGAAAATATAAGACAGAATAAAACTTAGTGAAATAGTACAGTATTGAAACAGCCTGTTTTTTAGTTATGACAGTAATGGGATGATTGTCAAGGTTAAGTATTACATTAAATATAAAGAAAACTGTATAAAAATAAAAGTGAATTATGACTGATCAGTTTTAACAAAAGCAATTGTAATCAAAAGTAATTGCTATAATGCACTTGTTGGTTAAATATAGTGGTTTGGAAAGAATATCTTTTCTAAAACACTAAATCTATGTTAAAATTGTTGATGGATAACTTTGATGTTTTTAACATGAATAATTAATTTGAAAACAAAGAGCATCTTCATTGGAAAGTTTTATTGCTATATTAAGAAGAAAAGGTGATTTTTGAATTACCATCTGTATGAAAAATTATTATCTTTAGGAAACAGATTTTTAATAAAAGTTTCAACACACAAGAATGAAGTTTTACCAAGATTATTTTATTTAAAATTATTAGTTTTTAGAATTTCTCTTTATCTATTATTTATATTTAAACCAATAAGTTGTACAATGTCCTTCATATTTAGAAATTTAGTTTTAAAAAGGTGGGATAATAAGATTAATACCTGAAGTTAATAGTTTTAGTTATATTCAGTTTTAATTATTATGTTTGATCATTTTCTACTTTGCCTTTGATATATTCTTGTATTCAGAAATATGAAAATTACTGGGTGTCCATTCTTCTAGTTTTCTTACATTAATCTTTACTTATTTATGAATTATTGTAATTGAGATATAATTGACATATAACATTATATTAATTTCAGGTGTTCAACTAATGATTTGATATTCATATATATTGCAAAATAGTCACCACAGTAAGTCTAGTACACATCTATCACCACATCTTACCTAATAATAGACAAACATGTAAATTGACTGTACCTTCGCTACGCCCATAGCCAATCAGAGTGACTATGCAAATTAACCCAAAAAAGATGGTGGTTAATTTTCATACATAGGCGCCCAGCGCCTGTGTCCCAGGAACATCCTGGCACCGAGGTCACTGTGAGGTAAGGCCTGGTGCAGGAGCAGACCCCCTGCGATCAATCACAGGGAGCTAGGGCTCTGCTCCTTTTCCAGGAGAAATCCAGAGGCTTTCAGCCTGGGGCAGGAGCGGACCCCCCTGCAATCCATTACCTGGGCAGGAGCGGACCCTCTGTGATCGATGGCAGGTTGCTGGGGCTCCACTCCTGCCCTAG